>CM028381.1:101297262-101619503 GCA_013146195.2 Codonopsis lanceolata | reverse complement strand
GCACGAGGTAAGTGGGCAAGAGTCTTATCCTCGGGCATGTAGTTGGTTCTTAGGGAGGATTGAGCGACCCAACAAAGGACTAGTAAGGTGTAGGTGAGGGTGGTTGAGAATTTGGTGTATGGGCGAAGTGAGATTAACCACTACGATTAGTCACGAGGAGAAAGCATGGGGGAAACTAGGAAGCGATCGATGGTATGTATAGTAGCTAGCATTCTGAGGAGGTAGCTGATAGACAGCGTAGGTATCACAGGCGTCGGGGTGGGTGGCGGGGTAGACATTGGAAAGATAGACTTCGACAAATCGAACATGGCGAAATGTCTGACTTGGTGGTGCTCGGATCATAGCGAGAGATAGGCACTACGAGTGAGCGAGTAACCAGAAGAACACGAAATGGAGCGAAGCGACGGAGTTTGTGAGGGAGTAGAGGTGGAGCAAGGTAGAGACAACAAAGTAGCGAAGTTTGGAATAGTTGGGTGGAGAGCCAAAGAGTTTATGGTAGGGAGGCGGTAAGAAAGAGTGGGTGTTGGTAGCGATTTATGAGGTAGGTCGTTTGGAAGGCAAGCGACCCGGAAAAGGCAGCGCAGAAGAGATGCTGAGAGAGAGGAGGAAAGACCGGTTCAACAATGTGGTGATGGCGTTAGAGAACCCACGTTGTGATACGGGATATGAGGGGAAGCGAGTGAGGTGATGCCATGGGTAGGCAGTGGCGGCCAAGTCGAAATCTAGCAAGCCCCATATACTCACTTCCATTGTTCGAGTAAATAGTGACAATGGTTGTTTTAAAATAGTTTTCGACCAAGCCTTTAAACTTGGGAAAAATGATGACGGCCTCAAATTTGAGTATAAGCGGGTAAAGCCAAATGTAATGGGTCTAGTGATCAACAAAGATCACATAGTATTTGAAGTCATCAATAGAGGGAAATGAGAGGTTCAAACATCAATATAAATAGTTTGTTGAGGAAGAGTAGACATAATCGTATTTTGATGAAATTGACGTTTATGACTTTTATTAGAAAGACAATCATCAAAATGAATATGAGTGCGAGCAGTGTCTAATGCTAAACCTACGCTAAAGAGTATCTCTTTGGAGGGCGGATGGATGGGCGATGATGCCAATCTTGGTGAGGCAGGCCCGACCGCAAGCGGAGGCGAGGACAAGGAGTTGTGGTCGTCCATTCATACACATCGTCCTTAGATTGTGTCCGGACAACAATATTCTTCTTGTCAGTAGATCTTTCACATGAAAATAAGATGGTAAGAACTCAATAGACATGTTATTGGATATGCAGAATTGAGATATATATATGAGATTACGTTTCATGCTAGGAACAAATAGAACATTTTGTAAAGTAAAGGTGTGTGCAGGTGTGGGGAGGATAGAAAAACTAGTTTTGGAGATATGTAAGCTTGTACCATCATCAATGACCATGTCATCCGTGCCCGGATAGTTGGAGTGAAGATGGAGGTTGCCAAGATTATTGGTAACATGGTGAGAAGCACCACTGTTGAGAAGCCAGCCCGGAGTCCCGGTGTCCGTTGTGGTCGCAAGGTATGCCAGTGGGTGCCTTGTATAGTTGCTGGCCGAGTTGGAGTCAGCGGGCAGAGATGTGGTGGCGACTAATTGAAAGTTGGGGTAGCGAGCAACCGTGTGTCCATGTTGGCGACAACCCTGACACTTACCAAGATAAGGTCGTTGATGAGGAGGAGTAGAAGCCGAGGACTACTGGGAGGGTTGCTGAGGTTGAGCGGGAGCTGCCCGAGCTTGCAAGGAGGAGTGTCGAGCATGCGAGCTGTGGTTCCTCGAGGTAGCAACACTGGTAGAGCATGTGGATGCGAAGGACGCAAAGGATCGCCTCGTAAGCTAATTCATATTGATGAGTTTTTCATGGAGCTCATCAAACGATATGGAAGTGTCCCGGTATTCCACCACATCTACGATGTGGCGATAGTCATCATACAAACCACCAAGGATGGTCTCAATAAGATCCTCGTGGTCAAGTGGTTTGCCTAGAGCCGCGAGTTCATCTGCTTGACTTTTGACAGACTGCATGTAGTCAGAGATTGACTGAGTGCCCTTGGATGCCCGCTTGAGGTAGTCTTTAATTTGCTTGATGTGGCCGCGAGTCAGACGAACATAGGTGTGAGCTAGAGTTTCTCATGCTTCTCTAGTAGTGGCGGCCTGCTGGATCATATAGGAACCAGGGGAGTAGAGAGGAAACCAACAAGAGCTCCGAACAAGAGTTTGTCTTGCTGGATCCAGGGTTGGTAGTGTGGGTTTGGGACGGGAACGTCCTTGGATGATTGAGCATCCTTGGCTAGGACGGTGGGAGGCGGGCATGGGTGTGAGCTATCTGCAAAGTTGTAGAGGTCATAGCCAATGAGGGTGACCTCAACTTGGAGTTTCCAAGCTATGTAGTTTATGGAGGTGAGTTTGGTGATGTTGTGGTGAGAGATCTTGATGAGGTCGAAGGTTTGTGTGGGGTCGAAGGGTTTTTTTTATGGTGAGGGAATAATTTCCGTTAGCTATGGCAGAGGGTGGTAAGGGCGGCTGCTAGAGGAAGAAGATGAATGTTTTAGAATTGAAGCAAAGTTTTGATACTATGTAGAAACTAATAAAGTTTAGGAATAACGGTCTAACCTTTTCATTGATTGAATCACCTATTTACAGAAAGAGTTACATTTAGGGTTACACTTAAAGTAGGGTACGAGAAACATATACAAAGAAGGTAACATAATAAGAAAAAAACTATATAAGATAATTATCACTAATTAATAATTACAAATAAATAAGAATAATAATAAATCAATTATTCTCTCTACAGCAAAACTTGGTCCTTTGACTTTCCAAAGTAAGAAGCAGAAAGATTTTTTTTTACGTAATTGAGTGTCCCTTTATGAATTTTCTTTTGTCCAATAATAATCGGTGTCCATTTTTGCAGGATATTACTACATTTACATTTTTTATTAATATTTGTCATATGCAATGTGCACTTGCTATTTTATAGTTTGAATACTAAAAGATATTCATAAAATTGTCTAAAATATAGCTTTCTTAATTTTTATAGAAAACTAAAAGGATGCTCAATTTAGCTCGGAGGGTGTATTCTAAGAACATATCAAAAATAAATTTTAAAAAATACTGCATCTATTTCACCCAAATAATTCACGATTGAAAAGTCTAATAATAAATAGATATATTAATGTCATTAAAATTGATAATAATTATAAAAATATTTAAACACAACTAATATGCTTACCACCTTAATAGATTACAACACATTGGAGGATAAAGATAAAAAATTATGGAAAGGAAAAGGGATAGACTATTTATACTAAAAAAAATTATTTATCCACTATGTTTATCTAGAGACTAAATTATAGCTGTATATACAAAAGTACGCTTTATTCTATAAATGTCATGAATTAAAATACTAGCATATATTTTTACAAATACAAAAATTAACAATTATATTATGATATTTTAATATTAATCTTCAATGTCATTAGGAATAAATTTTCCTACTTGGAAAATATCTACACCGGATCTTGTAGACAATGCTATGTCTTTTTTACATTTTTTTTATTTTTGAATGAGTATAAATGATTAAGTACTAGATATTCGTGTCCGTGCCTATGATACAGTGTCAATATATCTGATTTCGTCAATTGAAACGACATCGTCTAAATAGAATGTGTGATTTTTAAAAAATAGTATAGTTGAGGGGTACATTACTTCAAGTGGTAGTTGAGGGGCGCTATTCAAACTCGACCCTTAGTTGATGGGGTTATTTGTAAGGAGTTATATGTAACCGACCTATGAACGTCTGATCTTGCGGCGGAATTAACCCCTTGCCCAGATAGTCTCAGTCAATTAATTGAGCTCTATTGTGAGATTATATTAATGTAAGGTTGATGTTTTGTAAAAGGTAATGATCTAGAAGATTAATCTCAGGGTGTGACTGCTCATAATATTAATTGTAGGGGATGACTTTGTAACAGGGTGAGAGAAAATAGAGATTTAAAAGTGGATAACTACTCTCACACATGTGAATGTGAGAGTGAATCTCAACCATTAATTTTTTAAGATAATTTAATCTCAACCTCTAAATAGCTTTAGTCAATTCCACATATGTGAGAATGAGCTCTATTGTAATATAATGGTTATTGGTCTCCTGTAAGACGGTCTTATAGATATTAATCCATAAGACAGATCTATCTATGTTAAATGAGTCAAGATTCAATAATCTCAGTACAACCCCTCGATTTTTGAAAATTATAGTGTTACCCCTTACGTGTATAAATGAAAAGTGTCACTTTTTAATATTTAAAGTATCACTTTTTAGAATAAAATGTTTCATTTTCAACATTAAATGTGTGACTTTGCGTTTTTAATAAAAATTATCATTTTTTTCTTTAAAATATGTTACTTTTTAGCCTTAAATGTGTTACTTTTGCTTTGGAAAGTGATACTTTGCATTATAAATGTATAATTTAAAATTGTCACTGTTAGTTTTAGAATGTTACTTTTTGTATTAAGAGTGCTACTTTGTATTTTAAGGAAAATTATTTTTTTTCACATAAAAAGAGTCACTTTTTACCATCAAATGTGTCACTTTTGCCTTTTAAATATGTCGCGTTTGGCTTTAAATGTGTCTCTTATCATTTCGTCAGATTCCGCTAGGGTCCATCAAACATTCCAAGTTAAATAAGGCTAACTAAGGGCTAACGGAACTAACAAAGAATGAAAGTGCAAAGCGTGAGAATAATGAAATTTTCGACAGCAAACTTTAAAAATGTAGGGGTACCAGAACAAAATGAGAAAGATCTCATTAATGCGCTGGCACCTTTGCGGAGCGGACACATGACAATGCTCCCCTTGGACGACCCGCATGTTGTATTGGTGGATCTGAGCCAATCCACGGGTTTCAGCCCCATTTGTCCAATTTTGATCCAATTTCTCTCACGTTTTAACCCGATTTCTTACTGGGTAACCCGCGGTCTTTGTTGATGGGTTACCCACTTTATCAACCTTCTATTGTTTCATTTTTGGGGTTCCATCTTACGAATTTAGGATTCGTAAGACCGTCCTACATAAGTTTTTGCCTTCAATAAAGTAAAAAAGAAATAAAGTGTATTGTTCCTTGTTATGCAAATAATACTTTATTTTTTAAGGTAACTTGACACATTAGAAAAATTGTAGGAATATCTTCGTACCTAATCAAAAAATAAATCAAAAATTATATCTAATGATGTATACTTTTACATTGAAAAATAAATATTGTTCGATTTAAAAAAAAAAGAAGTAAAAGTATTTTGGAAGATGTATTGTATAATTCAAGTGGGTGACTTTGTAAAGGGCTAGTTAGCCCTAACATCAACTAATTTGAAGTGATTATTGTGAATAGACAATTTTTGAAGTAGAAATACTCTCCATTTGACCCATTATTTGATCTTTTATAGCATTTGACCAAAAAAAAACTTAACAACTACCAAAAATGACCTAAAATCCTAAACAACTCTTTCTTTCTCCCTCACATATACTTTTTATTTTTATTTTATTTTCTCCTAAGGGGACGTGTGAAGAGTTCGAACCTGAGACCCCACATTTTGTGAAACTCCTAGCTCTACCATCAGGCCACCCCTTAGGGGCCCCGATACATTCTCCGCCTCCTCTCTCAACGTCTTATTCATGTGTTGCATTTTCCCTCCTTTCTTTCTCTCTCGTTTGCCTTCCTCACAACGCCAACATCCGTGTTTTCTGCATCTCTGACAAGCCAGCTCCATCTAAAGTGTCTGCGTTTTCCTCTCTCACCTTTTCCATTTCAACACCGTGATCTTCATTTTCAATCAGAGCCCTTAACCCTAATCTTGCTTGTCTCTCTCTTTTCAACCCTAGTGATGATCGACTCATGAGTCAATTAATCAACCTTTAAGTCGATAATGAGTTGATTAAATGACTTATGAGTGGTTTTGATAAACTTAAGTGTCATTTCATGAGTCGATTAATCAACCCTTGAGTCATTTAATCGACTAAATAAGGGTATTTCAGGGTTTTTTATTTAAATCTGACCATATAAGATCATTTCAAATAAGTGAGGTCATGTTTGTAACAAACGCCTTTGACCTGACTATTTTGGAAGATACCCCTAAAGTAAGGGTAAAGTGGTAAAAATGTTTTTAAAAATGAAAGTTTATAAATATAACAATTTTTTTAAACAGACAAAATAATAAAACATGACAATTATTTAGGATAGTATTATGAGTGTGGAGTCCTACGGCTACGAGGGAATAATTTAGGCTTAAATAGCAATTTAGTCACCCTACTTTTCAACTTTTTTCTTTAAGCTCACTTTACTTCTTTTTTCCCCCCTTACTTTAATAACTCTACTTAAATATAAATAACATGTTCATCATTCTGTCAAGTTTTTTGGATGAAAAGTTTAAAACATTAATGAAAATCCAAAAATACCCTTAGTATCATAAACCTAATTATACCTCTCCATAAACTCTTTTTTTAAAAGAAATTTAACCAATAGCAATATAAATTTAATAATAATTCAAAACATTAAAACAACATTTTTAGCTCAAATGTAAACAATGCCTTTATTCTATAACATATTCTAGGGCCGGCCCACCAATAGAATTTCACTCAATTCATTCTATACCCAGAGCAGTACCGCATCGATTGGGAGACATAGAAAGTGATCGTTTACACAAATTGATCCAAATGGCTAGAGAAGAGAAAATAACTAGAAGAGGGCAAATGAGATTGACCCAAGAATTTCTCGATTCTGCTAGTCCTTGTGAACAGCGTAGCAACGGATAATTCAAAATCAGAACCACCCGGAGGACAAAGACATTGTTGTCTGAGATTTTTGGGTACTAAACGAAATTCAAATCAATGGCGACATTTTTCAATTAAGGGGTTTTTGTATATTTTTTCTTATTCCTCACATTTCTTTTGAGTTACCGAGTTGAATCAGAGTCGAGCTCAAGACAAGCAAGCCATCCTTACTTTCATTTCTTAAGTCCCTCACGAGAACCGCATTCAATGGAAGGCGTCAGACTCAGCCTAAACATGGGTCAGTGTCACCTGCGACGATAATAACTCCTCCGTCACCACTCTCCATCTTCTCGGCATTGGTTTGGTGGGTCGGATTCCGGCTAACACTACCGGGGCACTAAGTCACCTCTGAGTGCTCAAACTCCGTTCTAATCGACTCATTGCCTAGATTCCGTCGAATTTCTCATTCACAGGAAACATAAATCTCTGCGACGACCCATTACCCCCTTGTAACCCGTTTTCCCCTCAGCTCTCCCACTCCATTGCCGACTTCAATCGAACCGAAGCCTGTGAAAAAGAAATCCAAAAAGCGCTCAACAGCCGCCATTATAGCCATAGTAGTCGGCTCAGATTTATGCATGCGGTAGAACTTGTTTCGATTTTTGCTATCTTGTTAAAGTCCTTCAAAGAGAGATCGAAGGAGTGCCCTTCCTCATCACCTTTCAGTTTCATTCCTTGCTTCAGGTTGAAGAATCCATATAAAGTGTAAGTCCAGTAGGCAACGAAATAAGGCTAGAGGGGGGTTGAATAGCCTTGTCAAAAAACTCTAAGGGTTATTTTGTAAATCTTTAAAAGTTGCTGTGAAAAAGATTTATTTTTTAGCAGGTGCTGTAAAATCAGCAGGTAACATGTGTTGAACGTAAAACAGTTTGGGCAGCAGCTGCTAAATGTAAAACAATTTGGTTTGGTTTTCTCTTGATTACTTAAGTATAAGAACTGAATTGAAGTACAATATATATGATCAACTTTGTAAATAATTCAGGAATGTAACTGTTAAATATTTAAGTATATATAAGCTGCTTAACTGTATGAACAGTAAAAATAGCAGGTAGCTAGAACACAGTATTTTGAGTGGTTCATAGTGTTAAAACTGCTACGTCCACTACCAAGTTGGTCAAACTTGGATTTTGAAGTGCACTAAATATATTTAAATTATAAGTGATCACTAACAGATCTGTGTACAACAAAAACCAGTGTTTGAGGAGTATGATTGAGCAACAATCAAGTATTCTTTTAAGAATAGGAAAAAGTAAGAAAAAATATAATGATTGTCTAAACAAATACTAGGAAAGAATGATATGTGAAAGAATGTCTAGTAAATGTTTAAGGATTGGAACACATCATGGAAAAAATCACTTGAAGAGATGAGCTGAGTGTCCAGCCCTGGATTGAAGTAAATCAAAGAAGGAATATCTTTGAGTGATGAATGGTTTCTTCAATCCTTCTATCCTCTACTTTCTTCTATCATGAGAACTGGAACATTTCAAGGAAGGAGTAGCTTGAATGGATAAGTGAAATGTTTTTTTTTTCTTCTAGTTCTTCATGTTTCAATCCTTGCTCAAAAAGCTTTATATAGAGATCTTTGAAAATAGTCGTTTGAAAGAGCATGGATAATCTTTAAGGAGTGATGATCATATCTATCTTTTAAAGCTTGGAGATCTTGAAGAGGATTTCTAATACGGAAGATATCACCTATCATAAAATCATAAATTCATAGATAGAGATTATATATTTTTTTTGCATAAAATCATGAGAGTAGATATCTCTAGCATGATATATTAAAGATGGTGGTTGGCTAGAAGATATGATACACTTTGGAATACTTAATACATTGAAAAATTGTTTGAGCAATTTAATGAATTTACAAAAAGTCTCATTTTGAACAGTTTAACGTGAAATTAAATGGCGAAGATTTAAATGCATGAGAATGGTCGAAAGTGTTTTTCAAAAACATTTGTTTAAAATATTGTTTGAAAGAATATATGTATATATATAAAAGAAATTGTTTAGGTATTTTAATCAAAAGAATGTAAGTAGATAGAATAGCTTTTAAAGCGGTGACTTACACTGATTATCAGTAGATGATATATGCTGATTACTTTAGCTTATAGCAGAAGGGTTTATCTTTTAACGAAAGACTATAATTTTTAGCTAAGTGTCTAAACGAAAATAAAGTCGACGCGTTTTAAAAAATATTGTTTTAGGAAATTTTGAGAGCATTAATTTCGTAATTAGATTGAACACATTATTTCAAAAGTGTACAATTTTCAATAGATATGGATTTAGGTATGGGAAAGCATAGTGACTGAAAACTGAATTTTAGCTAACAGTAGGTGTAAGAAACTATTTTTAGGAAACTGTAACTGTTAGTTGCTGATGACTTAGTCGCGACAGATAGATGAATAAGACATGTGAGAGCTACCTACTGTAAGGGCAAGTTTTAACACATGTTTAATACATGTGTTATTATGCTCCTTCTAGGAAACTTCCTAGCTTTATTTCCTTCTTTACATGATTGATTATTGATTGAGTAATTGATTGTTGTTGCCTTTCTTAAGCAATCTTGGTGATCAAGTTTGAATTATTTATGGAATGATTTATTTGTCTAACAAATTAACAATTCCATATTTAGTTCCTTCCCTCTTTATCTTGCATGCCTAGACGTCTACCTTGTAGTATAAAAGAGAGGCTCAAGCATTCAAAATAATAACGCTTTTAGAGAGCTTTCAGAGAGAGAGAGAGAGAGAGGGGGGGGGAGAGAGAGACTGTGCTGTTGGAACAGCCGATATGCTTTGGAATGTTACAACATTGCGAACTACATTGACCGGCTGCTTTCCAGATTTCATGTTTTTGCTCACTGATCTGTTTGGATCTTTGTTTATATGAACACGTATGCTAGACTGATCATATCAAACTCTGTCATGATATTTTTGTTTGATTTTCACACAGTGTTAGTTTTTTCATAATTGTAACTTTTACAATTGTTTTCTATAGTGAAAGTTTTTGGCCATATTGGGCTAAGTCTACAAGTAAACCTGAACCTAACACTTTGTCTCTTCTCTTTGTGGCTTATTCTATTTTATTTCCGCTGTTGTTCTTTGTTGAATATGTAAGTGAATGTTGCAACATTCTGTGCAACATTCCGAACTACATTCTGAGATTCATTTGGTATACAACATTAACTGTTTTACTTGTTTTATTCTGAGAACCCGAGCTACAATTCTTTCAAATGGTATCAGAGCCTCCACTTGACGTTGCTAAGTGTTGGTCCTGATTGTCGCCATGATGGATTCTCGTTATGCATCTCAACGTCCTCCAAAATTAACAACTACAAACTATTCTATTTGGAAAGTTTTGATGTGTGTCTACATCAAAACAATTGATGAAAGTGCATGGCTATCTGTAATCGTAGGATGGACACCTCCTGGGGTTGTTGATCCGGTTGGTGACTTTGTTTTCTCTGATGAAAAAGATTGGTCTACGGAAAAAAGATCTCTGTCAAACTTCAACTCTAAAGTACTACATGCTATCTTTGGCTCTTTGGACCAAAACATGATGAAACATGTAGTTCAATTCCCATCTACCAAAGAAGTTTGGATTGCCCTCCAAGAAAAATGTGAGGGAACTGAAAGTGTGCGAAAAACTAAACTCATGATGCTTCTTACTAGGTTTGAAAATCTTAAAATGGAAGATAATGAGGACATTAAGTCATATTATGACAAACTGGTAGATATTTCTAATGAATCCATTGCCTTGGGAGATTCAATTTCCAAAGCAAGACTTGTTAGTAAAATGACGTGTTCCATTTCGGAACGTTTCAACATTAAAATTTCTACTATTGAAGACGTCCATGATATTGATAAGATGTCTTTGGAAAATTTGGCGAGCATTTTTCAAACTTTTGAGCTTAACTTGGCTCAGTAGAACAAAAGCAAAGTCAAAGGTGATTATTTTCTGGATGTTTCTGATCTATCTTGTGAGATGCAAGAATTGTCAAAGGAAATAGAAGATTCTGATTTTGGAGATGAGTCATTGGCTCTTCTCTAAAAAAGATTCAACACATTACTGAAAAATAAAAGTGAAAATCAAACAAATTCTAATTTCAGTAATCCTTTTGTTGTTGAACCAAACCATTTTTTTCAAAAGGACAATTCTGGCAAATCACAAGATTTAGAAAAATCTTATTTTAATTCTTCTTCTCAATTTGGTGTTAAGAACATTGGGTCTGTTCAATGTAGAGCTTGTTTAGGGTATGGGCACTATGCTAATCAATGTGCAAATACCTTAAAAAAGAAAAGGTTGAGTTATATCTCCACCATGCGTGTCTAAATCAATTTCCAGCGATGTAGTTTACGATGATGCTAGTGATGTAGTTAATGATGATGCTCGTGATATTGTTTACGATCATGCTCATGATGTAGTTTACGATGATGTTGGTGATGAAGTTCCCAATGATACTCCATTCAGTGCTTCATTATGTGCATCATCAAGTACTACTTTTAATGACTTTTTATTAGAGCTTCAGGGTCTCATCTTCTCAATAGTTGACGATTTTGTAGAGGTTCTACATGATGAATTAGATAATGATAGTACTGATCTTATTCATAAAAGTGCAAAAGATGTTTTAACAGGTTTGTTTGATGAAGGCCCACTCGCTCATCAAGTTGATACCCCAAATTCTGATTGTTCTGAACCTGAATCTCCTATCCTAGTAGTTTCTGATTCAGAAATCAGATAGCGAAATTCTGAAACAGACCAAACTGTCGATGTGGTAACCAATGTGGTACTAGAAATGGTACTCGATGTTGCAACATCGGCTGGCACATCTGAAACTGCTGAAGAAGATTCTGAAACAGTTTTAGAATCTGAAATAAACAAGGAATTTGCTACTGATCAAAGCAAAGATGTTCCGAGCACTTCAAAAGTTCATAGTAGTGTGCATGATTTGATGAAAAAGAGGAAGAAAGGTAATGCGACTTACCACAAAATGGTTAGGTTTGTGTGTTTTTCATCTAATTGCACAAAGGTAAGAAACTCTTGTTGTGTCTCTAATATGAAGCATGAAATTGTGGTTGAGACTGTTAAAGATGAATTGGTGAGAAATGTCATGAAAATGGAACTTGATCATTTTTTGCTTATAAAAATATTTGTGTAATATGGTGTGTGGTTTTTGGTTCATGGACCCAACTTCGGCATTGTTTTTGGAACATGGATTTCCAAAAATAAGTCCAATAAGTTGGAAAATTTAGCGAGTAGCGGGATGTTCATATCCCAAGCCAAATATGTCTATAACTTGGTGAAGAAATTCAATCTTGAGAATGTTTTACATTTGAAAACTCTAATCGGGCCATCCCACATTTTGTTTAGAAACATGATAGAGAGTTTATTGTATTTAACTGCTAGTCACCCTGATATCATGTACAGTGTTTGCATATTTTCTAGATACCAAACCAACCCGAAGGTGTCTTGTATGAAAGCTCTCAAACATATTATACGTTATGTTAGAGCCGCTATGATTTTAGGATTGTGGTTTACTAGGGAGACCAATAGTAATTTTGTTGGTTTTAGTGACTTCGATTGGACGTGGAGTTTTGATAATAAGAAAAGCACCACCGGTGGGTGTTTTTACTTAGAAAACAATTTGGTCTCTTGGTATAGTAGAAACAAAAATAGGTGTCTTTATAAACTTCCGAATCAAAATATGTGGCAGTAAGTAGTTGTTGTATACAACTCATGTGGATGAACCAAATGATCGAGGACTATGATTGATGTGCGCAAAACGCAACTCGGGCAAGAATACCCGGTCGTATCAAGTAATAAAGTGTACCTAAGTACGAGTTATCGATCTCACAGGGAATGTACGCAATTCTCACTCCAATTAAGTACCAAAATTATGCTAACTAATTATATTTGAGTGAAAAGAAAATGAATTAAAATCTAAAAATATAAACAACCTAGAAAGCAATTAAATCTACACTACTGCGGAGGTGGTTTAGTAACAACAAATTAAGATAAAAAGATAGGAGTGCATTATTTCTAGTCTAGCCGGTGTTTAATTTAATCCTCTTTTTACTTTTCTTTAACTCAAGTCTTGCAGTATAAAAGATAAGCTCAAGCATTCAGAATACTAATGCTTTTAGAGAGTTTTTCAGAGATAGAGACTGTGCTGCTGAAACAGCCGTTTTAAAATGTTACAACATTGCAAACTACATTGACCGACTGCTTTCCAGATTTTGTGTTTTTGCTCACTAGTCTGTTTGGATCTTTGTTTTTGTAAGCACGTATGCTAGACAGATCATATCAAACTCAGTTAGGAGATTTTCGTTTGATTTTCACATAGTGTTAGTTTTTTTCATAATTGTAACTTTTACAATTGTTTTCTTTAGTGCAAGTTTTTGGCCATATTGGCTAAGTCTACAAGTTTTACTTATAGACCTGAACCTAACACTTTGTATTTTCTCTCTATTACTTATTCTCTCTTATTTCCATTGATGTTCTTTGTTGAATGTGTCAGTAAATGTTGCAATATTCTGTGTAACATTCTGAACTACATTCTGAGATTCATTTGGTACAACATTAACTGTTTTACTTGTTTTATTCTGAGAACCCGAGCTACAATTCTTTCACCTACCTTAGTATAAGTTTATTTTATCTTTGCTTAAAGTGACAAAACATTAGTTGTAGGTCTACCTGCTGAATTTCAACATGAAGAACTTTAGACTTGTTAAAGTCTAATCAATTTGATTTTAGTTAACAACTAACTAATGTTTTAAACATGCAAGATTTTATTTAATTCAATTTATTGAATTTCACATAGATGTATTTATTAGAGTATTCTTAATTCAGTAGGTGAGTTTCTATGAATCTTTACTGCTTACTACTTGTTGTTTTATGTTCTAAGATATAATTAAAAGATTTAAATAATTCTAAATATTAATGATTCAACATAAAGTACCGAGGCCGACATCGACTCATCCATGCAAGAACACATTAGAGAAGAGTGTTGAATCAGACAAGAAATTTCAGATTGTATATTTTAATGGGGGCCATTGCTTTGATGGAGATGAACACAGTAGTAGTCAATTAAACACAAAAAAGAGGATTGTATCATTGTAGTCAATTAAACACAAAAAAGAGGATTTTAACTGGAGAGCAGAAGGTTGCTCCAATCAACAAGCACATGATGTGTCGATGAGGGGCATTTTAGTCTTTTTTGCATATTTTCATCCAAAATAACTGATGAAAATGACTTGTGTGATCTTATCAAATCTCAAGACCTAATATAGTGATTAAACTAGGTTATTACCCGTGCAATGCACGGTTGACTTAATGTTGTTTCTGAAATATAATTTTGTGGATATAATCTACAAGCTATTTGAATGAATCAATAACAAATGTCCTCATAATTAATAAATATTAATAAATAAATAAATAATGTGTGAAATCACACCGAATCATAAAACAAAAAATTCATGGGAATTATAAAATCGAACAAATATTCCTAGTGTAAGTGTGAGACGGAAGAAGGGAGGGAAGTACCACAGCACTCGTCAAGGAGGTGTGTTTGATGGAAGGGAAGTATTTCACAGTGGTTATTTGTGGTGTTGGTGGAACACATTTAATTAAATTAGATAAAATCCATTTTAAATTGACCGAGTTGGTAAAATAATAAAAATTAAAAAACTTCTACCATGAAAATTGAGGTAAATAATGTTTTTTATTTTAAAGTTGTTTATAATAAGATGATTTTTTAAACTTGTAATAAATAAATAATTTTTTCAATTAGAATAATTTTTTTAAAAAATGAAAAATAAGGTAAATATTCAAAATTGATAATATGAATATGCAATGGAAAGATTAAAACCTATGATAATTGATAAAATCTATCTACCAAAAAAAAATTACCATGAAAATTTGGAGTCAGTTAAAATCAAATGTGATAAAATATATTCGGTTTTAACCGATTTTGGTAACAAAAATGTTAAAATTATTTTTTTACCATGTATAAAGGAGACATCAGTTTTAAAATTTATCCGGTTTTAATTTTTGGCAGAAAAAAAAGAATTTAAATATATAATACCGTATGCACAGTCTTAGTATTTTATTTTTATTTTTGTAAAAGTTGTTTATAATAAGATTATTTTCTAAACTTGTAATAAATAGTTAAAATTTTAATTTGAAAAATTTGAAAAAAACGAAAAATAAGGTAAATATTCACAATTGATCATATCAATATTTTATTAAAATATTAAAATCTATGAAAATTGATAAAATCTATCCGCCAAAAAAACATTTACCACGAAAATTTAGTCATAATCAAGTGAAACATGTTTAAATCAAATGTGATCAAATATATCCGATATTAACTGATTTTGGCAGAAAAAATGGTAATATTTTTTTTTACAATGTATAAAGGATGCAACATTTTTAAAACTATATATATATATATATATATATATATATATATATATATATATATATATATATATATATATATATATATATATATATATATATATATATATAGTACCGTATGCATGGTTTTAAGGTAAATATTCACAATTGATCATATGAATATGTAATTGAAAGATTAAAACCTATGAGAATTGATAAAATCTATTTGCCAAAAAAAAATTACTATGAAAATTTGGAGTTATAATCAAATAGAATGCTTTTAAATCAAATGTGAAAAAATATACTAGGTATTAACCGATTTTTGAAGAAAAAATGGTAAAAAAAAAAAAAACTTTTAGCATGTATAAAGGAGGCAGCAGTTTTAAAATTTATCAGGTTTAAAATAATAATGTATAAACATATATAGTACCGTATGCACGATTTTAATTGTTTTTTTGTGCCAAAGCTATTTATAATAAGATAATTTTCTAAATTTGTAATAAATAGTTTAAAATTTTAATTAAAATATATGAAAGCAACGAAAAATAAGGTAAATATTCAAAATGGATCATATGAATATGTAATTGAAAGATTAAATCTATTCCCAAAAGTCATTTTTACCATAAAAATTCAAATTCCTAATCAAGTGAATAGGGGTGTGCACGGGCCCTAAGCCCGCGGGCATTGGCAATGCCCAGTATGGGCCCATCAAGCAGCGGGCATTAGATTTAAAAGCCCAGTACTATTGATCACCCCACGGGCATTAGTGGGCCGGCTTCGATGGGCATTGGGCGGGCGGGCGAGCCCGCCCATTTGTTTATGTTTTTAAATAATTTTAATGTTTTCCAAGAAGATGAAGAAGACAATTGCCGCAAATTACTAATACTATATTTAATATTGATGTCAAATTTTAATCTTGCATGAATGCATGTGATGAGATTGAGAATAGAATATCAATAGATGTCTAGATGATTGAGTAATTAATTATTAAAATGATAGGGTTTGACTTTTAGGCTTTTATTTTTAGCAATAGCTTTATTAGTTTAAGTGTATTATACTATTACTATATTTATATATTATAATTTATAAGTTATAATATATAAATATAGTAATAGTATAATACACATAAATTAAATATATAGGATTTGGTCAAAGATCTATAATTAAAAAAATTAAAAAAAGTTATCATAGAAGAGGGAGGCTCGGGCATAACAGGCAGCAGTGAAGGCCCAGTAGAGCCCGAGACCACGGGCATTTGACTCATCTAAAGCCCAGTACTATGTATAGCCCATGGGCACGGGCTCCATGGGCCGGGCACTAACGGGCTTTAACGGGCTTGATGGGCATTGACGGGCCTTGCTCACCCCTACAAGTGAAATATGTCTAAATCAAAAATAATAAAAATCTATTTGTACTAACCGATTTTGGCAAGAAAATAATAATAATAATAAACTTTTACCATATATAAAGGAGATATCGGTTTTAAAATCTATCTGATTTTAATTTTCGGTAGCAAAGAAAAAGAAAAAAAATCACAACTTCACAAGAAGTTGACACGTCGAAGCACATAATTCGTTTAAAACTTTGTACATTCAACACAAAGTTGTCATGTGGCAGCAATAACTTCTATTTTAATAATAGTTAATAAATTAGTAATTAATAATTAATATATATAGATTTGTAGAAGAACAAATAACATAAAATTGTCTTGTGAATAATTTGTATTAATTAAATAGTTTGAAAATGAAAAGAAATGAAAATTGAAGAGTTTTAGTGAAATTAAATTTGTATAAATTAGATAAGATAAAATCTAGTTTAATTAAGCGATATTGAAAAAGAAATAAAAACAAAATCCTTAATTCCTATCATAAATTTACTTGTGGAACGATATCTTAAATCTGTTTTATCTTATCAAATTAGTTTTAGGATTTTTATCTTATCCAATTAGATTTAGGATTTTTATCTTAAACTAATCAATTTTGCTAAAAAAGCAAAAAAAACCTTTACCATTTCGATTGTGACACGTGGCATCACAAAATCCTTTTAAAAGTTTTATTGAAGAATGAAAAAGAAGAATATCATTAATCTTGGAAACAAAGTAAAAACATTTTAAAGCAATTCAAATTCACGCATGGGCGCGCCCACACACACAAAACACGTAGAACAAATTTAAATTGGCTCAATTTGAGTGAAAATAGAATATAAAAAACTCAATTTGTGATAAACTATAATATCACAAAATCCCAAACCATAAAAAGCATAACATATATGCGCAAAAAAAAAAAACTTATCATAAACTAACCGTATAAGATCAAAAGTATCGCATTTGATTTTACAGATATAATCATCCTAAACTAACCGTATATGTGATAAAACTTATCTTAACCATAAAAGTTATCATAAACTAACAGTATATGTGATAAAACTTATCATAACTGTAAAAATTATCATAAACTTTTATCAGTTATTTTTATCGGTAATCGGTTTTGGCTGAAAAAAAAAAGAAAAAAAATTACAATTAATATGAGGATGAGACGTGGAAGCACGAAATTCTTTAAAAAATTTGAAGCATTTAACAGAAAGCCGTCACGTGGAAGCAGTGGTTTCTGTTTTAGTAATAGTTAATAGATTTAAAGAAAAAAAAATAGAGTGAGCTTGACTAGAATGACCAAATTGCTATTTAAGCCAATAATTTAAAAGAAAGTGTGAATAAACCGACACAAAAACAAGCTTGTGTATTAAATCAGAATTCAAGAACAAGAACCATAGCAAGTCAATTCATCAATCAAAGCATTCAAATTCGCATGAGATGATCCACCTTGTTCAACAGCCTTCCTCGCCATCTCCTTGACCTCCTTCCCCCTCTTCCTCATTTCCTCTGCTTCTTTCCCCTCCATTAAACTCTTTACAGCCTTCTCTATGGCTTCTCTTTTAATTTCGCCACTACCATTTCTACTCCATTTCCTCACACCAACCCCAACCCCAATTCTCAAAATCTCTGTCACAAACTTTTCATTATAGAACTGATCTGCAAAAAATGGCCATGTCACCATTGGCACCCCAGCGCACACTACATTGACCGGCTGCTTTCCAGATTTTGTGTTTTTGCTCGCTGGTCTGTTTGGATCTTTGTTTTTGTAAGCACGTATGCTAAACAGATCATATCAAACTTAGTTAGGAGATTTTCGTTTGATTTTCACACAGTGTTAGTTTTTTCATAATTGTAACTTTTACAATTGTTTTCTTTAGTGAAAGTTTTTAGCCATATTGGCTAAGTCTACAAGTTTTACTTATAGACCTGAACCTAACACTTTGTATTTTCTCTATGTGACTTATTCTCTCTTATTTCCATTGATGTTCTTTGTTGAATGTGTCTGTGAATGTTGCAATATTCTGTGCAACATTCTGAACTACATTCTGAGATTCATTTGGTACAACATTAACTGTTTTACTTGTTTTATTCTGAGAACCCGAGCTACAATTCTTTCACCTACCTTAGTCTAAGTTTATTTTATCTTTGCTTAAAGTGACAAAACATTAGTTGTAGGTCTACCTGCTGAATTTCAACATGAAAAACTTTAGACTTGCTAAAGTCTAATCAATTTGATTTTAGTTAACAACTAACTAATGTTCTAAACATGCACGATTTTATTTAATTCAATTTATTGAATTTCACTTAGATATCTCTATTAGAGTATTCTTAATTCAGTAGGTGAGTTTCTATGAATCTTTACTGCTTACTACTTGTTGTTTTATGTTCTAAGAGCATCCCCAATGTTAAAACTTTTATACAACTTCTTATACAACTTTTTAACTGGGTCCCACTGCTACCTACACATTTTTATCTTCTTACACACTTAAGAATATATCTTCTCATTGTATAATATTCTTACACAACTTCTTACACAAAAAATATTAAATTTAAGCCAAAACCATTCCACCCCCCCCCCACACACACATGCCACTGCTTTTGCGGCAAAAAGCAAGTTCTTATATTGGAACCTCTCTCTCTCTCTCTCTCCTAGGTGTATGTCTAGTGGCCATTAGCACACATACCCAAACACTAAGAAGCTTACCAACAACACGTTGGTGATGCTCTAAGGTATAATTAAAAGATTTAAATAATTCTAAATATTAATGATTCAACATAAAGTACCGAGGTCGACATCGACTCATCCATGCAAGAACACATTAGAGAAGAGTGTTGAATTAGACAAGAAATTTCAGATTGTATATTTTAATGGGGGCCATTGCTTTGATGGAGATGAACACAATAGTAGTCAATTAAACACAAAAAAGAGGATTGTAGTAGAACTGTCAAAACGGGTTGGTGGGTTGGGTCAGCCCACGGGTCAAGAAAACCCATCATATAACGGTGTGGGAGCGGGTCAACGCATCTAGATGACGGGTTAATAAAACACCAACCCAACCCAACCCAACATGGGTTGTGGGTCAGATGGGTCAACCCACCAATTTGTCTTACCTAAAGATTATTTCTTTTATTTTCAATTTTCTATTGTTCTTCCACTTCCCTGCACTACACAACCACTCAAAATCAAGTAACCAACGGAATTGTTGTCGGCTAAAATAAAATAAACAAACTAAAACAACTGAATCTTCATTTCAGACTTCTGTCAAACACTTTATGGGCATTCCTCTTACATGACTTAAAAAACTTTGGATGTTAAGACACGACTTCATATAGGATGACATAGACCAGTATAATCCAAACTGACTGAGACATAATAATTTAATAAACCTTAGATTTGTTATATATAAAAAAGTAAAAAAAAAAACAAAAGATAATAATAATAAAAGAAAATGAGAGATTACAAGAAGACTATTCTACAAAAATGAAAGCATACTAGACAACACATGCACCTAGTCCCCACTTCTCCACATTCCCCCGGCGCAACGCCGGGAAAAAAAAATATCTCAAAAACTAAGGTCCATGTCAATTTGAACTAAAATTTGCTTCACCTCATTGCAAAGGAAAGAATCAAACTCAAGCTTTTAGGTATTCTTTAAACGGGTCAACCCGTTAAAAACCCGTCCCAACCCACTTCAACCCGTGACCCATACGTGTCCAACCCATATGACTCATATTTTTATGGGTTGTCAATTTCTCAACCCAACCCACTATTTTAAGCAACGATTTGGGTTGACCCAACGGGTCCTGACCCAATTTAACTGCTCTAGATTGTAGTCAATTAAACACAAAAAAGAGGATTTTAAATGGAGAGGAGAAGGTTGCTCCAATCAACATGCACATGATGTGTCGATGAGGGGCATTTTAGTTTTTTTTGCATATTTTCATCCAAAATAACTAATGAAAATGACTTGTGTGATCTTATCGAATCTCAAGACTTAATATAGTGATTAAATTGAAAGGAAAAAAAATAGAGTGAGCTTGAGTAGGGTGACCAAATTGCTATTTAAGCCAATAATTTAAAAGAAAGTGTGAATAAACCGACACAAAAACAAGCTTGTGTATTAAATCAGAATTCAAGAACAAGAACCATAGCAAGTCAATTCATCAATCAAAGCACTCAAATTCGCATGAGATGATCCACCTTGTTCAACAGCCTTCCTCGCCATCTCCTTGAGCTCCTTCCCCCTCCTCCTCATTTCCTCTGCTTCTTTCCCCTCCATTAAACTCTTTACAGCCTTCTCTATGGCTTCTCTTTTAATTTCACCACTACCATTTCTACTCCATTTCCTCACACCAACCCCAACCCCAATTCTCAAAATCTCTGTCACAAACTTTTCATTATAGAACTGATCTGCAAAAAATGGCCATGTCACCATTGGCACCCCAGCGCACACTCCTTCCAGAGTCGAATTCCACCCACAGTGAGTCACAAATCCCCCTACCGCTTCGTGGTCAAGAATCAACACTTGGGGTGCCCACCCTTTTATAATCAGTCCTTTCCCTTTCACTCTCTCCTCAAATCCTTCCGGCAACCATTCTTCAGCATTTTCCTCTACTTTCCTTATTACCCAAATGAAATCTTGGCCTGAAGCTTCTAGCCCCATAGCAATCTCGTACAATTGAATAGTAGTAAATTTTGTCACACTTCCAAAACACACATATATTACTGAATTGAGTTTCTTTGAGTCTAGCCATTTCAGACACTCTTGCTGATCAATGGCTGCTTTCTTTCCTCTGTCCGATTTATCTTCCAAATCCCTATTGCACAGAGAAACTGGTCCTACGTGCCATATCCTCCTATGCAATACCTTCCTATAATGGTCAGCATAATCAGGTTCAAGTTCGTTGAAGCTGTTAAATATGACTCCATAGCTTGAGACATTTGCATCTATTATTGCACTCATTATGAACTTTGCGAAACCCGTAGACTTTTCTGGATCTTCTAAATCAGTTGGAGCAAGCTGTGTCCTAAATAACTTGATCTCCTGGGGGAGATTAGGCAGGATAAAAGGTTCTGAATCAGATAATATATTGTTGAAAGGCTTGTAGACTCTCAAGCTATGGGAAGCGGATAGAGCAAAAGCACTCTGTCCGTGGAATACAAGTCTTGGGATGTTAAAATTGGCTGCAATATCATTAGACCATGGAAAGAACATGTCAGCTATGAGGCAATCGGGGCGAGATTCTTGGAGAATGTGCTCAAGAGGTTGTTTGAGCATGCTGGTGGCTGTAAAGAAATTGGGGAACAAGTCATCGGAGGTGATTTGATCAGCATTCTCACATCCTTCAGGTAAACCGGCCTCTACGGCAGGGAATTTAATGATTTGGAGGGAAATTTGGATGGCCAGGTCCAATTGTTTGGTTCTGTCAATGGCTCTTTGAAAGACAAGGGCATTGAGAGGAGTGGTGATGATGGTGGCTTTAACGCCCGGGCGGGAAGCGAAGAGTTTGGCCATGTCTAGTAATGGTATCATGTGGCCATGAGCCATGAACGGGAAGAACATCACATGAAGGTGACCCATGTTGAGCTATGAGCTAAGGTTGTATACAAAACCTCAAACCGAATGTGTGTTCTTGTCTTGATTTACTGGCATAAAGGGCTTGAATTAATCCAAGTATATAAAGACTTGAACAAAGATTAAAGAAACTAAGAAACTAGTAGTAGTGGTCAAATTAAATGGCAAAACTGTGATACAGGTTCCTAGAAATTGAGGAGATACCGAGTGGAAGGTCAGGCCCGGTTTTGGGGTTGGTGATCGGACGAATGCAGGGACCCCACGATGTAAGAGGCCAATTTTATATATGTGTGTGTGAAATTTAGCTAGTTTTATTTAGATATAATAAAAATAATGTAATCAGAGAGAACAACTTGCCTTTTGACTCAATGGATTGGGTAATTGTGTATTTGTTGAGTGTAACAGAGAGCTCCAAGGTTCAAGCCCCCTTCCCTACCATTTTTGTATTTTTTTTTTAAATTTTGAGTCTACGGTCAATTATTATTAGTATTATTTTATATGCATATTATGTCATATACTCCCTTGATTTAGTTAAACAGTTCTCTATATTATTTTGATAGGTTTTACGTAAATAATCAACTTTTAAAAAATATATTTATGATTTCACAATATTTCATCTTTATCCTCTACTTGTATTGTAAGTATAATTGCATATTATGTCATATACTCCCTTGATTTAGTTAAACAGTTCTCTATATTATTTTGATAGGTTTTACGTAAATAATCAACTTTTTAAAAATATGCTTATGATTTCACAATATTTCATTTTTATCCTCTACTTGTATTGTAAGTATAATTGTTATGGTTATGTTTTTTTTTATCAACTTTAAATCTACTTATATATGTTTTAATTACTCCAAAACCTAATGAATAAAGAGTTACTATATAAAGATAAATAATTTGTATTCGGTTTTAGTAGAGTTATTTAACCTTAATTTTATTTTGTGTTCGCTAAATTTACTTATAAAAAAAGGTTAGTTGACCATCAAATTTTTTATCTGAGTCATAAAAAATAACAATTGATTGGGCATATAATATCAATATTTCAAGCAAAAATCAAATTTTATTGTTATGTTACTATCATTCTTAATTATTTCTTATGTTTATTTAATTCTTTGCTTTGTTAGTTGATTGTTTTTTATCTTGAATTTATAGTGCACAATACATGTTACCAAAAAAATATCCATCTAGAAGTCAAAACATAAATAAAAGAAAATATTTGATTAAGTATATTCTTTTTATTGTAAATTATTTTAACGAGTGAAGAATAGCAGTTTTCAGTAATTATTTAATACTTATTTTCTTATATGTTTGGGTATTATCCATTTTCAATATTTCAAATGATGAAAAGTCAAATAAATTATTCGTCTAAAAATTTTATGCTTATTTTTTAAGGCCTTATTTTCTTTTATTTCTGATGAAAGTTCGGGGCTGTGGAAGGTTCACGCCCGCAGGTAAACGGTAGTCTGACTTGTTTTATATCTTTCTTTCATTCTTTCTAGGCTAATAGCCTAGCCAATCAGCCCTTTCCCTTTCCCTTGTTTCAATTCAAAGATTTTTGTATTTTCTCGTCAATTTATTTGACTTTCCACCGAAAGAGTTTAAGTCTTTGTATTTTCATCCAGATTACAGTAAATCCATCAGTTTTTTAACGCATACTTGAGCAATGTCTTTGTCACACATTTTCAATTTTCAACCCAACCAACGTGTGTCATGTGTGCACCCAGAAAAGAGCTACAGGTCAATATTGGGGTGCGCCAGAATTTGGCCAAACTAGATAGGGATGTACACTATTTTACCCGTCTATTTTTAACCACCTTTTTTAACAGATAAAATATATTTTTAGAGTGGAAGATCGATTATATACCCTTAATGAATCCCACACATGCACGTCAAAATATCAATTCTTGTATCACGATGAATGATTTTGAAGCATATTATGTGCATCATGATTCAAAATTGAATCACGATGCAATTCCAAATTGTGTAACTGACATATCCATTTCATAGCGATGCATCACACATCAAAATTGATACATTGCGCTTCGAAAAATTAAAGATGTCCAAAAACAAACAAGTTCTTATTCGAACATTTCATCGATCGGTCACCACTAAACTAAATTTAACTCAAGTACAAAAGGACTTGTTCCCAACCTGAGTAGTATTACAGAAACACACAAGTATTAGGAAGCTTTTGATTAAGCATAATACAATGAAGTGCAAACTATCCAAATGGTCCCTGTACTGTTTGGGTTTCTTAGTTTTCGTTCCGATTACTCGAAATTGGTCCTTAAGTTGAAATTTTTCGCGGACATCCTTCCATCAGTTAAGTTTCCTCATGTTTGTGTCATGTGATTTTGCCATGGGGTAAAATGGTCATATCAAGTTAGAAAGTACAGAGACTAGTTATTTAATTAGTAAACCTCTACATGGAGCAAATATTCATACTGTATCTGTTACAATTTGAACTTCATAGGAATTCTTCAGTAATCTTGAAAAATCGATCAAAGGAAGAAGAAATGAAATTTTTATTTCATTGTAAGTTGAGTTGTTTCCATACAATACCAAGAATATATATATACAGAAGAACAGAATAACCAACCAACTGATTGCTAACAACTTAACTGCCTAACTTCTACTTTATGACACTCAACACCCCTGACAAAAGAGTGAAACAGAATTAAAGATTTACGCACAGATCCTTTTAATTTGCTGGCTGATTATCTTCATTAACTTCTTGCATAACTTTGGTAGCTTTAACACCCCCACTCAAGTTGGAAGTGGAGAATAGATTCTTAACTTGCAACTTGCTCAGCAAATCAGAGAACTTTAAACTGGGCAGAGCTTTAGTGAAGATATCAGCAACTTGAAGATGAGATGGTATATATCTGGTACTGATCAGATTCTTCTGTATCATGTTTCTAACAATGTGGCAGTCAATTTCTATATGTTTTGTCCTTTCATGGTATACTGGGTTTGCTGCTATATAGATGGCTGATTTGTTATCACATTAGAGAGGAATATGATCAGAATTTGAGACATTAAAGTCATTGAGTATTGCTGTGATCCAGGTAATTAACTCACAACAAGTATTTGCCATACTCCTGTATTCAGCTTCAGATGAAGATCTGCTAACAATACTTTGCTTCTTACTTTTCTAGGAAATAAGAGAGTTTCCAAGAAATACACATAATCCAGATACATATTTTCTGGTAACTGGACAAGATGCCCAATCTGAATCACAAAAGGCAGTAAGGTTCAAAGAAGAGTCTGCATGAAAGAAAAGACCTTGCCCTGGGCTGTTTTTGAGATATTTAACAAGTCTTAACCCAGCTTTCCATTGTTCAGTTGTATGTTTAGCCATAAATTGGCTTAGGATGTGGACATCATAGGCTATGTCAGGTCTAGTAATGGTTAGGTAAATTAGTCTGCCTATCAGTCTTCTGTAAGGTAAGGGATCATTTAAAGGAATTCCTGGATTGGTAGCAAGTTTGTGATGAGGTTCAATAGGAGTAGACTTAGTCTTAGCATTGAGAAGGCCACAGTCTTTGATAATATCAACTGTATACTTTCTTTGATGAAGACACATTCCAGTAGAGTTCTTTGCAATTTCAAGGCCAAGAAAGTATCTGAGGTTCCCCAGATCTTTTACAGGAAACTTAGAATGAATGTGATCTTTAACTTTAGCAATGAGGTCCTTGTTATTTCCTGAAATTAGAAAATCATCAACATATACAAGTATAACAATAAAGTTCTCATTGGAACTCATAGTAAATAAAGTGTGATCATTAGGGGATTGAGAGAAACCAAATTCAGTAAGAGTGGAGGAAAACTTTTCAAACCATTGTCTTGGAGCCTGCTTGAGACCATAGAGAGATTTGTGTAGTTTACAAACTACAGGCCCTTTGTCCTTAGGCAGATTATGCTTATATCTAGGAGGAGGGTCCATATAAATCTCTTCATTCAGATCTCCATGTAAGAATGCATTGGATACATCCATATGTGTGATGTCCCATTTCTTTGAGGCTGCAATAGAAATAAGTATTCTAACAGATGTCATCGTTGCTACATAAGCAAAGGTTTCAAAATAGTCATTTCCTTCTAGTTGTGTAAATCCTTTAGAAACTAATCTTGCTTTGTATTTGTCAACACTGCCATCAGGTTTATATTTGATTCTAAAAATCCATTTTGATCCAACTTTATGTTTCTTTTCAGGGAGATGTTCTAGAGTCCAAGTTCTGTTGGCTTCCAGGACCTTTAATTCTTCCTCCATAGCTTTACACCATAGAGGGTCTTTGGCTGCCTTCTCATAGGTTTGAGGTTCAGAAACCATAGATATTTTACAGGAGTATTTCATATATTCTGAAGAAGTTTGGCTAAAATTGCAGTAGTTAATAAAAGGGTAAAGAAGGGTGGTATTGGTAACTGTATCACTGTGAGTTTGAAGAGGTGAGGGAAGATCTGTATAGTCCTTAAATTTAGCAGGAATAGATTTGTTTCTTACAGGTCTATTTATAGGAATACTAGTTTTAGGCTGAGAGGTTGTGGTATCATTGGTAGGTTCATTATTTAGGTTGTCTATATTGATATTTTCAGTAGGAATAGGTAACTGGTCTTCCTCATTATCTGAGATGTTAGGGGAATGACTAGGGGGTAATTGAAAAGTGGTTTCTGAAAAATCATAGAATTCGTTTACTTGACTACTAGATTCTTGAGTGGTTTTGGAAAGATCTTTGACAGTAGGATTTGATTCAGTCATGGTGAGATGAGAGAAAGAAGGATACGAAGAGATTCAATACAGATAACAAAGGAGAACAGAACCTGAAAATGGAGAGGATGACACCAACTTCTGGAACAAAGATTGATGTTTAAGAGGATGCAATGATGGTGGATATAAGGAAGCACATTGGCTTTGATACCATGTTACAATTTGAACTTCATAGGAATTCTTCAGTAATCTTGAAAAATCGATCAAAGGAAGAAGAAAATAAATTTTTATTTCATTGTAAGTTGAGTTGTTTCCATACAATACCAAGAATATATATACAGAAGAACAGAATAACCAACCAACTGATTGCTAACAACTTAACTGCCTAACTTTTACTTTATGACACTCGACACCCCTGACAAAAGAGTGAAGCGGAATTAAAGATTTACACACAGATCCTTTTAATTTGCTGGCTGATTATCTTCATTAACTTCTTGCATAACTTTGGTAGCTTTAACAGTATCCTTTCTTCTTTCTTCTACATACCCAACTCTTCTGCCCCTTCCTCACCCGCCACCCATTTCTACCCACCTCACTTGTCTCTCATCTCATCCCTTCTCTCTCTCTTTCTTGTGACCCTTCTTCTCTACCACCCGCCACTCATTTCTACCCACCCCACCTGCAACTGCATATGAAGATCAGTATGTTAAATGTGATGGATTTGAAAGATTTTGAGTTTATCTTTTGGTTTGAAACCTAGTTGTATAAGGTTTTAGTTTTTCAGATTCAATGATAATTTCGATTTATAAAACCAGAATCCATAAAACCGAGTAGCCTCAACATCCACAAAAATTTGAACAAAAACTAAGGGCTCGGGATTCATCACATTCTTCTTCCTGCGAACTACTTGACTCGTAGAGCTGGGATGACACTTCCCACGGTAAAGCGAAGAGGTTAATGGATTGATGGGTGAGATGGAAGAGGGCGAAGGCGCGGGGAAATTGGCAGGAGGGAGCTGGGTTATGAGGAGGGAATGAGAGATATACAATTAGGCCCCTTGAAATAAGTTTTTTTGCTAAATGGTCCCTTATAAGTTAAATGACAAATTTGTCTTTAGCAAAAATCACATGAGATGCACATGGTTTGATTTAACGGTAGAAAATTAACAGAATTGGATAGAATGACTAATCCCGTAAAAAAATTGAGTACATTGAGGAAAAATTCAAAAAATTTAGTTCAAGGACCAAAACCAAGAAACCCCAAAAGTACAGAGACTATTTGGGTAGCTTGCCCTAAATTGAAAATGAAACAATGGTTACATAAAATTAATGCAGCGAAAAATAGTTGACCGTTAGAAAGAAGAGTAATGATATCTCTATCATTAGTGTTACAACTTATATACTAAAAAGCAAAGTTAAAAAGTCAATTACATATTTCTCAAAATAAGTTGTAACACTAATTATAGGGCTAACATTACTTTAGAAAGAATACACTGGAGTAGTGGAAGAATACGCTCGCTTGAGATGTGAAAGAAGACAATAAAGTCCGACTCGCTATCAAATAATATGAGAAAAAAACGTTTAAAATAGTCTTGACTCATCCATACCACTATCCAATTAAATTGAGAGAGTTTATATATGGTGGTCGATTCGTAATGAAACAATTACGATATTCTCTAGAACCATTAACCATATGCCCCTTCTGTTATAAGGAAAATGTTTACTTTTTAATATTTTTTTGAAATTTATTTTTCAATAGCTCTCTAAACATGATGTGCTTGCATTTCTTTCTTTGACCATTATGTTCTGTAACGATCTTACGAGTATTTTTTATAAGATGATTTTACAAGTATTTTTTATAAGAATATTCTCTTTATCCGATCCATCGTATGTTGATGAGTTAAGCTGTGAGAGAATGAGACGAAGACGGTCTTACATGAGATCTACTTGATCACAAAATCTTTTTTTTTTTTTGTCGGTTGACGATCGACTATATATTTATAAGACAAATCATTTTTACTTGATTCATCGTATGTTGATAAATTGGACCGAGAGAGAATGATGCTAAAACGATTTTAGGTTAGACACTTTGACTTACATGGTCACAATTATTTATTTATTTATTTATTTTTGTCGGATGACGATCGGCTACATAGTTTGTAGGGTCACCACTAATTCATGAAAAAAAGTGGATCTTGACTTTTTCAAGTCGTAACAGGCAAATACTATTTTGTTGGCGTGCTGACTGCTGATTGCAGCTATTTCTCTCAATTCAGTGGTACACATTACATAAACCAAGATGCATGGGAATGGGACAAAATTTTCCATAAAACTTCACCACAAAAATCAACACAAACATAGATAGATTAATGGATGATCCACTATACTCGATCTTATAAGTACTAGTAATACCTATACTTATTAGTTATTTGACCAATTATTCATCATTGATAATTATATATATGTAGAGATCGCATTCCTTGTTTGAATTAAGCAGCAGTGACGGCGATCTTCATTCCAGCTTGACAGTGGCCGACGAAACTGCAAAGGAAGAAGTTCTGTCCCTTAACAAGCTTGATCTGATCTTTCCCTGATGTATACGTTCGAGACCCTCTTGGGGTGCTGCAGCTGCTGTAACCAGCCTGGTTCACAGCTACCACATTGTGTATTCCTGAATTGTAGTTGAACACTGCAAGCCCGCATCCAAAATAATTAAGATAGTTAATTTCATGCACAAATAATTAAACGAGCTAGCGGGTCTGAGGATATCTCAAGAAATTAACCAGTTAAGTTTCGGGCATTAACTTCAAGTAAGTTCAACCTAGACATACACTTACCTAGTGTAATTAAGTTCAAACCGCATCACTGATAATGGAAAGAAGAAAAATAGACATACCTAGTGTGTCACCGGCCCTAAAGCGCTTCCCATTTGGCCAGCCCACAACATTAAAGGTCCAACCACCGGCACCTCCAACAGTATAAATAGCTGCCTGAGCAACTTCACAATGCAGCATCACCACCAGGACCAGGACCATCACTGCCGCAACTGCACTGCCTCTTCCCTGACCCTGAGACATCCTTCAAGTTCAAAAATAGAAAAGAGTGTTTTTTGCTATGTGTGTGTGTGAGAGAGAAGATCGATGATATCTCCAAATTGATCAGATATACGAGGGCTATTTATAGTGAAGGTGGGGGTGGGATTGTCTTGGACCCACTGGTTTGAAAAATACGGGCCTGGACAGGCTGCTCAGGAAAAGCAGGAGTGAAGAGTCTGGACTAGGTGCTTGAGAGTTATGACTGAGAAATAAATGGGTTTGGCGGAGATAACATGCATGAAACACTTGGATACAAGTCTTCGAGCATTCAAGATGATAGTAATGGATGCTCAGCCAACAACCAACCCACTGTGAGCATGAACAATGCTAAAATAAAAACCGAATCAAAGTAAATCATAGATTACAATGGTGAATCTGAAGTGTATTTAATATAATTTAAATTTGATTTGGTTTTATTCGGATCAATATAGGCTACAAATCAAATTAAATCAAACCAATCAACTGTACCATAAAACTATACCGTTTGACCTTTAAAGGCACAAAACAACATAGTTTATACCATCAAAATTCAAAAATAAAGGGAAAGTGGCCGACAACCACTGTGGGCCCCTTTCCTTTCCAAACCCCCTTTCCACATACCACTTTCTTATTTGGTCCAATTTCTTTTTCACCTCGTTTTTCTTAGCCAATTTTCGGTCAAAAAAATTACTTCAATTTTTTTCCTGAATTAAAATGCATATTTTTACCTATAAATAGATATTTGGTTTGCTTCATTTGGATATCAGAAATGTTTTCTATGATTTTTTCAAATTTTTAGCCATTTTAAAAAAAATTAAAATTAATGGAGATAAAGATATTGTGGTATAAAAAGTATTGAATTATGTGTCACTGTCATATGTGTTTTTTGATTTTGAATCAAACTTGTATTAAATAAATTATTTTATTAATTTTTAATTGGATTGTGGTTGATTTGATGCTTAATTTTGATTTTTTTGATTTTAGCATTGTTCACGCTTCAAGTAGTTGGGTGCTTTATTAATGAACTTTGAGCTAATTTTTGACATGACAATTAAGGGTCACTAAACAATTTACACTAATATTAGAAATACTCAAGGCTACAACATCTACGTTCATCCTATAGAACAAGTTCAAGTTGGTTTCCTCCCAAACCTAAATAGGGCTCAATGTGTTAGACAAATTGTATTATATTTTTGTGCTTGGCCGAAGACTTTGCAAACAAATAATGTAATAGTAAGATTAATCACATAGAAGAAAGAGAGATTGTGACTAACAAATTCTTGAAATTTTATTATGTCATTCTATGGTTACAATTATATATATAAGGATACAATACCAAACTTTAAAACGACCTAATCAAGAAACAGACAAATCTATATATAGAAATACAATACTAAAAAACAAACCCTAAAACGGCGTAAACAAAAAACATACAAATCTATATATATGGATACAGTACTAAACCCTAAAACAACGTACACAAAAAACAGACAAATCTATATACAGGAATACAATACTAAGCCCTAAAAAATCTAAACAAACCATAAAACGACGTAAATAAAAAACAGACAAATCTATATATAAGATACAATATTACTAAACCCTAAAATGATCTAAAAACGCGATCACTTACCACCACGTAACACGATCAACTTTACTCGCTTTCATAGTAATATTGTCTCAAAGTGACGCGGCCGTTTTGTCTTAAAACGCGACCGTCTTCCTCGGAGGACTTGGCATGTTATCTGGTTCAACGTATATCAATTATGAAAAGGGTAAAATATCTAGTTAAGAAGTTTGAAATTAAAAAGGTTTAGCTTTTTAAGATAGGGAAAATTAAGAGGCAAAACTTTGGAACTCTCTTTCTTTTATTATCAATGACGCATTCAAAGGAATGATGAATTCTTTAAGTTAAAAGTCAAGGGCTTTCAGTGGCCCGTGACCCGTGGGACCGTTGCAGGTAGCAAAATAATGATATAATAGAAGGTCGCTTATGGATGGCTCCGTTGCTCTTCATCAATTGGTCAAGGATCGCTTATGTCCTATATACGTTCATTCTGATATCATCTATTCCAAATGACTCACTAAAACTATCTATATTTATATAAGCCCGAGCCCCGAGGCAGAGCGTTTGGAATCATTGAAAATCAAACCTAAGCAATTTCCAGTCCTTTTGTCAATATATGAAATATAGATCACTGCAATATTCCATATTTCATGCGTATGCAGAGCGGCCCACATTGTATCATAGACTTGCTGTTGTTTAGATCTTAAATGACTGTTTTTAATTTAAACTAGATGATCGGTTCTCGTGCCTATGACACGATTTGAGTATATCGTATAATTATGTCAATTGAAACGATAGTGTCAAAATAGAAGGTATGATATAAGAAAAAATTATAGTTAAGGAGTATTTAAGAAAATGTTATAGTTGAGGGTATATATTGCTTCAAGTGTCAGTTAAGGGGCACAATTCAAACTTGAATTATAATTTATTTATTTTTTGAATTATAATTGAAGGTGGTTTATAAGAGATTATTTGTAATTGACCCATGCCCGTTGGATCTTGTGAAAAGATTCAATCTCATCCGTCGAATAGCCTCTATCAATAGACTCATGACTATTGTAATATAGACTAGTCTTTGTGCCCATGCCCATGGCATGGCGCGAGTAGGAAGAATATCAGTATTGGAGGGTGTCAATATTTAAATAAATTAATATATATTTTAATCATGTTTCAAAAAGAGTCTAAAATTGTGTTTTATATATTTTTCATTAAATAATTAAAAATCTATTAATCTATTAAACAATAAAAAAATGGTCTTAACAACATTCTTGGATATATCGACATTTATTCGAATACTGACACGTCCCATAATTGAGAACGATGTATTAAAAAATATATTTTAAAATTAAAATTAAAACAGTAATAAAAACAGTTTTTATCTTTTAGAGTGGTTTTAACAAAATAAAAAATCGAAAGAATTTTCGAATTAGTGTTCATACATATTATTACTTATTCCATTTATAAAAAATTAAAATAAAAAAATTTCTTTTAGAGTGGTTTTAGTATTGAAGTAATTTTACCTTTTAAATTATGTTACATTTATGAATTTTGATGTTACGCAGATGTTTTGAGTAAAAAATCAACGTAATTGGAGCAATCTTATCTTGGTACGATTGAATAAATGAATGGCTTCGTGTACATGTGAGCATCCATAAGATATTTAATGAGCAATTGACAGTGAACCGGAAGTCGGAAGAATTGAATTAGTCCAACCCATGAATATTTCACAACTAAGTTGTTGAGAAATGAAATCATCCTACCTACTCCACTAACCACAAACCCCTTATCACTCCCAATAAACTCTATATCCAATACTCAAATCTCAACTTTTACCACCAATATCCACATAAAGAGTAAAAATTGCTTTCAAAACACTGTCATTCCCAAAAGTGTATAAGAAATGATGATGAAAATTTTACTCCCTTCTTAAACGTTAAACCTAAACCAAATGAAGCATAACCTTGACCTTCCATGGATTACTACAAATTATGTGAAAAATTATAAAAAAAAATTAAAGATCATATACTTAAAACTTTTATTTGATAGACATATTATCAAATACTTAAAGACTCACCTAGAAAAAAAAAACCAAGCTACAAAAAAATCACCTTACTCCGACTGTGATGAAACTCAAATACTCATCATGCTTCTCTAAACAAAAAACCAAGCTACAGAATCTTTCCTTATCTAGAAAAAAAAATGGTATTTTACTCAAATAATAATAACAATAATATTGATATCTATAACTTTGATACACAATTTTACAGTAGAATTAAATCATCAATTGGTCATGCCAAGAAAAAATCAGCTGGCCAATTTTCAGGGATTGTTCCATTTTTACATAATAAAGTAAAGATCCTAAACAAAAGAGGGAGTTTCAAATCACAATTTATAAACAACAAAAAAACAAAAAAAATCCCAGACAATTAACGGGGTGTAGAAACTCTTGAATTCCCGCCGCTTATAATGAAACAGATCAATTGTATGTCCTGAATTAGATCTCTTCTTTGTGAGAAAGGGCTCTGGTGCATCATATAAAGGAAAAAGAAAGGTGGCTACCCTCTGCTCCATCTCATCTCTCACCATGATAGGCCGGCGTGCTCTTTCTCTCCCTCTGTTCGATTTCGGTCCCAAGCAGCCCATGTACAGGCCCCGTCTCCCTCTACCAAGCAGTCGGCCGATGTCCACCTTCCCTTCGTTCAGCCTCCACATAGCCGCCAACGTCACCCCTTTGCTCAAATCCACAGTCGGCCTCCTCCTTCTCCGGTGAATCTCACCCATCCCCATTCATCTCTTTTTTATCGGTGAATCCATCTCCACCCACAATCCATCCCGTTCTCCCATATTTGCCGCCTCAACATCAGTCCAGCCGCCAGCCGCCGCCGTCTTCAATCGGCTCAATAGTAAACCCCCTTCGCCAACCGCCACAATAGTAAACCATAGGAAGCAACCGTCCATGTACACCCGTATTGGCCTCTGCAAATAACTATCTAATAACTGATCTAGCTAGTAAACAACCTAATAACTGTCTTGTCTAAATAACTGTTTAAATTAAAAACAGTCATTAAGATCTAGACAATATCATGTCTATGATACAACGTGAGCTGCTCCGCATCATTCTCCCCAGGTTGGAAGAAACTCGACCTCGAGTGATGGAGATCGAAGGGCAACAAGTATAAAGGTATATTCACTGACTGAAGCCTATAATCCGCGACAAGATTGATTGTCAAGTGATTCTAGCTCTCAGCGAGGCACATAATATGGCACAAAAGACGGAGTCCTGGAGTTCAAGAACTATAATGTACGGGATGAGAATCGCATGATCTTCGCAAAAACATCTAAAGCAGGTGCTAGGACGAGTGTTGGACCAAGTTCAAAAACAGGAAAGAAGGATTGTGGGGGAGAAAGCCTATGAAGAAACCAACAAACAACCCCTATAATAAGTCAATGTGGGATAAATGTTTTAGGTGTGAGGAGGTTGGGCACAAGTCTAATAATTGTCCTCGACGCCACCCAGTTAATCTGGATGGTCAAGAAGAAGAAGAGTACAATGATGAAGACGATGACATTTGTGGACCAAATGGAGAAGACGAGGAGACATAGTATTAGTGGTGAGAAAAGTCTTGTTAACCCCTAAATGTGAAGACACACAACGGAGCACATTGTTTCGAATCAGGTGCACAATTTCCAATTGTATTTTTGAATTAATCATTGATAGTGGTAGTTGTGAAAATATCATCTCTCGAAGTTTGGTTAATGCTTCGACATTACCTGTGGAAAAACATCCAGACATGTACAATATTGTGTGGGTTACAAATGGTAAAGGGCTTAAGAAGTAACAGGGTGTCTCTGGTAGAACTTGAACAATCGACCTCTCCGTTAAGATAAGTGAGTAACTAAATTAGACCCTTAGGTAAGGCTTGAACAACAATGGTGCCTCTGAAAAGGCTTGAACACCCGACCTCTCTATTGAGAGTTGTAAAGTCCAGGGTGTCTTTATTGAGACTTGAACACCCGACCTCTCTATTGAGAGTTGTAAAGTCCAGGTGTCCTAACTTTACTCGTTCTTGAGCAAATACTATGATTACAAAGGAAATTCATGCCTTAGTGTTTACTTAAGTTAGTATCAGCTCGTTGGTGTTTCAAGCAATCTTATGGGGAAACAAGGAGAGAGAACTTTCTGATCCTAACTCATTCAAACTCTGTTCTTGTAGCAAATACTATGATTACAAAGGAAATTCATGCCTTAGTGTTTACAAAGTGGGTATCACCATATCCACATTAGACCTAGAGATGTGTGGAAGACAATTTTCAAAACAAAGGAGGTCATGTACGAGTGGATTGTTATGCCATTTGGGTTGTCTCTAACGCACCTAGAACATTTATGTTGTTGATGAATGAGATGTTGAAATCATTTACAGATGAAGAGAAGGTGAAGGCAATTCGAGAAGGCAATTTGAAGAAGTGTAGCTTTGTATAGTCGAGCCTTATTTTCTTGGGGTTTGTGATCAGTAGTGATTGTACTACAACATTGCTAATTTGTCACGCTATCATCCTACAAAACCTTCTATTTATCATTTTATCCGGATCACTCGAGGTCGAGATTCTTCCAACCTAGGGAAAATGATGCGGAACACTAGCATGTCCTCAAGAATGATACAACCCACGCTCTATCATAATCGTGTTGTTATCAAGACCATTTTACTGTCTTGATTAAGACAATTATTAGGTAGTCATGAGACATTAGACATTTTTTTACAGTTATGAGACAGTTAATTTTAACAGTTGTTTTTTCCTTTATGTACTCTAGGATATTTTCATTTTTAGGGACGTAATACATATTATTTTTTTAGAGAAAATTTGATAATTTGCGTTTTACGAAAAACGTTGTCCTCCTTTTATTCATGTCCTATGTCAATATTTTAATAGAATAAATTTCCGGATTAGTACCCCTGACCCGAACTGCAGTTATCTAGTTCTAGAGTCCCTTGACCTTATCGTAATATTTGCTCCAAGGAAAAAAACTAAGGAGTTGAGATCTCTTATACCACATAGTGTACCACTTTCTGACGAAAAAGTTGTACTAATGATTGATTGGTAAAAGTAAAAAATATTAGGTTTGAAAAGTTGTACTAATATATATAGGAGTATTATGTTCTAGATTGACTACATTTCTTTTTGTATTATTATTATTATTATTTTGATTCAATTAGCTATGCGGTTGATTCATTCAGAATAGCTTGTGCATATCTCAACTTAGTCCACCTTCGAGAAAAGAGTCAACGCAATTTTAAATTTCCTCTCTTTGTTGAGTGTTGACCACAAGTGTTTCTAACTTTCTATCACTTAATCTTTTCTCCGTTGTGAGTTGTGACTTGTGACAAGAAGAAAACAATAAAGGCAGTAAATGAAACGCACCCAATATAAACTTGAACCGCCCACCGAAATTTTAGTTGTTACTTTCCAACTTTACCCAAGGCAGATTTTAATTCAATTTGCATCAAAATTCAAAATTCAAAATACATTTTGGAACATTTCATTCCTCCATGATATTGAATAGTCCCACGAATCTTTGGATATTCCAAATTCTATGATGCGTTAGTGTTTCTCTTTCCGTCATCCCATCTTTAACTCTTCTTTCAACATCTTCACTGCTTCTCCAACTCCATCCTATAAAATGGCAACAGAAATAATATACTCGATCCATCCCAATCCCAATAAAAATAAATTAAATTAAATACTTGTTCCTCTTTAGTCTTGTGCTGGTATAGCTAAACCAACCAACTTGTGGTAATTAGCTAAATGAGATTGCAGAACAGAGACAAAATTTGGCTGCAAACATGCCAGATAGCCATTTTCTCTCTGTACCACGAAATACTCATCATAGTTGTCAAAGGCGAAAGGCGAGGGGCTAAAAAGGCACCCAAAAGGTGTTCACCGAAGCAATACTATGACATCAAAATTGGAATTTTGATCTAAGCCAAATCCTTCTCCATATTATTGGAGAGAAGAAAGGAAAACTCGATTAAGGAGACCAGTAATATAAATCACAACAATAAATCCCAAGGCACTCGAACAAAAAAAAAAACAAAAAAAAACACAAAGCATAAACACTGAGAGAATTGGACTTTCGAACAATTTAGGCCAGTAAAACAAAAATCACACAAATTAGGTAGATTTACAGATCACTAAATGATGTTTCAGAAACAACATATATGAAAATAGAAGATGATCATGCACAGGGAAGGATGATTCTGATATCTAAATCAATCATAGATGCCTAATGTTTATTAAATTGGTGTAACAAAAGGCCAGCTATATAAAATTCCAACAGAAGGTATTATTACCTCAAAAGATAATCTTTCAGAAATTTCAGAGGCTCGTGCTTTGACTTCAGGGCATAACGCATAATCTATCGCCTTTGCTAGAATGTTTGCAGCTTTCTTTATGCCTATATGATCATTGTAGTAGAGGTTATGCCACGTCACTCCAGGTGATTGCCACGTAATTACCTAGTTTCCCCAAACTAAGACCTATCGTACGAGAACATACTAGGCTCCGGCCTCCGGGAAATAGCCTACAGGGGGGCCGAGGTTGAGTGCTTTTAGCCTAAGGGTAATGATGCCCAGACCTCTACGGCCGTACCCCAGCTTTATTAATGGTCTCCACGAGTAAACTGGCCGAAGGTCAAAACGCTCCGTCAAGATGACATCTTGACCCTATGAGAATTGAGTTGGCCCTAAAGCCCCGATCTCTGAATATTAGGGTTCCAAGGAACTAACTCTACGCCTAAGGTAAAGGGCAACAACTTAACGCTAGTATTTACATCTGTCAAGGATGACCCGGCTTAGGGCACTACCGGGTGATTTACTCTAAGTGCAACAGCAGGTCTAGGGTCCATGAACCCTTAAAAGACCGAGCCAATTTTTGGGAACCTCTAGGTTATTGGTTTGGTGGCTGAAGTCAAGAGAAAGTCTCACCCGTTGTACGCGTGCGATACCACGCACATGCGATGAGTGTGACCTGATCACTAAGAGAGAAAGAGCTGATTGTGGTCCCCACTTATAGGACACTTGTCTTATGATCATTGCATGATCAATAGGACGATGACACCTAGCTGGGAATATTCCCTGTGTCATCCTACATTCACTATAAATAGAGGTGAAAACCTCATTTTCAAGGATCGATAATCATTTGATAGAATTCACTTGATTGAGAACTTAGTGAGTACTAGAGAGAGAACTCTCTGGCATCAGCCTTTGCCCTCTTTCTCTTTGTTTGATCAGTCTTGGCTTCCACCCTGATCCTTCACTCTTTGAGGTTCTTTGATAGCAACGTGTCACGCCTAACTCTTTACCCTAGCACACATCACACCCTCCGGGACACTCACATTCTACATTTGGCGACTCTTCTGGGGAGGTATTCACGTTGAGTCATGCCTCCGAAGAAAACCAACAGAACGACGAGTCAGACCGGAAACAATGATAATGTTGACGAAGTTAGTTCTCGGAATGAGACGATGCCACCGCTCATTGAGGCTATGGTGGCGGGAGAAAATGAGGCTCCGCCAAAGGATCCAGTGATCATCTCTCAGGCGTACTTTACTCAGCTTCTTCAGAATTACTCAACCATGGTATCTTAGCTCGCAGCTGGGCCTACAGCCTCCTGAGCCTCGTGTTCGGAACCATGACCAATAACAATATTCGTGGTTCGCCAACCACCGAACCATGAGCCAACTAATGGGCAACACCATCTTTGTATACGTATTCTGGATACACAATTTTCCACACATTCCACACCTACTTCCACTCCAAGTCTATTCCAACATAGCAGTCTTCGCTACCAACATTATGAGCAAATATCCTCGAAGACGCTCAACGGATGGTTCGAGGCTTCAAAGTTCGAATTGTAATAGCTCGCATCGCAGTAATTTGGATTGGGTCTACGTGCTACGTGTCCAATATTTCCCTCGTATTTGAGGTCAGAAGTTTACGCTTGTGTCCGTGCATCAAAGCCCAAACAAGCCAACCCAAGCTCGTAGAAACTCCTCTTGGGACAGGACCAGAACCTTGGATCAAGTTAAACAACCGGCTGGAATCTGTGGCCCGGCTTCGGCCACCCAAAGCTGAGGAGGATTCTGGACCTCCATATCCCTTAGTCATTTGTCAGGCACCTTATCCGGAGAATTATGTCTCTCCTACTTTTCGCCAGTACGGGGGTCGTGATAGAAACCCACCTGAGCATGTTCGAGATTTTGAGGAGCTGAGCCATACACTATGCTTGATAGCTTGTGTTTGATGGAGTTTCCCAAGTCCCTAAGCGATCGCTTATAGTTGGTATTACCGCCTGCAAGAGTAACATCTACGAGTGGGAGAGGATGTCCAAGTTGTTCTTGTCCAATTTTTTCCACATCGATGAGAAGATTATGATCTTCCAATTAACAAGAGAAGGACAGCACGCAAATGAGACACCCCTAGACTATGTGAAGCGCTTCAAGAACAAATCATTGGCGTTGCATGATCCTCCTAAGGAGCAGGTTTTGGTGAAGTATTGTTTGGAGAAGATGGACTACGACTATAGGCGCTTGCTTATTAATCTGGATATCCCTACTTTTCAAAGGTGGGTGAGGCTACCGGGCAATTTGATCTTGCCATAGAACATTCTTGTAGAATGGAACGAATCCGGTCCTCAACATGTTACTCGAGGCTATAAAGATAATCGAGGCAATGGTACAAAGGATCACCGCTAATACCGAGGAATGACAAAGGAATGACGGGGAGGAATGTTCGATAAGCATGATGGGGAGGAATGTTCGATCGATAATCAACAAAGATAATTACAAGGCGCCAAACTACTCAGGATGACAGAGGTTATGGATACTTTGAATAACTGGATCCAACATGGGGATATTATCTTACCGCCTACGCGGCGTGAACCAACTCAGGAGGATATGGATCACCCGAGGTATTGTCACTATCATCGACGGGTGGGTCATCCAACCAAAAATTGTTTTAATCTGAAAGATATATTTCAGAAGGTCGGTTGGAAGTCCGACCAAGGAATGTTCATGACAATCCCTTGCCAGATCACCCTACGCAGGATAAAAGGAAGCAGGTTAATATGGCGGCAGCTTATGAAAAAGACCTCATTGATGATGAGTGTTGGCGCCATAAGAGGCGGGGAGGTAGAGCCTCGGTTTACATGGTGGAGGGGTATCCGACCTGGAAGAGTACTTGCCTTCTCACCCTGATGAGGCTTTCACAGCAACCCTCCCTCCTACTCTGGATTTTATGGCAAAAAAACTTAGGGATTCCCTTAAGTTCAAGTGGTTGTATGATGAGTTAGAATTTACGACAGAGGCTAGGCATGCTGCTACGAAAGCCCTTATTGAAGTGGTCAGAGGCTTACTCGTTTCTTTCCCAAAGCTGATGGCATGGCACCTTTACTGGGAATCGTTGTCACCACTTCATCTTTCTTTCCAGATTTGGGGGGGTCATCTTCAAAGTCTATATATTTGCTTTGCGGACCTATAAAGTCATCATCCCTAGCAGGTGGAGTCTTCATAAGTCTATTATTCTTAGCTAATGGGACCAACTCCGATGGAGGTGTTCGCTCTTATATTGATGCAAGTAGCTAAGAAACCCCACACTTTGTGAAACCCAATATGATCGAGCACCAAAGGTTCTCTTCAAATGCCGAATTGCCGGAAAGAATAATCGCCCATATAGCATGCTTGTTCATAAATTGCTCTAGGAACCTTAAAACTTTCCTTGTATGTTCTTTTCACAATGGCCGATCGAGGAGCCTGCTGGTCAAATCCACATTGTCGGGCACATCTTTGAGGACTATACACGCGGGAGACCCCATTCGCTACATCGTTATACGTGGGTAGCCATGAAGGATAGGCATTACACAAGACATACATTTGCCGCCCGATTGGTTGTGAGTGGTGCGTAAATGATTTCATTGTAGTCTTGGGCCCGTAAAAGGAGGAGCTCATGCAATTCCTAGGAACAGAAGAATACGGACGAAAGTGAAACGACTTTTCATCATCTATGTAATTTTGTAGCCTGCGTGAACATGATTTCTTATCCCAGCAGTGTGCTCTCGGGCAGAGCACATTATCTTGCTTCTTCAAATCATTTCTGGGTGGAGCAAGATGTGAAAAATGCTCAAAAATCCACATTTGAATGAAAGACATGGGAAGGAATCCGCGTAAGTCAAAGCGGCAGCGAAACTTTTAAAGCCAAGTACAATATGTCCAACCGGGAATAAAGGTTGCCCAAGATCATTGCTCCTAATGGAATCCTTTTGCCTAAAGATAAACGTATTGCCAAATCCACATACGCCTCAACTGGTCCGTCGCCCGGGGATCCAGGCATCAAGAACTGGCTGATCAATGCCAAAATATAAGCTGCCAAGTGATTCTTATGTCATATGAACTCCCCGTCTGAAACAGAGGAGTTAGCGTAATCACGGAAGCAATACCTCTGCCACCCCGGAAAATCTTTCTTGTTGCTAGCATCGACAAGACTCCTCTTCCAGCTAGAGCAATTAGCTAACCATTCTTTAACGATTACAATTGCTTCTTCTTCTTCTTCGGAGCAAGGATCTGCCAAAGAGAATTCCCCAACATAATCGAGACTCGTAAGTTCAACTATATCCTCGAGCGTAAAAGTTATTTCCCCCCAGCCAGTTATGATAGTGTGTGTCGATACTCCACCGCGAGAGAATCAGGTTTAGGTGATCTAGATTCTTGTTCAGGCGCAATGTATGGAATGCCCGGACAACATCATAAAGTCCAACTGATTTTAGAGTTTCCACATAGCTGGAGTTGGCTAAAATGAAGTCAGTCCACTTTTCCCATTCACTAGCTCCTCCGCTAGGACCCATCAATTGCACGAAGCACCATGGGAAATCACCTCGCTCAATACACAAACGAAGGAACGAGTCTCCTTCAATGTAAGCTATCTGACCCTCCGTAGGCTCTTCTCCGATAGTAATGAGTTTCTCAACTGGTTCACCCTCCTCAGAAAAGTCCTAAAATACCGACCAAAACGCGTCATCATCACCAAACACCGAGGATCTATGGTACATACTCTTTGGCGGCATACTTCTCGAATTTGATTCCTTGCCTTTGCCCTTTGTTGGCGGTACGCAAACACAGCCAAGGTCAATTTGCACTTTTGTCGAGGCAGAACCAGATCTTATCATCATCTTAAAAAAAAAAAAATCAAAGGGGATTACAACTCGGTACCTGATGCAGAGGCCATGAATAAAGAGGGGATACAAGTGTATATATACTATTCCTATCATTCTGGTTGTTTTAAGTGAGTATATATTTTTCCTTCGACGAGTCTGAATGTACAATTACAAGGATTAGTTTCTCCTCGAGTAAATCATTTTTTTTTAAAAGAGACAGCATGTTAAAATAAAGGGACGACAAAACAGCTATTTGATATATTATTTGTTGAGTAAAGCCTACTCGTTTTGGGTCTACAATAGAAATTACGTCGGGTTTGTTCTTGAAAATGCCAAGCGCAACATCAATGGTCTTCTTTGCTTAAGAAGCATTCTGTGATGCTACAACAAATAAGGTCCTTTAGGACTTATTTCGGTCTAGGTACTTTCTAGTCTTTGGTTCAGGGAGTTGGAGAGAAACAGTAGCAAATATCAAGTTGGTTTCTAGCCTTTGGTTCAGCGAACAAAATTTTTCACATGGATAGCAAACTATCCACTAACTTCTTCCTATGTCTAGACGCCATCCTACTGGAACCCAACAGTTTTGTAACTTGCTACAAGTTCAACCATATTACTAGCAGGTCTCTGTAGCAGCATAAATTTCATACTCCCTCGTCCTCCTTTCCTTTTCTAAATTATCTCAAAATAATTGTCCACTTTGAAACTTACCTTTTAGAACATCACTTTTACCACTTTACCCTTACTTTTTCACCCTACTTTAATTATGGGTCACATACACATGGGCTTTAAAGGCTTTAAAGGAAACTACAATATTAATAATCATTAAGTTTTCAAATTGGCATGCGGCCGGATCAACCAGGACAATAAATTAGGGACGGAGGGAGTATATCACAAGACAAGGTTAAGTACGCGCACAGAAACTTTGTAGCAGCAATTTTTACGAGACTCCAGACTACTCATGAATTTCAGAATTAAGGAGTTGATTGTGACGCATCATCGCTTGCACAAAAAAAAAAAAACTGAATTTTCTTTTTTGAAATAACATGAAAAAAATTTGAAGCAGAGCAAAGTAAACAGGAGCAGAATCATAACAGCAGGTTACCCAAGGTAATACAACTAAAGCGCAGAGCAAATTGCAACTTACTACCAGGTTAATTGGAGAGAAACAGGACTGCGCTGGCTAGGATAAACTAAAAAAAAAAAAACAATTGAAATAAAAGGGGAGAAGAAAGAAGCAGCACAACAATATCATTGCAACTTAGGGACGGCACACTTTGGGGTTGAACAGAGTTAGCATATTTTTGACTCACCTGTTTCATCGCAGCCTCGGGGTCGAAGCAAAGGCACTGTGAAAATTAGAGGGGGACGGAGAAGAATAATTGGAAGCGCAGCCCCGTCTTACGAGAGCGAAGGATTCAATAAGATTGTCTCCACGAAAGTTTCTCTGTGACGTTCTTCTTTGGAAGCAGCTATATATACACACTGAGTCTAGCCTAAACCCAATTGGAAAAGGAGTCCAGGCCAAAACCTACTTGGAACGGGGTTATGAAAACCCAAAAAATTCCTTGCCCAAACGTGATTACTGGAAGAAACATATTCCGAAAAGGACTCCGTCTCCAAAGTTTCAAATAACTAAAACCATGTACAGAAACATTGACTGCAGAAATCTCCTGGGAAAAGGATTGCTTTGCGAAGTCGATGAAGACAGAAAATTATCCTTGGAGGAATACCTATTGCGGCAACTTCCTTTGCTCGAAGTCCTAGTTTATGGACTCCCTGGTGCAGACACTAAAAAAATCGAAGTTCCTCCCAACCGAAGTCTTGCGGCAGCTGTTTTAAATTCACGTAGGAATTCTACTCTAAACAGAAGTCTGTGTTGAGAGTTTAATTCTAAACCGTTTTGTTTACGAAACCCCTGCAGAAAAAACACTCATTACCTAAACCCCTTTTAATTTATACTTTCTTTTACCTAAAGTCCCTTGGCGTGAAACTTTCCCGCGCAAAGGTCCTTTATTTTGGTACCTAACCCCCCTTGGTATATAATCAGCTTTATCTTAAGCCCCTAAGGTTTTGTCTAAAAGCCCCTGCATAGTTTACTTTGATATCTAAACTCCTTCAATAAATAATCAGTTTTATCTAAAGCCCCTAAAGTTTTGTCTAAAGCCCCTGCAGAGTAAACTCTTATATCTGAACCCCTTTAGTAAATATTCAGTTTTATCTGAAGCCCCTAAAGCAGCAAAGCTTGGTACCTAAACCCCTTCCGAACCTTGTCAACTCTAGATAGAGTTAATGCTCAATGTGAACCATTGGATTCCAAATTACTTAACTTGAAATTTACTGAAATTGACTTCAGAAACCGAAGTCCAAAATTTGACTTCAGAAACTAAAGTCCAGAAATTTACTTCAGAAACTGAAGTCCAAAAATTTACTTCAGAAATCGAAGTCCAAAAATTGACTTCAGAAACTGAAATCCTTAAATTAACTTCAGAAACTGAAGTCCTGAAATTTACTTCAGAAATTGAAGTCCATAAATTTACTCTAGAAATTGACTTGACCGAAGTCCGTAAATTGACTTGAAGTCCGTAAATTGACTTGAAATTAAGTCCGAAATTGACCGAAATGAAGTTCGAAATTGACTTCGAAGTCACGTAATTGACTTCAGAAATCGAAGTCCAAAAATTGACTTCAGAAACTAAAGTCCATAAATTTACTTCAGAAACTGAAGTCCATAAATTTACTCCAGAAATTGACTTCATAAACTGAAGTCCAGAAATTGACTTCGGAAACTAACTTCAGAAATTGAAGTTCAGAAATTGACTTCTGAAACCGAAGTTCGGAAATTGACTTCAGAAACTGAAGTCCAAAAATTGACTTCAGAAATCAAAGTCCAGAAATTGACTTCAGAAACTGAACTGAATTGTTGGCTCCTTCAAGCTCATACATTAAGCAATTCTTTTGATTCTGCTTGCGGACACCCTCAGAAGTCAATGTCCACACGCAAGGGGACAAAAGGTGAAGAATTACTAAGGTAAATAAATCTCAAGGGGACAATCTAAACCAAATCTTCCAAGGGAAATTAAAAAAAAAAAAACACAAACAAAAAGAAAAGTTTCGAAAATATTTCAAGCTATGATATTTCGTGATCGCAATTGGAGTATCATATGACCAAGCTGAGCAAGAATATTCAGTTATGGAATTTTTGCCGTAACCAAGCTGAGCAAGAATGCTCGGTTATGGTATTTTATGAGTAACCAAGCTGAGCAAGAGTGTTCGGCTATGGAATTTTATGCGTGCAAACCCTTACTTCGTAACGCTTCCCACGCAAGGGGACAAATGTAGTAGGGATTATGCCATGTCACTTCAGATGATTGTCACGTAATTACCAAGTTTCCCCAAAACAAGACCTATCGTACGAGAACGTACTAGGCTCCGGGAAATAGCCTAAAGGGGGGCCGAGGTTGAGTGCTTTTAACCTAAGGGTAATGATGCCCAGACCTCTACGGCCATACCCCGGCTTTATTAATGGTCTCCACGAGCAAAATGGACGAAGGTCAAAATGCTCCGTCAGGATAACATCTTGCCCGACCCTACGAGAATTGAGTTGGCCCTAAAGCCCCGATCTCTGAATATTAGGGTTCCAAGGAACTAACTCTACGCCTAAGGTAAGGGGCAACAACTTACCGCTAGCACTTACATCCGTCAAGGATGACCCGGCTTAGGACACTACCGGGTGATTTACTCTAAGTGCAATGGCAGGTCTAGGGTCCATGGACCCTTAAAAGACCGAGCCAATTTTTGGGAACCTCGGGGTTATTGGTTTGGTGGCTGAAGTCAAGATAAAGTCTCACCCGTTGTACGCGTGCGATACCACGCATGTGCGACGCGTGTGACCTGATCACTAAGAGAGAAAGAGCCGATTGTGGTCCCCACTTATGGGACACTTGTCTTATGATCATTGCATGATCAATAGAACGATGACACCTAGCTGGGAATATTCCCTGTGTCATCCTATATTCACTATAAATAGAGGTGAAAACTCATTTTCAAGGATTGATAATCATTTGATAGAATTCATTTGATTGAGAACTTAGTGAGTACTAGAGAAAGAACTCTCTAGCATCAGCCTTTGCCCTCTTTCTCTTTGTTTGATCAGTCTTGGCTTCCACCACGATCCTTCACTTTTGAGGTTCTTTGATAGCAACATGTCACGCCTAACTCTTTACCCTAGCATACATCACACCCTCCGGGACACCCATTCTCTCTGTACCACGAAATACTCATCATAGTTGCCAAAGGCGAAAGGCGAGAGGCGAGGCGCTAAAAAGGCACCCAAAAAGGTGTTCACGGAAGCAATACTATGACATCAAAATTGGAATTTTGATCTAAGCCAAATCCTTCTCCATATTATTGGAGAGAAGAAAGGAAAACTCGATCAAAGGAGACCAGTAATATAAATCACAACAATAAATCCCAAGGCACTCGAACAAAAAAAAAAAGAGCACAAAGCATAAACACTGAGAGAATTGGACTTTTGAACAATTTAGGCTAGTAAAACAAAAATCACACAAATTAGGTAGATATACAGATCACTAAATGATGTTTCAGAAACAACATATATGAAAATAGAAGATGATCATGCACAGGAAGGATGATTCCGATATCTAAATCAATCATAGATGTCTAATGTTTATTGAATTGGTGTAAAAAAAGGCAAGCAATATAAAATTCCAACATAAGGTATTATTACCTCAAAAGATAATCTTTCAGAAATTTCAGAGGCTCGTGCTTTGACTTCAGGGCATAACGCATAATCTATTGCCTTTGCTAGAATATTTGCAGCTTTCTTTATGCCTATATGATCATCATCATCATCCGGGAGCAATTGATTTCTTTTCAGGGGTTCTGGGGCAACTCCAAGCCAGAACATCCTTCTCTGCCCAATAAAATTGATCTAGCATAAATGGGCATATTACCTGGCAACAAGGATCAATCAGTTCGGAAAGAGATACTATCATGAAAGAGAGGGAAATTTATTTTTCATTTTTCCTTTTCTTTCTTTATTTTTTGTGGGATACTATTCTCTTCTTCAGTTGTCATTTAGAAATTCATATAAAATGTAAGACCACGATCCCTCGTGTACTTGACTTGCGTGCTATGCTCACATTTCTTCTTTTGATCTTGTATGATTTGGTTGTGAGAGAGTTTAGATGTGTTAGACTTCATGTTGGAGGTGTTCCTTAAGTCTCTTGATGCCTTTGATGCTTTAAGTATAGCATTCAGCTTTATCGCGTAGCATGGAATCAAGTTGTGTGTGCGTCTTGTCTTTTGGAGTTCTTATTCTCCTAATTTGTTGTTTAACTTCTTAGAAGTATTCAAGCCTATTCATTAGCCTCTTGACTTGTATTAAGTCTGATGATCTTGTTCGTTTGATCGTTAGTTCATTTGTCGTTTCGGTAGCAAGTTGTTATGCCTTACTTCGGTTTCTCTCCGGGTTGTTTCGGGTGTTGTTTGGGCGAGTCTCGAACTTGTTTTGAGTGGGGTTTCAACCTAGATTGGTTGCGGTTTTTTATGGGGTTCATTTGGGCTTAGTTTGGAGCCTTTTAGCCTACTATTGACCTTGCGATCGCATGGGTTTTGGAGCTTGCGACGCAAGGTAGGCAGTGTTCAACTCAATTTGTTATTGAAAAGGGGCCTTGTGAGGGCAAGCCTCTTGGAGCTTGCGACCGCAAGCCCTGAAGATCTTCTTCGAGCAGATTTCTGCAATTTCGATTTTTGGACGAGTATTGCCTATCTTACCCTTAATGAAAACTATCCTAAACCATCCCTAATCTATCCTATTCAGCCTTGTTTAGATCCTAACACATTGGATTAGTTCCTTGATGATTATTAAGTTTGGGTTAGTGGTTTGATTAGCATAATCATTCCCTAAGTGTACCATGAAATTCCCATTTGTGCCCTCCTTTGTGGAAGTAAATATCCACAAACCCAACCATTATCAGCCACATTCCTTTCATTTCTTCTTGCCCAAACCGTGTTTTAGAGAGAGAGAGAGTCCATGGGAGACTTTGAGCCCTAGTTCTTCTTCCTCCGATCTACGAAGATCCAACTGTTGGATCATCAAATCGACTTCGGATTCTTGAAGCCCTCGACGAGTAAAACAACCTAACCGATTATATTTCCTTTTCCTTTGTTCCGAGCTTAGTAAGTTACTACTTACTTTTCCTCTTGATTTTTGGCTCATTAACCCTAAGGAAAACAAAATACTTGCTATGTGTGGTCAATGAGTACTAGAAATGCTTTCATGCCTACCCTTTTTATATCTTGGACATATGAATTTGCTAGATATTATGAGTAGGTTGATTTCCATGTGAATTGAAGTTGTAAACATGTATATTATGAGATATATATGTGAATTATATATCGTGTGAAATGGGTTTATGTTCTTGAAGGGTTTTATTGTGTTTAGGGCTTGGAAATCAAGCCCAGATGAATTGTGGGTTGATATAGCTTTGATTCACATGTTAATTTCAAAAGTATCGAGACTTGGAAATTATGAATTAGTGATTTAAGACTCAACGGAAACATTTTAGGTTCAATAATATATTAATGAGCTTGGGTTGAAATCCTACGATGTTCGAGTTTCGTTTGGTTATGATTGTGAGCACCCGAGCATCCTGAATTATGTCCAATTGTGACACCAACGTTTTAGAGACTTTAATGACGATAATCATAAAACATTTTACTAAACTAGAAAGATGTATTAGCATGCTACATGAAGTTCATGATTTGGATAGCGACTCTTGGGAATTTGGTTTAGAGCGTGCTCGATAGAGCACTGAACAATAGGGACCATTCAATGGCCTTGAGTATTACTAAGAAATGATTATCGGATGGGTTTCCATTCCATGGATTTAGGCCGAGTGTACGAGATGGTATTTGTGAGGTTATGACTATTAAATAGTCTTTGTGAGATTTGAAAGCCGAAATTGAGGTTGTCGATTATATACGACAAATTGGGCTATGACCATAAGAACGATATTGTATTGTGAAGACCAAGTATTGAGTCTTAAGTCATGGGCGTTCATTAGACTAACTTAGTAGTCTTTGGTTAATTACGAGTGGAGGATCATGGTAGACCTCATAATATGATTTCTAGTAAGCTTATATGCTATTCTTGATTTGGTTTGTGACTTGGGGATCATGTGTACCCCGATGTGTGATTTCTTGGACTAAACTTGTAAGTTAGTTGAGCATGTTAAGCATGTGCAAATATGTGCATTGTAAATTGGGTTTTAGTAGAGCATTATGTCCTACTTGATTTGGATGAGTCCGCTCTTGTCGGACTTGATCCTATTTGTTTAAACAAGTAAACACCTACTTATGATCCTTGTTTTGAGTCCAGCTGGCGTTCGTGTTATCGTGTTGGCAATGGGACGACTCATGGCCTTTGGGTAAGCAATCACTATGAGTCGCTGCATTGGTTCCCTTTCTCCTTACTATTTGGCCAATAGTGGGACGTGGTCCTCATATTAGCGCCACATAGCTTGATAGCGAGCTCCCATTTCTTCATCCTAGGTTGGATGAAAGGTAAAGTGTACTCATTACGGAAAACGGATGAGAATCGATTACTCGCTAGGGAAAACCAGTGAGAAGTTATTGATCATGAAACTTGATTTAGTTATTGGCCAGAGCACGAGATTCGGTTCGGTTGCAGTTCAACATGTGTACAGCTACAGCGACACAGACAGACAGTCAAATATCCATTTCCTGTTATACGTGTTTACCTTCGAGCACTTATGTGAAAAATAATGTGCTATGTGGTTTATATGAGATTATGTACCTTGATGACTTGGTACATGCTTTATTATTGGTATACTATCATGATGCCAAGATTTATATATATGCTTGAGCATTATACTATGTCATGTAGTTGCATATAGTAGCTTACTGGGTCTTTATGACTCATCCCACATGTTTGTTTTCCTTAGTGTGTGCAATGAGCTCGCTAGTACATGCTGCGGCTGCAGGTTCGTAATTGTTAGCATGTGGTCTTCCGGGCAATAGCTTGGAGTTATTCATATTTGTATTTATTATTCTTGTGAGACACGGATGTAAAGTTATTTAAACTTTACTTGGGTAGATTATATTAGTATTATGTTGTTGTATTATTATTTTGGAGCCGACTAGTATGATCGAGCTATTGTATCTATTTAGAAATTATTCACGTTGTCTTCCCAAGCAAGACTCTAGCTTGTGGGTCCTAGTATTGTTATTCTAGATGTGGTTATTGTTATCTCCGACAAGTTTAGTCGTGAGATTTTGGTTTAGATATCGAATAATAAACTATTATTCTTTTAGTTGATGTTTCCCTCCGGCATGTTATAACCGTCGAGTGGTTGTTTATCAAGTTGGGATCTTGTTGCTTCGCCGACCTTAGGTTTGCCGATGGTTTGTTGCACGTGCGCAAAGTTGCGTCACGCGCGTCGTAGATTTGTCAAGAGATAGTTGTCTCTTAGCCTTGCATTCCGTTATTGTTCTCACGACGCGACCTTAGGATGTCGTATATAGATTCGGATCGGGTCATGACATAAAATACAAGTGAATTAATAATAAACTTCAGTTGCTTAAAAAGAGCAACCAAAAGAAAACGAAACAAAAGATTGATAGAAGGCCTAACGTCATTTCATTCATCCTACTTTAGGTTGACTTTCACTTATAGCATAGCACAAGTTTTTTCTTCACATTGCCTGCTGTACTGAATTCTCTTTCTTCTGTTGCCACAAAATCTAACGGAATCCAACTCCGATTGGTTTTCTTAATTCTTGAGCTGACATGACACTCCGCTACTTTGAACATGTGGTATGGGAAACTGAAGGCAAGTCAATTGCCATGTGATGCTACAGGATCATTTTGGCGAATTGCAATGTGATGCTACCGGATCATTTTGGTGGGAAAATTAGTGCGAATATAGCATCTGTAATCCTACAAAATTACAGGCATGCCATTATTTTTCACATCATATGTCCAACATAGCCACCTATTTAAGAGTGACACTTCAGTTCAAGCGTTAAGAAATCCTAACGAAGTTAGATTTTGTACTAAGTGCAGAGTAAAAAAAAAGTACATAACACAAAAAGTTGGAAGTCGACCCAAAGTGCGGTGGATGAAAATGACGTTATGCCTTGATACAAAGAGATTGATTTGTGTAAGTGCATGAGTCTGCAGTTTCAGAGAGTGTGAATTGTGTTTAAGGGTTTCACTGTGAGGGAGCTGAAAAGGTTATCAACCCCCGTGGGCCAGGATGAGACGCATCCATGTAACATCATGCATACTTTTTCATGTACGGATCAAGATATATTTCTTTTGGTCCGCTAAAGAAATTGGTTTTAAATTTTCTGCTCTCACTCTTTCAATGTCACCATGCGTGAATCCTATAAGTTAATGTTTCATCCATGCTTATACTCTCATATCTCCATTTCTCAAGGATTGCACAGACTGCTACATGTCTTAAGAAAACCTAACAAAGTTAGATTTTGTGGCTGCAGAAGAAAGAGAAATTTCAGTACAATATGCAAAGTTAAAAGAAAAAAAGTAATAATGGACACAAAAGCACGGCCCAAACATACAGTCGACCACCCCTAAATTCTCCAATGCCAGAAACTCTTGAGATCAGTAATCGTAAGAGAGTGATAGTTCTTTTTCGCCCTTCAAAAAAGAAAAAGGAAAAAAAGTATGCAATGCAAAAAGTGGAAGTCGGCCCAAAGTACAGTGGATGAAAATGACATTAGGCCTTGATACAAAGAGATTGATTTGTGTAAGTGCATGAGGCTGCAGTTTCAGAAAGGTAAATGTGTTCAAGGGATTCGGTGGGAGGGAGCTGAAAAGGTTATCAACCCCCGTGGGCCAGGATGAAATGCATCCATGTAACATCATGCATACTTTTTCATGGGCGGATCAAGATATATTTTTCTTTTGGTCCACTAAAGAAACTGGTTTTAAGATTTTCTGCTTTCACTCTTTCAATGTCACTACGTGTGAATCCTGTAAGTTAATGTTTACATCCATGTTTATATTCTCATATCTCCATTTCTCAAGGATTGCACAAACTGCTACATGCCTTGTGAGTTTTCAGCACATGTATGTAGGCTATACAGAAAAAGTACTAAAATAAACTAAAATAAACTTGAACGACAAGAACAGCTAGAACCTCACAATGGAATAAAAGAAATGTACAGTCATGTATTAAAAAAAAGAAGGAAAAAGAGCTTTCACTTAAGTCAAACCTGTGGGATTCCCGCATGTAATGCTGCAGCAGTGGATCCACTGGCAGAAAGTCAAAGCCGAAGAAACAACACGCCGATCATTGATAACTTAGGGTGGTGCAGATATTACAAAGGACATATAAGTACTTCAAAGAAGAAGAAAGAAATAATAAGATAACTAACCTGCCTCCATGATGAATTGCAGCCACGCATTTTGAAAACAGCCACTTGTATGGTATAGAACTAATTAAAAGATGACAGGAGATACTCATTTCTCAGATAATATAACTTGGTCAAAATTCTAGAAAAAATCAAGTCTACTACACGTTGCGACCAAACAGCATTAAATTGATTATTCTGAGGATGATGATGAAGTTAAACAGGCATTACATCTAAACTCAACAACTCAGCTTAGCCTTTGAACCAACAACTTGGGTTCACTACATGAACATATTTTGCCATTCTTTTCAATCCAATGCAAGATAGCGGTTAAACCACCCTTGCTCATAAACTTCTTATTATTCTCATCCATGTTATTTTTGGCCTTCCTCTACCTCCAGCAGTGTTACTGATATTGATATTATAACACTTCCCAACTGGTGCGCTACTGGTGCACTTATTTATCGAAAATTGGCAAAGGTAGCTGTTATTCCCCGAGCACAGTCACCCAGCCAGAAAATTTAGATCAAAATCACCGGTGTATGCATCTGATTTTGGTGGCAGCGTCAAATAAGCGTGGTTATGCAGTAGCAACGGAAATGTTATGCCTGCCCACACAATCAGAAGCCTTTGGCTTTAAGTGAACTCTCTCCAGGGAAGTTGGAAGTTAGTCAAAGAGAAATTTCAACTCCCTCCATTCAAAAGTAGTCTTATTCTGAATTAAGTGATATGCAATGATGGTGTGAATCTCTTATAGTACTTCTATTAGATACTTAACGAGCACAGTAACGTTCTGAAAAATATGCATCGTTGAAAGTGAGGGTTAGAAAAAACGTTAGAGTTTTCTTCAAATGTCTCAACTTCCAGACAAGGATTACTTCTGGGGCAAAGGAAGTCATGACTTATAGCAAGGGTCCAGTACCATTAAGTTGCATCATATAGGAATGCGATGAGAGGAGAACTCTAACCACACTTGCCATCAATGGTTGGATACAGGACAACTGCAAAGACCACATCGTTATTGTTTTCTTAGATAGTTTTTGGCAAAAACAAAATATTTTCTTCCGGTCTACAGTTTGCTAACGGCGCAAGGAGGAGGTAACAAAGTGGAATTGAGGAGAAATGAGATACAACAGCCTGTAGTAGTTCTCTGAACAGTACTGAGAGCAGTTACCAAGGAACCTACTCTCTGGAGGTAGACTAGTGGAATGTCCCAACACACTGAAACATGTCCAGGACAGGCTCTCGATAACATCTGTTTCCTTTTCCGTTTTCTGACACTAATGTCCCAGTACATTGGAACATGGCCAGGACAGGCTCTTAATATTGTCTGTACCCTTTTCTGATTTCTTACAGTACAAGACATGTTTTGTTGAGGTTATTTGGTAGGGCTTTTATCATTACTTAATGAATAATAACAATGACTCTGATAAGTAGATATAACGGCACTATAGACTCAAACTACAAAGTTTAAGTAGTCAACTAGTTTTGAGTAGCAATTGAACAAAAACTGACCTGTGGACATACATTTATTAAATATTAATACCAGGATGTAGCATAAAAATAGTCAAGATAGCATAGCTGCTTGCTAGAGCTGGAGACCTGATAATCCTCATGTCAGCAGTTATAATCTGATCCTTGTGTTACCTCAAAGGCCAAAGATCAATAATCTTAGTTATAGCTGACTCGCCAAAAATAAACCATTAAAAAGATTGCATTATAGACTCAAACTACCGAGTTTAAGCAGTCAACTAGTTTTGAGTTGCAATTGAACAAAAAGTGACCTGTGAACATAAGTTTATTAAATATTACTTACAGGATGTAGCATAGAGATAGTCGGGATAGCATAGCTGCTAGAGCTGGAAACCTGATATCAGTTCTAATCCGATCCTTGTGTTACCTCATAAACCTAAGATCAATAATCCTAGATATAGTTGACTCACCAAAAATAAACCATTAAAAAGGCTGTATTTACTTTAAAGGAGACATGTACAGAAATGGTCTTCCTGACTGTTAGTGTGCTCCCCTTGTTCAAGATTCAATATCCTTATATATTAATTCATCTACGTCCTCATCTTTCCTCAATCAACGTTCTCACAACATACATTTTTTGTAGAAACTTCCTAATATCAGGTAGGTTCTTGAGGATCACACTCAAGATATGGGTAGATAGCCCGAAACATTTCTTTAGTTAATTCTATCAAAGATACACATTGCAATATTTTCATCCCTGAGGTAAAATGGATAAAGCTCTATATTCATAAAAGGAAACGTATATGGTGTATCACTATCATGTTTATCACATCATCACAACTGATATTCTGAATTTGGAGCATTGTGGTATCTCAATATGCATGGACCATCTATTGCATTCTTTTTCTTCTCTCTTTTTCTGGACAATTTACTTTCGTATCTTTACAATCGTAAGAAATCATTAACACTTATAAAAGGGTCAATTCAGTTTGATTAGTTCCTAATCTAACGTCTGCTTCCTAGTGATACAGTTAGCTAGATCAAATAAAGTAAATATGCTCACCCTGGGAAGCATAGGAGTCGGTCACCAAAAATGGAAATTCCATTCTTCGTCAGCTCTCTTTGTTGCGAACCTGATGAGGCTTCTGCAGCAATGGCTTGTACAGCAGCATCCAGAGGCCCATATCCAGCTGAGAATAGAACAAATTTGTACCCTGTGATATCTAAAACAGTTTGCAGGACATGAAGAAATGCTCGAGGCTTCCTCAAAAATCCCATGCTGCAGAAGGGAATGAAAGTTTGCTTAGAATATAAAAGTATCAAAGCTATAAAAAAATCAAAAGTGGGAAATTCAAGATTGTTGTGCACAGCGAAAGACTTTGCAAATAATTTAACAGAGTATAACAAGATCAATCACAAAGAAGAGAGAGAGAGATTAGGGCCAACGGACTATCGAAATTTTATTAGAGTCAACCTTTAAACGTTCTAGGGATACAACTATATATATGGATACAATAGAAACCCTAAAACCCTAAAACCCTTAAACAAGGAAACCGGACAAAACTGTCAGGCGGTCACCTACAAAGTCAAATGTCTAATAATCACTGTTCCAGCATACAACTTTTGATTTTTGAACATAAAATTGATGAATAAGAGAAGTTACAAATCTATTTACACAAAAAAAAAATCTCTATCAGATCTATGGTGAAATACTAAATATTTGAAATAATACTAATTTGCCACTCGAGATTTTGAATTAAGTATTCCCAGTTCCCACAAAGAAAAAACAGGGCTCCAAGGTTATTAAACTAATACGTATTTGAAGAAACAAAGAGGGACAAATCAGCTCCTGCCAAATACAAATGTGCTGGCATGACTAACAAATGACAAAAACATGGTTATACTTTGTCCTACGATGGCGATTAATTTTCTAATTAATGAGAAACTTGCCTTCCAATGGAACTCAGACCAATGAAAACAAGTGGCAGTGATGCTGGAGTTTCCAAAAAGTACTGCAACTCAGTATGAGCTAAACACAACTTAGTTTCCATGTTGAAGTTCCCTGAAGACACCAAGGCAGAAAATTCGGCACACTTGTTGCACGAGAACTGCCAGTTCATAGGAAGAAACCAGAAACCACATGCACGAGCATTTGAAGGCCAGTAACCTATTTGGAATACAAACAGTGGCAAAGCAATGAAAGTAGAGATACCCAGAGATAAAAAAATTCAACACAAAATCATCCTTTAAGCCTATAACAGAATAGTTACATTTACTAGAACAGTCGAGTGAAAGATCTAGATTTTTTAAGAGTCAAAGTCAATATGTTTTCAAAAGGACCTTTTTATGCATATAACAGGGGCCATAATCCAGCTGCAATCAGTTAACAGTCTAATTTTTCAAAGTACAGAGTAGGTTAACAGTTGCAAACACTTACTCCCTCCGTTTCTAAAAAAGAGACGTGTTTGACTCGACATACAAATTAAGAAAATCTAATTGACTCTATTATAGTAGGATGTTGAGTCTTTTCCAATAAAGCCCATGTTGGGGTGGACCAATCACTTAAAGTATGAATCAAATCTAGGGTAAATGGTAAAAGTAACATCCCAAAAGAAAAGATTACAAAGTGGACACTTTTTTTGGAACGGTCTTAAAAGGAAAGATGGACTCTTTTTTAGGAACGGAGGAAGTATATTATTACCCTTTATTCATCCATTATGCAGCCCTCTAAATACTTTTCTAACTCAGCCATCAGTATGAGTTCTGTGATGAGCAGAGTGATTAATCATTTGGCATGAAGCCTACTCTTTCCACAAAGGGTGGGGCTGGAGGTGAAAGGGAACACCATACCCGGGCATTCAACAACTTCTTTGCTGAACCCGTACCTGAATGGTAGTAAGAAGTCAGAAAATATTTCAAATTTATTCCATTTCCCCCAAGTGAATATAGTTTATCAACAGCATATTACGATATTAAAAATTAAAATCAAAATTAACCAAAAAAAGCCACATCAAGGTGTCACAATCTGTTTATCTCAGAATATGCTTGATCCTCCTACCTATCCCCAAATTGTTACCCCCATGATGATGAAAACATGTGGTTGGTTGTTTTAGCAGCTCCACAAGTTGATGTGGATGAATGAGTAACTAAATGCATTCATATCATGGGTGCAAGTGCAACAAATGGGCGGTTGAAAGGAGATATCCCAAGCATTACTCATTTATTTTTGAAAACTTTGGACCTAGTAGTATGAAAAGAAAAATCACAAGCAAAGGTGTTTTCGATAGAAATCATGTTCATAGATTATAATGCCAAAAGAATAAATCTTCTGCAAAGAGGAGCTCGAGAAATCTTCTTTAGAATACCAAATATATAAAATCATCGAAGCAGTTGGTGGTTAATTTTGATCTTACAGTAGCAAGGGAGATGAAGGCCTATCATGCCACAATGGAATCCCTGTGACTGGATCCTGGCTCCATAAAAACAAATTTAGATGGGAATTAAAAAAATGAGTGTGAAGTTAAGACAAGAATATAAAGTCATAGCTCTTTCATATACAGGATGGACGAAGAGAAATTAGAGAATATAGAACTTCATTGACAACAAACACAAACCGTTAAAGGCCAAGGACTCAGTTTTAAATCGTTAGCCCTCCAACATCCCCAGTCTTCACTGAAAAGCGGCCACATCCAATGGATAACATCCTTCCAACAAATCTATCCCAAACAAATATAACAAATCATTTAGGTCAGCAAGCAATATCGAACATCAGCTGAAAAATAACATAAATGCAGACACAGTTCCAACAAAGAAACCAATTTGACATAAGTGCCTACAAATCTTACTGTTACGTAGTCTAAACATGTCGAAAAGAAAATAATTCATACTTTTGCAGCATATGTGTATATACGGAGGCACATTACAAGAATAAGAAGACCCATCTCCGTTGCAGTGATAACAAGTAACTTGGGTATATCAAGGTTTACCTTATCTGCAGGAGCTTCTTGAAGATATTCATACAAAAGTGGAAGCTCCTTTCTAAATTTTCTTTCAAATGACGAAGGGGCACTGTAACATGTATCAATCATTTGATTAAAAAACGGAAAAAGGACATAATAAACGCAAATGAACTTTTTGCACAAAATAGTGTAAAATGAGATCCTTCATTCAGCTTCCACATCACTTTAGATCACGTCAAAGTGGCCTCAATAGACTCCCTCTTTCCGAAGACAGGTATCCCATTACACTTATCACATGAAGGCTCAATGGATACTGTCTAGGGGAACCCTTAACGTCACACCCTCTCTGTAAAGGGACACAGGGACCCCCTCTACTCCTCCACAAAGCCACCCCTTCACAGACACCCCTTCAGGTGTCCCCGTCACACTATTTTTGCACAAAATAGTGTGAAGGGGGACACTTTTTCAGGGAAACCCTCTTGAGAGGACATTCCCCTATAGACACTCCCAGGAAGAGGACCCCAAGAGACTAATGGAAGAAGGGTCTCCCTAGCCAGCAACACCGCGTGGGAGACCTCCACACTTAGGCAGTTTTTGAATGGTGGCTGAGATCAAGAGGGGCACATGTGGCCTTGGCTTTGGATAGGGTAGGGAATCAGACGGGCCCTCCCCAGGATGCATGTGATGAGCCGATAGTTCCACCAATCCATTGGCATCACGTTTTGACAATGACATCCCCATTGTATATAGTGGTGGGTTCAATTCATAAAGACCCATTCATCCACCAACATTTATTCAGGTAACTATGACAAGCATTGCTTTGACACCGTCTCTGGAGGGCCACCCAGCAGCTGCTCTCTCTACCCACTTATCTTTAGGTCTGGGGGTTCATCTCAAAACCAGTTGGCTTGTGAGATGTGTGGTCACATGATCTTTATTAATAGTCTACTAGACTTGATTGTACCTATGGGTTTAGTGTCTCGACACGCCCCCTCACGTGTAGCCGAGCATGAGGCTTACAACGTGGACTCATTGTTTTGGGTGGCGTGGAGCAGGAACGTGGGCCGATGGGTTTGCACGTGTAGAGAGTCTGCTTTGATACTATTTTAAAGTATGTGGGTCCATCTCAAAACCAACTGGCTTGTGAGAGGTGTGGCACCACGATCTTTATTAATTGTTTGCTAGGCTTGATAGTACCCGACTTGGGTTTAGTTTAGAGTCTCAACAGTCTTGTCTTGGTCTTCTCATCCCACTTCCTTTCATCCATCGGTCCATCAACTAATAGGGTGTAACGCCGCTACTTCATCCAACAGACCCCCTCCCTAAGATACCATCTTGGAGTACCCACAAGACACCTCCACGGTGGACCTCTGGGACATATAGGGCGCTTTACACCTCCTATGGATAACATAACACTAATTACTGTATTTTAATCCCTTCTTAATGACTATATGGTATATACAGGGAAGTATAGACAAAGTTAACTTGAGCAACAATGAATGGTTTCGGAATCAGAAACTAAAGTGAGGAGCAAAGAACAAGGAAAAAGTCTGGGAAGTCTCAGTTTAAATTCATGAATACTAACAAAACATAAATATCAAAGGATGAGAGAAATCAAGACAACTTATGAAGGAGAAAATCAATACAGTGCAATTAACTTTCTCATTTAGATACTTGCAGCAGGAAATCAAGGGGAACTCAAACGCACTAGGAAAATACAAATATTCTTGAAAAAGGAGGTAATGAAATAATTGAAAATGAATATTCAAATTGAAGAGAGGTAGGAAGTGAGAAATCTTGAGAGAAAGGGGGAGAAAGATTCACCCATCAGTTTCTCAATTCAAACTGAAACATAATGCGGAAAAACTATTCTGTACATTAAAGCTTTATGAATGAATAATTCTAACTAGGGGTGTGAAGCCATAATTTTCTTCTTAAGGGGATTAAAAATTTATGAAGAGGACCACTATAAGTGGAGGTCTTCTGTTACCTATAAGGAACAACATAAGGAGCAGTAACAACACAGCGAACATTAAAAAGCTCTGCAAGGCTCCAACCTTCCTGGCACAATAAAAACAAGAAAGAAACAAGTTTAGTTACTAAATCATCAAACCATTAACTTAAGTTTTCACAGCTGAACTAAGCATTTGTCCAAGAGAGACTATGTCCCAACTAACTGGAAACTGATTTAGTTTAGGTTCTCCATTCAAATTTTCAAAATATTTTATACGTTAATCCTATTTTTTCTTCATCATATCATTTTAAGATGTTAAGCTTGATATACATTGTTGAGTTCCTATGAACTGCTTAACCTTTTAGATGACTTGGTTACGTGTTACTTAACATGGTATCAAAGCTTTGGATTGGCAAGGTCTTGGCTTCGAGTCATCCCACTTGCATTTGTTACCCGAAAATATTGTGAGTTCATGTTGTCACTCTATTTGGTCTATGATGCTCTGGTGAGGCATGTTTGTGTATCTCTCCACGTGTGGACAGGTCACCGTGTGGGGGAGTATTAAGCTTGATATACATTGTTGAGCCCCTATCTAACAACTTAAGCTTTTAGATGTGTTGGTTACTTAACATAAGATATTCTTACAGAAAGCTTCAGAAACTTTTTCTTTTCCCCTCAGCCAACTCTCTGCCACAATTTTCTCAAAATCGACAATAGCCCTCAGTTCTCCCTAACTTCCTGTTTATTTCTCCCAGCCCTCTCTCGTTTATATATCTCACAGAGAATTCAGGCTGTGTTACATTTATCCATAATCAAAAAGTCTAACATAAGCTACCTCATATGCATATAACATTTACTGAATATAAAGATCTGTAAACCATCCCTAGCAAACTTTTTTACAATAAGCCAATTTGTCTCTAAAGTTCCTGCGGACAATACCAATGCAAAGAAATTAATCACGATGAGATCACCCTCCATTCTTAGACCATCTTCAAAAATCTTTTCAAGTATAATAAGACATTCTTGTCTATGTTCTCTTGTGATCCTCCTCTTTTGCAGAGAAAATGAGAAGCTCTCAGTTCCTGAAAAAACAAAAAAAAAGCACAATGAGCTGGTCAAAGAATGTAACTGCTAACTGCAATTCTACTACAAACAGATGTACATTTTTCCAACAATAGTACATTACAATAAATAACTGGCCCAAGAAGGAGTTAAGCTATCAAAACCTGAGGTATCATGATCTTCAGAAGGAGAAAGTACAGGCGGTGATGAAACTGGAAAATACGCAACATTTTTGGCCATTAAATGCTCCCTTAAGTTCTGCAACAACCAAAGAATGAAAAGTCATCGAAAGCAGATTCAGTCTATTAAATTTCAAAGGATTCAATCTCCAAATTAGAAGAAGGCTACAACTTAAGTTCTTCTCTAGTCTCTTTGCAGTTTGCTCAAACAAATTACAACTATGGAAGCTAAAAGCTTTTGTTTATTTGTACTGATGAGATGCAACATAGGAATTGTTAATCAAGTCACACCAGCTCCCGTAAGGGTGTAAAACTTTAGCTAAATATTCTAATAAAAGGAAAAGGTTTAGCCAAAAATTTAACCCTCCAACTTCCAGCAAACAAGTATTTCCTTACCAACCATGAAACTTTATGCTGCAAAGTGAAGTCAAACTAAATAAGAAATGGAAGATTGATGAAGAAACCAAACACGACCTTCAATTCTCCAAAAAGTAAATACAATAAATCAGTCTAATAGCTAACAAATATGGCTCTACCTTTTTATTTTTGGTATTTATTTCAGGAGGTATGTAGGGTAAGAGGTTTGCACGTGTTCATGAAGCAGCGAAATCTCAAGCTGACCAACACTTTTTCTTAGAGAAATAATAGCCTTCAAAAGATACTTTCTGAACAGAGATGAATGAGCCTGGTGGCTACTGATTCGATTAGATTGTTTCTGTCCAATCAGCATTAGGCTGACTCTCACCCGGCTTTCATCTAAACCCAGTAAAGTCAGTGAACTTAAAGTATATTCAATCTACATGGAAAAGGATGCACTTGAGGTTACATCAACATAATCAAAAGTTACTTGGAACAGAAGTTGATAGTCAGTCCACTTATGTTGGATATCAGGTAAAACAATGTTTTCAAGAGCTTCAGGGTTTGCATTGTCATCCACAGTATGTGCATGGATATGATGCTTTTATTTTTTTATTTTTTTGGATAAGATCATAGATCATGATGCTGAGAATATAATCTTATTCAGCAATATTTAACAGGAACCCATTAAACTATTCAGAGCAGAAACAATTAGAGGTTTTGCGATGAAGATGATAAGACCTACATTTCCTATAAGCGCACAAAAAGAAGAAGAATTACAAAAATGTTTAACCCTGCCTCCCACCTAACACCAATGATACCACAAAGTGATTGCTACTATGCTCTCCTTTTGCCTAATTTCCCAAAAACAAAAGGCATAGAAAAGCAACTGAAGTGTCATGTAAGTATTTGGTAATTCAGCCTTGCCCGTCAAAAGCCTTTCACTGTAACACCAATGATACCACTAAGTGATCGCTATTAATGCCCTCCTTTTGCCTAATTTCCCTAGAACAATCTTATCCCAAAAAAAAAATCCCTAGAACAAAAGGCATGAAAGCTACCTAAGTGTCATTGCAAGTATTTAGTTATTCAGCTCTGTCTATCAGAACTCAGAAGCCTTTCACTGTATTAAAACATATGCAATAAACACACTTAAAATTCTACCTATATGGCATCATGATAATTCCATGAGGAAATTCTAATTAGGTAAAGTATAGGGAATTCAGATACATAAATCATTTCACAGTTTTTTGAGTTCGACGAATTTTCGATTTTAAGCATGAATACTTGGTGATGACTGTTTTTTAAACTAAAAACATTTACATATAACTTATTACCCTCCGTATAGTACATACAAGCAAAGACACAGTCAAATAAAATGCACCGAAGACAATGAGTACGGCATGAACATTTAAAATCTTGAAAGTATCAAGTTCCATGGCCTCCTATCCGAGGTTGCAGTTGACATCATTTCCTTTCAAGTTGACACTGTTACAGAGTAATATTAGAGTATGACATGAACATTTCAAATCTTAAATGTATCAAGTTTCAAGGTCTCCTGTCCAAGGTAGCAGTTGAATTTTTTTTCCTTTTTAAGTTAACGCTATTACCAAGTAAAATTGCGAAGCAACTTTAAAGTAACAAAACACCTGCATATTTCTTCATGAGATTCAGCTGGGGAAAAAAGTAGCAACTTGAAGTATTTTGAAGCTGATGTAAAAATTTGACGAATACACATCAGAGAAAGGCTAGTAACTAGTTAAGATGATATTAATTTTGACTGAATTGGCCACCAAAACTCTGTGATGGCCACTCAGTTTTATTCCTAAGAGCCAGCTACAATTTGAGCATACAGCTAAAGTTATATGATCAAAATGAATAACCAATGCTTCCCCCTGCCCGAAAAATGTCATTTTTTATACTTTCTAGAGTCAACTTGATCAATTCTTGGATCCAAATTTGACATGCATTTATTTATTTAATTTCAGATTATTAAATTATACTTCTATCATTTTTAAACTCATGAAAAGTTACACGGACAGCAAGTTTTATAACATCGAAAAGAAAGATCAACTAATTCACATCAAAGTGATATACGTCTTAGGAGACGTAGACGGCGCCGGAAGGAGTTTCGAATATGAATTAAATCAAGGATGATAAGCAGTTGAAGAGAGATGAAACCTCATGTGCCGCATGAGTTACCAAAGCCACCCGATACTGCACCTGGTCGTCAGCAAAAGCTGCGGCAATGGCCTGCAAAATACTCCATTAATCGCCACAACAATGTCATCAGAGGAAAATTAGGGGAAAAAGTTCACAATTTCTTCAATTTTACAACAATTGCAATACTTTGAATTAAGGAACGGTTGATTAACAGATTAATTTTAGAGGAAGGGAGGTTACGGCGATCGGATATACGTCGCCTTTGGTACCAAAGGCCATGAAAACGGCGGTTGGCTGGGTTGCCATGGAGCTTTTGCCACCAACTCGTCCACCGGCGACGGGACAGCTGACAAGTTATGTATACCGCATGTAGCCTGCAGTGGCATAAAGATGTAAATAATACTGCCAACCTTTTCAAATTCACAGCTCCTCCATAAATGGCCTATAAAATACTTAATACAACAATGGGTCAGGCTAACCACACACCAACATCTTCTCTTTACACCTCAATTCTATCTACACCCCACATATTTACTCAATTTATAAAATTTACTCTTTACCCCCCACCCTAACTTCCTATTTTACCCATCATTTATTATTTCTATCTAATACATCTCATTCTATCTACACCCCAAAACACCCCACAACAGAAACCCCAAAACCCACGGCCAAAACGCACGCCCAAAACGCACGCTTAAAACGCACACCTGTGATCTGCTACGGGAAGAACAAAGCCTTGTTCACAATGTCTTCTTCAAATCGAGGTATTATTCTCTCTCTCTCTCTATTTTTATGAACTATTTGCTATAACGTTGCTTGGATGAACGTAAGTTAGCCAGAAATACGATACACGCTGCAGTTCATCGCGCGAAGCGCGTGCGGTTCATGTCTGCCGCACACTCCCATCTCTGTGCGGTAACTTACTGCCGCACACTCCCATCTCTGTGCGGTAACTTAACGCCGCACACCAGTTTCACTGTGCACACTACATCTGCCGCACACTAATCTGAGACATTGTTTCTACATAGGGTCTGCACACTTGCAAGGCATTATACAACCAATGATGCTCTTCTGATCCACAAACCACTAGCATTATTAGAAACAGGAGGAGGCAGGGAGAAAGAACTTGCTTCAAAAAATAGATACTTGTTTAACTATTGCTATCAAACTAACTGACTCTCTTTCTAGCTTGGATTTTGTGCTTATGATGAGGTTTGGATATTAGTTTGCAATCTAATAGCTAAGATCAATTTTTGCAATATGCAGCAAAAATATTGGCTAATTTTTCATAGCTAACATAAATCATAGTAAATAGACCAATGTAAATCAAAGCAATTGAGTTAACTTTTCAATCTGATGACTAGAATGTCTGATTTGGAGTACACTAAGAACTTTTCACCTAGTACAGCATGATGCAAGCTAGGGATCCTTGATCTTTGGTGTAATTTCTCGAAAGTTTTGGGTGAATTTCTTTGGGATTGTTGAGGTGGACTTTGATTTTTATCTGATTGATCGCAGATATTTATATTCAACGAGAACATGTTGTGTAGGTAATTCTCTAGGATAGGTTAGGCTAAACATCTAATTTAATGCTATCCTAAATAAGTACTTCAAATATTTATATGACTGCTTGATTTATTTATTTAGGCTTGAACTGTTTCTATATAACCTCTAATATTACTTGTTTGTTGTTGTTACAGGAGGTCCAATTGATAGGTTCTGCAATAAATATATTAGGCGTCGTGTCACCGCATCGGCCAGACGAGAAATGCAACATGCGCGTGACGCAGAAGTGCCCCAGGAGCATATAGATCAAGAGCCTATACATTTTCAGGATCCTGAGCCTGAGCCTGACCCTGACCCTGACCCTGACCTTGAGAGTGAGACTGAGACTGAGACCGAGCGTGAGCCTGAGCATGAACCTGAGATGGGATTTCCTGGTGGTCCACTTGACCCATCTTTGTTGATTACGTACAAGACACATGTAGCAGCATCGATTTGGCGTGGACAAGAGCGAGAGGTTTTGAAGTTTCACCAGCATCGTTCAAAACTACGTCAATGGGTCATTCCAGAGGGTGCCCAAGTATGGAGGGATTTGGTAAGAGGAACAAGGATCCATACCCTAAGGATTCTGACCTATCTTGATGTTCACAAACCGTTGCTTTCAGCGTTTGTGGAGCGGTGGCATCCAGAGACAAACTCATTCCATTTGCCCTTCGGTGAAATGACGATAACCTTGGATGATGTTTTTTGTATTACTGGACTTCCGATTTCAGGGTCGCCATTATTTGCTACACGAAACATCAATTTGGAGTCTGCTAGCGAGATATTGGGAGTGTCCAAAGCTGAGATGATTGAGGGAATGGGAGGTAGAAGGGGTGCTTCAGTCAAGTTAGAGTGGCTACGTAATAGGTTTAGTGAAGATGCCAGTTCTGATGATTTAGACAAGGTGACGTGTTCGGTGAGGGCTTATATGTTGTACCTCTTGGGTTGCACCATCTTCACGGATAAGAGCGGCTCACGAGTGATGCTCTCATACTTACAGTGGCTGGAGGATCTTGATGATGTACATACCTATGCGTGGGGAGTTGCCACCTTGGCTTATCTATATAGACAGCTAGGGGAAGCGTCCAGATATGAGACGAAGCAGATAGCTGGATACTTCACATTATTAGAGGTATATTTAAAATTTATAGTTTTTTTTGACATGTTTAATTTATGCTGGATATTTCACATCTAATTGAATGTTTTATTGCATGTAGGCATGGATATACTTACGATTTCCACAGTTCAGCCCTGATCATAATGTGGGGTACCAGAACACACAAGCGCTTGCTCGTATGTGGAAACCGGTCGGAAATCAAGGAACAAGCATGGACCGGTTACGGGCTATACGTGAAAATATTGACATGCTTACGGCGAATGACGTTAGTATTCATCTTTTACATTTATTTATGCTCGTGCTTCATTCGTTATTAAATTGTTGTATTTAATAAAATTTTAAATATGTTGTAGGTTGCGTGGACCCCACTACGACACGATCGGGGAGCATTTTCCATTTCATCAAAACTCCTTATATCATGGATGTATAGTCATGGGAGCCAATGTGGAGCCATACCTACCAGACCGAGTGCTTCGACAGTTCGGACGCGTGCAGACTATTCCATCTATCCCTATCGCACATGACATCCCTGTTAGAAATAACCCTCGTGATTTGATAATGTGGATAGCACTTGCAGCATACTGGAACCTTGTTGAGAGCCATATATTATCTTCGGAACAATTCGGGCGAGCTTCTCGATATCCATCTGAATGTTCACCTGAATACATGGATTGGTACTTGCGAATTTCACATCCCATTGTGCAGAAGCCCGCCGCTCGATCGACTAGGGTTAGGGTGACTAATCCCATTGCAGCCGATAATGCGGAGACCGTTTCAGCTATTCGCAATTTGACAGGACCGATAATGCGAAGAGTGCGATCGGGTGATAGAAGTATAACTTATGAGGAGTGTCTGTCGGTGATCTCGATAATACATAGCTTTGTACAAGGTCCAGGGGAGGAGGCAGGATCATCTCGAGTTGAGACTCGTCGTAGGACGCAACCTTGATATTGTTATGTATTTTTAGACATGTTTAACGTATTATGTATTTTGAAGACATGTTATGTATGTTTGAGACATGTTAGTGTTATGTATGTTTGAGACGTATTATGTATTTTGAAGACATGTTATGTATGTTTGAGACATGTTAGTGTTATGTATGGCTTATTTCAAACCAAATATTTGATGCCACCAAAATTTCAAGTTTAAATAGATTTTCATATCACTAATCCAAATATAAAATGCAACCAACATTCCAAGTTTAAATGAAAATACATATCACTCATCCAAATTGATACTGTCCGAACTTTTGAGAACAAATCGCTCATTTTCTACACTTTCACTATATGACAAAAGTTGTTGACTATAAATTGATTTCCAAGCTGCAGCACATTCCACGCGGTTCTGATCCCATACGATTGGGACAGGTGCTAACGGGCAACCCTGACGTAAATTAACCTGCAAATGAAAGTAAGTAAATGTCAATAAGGTACAATTTATTAATATATAACTTGTATGTGAAACAATGATGTATATCGTATGTAATGTGAGTACCTGAATAAAATGATCCCCGTTTACTCTTCCGATACAAATCAATTTTGGATCGATTGGGGGCGCGGTTCTCAATGGTAAATATGTAAAACAATGACGACTATCTAATACCAAGAAGACACGGTTGTAAAAGCGATGCCACCAAGTGCCCATATCGTTTGCATCAAACCAATATTTCTTCGCAGCAGTTTCTTCATGGTGTTCGAGTCTATTCTGCACTTTCTCAACACGCTTATGTTCAATAAACACACGTGCGTACAACTCTTGGTTTTTCATTAACTCTGCGATAGATCTGATCGAACCCTACTCCATGAATTCTCATTTTGAAATAACAACCGTGCTATGGCACGAAAACCGCAATGACCGTCAGCCGCTACATTCACCGTCTCCGTTATGTACTCGTGAAATCTCTTCGGGAATTGATTAATGTGACCACTAGCCATCCCGGCTCTAGTACGCTGTCGTACAACCTATTGAAACAAAACAGATTAAAATCAATATAATATATATATAGGTATTTGCACCAAGTTAAAAAATTAAATTTACTTGCATCTTTCTCTAGGTGTACCGTTGTGAGCGTGGGAGGTTCTGCGATGGACCAACCTATTAAAACAAAACAAATTAATGTCAACATATATAAATATAAATATAAATATATTTTTTTCCACCAAGTTAAAGATATATTTACCTCCTGTGGTACAGTAGTGAACGATGGAGGTTGCTGCGATGGACCAACCTCGTACACCAAACCTTGATCACATGGAGAGCAACTATCTTTCATCGACTCGACATACTCAAACAAACTAGGATCACGTTTGGTTGATTTGGACTTTTTAGCCTTTGGGGGCTTCGGACGACCACGAGTGCGAGTCTCATCATGGGGCACAATCAATGACGTTGTTACTGGCTCCGCAACCTCCATCATTCTTTTGAGTATCAACAATTTCTCTGACATGTCAGCTTCATGAAATTTTGCAACAACATGTTCCCAACTCTTATATAATCGAGTCTCCATTTCTGACGTAACACTAATATCAACATTCTCATTTTTTGTTGGTAACATATCTAATTTCCTCCAGAATGCATTAACCTGATCAATAGGAATTGGCACGTCATTTCTCAGATATTCAGCTATCTCATGCGCACAAGGTAGTCCGCATGTCTTTCTCAGTACACACCCACACAACAATGGGTCTACATGACCATCCTCGGGCAAACTGTTCATTTGATCATATATCTTATTCATCGCAATAATCGACACCAAACCTCGTAGGTGTTGAAATAACACTGATTTGAATTTCTGTAGAACCATTGTTCGACTCTTCGCAAATGAACCCTTGATTGCAATATGTGAGGTCTCAATGAGTGTGTGAATTTGTTTCCAACATGTCTCAAAATCACCTTGGCTGGATTGAAGCTGTCTTTTCAACGCCGAATGTTGACTCTCCACCCTAAAATAAGATACAATTAATAACAATGTTAGGTATTTTTATATCATTTATAAATTTAGAGAAATAAATTAAATATTAAAAACATATAAATACCTGCTTGTTGTGTTATTGTCGAAATGCATTATATTATTCGTCCAACAAGACACAAACCTTTCCTTATACGGCCCTAACCATTGGTTCATGACATATTGAACGGCTGTCGGATAATCTGTGAAATCTGACTGTAGTCTCGGAAGGTATTCATCATATGTTGACTCAGTTTTTGCGACCACCAACGTATTCCAAGAAACAATAAATTGATCCCATAATTCTTTCGTGCGGAACATTTTCTTACAATTTGCCACAATGTTTTTATTAATATGCCACCGACAAAGAAAATGTTTTGATGTTGGAAAAGTTACCTCAACTGCATTCATCAACGCAAGTTCTCGATCAGTGACAATCACAGTGGGTAGAGAGGACTGATTCATCAATGCTTTCAAGATAGTAAGTGCCCAAATGTAGTTCTCTTGCTGCTCAAACCCCATATAAACAGATGCAACCAAAAATGTCATGTTTGTCGACGTGACACCAACGATCTCAATAAGGGTAACTTGTACTGTTTGTCTTGTAAGTGCAATCCATCAAGAGAACGTTTGGAAAAGAACGCAATAAGTCAACGCTCGTAGGGTGAGCAAAGAACAAATCCTTCACAGTGTTAGTCGACTCACATCTCCTATGATGATAGTAATATCCATGCTCAATCAATTTCGAAACAAGCTGCTGCATCTGCGATCGACCATCACGCTCCAAAAATCTATTCTTCATACGACAATTGTACACAGTCTTTAATGAGGACTTATTATCTTTAAATTTTTGGTGTAAACCCATCAAAATGTCCTTTGGCCGAGTATTGCCTTTTGACATGTCCAGAACATATTCTTTCTCCTCCTGTACTAATCGACCAATATATGAGTGGCCATGCAGATGAGGCTCTTGTGAATGATTGTGCACCCCACATTCAACCGAAAGTTCCCATTCTCCATCACCGGATACTTGTCTGCCCCTCAAACGAAATGGACATCCACACTTCTTCGATCCACGTTCTCTCCTACCATCTTCCTTTGTTACTTCTGTTGTTGTTTTACTCAAATCATCAACAACCTTTGATTTAGATTGACGTTGATACCCATTACGTTCGCAACCCAAATACAGTCGTGGTCCTCTCTTACCCGTTCCACTGTCCGACCTAGTAGTAACTATCACAAAACCATGTTCCTTTCCTGTGGCACGTACCCAATCACACAAATCCTCTCGAGATGGAAAATGTGCATGCGTTGTGAACACATCCGTGTAATCTACAACAATATCTTGAATTGGACCTGCAACACTAGGCTCTACCGGGGATGTCTTTGAATCCTGGAAAAAAAAAATTGCATGTCAATTACACACTGTGCGGCCAACACTTTGTGCACAAATTAAGGACTGTGCGGCATATGATTTGTGCACAAAACAAGGACTGTGCGGTAGACATTTAGTGCACATGAAGGGACGTGTGCGGCGAATGTCTTGTGCACACAAGAGGGAGTGTGCGGCGACTGTCTTGTGCACGCAAGAGGAGTGTCGGCGGCATCTTGTGCACGCAAGAAGGAGTGTGCGGCAAACCATAGCCGCACACGACGAACATGAATTTTTTGGAATTTAAGCAAAATTTGATGAAAAATTAAGTTTTAATAGAATCAAATACAAGTAATACTTACATTATGTGTTTCAATTACTTCTTTTTGCTCCATGTTTGATATTTTTTAACAATATGATGTAGGGTAGGGTTGTGGAGGAACTAAAAAAAAGGAAGAATGGTGGGAAAGGAAGAAGTAGCTAGCTGTATCAAGTTTGGGGTGTAGGTAGAATGTTAAAATATTATAGAATGACATTAGTTTAATTAAGTTATGGGGTGTTCTTTTAGGTTGGAGGGTTTATTTGGTCATTTTACGCAATGTTATTTTTACAATTTTATAACTTGGGGTGCAGAGAGAAGATGTTGGTGTGTGGTTAGCCTGGCCCAATTTTTTAAAATAGGTTTATTAAATTTTCATTTGTTCAATTTCAAAATTAAATTAAAAATTATAATTAAATAGAAAAAGAAAAAAATTGGTGGAGGTGGGAGGGTGGTGGCGGAGGTGGGCGGGAATTGGTTTTTAATTAAATGGAAAAAAACTATTTTTTTTTGGATAGAAATGGTGGCAGAGGCTCGGTGGAAGGTGGTGGAAGTTGGACGTGAGGTGGCGGAAGTTGGGCAGGAGATGGTGGAGGCTGGGCGGGCTAGGGGGTGAGGCAGGTGCGGTTGGGCTGTGGTGTGGGTTGGGTGAGGGAGGGACTTGGGGAGGCCCAGTCCGTGTGGGAGAGCTGGGGGGGGCTGGGTCAAGAGCAGGCGGGTAGGCTGGGGCTGGGAGAAGGATTGGGCTTGGCCCAGGCGGAATGGGAGGGCTGGGGGAGGAACTGGGGTTGGGGTAGTCGTGGGCTGGGGGCTGGGGGAGGGATTAGGCTTGGCCCAGACGCAGGGTCGGCCCAGTAAAATCGGGGGCCTAAGACCAATTACGTCGAACGGGGCCCTTCGTTTGTAGCATAATTTTTTTTCCAATTTTTGAAAAATTAAAGAAACAAAGGTTACGTAAGTCATTTTTTCTATTGGTAAATCTTTTGAAAATATGCCGAAAAACATTTTCGGTTGTTTGGCAAACACACGAAAAATGTTACGGAAAACAATATATGAATAAATACAAAAAATATATTCTAATATTAATGCCCATATTGAACATAAAATAATGTTTAACTTTAAGTAATTTTTTTTTAGTAATCCTCAATTTATCATTAATGTTGTTAAATCAATAAGATCCATTTTTTGAAATGTCACAAATACAAACCAAAAAATTGGTAATAATGAAAAAACGTTTTAAAAAAGAAAATTGATAATATTTGGGACGTCCCTAAATAATATAGTGGACACTAATTTTATGACTTTTTTTAAAATACTTTTTTTTTATTTTTTCCTAAGGAGGGCATGGGAAGGGATCGAACCTGAGACCTCAATTTATTAGTGGACACTAATTTTATGACACAATGAGTATTTATTTAAATTATAATTTATAAATAATGTGCACAAACTCTAATTATATTTATAAACAATTTATTTGTCGAGTAAAATATTGTGTGTGTGTGTGTGTGTGTTTGTAAATATGTGTAATTGTGGAAGAGGGCGAAGTGGTGCTCGAACATTTGGAAAATGAATTCGTAAGTCATTTTCCTGAAAAGAATGCTTCATTTTCCGTTGACTTGAAAAAATTTTTATGTTGACTACATTTTTCTCTGGTTACCAAACACTGGAAAATGAGGAAAACGTTTTCTAAAATTCATTTTTTGTGAAACAAACGGAGCATAAGTCTTTTTTAGAAATTAGAATAGGGCATTTATTTTACTTTTTAAATAATGTGTAGGGTTTTTGTGAGATTTGGGGGCCCAAAAAATTGGGTATTTTTAGGGGGCCCAAGGCCATGGCCTCACTCTCCTTATTGCAGGCCTTGCCTGCACAGTGGGAGGGGGGGGAGGGGGGGGGCCTGGGGAGGGAGGGCTTGGCCGAGGTGTGGGAGGGGCTGGGGGTTGGGGCAGGCGGTGGGTGGTGATCTGGTGGGTGGTGGGGGTGGTCCGGTGGGTAGTCGGTGTTGGTCTGATGTTCAATTTTATTTTATTTTATTTTATTTTATCAAGGGTAATATAGTATTTTTACAACAAAAAGTGTTGTATTAAGTATTTTATAGGTATTGTATTGCGTATTACCCTTCAACTTATAGTATTCTTTTTTTTCGTCTATTCTAAAATAATTATCTTATTTCAATTTTTTTAAAAATATTTTTACCATTTTACCCTTACTTTTTATATCTAATTTAATTATGATCATATCCTTAAGGGTATTAAAAGAAACAACACATTTCACCACTATTAAATCAATTATTTTTTTTAAACGATATGCGGGGTCAAAGAGGATAATAATTTAAAAACATACGGAGTACTCAAAAAAAACTAAAGGTAACACTTTTTTTTACTAAACCTAAAACCCATGTAAATAAAAAATTACCTAATTACCCTCCATATCATTAAAACGCATTCCCTCCCTAAAGAACCATTTATGTACACCTAGCACCCTCCCTCAAATTAAAGCAAAATACTAAACTTTTTTTTCATTTCACCAAACCACACCCCCCCTCTAATTTTTTTAGATCTCCCAATTTCTCTCTCTTAAACAAACCAGATATGTGATTTTTTTTTTTTAGCAACACAAATCAATTTTTTAAAAAAATTAAATATATAACTGTGATTGGCGAACATTTTAGACACACCAATAAGCATAAATAAAATTCATTAAATTTGAAAATTATATAACTAATGGGAATCCACATGAACATCTTCATCTTTATCGGGATTATAATCCATTGGGAACAATGAAGGAGTGAGAGTGAGAATGAGAGAGATGTAGTTGTAGAGAGAGGGAGAGAGAGAAAGTGTGTGTGTGTGTGTGTGTTTTGGGATTTGGGAACAATGGCTCATACCGGGGGGTTTGTTGTTTTAATTGGAGGGAGGGTAGTATAGTAATTTATCTCTCTATATTTAAAAGTCAAGGTTGTTTCTTACAAATTAATAGATAGACAAAAATAATCATTCACCAAATAAACTACCCAACATTTAATTTAAGGACAAAATAAGTAAATTTATCATGACAAAAAGTAATGTTTGGACAGAAATAACTCTAACTATAATAAATCACTCGCTACTAATTAAGGTTAAACAAGTAAATTTTTCATAGGCTAAGTAATTTCATGAATAATTAAATAATGGTTTGATCCCTTGACTTGTACCTATTTTAAAGTTAGGTCATACATTATTGAATATTCTATCCATTTCGTCTTGTATTTTGATTTTGTTATCATTTTCCCCCTCCTACCATTATCGTTACAAATATCGTCCAATATATTCTAAAATAACAAAAATACATTTACTCAAGAGACTAAAACTTTATTCGAAACTAAAAAATATTTGAAACTAAAAAATAATATAGTTCTATTTCTTTATTTCTTAAATATATATGTTCGGGAAAGACATTATTAGATATATATAGAAAAATTGTAACTATAATAATAGATTTGTTGGTGAGTATCAAACTATTAAGCAAATCTGTAGCGTGTTTAGTTATTACACATGAATAAGCTAAGAGAAATGGGTTAAGAAAATGTATAATAATGTCAAGAAGATGAAGAAAACGAAGAACTAATTGATGAATCTATGCGTTTTGTTATAAAAGAATGCTAAAATCTACTATTTACTTTTTTGAATTTTCAGACTACTACAACAACTTTTAAAACTATCACTAGTCCATAACTTATAGATATTACAAACAAAACCAATATTAGTAATCACAAATAACTGGATTCAAAATATTTTACTCATTTTTTATAATTGGGTTCCAAACCTCTAACCTCTTTTGGCATTAACTTGTTTGCTCCTCTTCATCGAACTCAAGGTAGTTATATGTGAGAATCTCTCTATTCCCTCATTTGGCTATCGATTTTCTTTCATCAACTCTCCTTTTATTGAAATAAGTTGTCACCAACCGATATCCTTTTAAGTAGTCTCATCCTAAAGTTAGATTTTCTCCTAACTTAGTAATTTGCACAAAAAGTGGATTGGAACTAAGAAATGAGAGATGTTTAAAGAAAGAAGTTCGACTAAACGAAAGTTAAAGAGATTTTATGTATTCATTTGAGGAAGGCGAGGTAAATGTGTTTCTTGGTGATGGTGATAACGATGTTGACGACTGTAAGGATGGTGGTGTTAAGGGCAGTAATGACGACGATTGTAGGGATGACAGTGGTGGTTGAGATGAAATACAACATTGTGAGATTTCCAAATCATCAAATTTTCAAAGATCCATATGGGTTTCAGTTTCAATTTGAAATTTTGAAAAATTAAAAAATTGAATTTGAGCTTGTAAAAAGTGAAATTTAAGGTTATGGTAGTGGTGTATCCATAAATGATGGTTTTTGCAAATGAGTTACTTTGAAGGTAGGAGTAAGGAATTAGAAAATGAAATAAATTCAAATCAAAAATTAATTTTTGTGCTAATGGTGAAATTTGAGGTCGTAGTGGTGGTGAGTCTATGAATGATGAGGTTGACGGAAAAAAGTGAAGGATGAAATAATAAATTAAATAAAATCTAAATTTCATTTTTTTGGAGTAATGCATTTTTTTCGCCTTTGAATTTAAAATGATACAAAATATAACTATTGAAATAATTATTTATTGTTTTAATTTAAAAATATTTTAAATATCAAATGACAAACTAAATGATGAAAATATAATCAAATCTCACTTTGCGTCACAAGTAAAATATGACCAAAATAATCCTAACATGTATGATTTTTCATTACTGTTTTTAACACCCATGAACGGGAGAAGACAAAGTCAGACAAATATAAAAATTGTGTATGAAAGTGAGACATCATAGGTTGAGAAAGATATTATTAGAGGTATATGAAAAAATATAACTATAATAATACATTTGTTGGTAAATATCAAGATATTAGGCACTTATGTAGCATGTTTAGTAATTACTTGTGAATAATCTAAGAAAATGCGTTAAGGCAAGGTGATATAATGTCAAGAAGATTAAAAAAAATAGAGAACTTTATTGACAAATCTTTGCGTTTTGTTAGAGACGAACGCTAGATTCTATAGGAGATGCGTTTGAAGAAAGCAGTCTGATTTAATGGAAGCTAAATATATTTTATTTTTCCATTTTAGCAAGGCAAGGTGAGCATGTTTCTTAGTGGTAGTGATACCGGTGGTGGCAATTGCAAGGATGCTGATGGTGGTGGTTAGGGATGGTGGAGGGGGCGATTGTAACCATGACAGTGGTGGTTTAGGTGAAATACGATATTGTTAGATTTCCAAATCATCAAATTTTCAAATCTTCATATGGGTTTGGGTTTCAATCATCAAATTTGAAAATTCAAAATATTGAATTTAGGTTTGTAAATAGTGAAATTTAAGGTTCTGGTGGTGGTGGGTCTATAAATGATGAGTTTTGCATATATGTTAATTTGAACGAAAGAGTAAGAAATTAGACAAAGAAATAAATTAAAATAAAATTTTGATTTTTGGGTTAATGATGTTATTTGAGGTGATAGTGGTGGTGATGGAGGTGGTAGTGTGGATAATGGTGGTGGGTCTATGAGAGATGAGGTTGATGGAAGAAAATGAAGGATAACAAAATAAATTAAATAACATCTAAATTTCATTTTTTTGAGAGTAATGCATTTTTTAACTATAAATTTAAATATGAGACTGATTATAATTACAATATTGTTAGCCTTACAACTAATTTTATAACTTTCCTTACAACTATTAAGTCTTGTAAGGATAGTATTTTCCTTATAACTATGTCAAATTACAGTCCCTCCCCACAAAGTATCCACCAAATCACATAGTGCACCACAACCTAAGGTTTGTCCCATAATGAAATCTGACATTATATATAATTTTTTTTTCATATTTTCAGCCCTAACCGCGACAGCGGTTAGAAAAGTCACATTAAATAACACGTGGTCTTCCACGACGTTAACTCGAGGGAAATATTAGGAACTCGGTGTAAACTTTGGGGTGTTTAAAGTTCAAATGTTAAAATGGAGTGGGGTCCACCATTCCATTTTTTCCTACTGAAAAAAAAAATCTAGAGAAAAGACCAACTATTTTTTTCGATCTTCACTTCCCACAATAAAAATTAACCCATAATCCGATTTTGGTTTTGTCAACTCCTTCCAAATTTTCTCTTAAATTTCTCTCTCTTAACCTAGCCAGGCCTTTTTTTGTTCCATCGAATTCTAGCTAAATTTATCTGATTTAAAAACAAAAATGCTTGCTATTATTAGATTAAGATATTCAAGCAAGACCAAAAAGAAGAAGGACTATCTCTATACTTAGTAGCTAACTTTCTCTACCTTATTCTATAAAAGTACCATTTCTTATTATTTTTTCTTCCTTTTTTAGTTACTTGATCGTCTTTCTGGAATAACGAAAAATATGCATTTTTCCATTTAATTGTCAATTTTCTTATCTTGATAATGAAAACAATATAAACAAAAGATATGAAAAAAAAACTTTTTACTCATAGTTACACGTCTCCATCTTCAATTTCATGTATGAAATTGGATCCACGTACCCATCTTCTCTGGTGAAACCCATCCACCACCGAAATCAATCAATTTCTCATCCCCCTTATCCTCTTACAAGACTTTACATTTACTTTCTCTCTCCTAATTATTTAAATAAACCAACCTGACTGCTATGGCAGCTTCTATGAGGTCAAAATCATCTAAAGTCATAGCTTCTTTAACATCTTCTCAATTTTGATACTTTGTTTTAAACCATATGCATACCGGTCGTATGCCCAATTTTCTCACGCAAAATTGAAGAGTATTTCAATAGAACCCATAACTATTTCTCTTCATTCAAGCCCGTCTCTCTCTTTGATGAATTCGTCAATAAGGTTTAGGGTTTTCTATTAATTGCATGTTTTTCAAGGGTTTTTAGTAAATATATTCTATAGCCTTTGATTTCTACTTTAAGCACGACTTTTGCAGGGGAGAGAATGAAGGAGATCAGAGATGGAGCTTGGCTAGAATCGAAGGAGGACTACGCTAGAGCTATGATAGGCGTGACCAGAGTGGGAAGGGTTTGTGTCGAATATGGAAACTTGCACCTAAAGATGGCGGTGGCTATGGTGGGGCAAGCTAAAGATTGCGACTATTACGGTGGACCCGGAGATGGGAACTTACACTGGGAGATAGAGAGAAGGAAAGGGTGTGAGATTAGAGTTTGTACTTTTAATACATTTACTCCTTAACCGAATAAGGGAAATGATACCTAAGTGCATTAATCATATTGATGCAAAGAACTCATTGACGTGATCTCGATATGTACACAAAATGCAAGTTCTAGAATAATTACTCGTGCATGAAAATCACTCAAAGAAACAAGAAAAGAGCATATAATGGACTGCTCTGTAATTGGCCCAAAATCTCATCAAAGTGGCTAATGAGTTAAGACTTGTACACACTAGTTAAAAGCATCAATTTAAAGATTTTTTTTTAATTTTCAAAATGCTCATCATTTATCATAAATTCCTCAATTTAATCTGATAATGCACATCTATCAACATAGCAACAATGCCTCTTTTTCATTTCAACCTATCAATCCAAATCATGTCATGAAAGTTCAAAAATCCTCAGATAAAGATATATACAACAAAAATGAAATGCCCCCCCCCCACACTTAAGCGATACATTGTCCTCAATGTAGTATATATGAAAGATGGGCAAAATAGGACAGCGAAGTTTAAGCAGAAAAGAGTAAATGTGGAGGGAAAATAGCTACTACATGTCATGCTGAATGGTCGGAGGTGGAGGAAAGTGAACTGAGACAAAGGACGCCGTCATCATGGATTGCAGATTTTGTACATTCTTTGCAATTGCTTGCATAGAAGTCGTAAAGCTGGGGTGCTTATTCTTAATCTCTTGTTTCACGTCTTGGAGGGACGTCGAATGGGCATTCGTTAAGCTTTATAAGCCCTGCTAACAGCAACTCATCCAGAACACTCTTTTTTTTAGATCACACATATGCTACTACATAATAAAACCCAAAACATGAAAACAACAATTAAATAAATTTAACCTAGAAAACATAAATCAAATAATTAAAAACTAGGAAAATTGGGTTGCCTCCCAATGAGTGCCGCTATTTAACGTTTGTAGCTAGACTCAATACCCACTTTTCCTACAACACGGCCAAATTATTTCCAATGATAATTGGCAATGGAGGAAGAATTTTTTCACTTAAAATTGATAACGGAAGAGAAGTAAATTCAAACCTGGGTGTTACCTCTAGTGTGGAATAACATGCCATAGTATTTTCTTGTACCTCCTCACTGATTTGGAAAGGTATATCTTTATTTGTCATGCCTTTTACATGCACTAATTCCAACTTCATTTTCTTTGCACATAATTTCTTAAGAAACTGAGCATGACGAGGTACTTCCTTTATGGCATCCATGACTAGAATGTTAATCTCAACCTTACGGAAGGTTTCTAAGAATGGCTTCTCATCCTCTTCTTTCTTTTGATGCATGAATCTTCCCAGAAAAGGTGGGGGAATAACAATTTTCTCATTCAGTTTCATGAATTCTCCACCTTCATTTCTTGGCAAACCCTCATTTTGCACAACTTCTTCCTTGCTGCAATCAACATGCCTCTTTTTCTGTTCAACTTGATTCGTTTCTAGCTTGCTCACGAACACGACCAGCTAAGAAATCTGATTTTCAAGATATTTAATGCTAGCCTTGGTCTCTAATCTTTCTTGTTGTTGAGTCTGTCTATCTTGCTCGTTTCTTTTTTTATCTTGCGGAACCAATTCAACAAGACTCTTGATTAAACTCTCTATCGATGTGCCGGAACTGGAAGTGGGTTGAACTAATGGAGGTGGTGAGAAAACATAATTAAAGATTACTTACAAAAAATCCCAAGAGAAAATATAAACCCAACAAGTGTTGTTGATCAAGAAAAGAACAAGTTGATGCTACAGAGATCTTCGAGTGTATATGATTATGTGTATCAGTCGTGTTGTCTGTGATTCCTCCAACTTTTAACACTAACTTCTCCTTCTATAGCTGAGCCCCTCCTTGCTTTCCAAGTTTTTCCTCCTTTATAAAGGTCATGATCTCCACTCTTAACCCCACTCCTAGGTAGTTTTTGACAAAGTCCACAACATGACTTTCCCAATATTTACAACAAAAGGAATTAAAGAAAAGAGAAGATTTCGAATGTCCAATGTCTTATATGCCCCCAAGTAACAATATTCAGCTTTACAGTTTCCGTATGCACGTAACAATGTTTTTTTTCTAGCCCATTTTTCTGAGTAGCAAATGTGCATTCGGTACATGATATCCAAATTTCTTCTTTGAATTTGGTATTCTTTTCACTTTTTCATCATCAATCTTTCATAGACCTGTAATCATCAAACATACAAAATACCCATAAAAAGTGCAACATTTACAACAAGTTAAAGCACAAAATCAATATAAAATATTACACTTATTTGAGTTCATCAGCCATCCTCATCTAGACGAGGCTTGTAGCACACAAAAAAGACGAGCACAATTCATGTTGTTCTCGTGATCCTTGAACAAGGATTCTAAGATGGAGGCAGTAACTAGCAAAAATGAAATGGCAAAAGTAATTAGAATAAACATTAGCTTATTTTGATGAGGCTAAAAAATACACTACCGACACAGTATTGTTTGTACATATAAAGTATATGGACAAAAATATTGGGAGCATAAGCGAGGGCGAGGGCGAGGCGGGACGAGAGGAAGCCATAGTAAAAGAGAGAGTGTGTGGATTTTCTCTATGAACTGTAAATTTCTCTAAAGAAAATATACATACATACTCTCTCTCTCTCTCTCTCTCTCTATATATATATATATATATATATATATATATATATGTGTGTGTGTGTGTGTGTGTGTGTGTGTGTGTGTGTGTGTGTGTGTGTGCTCGTATATATAAAGTGTATTATTGCACTTAGCATGAGGAAAAAAAGAACTAAAACTATTAAGATCAATACAAATAAAGTAACAAACAACTTCCTTTTTAATAAAATAAATAAATAATTGTAACATAAAAATTGAGAAGATTAAAAAAAAAGGGACAAAAGAATGGTGGTGTGAGGTGGGGGAAGGAGATGTACGGTGTGTGACATACTATTTTTGGCATACGTGTGTTAATGTGTGAGTAAGAATTAAGAAGTATGTGAGGTTTTATACAAATGTATTGAATCTACACAGTCTTTTGAAAGGATATGTTAGATTGTTTGTTTTAGCACATTGTCTCTACTTTGTGCTATTAGGTGATGAGCTTCTCCCTATTTTATGAGAAGAAGGTTTTATTTCTATATTATTTTTTGAATCTAATCTCGAGAAAAAAGTGGTTTTGATTTTATATTAGGTTGAGTCTTCTTTTTCTGTATTAGGCTGAGTTTGCATCTTTCTTAGTGCTTTTTTGTTGGAGCGTTTTGGTTAAAACGCTGGTAAAAAACGATGTGTTTTCTCTTTAAAAGTGTTTCAATGCAGCGTTTTAAAACGCAACGTTTTAAAAATGTGGAGCGTTTTAAAACGCAGCGTTTTAAAAATGTGGAGTGTTTTAAAACGCTCTAATTTGTAGCGTTTTAAAAATATGCTACGTTTACAACTACTCTGTTTATGAAAAATAGCGTTTTGAAATAGTTTTCCGAACATGTTTACAAAAATAAAACTGCGTTTTGAAAAAGCTGCGTTTTCAAAACGTTGCACCAAACAAGGTCTTAATCTAATCTGATCGAAAGTTGACGTGGCCCGAAGTATATTGTTTTCCCACACGTGTGTCATTCATTTATTCTGGATCTCTTGGAATGGCTACTATATTTGTTTGTTAATTATTTCGTTTATAATATTTTTGTTTCTATTTCAAATTTTTAATAAAAAATAAAAATAAAAATGTGTTTGGTAACTGTTTTTATTTCAGAAAAATTAACTAGAAAAGTTTATCATTTTTCCCCAAAATTTAGAAATGAATTTTTTTGTTTCTCACGAAAGAGAAATGATTCTTGTCCAAAATACAGAAGGGTTAAGTTAAATGAGATCCAACTTTCATACTTTTGTCACAAAAAATTCTCAAGTCTAGTTTCATCCAAATGTTATGTAAACCCTACACAAAAATTACCTGTAGAAATAGAAACAATTATCAAACGAGTCTTTGTTTTCAATTCAATTAGAAAAGAAACAGAAACAACGTGAAACAGGAACATGTGAAACAAAATGAAGAAATAGAAATGTTACCAAACAACACCGAATCCTCAATTTGTTATGAATCACCTTATTTAAGCTTATTGGTTTACTTATTCCTCTCTCTCTCTATCTCTCCTCCCCCTCCCCCTCCCTCCCTCTCTCTCGCCCCCTCTTCCATTCTTTCTCCATATCCCACTTTCCCCTCTTTATCTCTCTCTCTCTCCCTCCCCTCTCTCTCCCTCTCCCTCTCTCGCCCTCTCCATCTGCTCATCATCCCCCCTCGCCCCACCCTGGCCGCCTATCCTCCTGCCCGTGCTCACACTCCCAAAATCGTCCTCCTATTACTTTACTTCTACACAAATTATCGAGTCAATGAGGTGTTGGATATCCTTCTTACATTTGTTACAACTTTTAAGCCCATTACTAATAACCCATTGTATGTTCAATGCGGGGGTTGAAGCGGGCGAGTAGCCGTAAGGGAGGAGAGGTAGCCATAATAAGAGAGAGAGGATTTTCTCTGTGAATTGTAATTTTATCTAAACAAAATATGCACACTCCAATATATATATATATATATATATATATATATATATATATATATATATATTCAAGTCACGTACACAGTTGCACGTGCATTGAACATGTTCTTAATGGTTTTAAAAAAAAACGTTATTATCGTTGTACATGAGGCAACTTAATGCAACTGTTCAAAATTATGCACTCAATGTGTTTTTAGTGCCAAAATTATAAAATATATGCACGATCCATGAAATATATTAAATGTGTTTTTGTTACCAAAAATATAAAAAATATAAATGCTATTTTTATTACGATCAGCTTTATTTTGAGTATCAAATATTGGGATCATGTAATTTAAATAGACCGTATACAATGCCTTAACATAAATATTTATTGATGGATTTAGTTTAAATATATATGATGGCGAATAAAAATCTATAGCGTTTTAGTTCACAACCAAAATTACACGAGTTTATATACGATTGCATAACGCAAATTTCTTTTATTTTTAATTTTATGTGCGCACAAATAATTGGTTCATGTATATTTTTTGTGGAATATTGAATATATATTTTTGGGTTCAAATAATTTCTTGTGGACAAAATACTAAGTTTAAAATTTAAGAATAATCTAAGGGAAAGATAATTTTAATACTAAAAAATAATATGCTTGTGTTTTTTTACGAATGTGTAATACAGTTTTATGGTAACGTTGATTTTTTCGGATTTCAAAAAAAATCCAAAAAACCTTGTAACAGAAAATGATTCAACCAACCTTTTTATGGACATCATGCCTCCACTTCTTTGTTCGGTTTCTTCAAATGCATATGAAACATTTTCCTCACTCAAACACAACTACAAACAACAAAATATAGATTAAATACACATCAAAATATTATAAATTAAACAAATAAAGAAAAGGATTAATATATATTTTGGTTTCTGCACATGTACATGTGCAAAAAGAATTGTTTGGTCATCCAGGTTTAAAACATATTAATGTGGTCCCTCAGCTCGTTTTTTTTTTTTATCAATTTCCCCTCCCATCGTTAGTGTTAGTTTTACCGTCCAAAATCTTACAAAATGACTAAATTACCCCTATGGACCCTTGTTAGTCAACCATAACTCTTTCTTATTCCCCATCTCATTTGGATCTGTATATGATGAGTTTATCAAGTTTGGAGACATTGGCAGATAAAAAGTATACCCAATATATGGTTTAGCTGGACTTATTCAAGTTCACTACACACCATAATGAGATGCATACATACTAGATTTCTTTGGGTTCAAAAAGACGCAACTGATAGACCAACAATGGATTCGGTAAGTGAATGGCTTTGAAGGCTATGTATACCAGAAGTTCGTTATTTAATAGTAATCATGAGTTACCTTATGCGAACTTGAACTTTGAGCGAATCAGAAGACTTTCTGCTCGAGCTACGATCTTCGTATGTCACGATCAACAATCATGCAAGTCTCTCTCGTCAGTTTGATATCACGTAGCACGGATATCAATCTCTGGTTCACACCGCAAATCCAAGTCTCTTTATGGTTAGGCTAGAGGGAGTATTCTAGTTCACACCGCAAATTCAAGTCTCTTGATGGTTATGCCAGAGGGAGTATTTGGTGAGATAGAATATATAAAAGAGAGGGTAAAGGGCGACCAAGAGGAGAAGACGTGTTCTTCTACTTTGACGTGTAATATTGGTTAGGGATTTATCTCTTTACTTGACATATTTATATTATTGTACAAGAAACCCTATTTCTTGTAGATTAAGTTAATTAAGTCAATCTCGATCCCCTTCAGATTAGGAAACTAATTAACCTTAATAATATAAGTACAGTCCAAGTGAGCGGAAGCAAATAATCGAGCCACAAGCCCAATTGCTAACATCTCTCACTCGCACGCATGGGCTCACCTCTCTTACCATATCGTATCATCAAAACCCGTTAAACACTGCCTCTTCATACTGGAAGTGAAGCGTGCGACATGACGAGAAAGATAAAGGGTGGAGCGCTATACCAAATCACCATCTGACCAGCATAGAACGTCCTCGTTAGAAAACAAAACTCGTTTATACCCCAAACCATATATATATACATCAATTTAAGCATCCTCAATCCCTCGAGAGCGGTGCTCAAAACTCAACATGTTTGTGTATCACGATCAATCTCTTGAACCGTATGTTCAATATGATTGCCATGGCATTGATACACAAAAATAGAGATGTATACCATACTATCTTCCTTAGACACTCATATCAATCACTCTTGATTATCTGCTTTCCCAGCAATGCTCCATAGGGTTGTATGTGCATAGCTCGTTGGTCGGCATGTCAAAGTAGCATCATCAATGTCCAAGTTCATGATATAGTTGTAAGTCATATAGGGAATAATCGTGACCGGGATTTGATCACTAGAACTCACACAGTGATGAAGCAAGGATCATTCAATCACTTTCTTATGTCGCATTATAGTCACATACAATATGATGTGTATGCTATGGCGAAACTCCCACACAAAGTAGGCAGTCACTCTTCTAGTGTCTCTTTTAAGAGCTCACATTCGGACTTTTTCTTGGGATATAAAGTCAACCTTTATAAGGTCTCATCTTGGTCATATGCCAAGACGATAAATGTAATGTCATTTGCGTACCCCCCCCCCTTTGTAGGTGCCAAAGACTTTTACTATCTCAACTTGCTCGCCCACCTAGCGACAAGGTGAATTACCCATGTGAGAAGGCCAATTCAATATCCACGACATCTTTTTAATCAAAATATATATGCTACGCAATTTCATATTAAAATATACAATTAACATATAAAAAATGAATAAAATGAAACTGCAATTTATTCAAACGATAATGAAAATAATAATCAAATGTCAACAAAAGTGTTCTCATAATAAATATCAAATCCTACGAAGCCTTAGACCCAACATATGATCCTGAGAGATTTCTCTAGCTAGAGGCCTAGTCATAAGGTCAGCCAACAAGCTTCTAGTAAGAATATATTCTAGAACAACTTCTTTTCTGCAACCATGTCTCTATTGAAATGATACTTGATATTGATGTGTTTCGTCTTCCCATGATACTTGGGATCTTTATTGTAACATAAAACAACCATGTTATCACAAGGAATGACTACAGGACGATCCACATGCGTCATAACATCAAGATGTTGAAGAATACTCCTCAACCACACAACTTCTTGAACTGCGGTTGAGCAAGCAATGTACTCTGACTCTATCGTAGATAGGGCGGTGCTAATATGCCGCTTGCTACTCCAAGAGATAGCTCCACCACTAAGAAGGAAAGCGTAGCCTGAAGTAGATTTATAACCATCTACATCTCCAGCCCAATCCTAGAGTTGTCAAATAGGGCAAAAGCCCGCGGGCATGCCCGCCCCGCCACCTATTAGGGGCGGGTTGGGCTGATGTATTTAAGACCCGTTAGTATGCGGGCTTTTCGGGCTTTACCCATGCGGGCCGCAGGCTTTCGCGGGGCGGGGCGAGGCGGGCCGCAGGCAACCCGCATATTCTGGACTTAATTAATTAATTTGTTAATTTGTGAGTTAGTAATACTAATTTACTAAGTTATTATAATTTATAACTTATATAAAGGCATAAAGTGTCAATGAATTTGATTTTATAACAATTTCAAAAATTCTTGAATAAAATCAAAATGCTTAAGCACTAAACCAAATATTGGAACAATTCCTTTTTCTTTAGCATTTTCAGACATTTTAGCTTAAGCAACAATCAAATATTGGAACAATTCCTTTTTCTTTAACTGGGTTGGCGGCCCGCCCAACTTGTTCAGTATTAGTACCAGCTTTTTCTTCACCAACTGTTGCACTTGTACCCCAAGATGATTTCTGATTTGGAATCACTTTAGTCTCCCAGGCAGAAGCTCCAACATCTTAAACCAAAATGAAAGAAGAATTAGCAGCAGTGCACCATGAATGAGAAGTAGCAACAGTGTAGTGCACTTCACAGATGCATTTTTAGTATCATGGCACACCAACAAACCTTTGTTAGGATCAGGATTTGCAGAAGTGGACTCCGGCTGAATTGAAATGTCATTAAAATTATAGAAGACAAAGTCGATTAGGAAGCTAGCTAGGGGTAGTCATACATTCATACTCATACAAATTAAAGGAGGAAGTAGGAGAAGTGGGTGATTATCACCTGAGAAATCCGAAAAGTAAGGAAGGAAGACTCAAGAAGATGTAAGGGACTAGAAGTGAAGTAAGCATGTTGGTCCTCCAGTTTGTTCGATCCAAGATCAGCAAAAGCCCGCGGGCTTGCCCGTTTTGCCTGTGGCCATACGCGGGGCAGTTTGGGCTAGGGGTTTTCAGGACCGTTATGTTCGCGGGCTTTCCCGCCCCGCCCCATTTCACAGCGGACTTTTTAGGCCCGCGGGCAAACCCGCCTCGCAGGCCCGTTTTGACAGCTCTACCCAATCCGCGTCAGTGAAACCTTTCAAGCTCAAATCCCCACCTTGGTAACATAAGGTTAAATTTGTGGTTCCCACCAAGTAACGCAAAACCTTTTTCACTGCCATCCAGTGTTGAGGTCCAGGATTACTTTTGAATCGACTCAACATCACAACTACAAAGCATAGGTCAGGTTGAGTACACATCATAGCATACATCAGGCTTTCTACCGCATTCGCATATTGAGTCGTAGACATTCTCTTCTTCTCTTCTTAATTCTTAGGGAATTGGTTTGTACTAAGAACACATCCCTTTTCCATTGGAGTGACAACGGGTTTTAAGTTAATCATGTCAAATCGTTCGATGACTTTCTTAATGTAAGTCTCTTGAGACAAACCGATAAATCTTTTCGAACGATCCCTAATGACTTTTACTCCAAGCACATAGATTGCTTCACCCAAGTCTGTCATATCGAAAAGCACAGACTGCCACTCTTTAGTGGCATTTATCATCTCCATATCATTCCCAGCTAGTAGGATGTCATCAACATATAATGGCATAATCAAGATCTTATTATTGGATCGTTTAACATACACACAGTGGTCTTCCTCAATCATCACAAAGCCAATTGAGGTTATCGCTTGATGAAAGTGATTGTACCACTGTCTAGATGATTGTTTGAGACCATAGATGGAACGTTTGCGTCGGCACACTTTGCACTCTTGTCCCTTGACTTCAAAACCCTCTGGTTGAGTCATATAGATCTCTTAATCTATTTCTCCATTGAGAAAAGCAGTTTTAACATCCATCTGATAAAGTTCTAGATCCATGTGCGCTACTATCGCTAAGATTAGGCGAACGAAGGAAAATCTCACCACATGGGAGAATGTCTCCTTATAGTTTAAACCCTCTCTTTGGGTAAAGCCTTTCGCCACAAGACGTGCCTTATATTTGTCGATTGATCCATCTGCCTTTTGTTTGACTTTGAAAACTCATTTGTTTCCAATAGTCTTGCGACCTTGCGAAAGATCAACTAACTCCCAAACCTGATTCTTTTTCATAGAGGAAATTTCATCTTCCATTGCAGTCATTCATTCATTGTTTGTAGGTAAAGAAAGAGCTTCTTTGAATGATGTAGGCTCACTAGAATTATAAGAAGTGGTTAAGAAAGATTCCTCTTCGATCGCGAATCGACGAGGAGGTATATTTCCACGTTTACATCTTCGCTCTAGTATCAGACTCCCACTAGGATCCGTACTCCTACTCGGATGAAGATCACCTTGACTCTCATTGGCGACTTTCATAGGCTCAACCTCATAGGACTTGCGCGGATCCTCAAGGGAAACAAGACCAAGATCACGAGTTGCCGCACTTATCGCGTGATTCGCTTCATGACACTCAGCCTCAAGTTCAACGTGGCGAGATACATCTGCAAAAGTTTGAATGGAGTCCGTATGAGTTAGAATAGGCCTCAAACTACTCCAAGAGTCAGGTAGTGATCGAATCACTTATTGAACATGTTGTTCATCAGATAAGATATAACCAGCAGCCTTAAGCTCATGAATCATTCCGGACATCTCGCGTAATTGTTTAAGAATGCTACGTTTCTGGTCAAACTTATAGCTTTCAAACTTGTAAGTCAAAGTCCTCAACTTTGTAGCAGAAGTATTCCCATAAATAAGCTTGATTTCGTCCCACATATGTTTTGCAGTTTGGCAATCCTCAAACTCGCCAATCAGATCATTATGCATGCTACTCAACATAGTAAAGCATGCACATCGATCTTTCTTTTTTCACTTAAGGAATTCCTGCATTTTCTGGTGATGCTGGGTGATGGTCAAATTACCCATCTCTGGTTCTTCCATCATAGTATCTAGGTTGTCAAGAATCTCTTGCTCATTTAGCAAATACGTGATTTTCCTATGTCAAACACTATAGTTAGTGCCATCTAATTTCTCACCCTTGTTAAGGTCAGCGATTACATTTTAGAAGTCATTTCACTACAATTTGATGCAAAAAAAAAGACATAAGCATTTTTTTTTGGCTCGCTTTTGTTCTAAAAAATCAATTACTAAATATAATTACGTCTTACACGTAAGGAGAGAAAATTTGCGAGGCTCGTAATCACAACCAAAGTATGCACAACGTGAAAATGTTCATAAATTGATAATTTAAACAAAAGAAATAAGATATAACAAATTCATCCAAGTACATATCACTAGGGGTGAGCAGAAGTTTTCCAGAACCGGACCGGACCAATGAAACCGGACCAGACCAGTCAAAAATGGACCGGACCAATACTTTGGATTGGTCTTGGATCTGAATTTTTACAGAACCGGATCGAACCGGACCAATGTGTATTTATTATTATTTTATTATATATAATATGCTAATATAATATTATATATATATATATATATATATATATTGATAAGAAGATAATAAAAGGGATACAACTTACAACCTAAAGAAAATATATAATAATTTGATTCAATATTCAACCAAGTTTTCTTATTTGATTAAAGAGAAAATAGGAGGGGAAACATTATTCTTCCCTATTAATTAATTTCCTACCTCTTTTTGTGATTCTAATACATTATTAGTTTGAAGGATTGTTACCTGTAAATTAATTAAATTAACCATAAGGGGATCGGAGAGGAAGATGACTTGCAATATATTTCCTCACAACTTTCTTTTTCGTTTCTCTTTATTAATTTGGAAGTAATGATTTTTACCTTTAGTTTATTTTCAAAAGAACAACGAACCTAACAAAATGTTGTATGAAGGAAGAATATGCTTTGATTATTGATCATTGTTTTTTAGAAAATCTAGTTATCCTCTTGATCAAAGATACACATCGTATTGGTCCGGTCCTGGTTCTCGTACGTCTTCAATTGGTTCTGGATCGGACCAATGTATTGGTTCTCAGACATATTGGGTTGGTCCTGGTTCTATATTTTTTAAGAACCGGACTATTGGTCTGGTCCTGGTTCTCTAAGTTTTTTCAAAAAAGTGGACCGAACCGGACCAAGCTCACCCCTACATATCACGTGCATAAATATTTTGACTACTAAAAATAAAATTATTGGGTCTCGTATAGTCTCAATCGCAATTTTAGAGCCCAAAACGACAATTAATTATGCTAAAAATAACTTTAAAATATATTAAAATTCACAAAGAATTTTAAAAAATTACTGAACAGTCCCAATAGCCCTAAACAGTCATAGAATGAAAAAATTGCCCCTGGAAATTATTTTTGAATTTTTAATAAATCAAAAACATGTTTTTATTCACTGAAAAAAGCCAAAATAAATACTTAGAGGCTGAATTGACCAAAACATAGGCCACCATTGGACTCAGAAGGCCGAAACAATTCTAGACGCGTCGCCCATTTCCAAAACAGAGTTCTGTAGACGTCGCACGCGCTCACACGCGTCACCTGCGCGTTTGGGCTTCTCGGAAAGGCTGACTGGATGTAGGGCTGACATCACTGATGACGTGGTAGCTGACGTGGCGGGACTGACGTCACCAAATTGGTGTCACTGGAAGTGGGTCCCACTATGCTGACATGGCAGGTGATGTGGCAGCCACGTCAGCAGTCAACTATTTGACCGCTGACCAGTCAACGATTGATTTGTCTTCCTCGCAGCCTCTCACGCGCCCAGCCGGAGAGTGGTCTCCACACGCCGCCTTCCCGAACTCCGATAAGGTCACGGATGGTGGCGTTGGGTTCGTATCGTCGAGTACTTTCCAATCATGTACTTTTTGCACCGAAAGGAGTTCCACAATAGGCACATACATCGAGGCCGAGAGTGGGGAATGTAGGATGCCTATTTTTCAAACCCAGAAAATCGATTCACGAGCGTGATCCGCGAGCCAACTTCTCGAGGCCGTAAAATGTTCATTTTAAGTCCAAATTAGGCATACAATATGTCGTTAGAAAGCCCTTGTGGAGTACTACAAATGTAGACTATAAAACCATGGTTTTAAAGAAAATAAACAGGTCAAAACAGCATTCAAAATTTCAAAAAAATCAATTTTTAACAAAACTAGAGTTTACGATATTTTGAAAAATACCAAACGGATTTCAACTAGAATTTAGTACGTTGTTCGCCTCGTCATATGGAACTTAGACATATAAAATCTTCTCAAAAATAAAGTCGTTTCACACATGAAATAATAAATCCCAATTGGTCCGTTATCGGGTAAAACTTTTAAACAAACCCAAAAACAAAAGCATGCAATTCATGGCATAACGAAATGAGCAATCAAGCATATAGGCTCTGATACCAATGAATGTTATGTATACCACAAATTCATTATTTAATAGTAATCATGAGTTACCTCAAGCGAACTTGAACTTTGAGCGAAGCGGAAGACTTTCTGCTTGAGCTACGATCTTCGTATGTCATGATCAACAATCCTGCAAGTCTCTCTCGTCGGATTGATATCACGTAGCACGGATATCAATCTCTGGTTCACACTGCATATCCAAGCCTCTTGATGATTAAGCTAGAGGGAGTATTTGGTGAGATAGAATATAGGAGAGAGAGAGGTAAAGGGCGACCAAGAGGAGAAGACGTGTTCTTCTACTTTGGTGTGTAATATTGGTTCAACATTGTTAGCCTTAAAACTACTTCTACAACTTTCCTTACAACTAAGCTTTGAAGAAGACTAAATTTGTCTTTGTCCAAAACAAATTTTCTTAATTCAAGGCTTAGTTGTAGGATTAGTGGTAAGGATAGCATTTTCCATATTGGTTAGGGATTTATCCCTTTACTTGCCCTATTTATATTAGAGGTATGATATTACAAGCTAGAGTTTGTGATATTATTACAAGCTTTAGTGTTAGTACCGTTAGATCAAATCTAGTTAGATCTCTATACTATTAGATCAAATATACCTTTTTTAAGTAATAACACGGACTTTCCAAATCATCACCAACTTAATCATCTGACGACTCTAACGCTAAAGCTTGTAATAATATTACAAGCTCTAGCTCGTAATATCATTTGCCTTTATATTTGTTGTGATTTTACAATCACACTACCCGAACGGATCCGTACAGAAACAAGACTTTTGAAATTAATCAAAAGGTCAATCAACAACCTACTAGTCTATTAATGCAAACAAAAAAAAAAAGCTAGCAGTACAAAGAGTAAATGAACAAGCTAAATGTCATAAGACATTAGCTTTTGGAAGAATCCACAACTGTAGCAAGAATCTGCAAACAAAACAAGGTTAGACAAAGGCAATAAAACAAAGCTACGGGAACAATTGAAGAACTTCACAAATTCCGCCGTGACACAACACGACTCGCCGTCATTGACCACAAAGGTCTAGGCTATGAGTTCTTCGGCTCAGATTCCTTTCACCAACCAATCGCCCACCAAAGAGCCCACTGTAAACCAAGCACAGCCAAGGTAGAACCCAAAGGCAATCGATCCGACCGACTATCTCCGGCAACACAAAGAGGGAGATAATCGGTGACAAGAGAACTCACCAATCCCCAAACCAAAACCCACCCAACACTCTAAGCTCACTGTATGGACGAAGAAGGATGCTCACCGGAGGATCATTCCAAGAAATCTTTCGGCAGTCACAGAACAGAGAAGAAGGGGATAGAAGGGAGCGGCTACTGTTGCTCTCTATTTGATGTGTAAACCGAAGAGAACAAGAGGGAGTATATATATATGAGTCAAGAGTCAATCAAGGGAGAAATTTAAGGGATTGGCTTTAAACAAGGCAAGGGGTAACCGGTGCACCAAGTCACCAAGGAGATGGGTCGGACGATCTGTTTGGGCTTGCTAGAGGCTGCCGCTTAGGGCCTCCTGTTCTAACAATCTCCACCTTGGAACAAGTGCTGGCTCACAAACATGGACTCACAAGGACATAATTTTAAAAAAAGGTCTCATCATCGCCTATCCCTGCACTTGATCCAACACAAAGTAAGAACAAAGCAGGGAAAAAGATTTCTAACACACACAAAGATGCAGAAATCAAAATACTTAACTAATTCATAAAGCGGAAAGCAGAATTAGTCAAGTCACCATAGCTATGCACACAGAACAGCCATGGAATTTCTTGGGGCAATCACAAGAAAATGGGACATCCTTAATTACCCGGATCACCAGTATCCATCATCAAAATTTTCAAGCAGTTTAGAAAATTTTTAACAAGAAGGCACTTGGTGCCCATATCAGCAGGGTTTAAGCTAGTATCAACTTTATCCAAGTAAATAATGCACTTAGCAACAACATCAAGAATGAAATGAAAACGCACATCAATGTGTTTAGTTCTATCGTGAAAAACTGGATTTTTACACAGTTGAATACCACTTTGACTATCTGAAAATACTACCACTTTTTCTTTCAAAAAATCGATTTCAGAAATTAAGCCTTTTAACCAAAGAGCTTCTTTAATCGATTCGGTTATAGCTATGTATTCGGCCTCGGTTGTAGACAGGGCCACAACGGATTGTAATTGAGACTTCCAACTAATGCAAGACTCACAAAGTGTGAACACATAAGATGTGGTAGACTTCCTATGATCTCTATCATTGGCATAATTCGAGTCAACATACCCAACCAATCTAACACCATTTTCAGATTTGAAGAATTTAATACCATAGTTCAAAGAGTGTTTCAAGTATCGCAACAACCACTTAACGGCATGCCAATGGGGCAAACCGGGTTCGACATATATCGGCTAAGACAACTAATGGCATAAGCTATGTCGGGGCGAGTACTAACCATCAAGTACATAATGGAACCTATGGCATTAGAATACGGGATTCTACTCATTTGATTAATTTCAAATTGATTTTTAGGACATTGCTCTTTACTAAGCACAAAGTGGGAAGCAAGGGGAACATCTACAGAATCGGCATCTAACATAGAAAATTTACTCAAAATCTTTTCAACATATGAAATCTGATTTAAGTAAACAACTGAGGATTTACGATCTCTAATTATGTTCATGCCAAGAATCTTGTTAGCATCACCCAAATATTTCATGTCAAATCTAGCACTTAAGCAATTTTTAACAACTTCAACCGATTTGGGACATGGGCTAATAAGAAGCATATCATCCACATATATGAGCAAGAAAACATGCACATTCCTATCATTCTTGAAATAGAGACAATGATCATACGCACTCCGGCTAAATTTTAAATCAAGCATGCATTGATCAAATTTTTTATTCCACATGCGAGGAGACTGTTTCAAGCCATATAAGGATTTTTTAAGCAAGCACACATAATCAGGAAATTGATTATCCACATAACCCTCGGGTTGCCGCATATAGATTTTCTCATCTAAATCACCATGCAAAAAAGCAGTTTTTACGTCCATTTGTTTCAATTCCCAATCAAATTGAGCTACCAAAGCAAGCATAATCCTAACGGTTGTGAACTTAACTCTTTGGAGCAAAGATTTCGGTGTAGTCTATACCTTCCTTTTGAGTAAAACCCTTAGCCACTAATCTAGCCTTAAATCTCACCTTGAATCGATTCATTCTTGACTTTATAGAGCCACTTACAAGCAACAATGTAAGCAGTTTTTCGGCTTAGGCACTAAAGTCCAAGTTTGATTAACATGCAAGGAATTCATTTCATCATTCATAGCATTAATCCACTCATTACAGTTAGCAGATTTCAAGGCTTGATTATATGTTTTAGGCTCGATATTATCAATGGATTCAAACACACTAAACACAAATGAAGTAAAATCATCAAAACGAGAGGGTTGCCTAACAATGCGTCTAGGTCTATCACGAGCAAGCTGATAGTCATGCAATTTATTCAATATAGGCACTTCATTTTGTTCATTTTCAACTTCATTTTGCTCATTAGGTTCAACATTTTCAGGATTAACATGCTCATTTTCAAAATTCACATTTTCATCAAACTCATGCAAATTTTCAGAATTCTCAATTTCAGGTTGCATACTTGAACTAGCATCATTGGGTTCTAAGGGATGCTCCACCATAATGTGAGCCGGGGGAGGGATAGGTTCAATAGGTTCAGCAGGAACATTTAAGCAAGGAAATTCATTTTCATTAAACACAACATCCCTACTTATTATCACTTTAAATCCCGGTTCCTCTTTTAACCATAACCGATATCCTTTCACACCCTCGGGGTAACCCAAGAAAACACATCTCACAGATCGAGGTTCAAGTTTATCAAATTTCCTATGAGCATAAGCAGCACAACCAAAAATTCTCAAGTTTGAAAAGTCAATTTCCCTACCAAAAAACACTTGATCCGGACATCTACCATGCAAAGGAACGGAAGGAGACCTATTGATGAGATAGGCGGCAGTCAAGACTGCCTCTCCCCAAAACTTTTTGGAGAGACCCGAGGAGACTAACATGCTCCTAACACGTTCCAAAAGGGTTCTATTCATTCTTTCAAAGAACACCATTTTGTTGCGGATTATAAGGCACGATCTTGTGCCTCTCAATCCCATTTTCAAAGACAAAATTTATCCATTTCAAAGTTGCGAATTCTAACCCATTATCGGTCCGAAGTTTCTTGATTTTAAGACCGCTTTGGTTTTCAATCAAAGTTTTCCAGTTTTTGAAATTTTCAAACACATCAGATTTGTTTCTCATTAAAAACAGCCAAACCTTCCTTGAAAAATCATCAATAATCGACAAGAAGTAACGACTTCCACCATGAGTGGGTACAGTAGCAAGACCCCACACATCAGCATGTATATAATCAAGTGCACGTTTTGAAGAAAAAATTTTGGGGTTAGGGGAAGGTGGAAAACTAACACGTTTTTGTTTGCTCATCACACAAGTTTCACAAAAGGGCAAATCAGAAATTTTATCTTTTCCAAAAAATCCATTTTTGTTTAAAATTTCAAGACCCTTACTACTCACGTGTCCAAGCCTTTTATGCCACAAACTTGTTTTATCTTCTTTAACAAGATTAGCAACGTTATCATCAAGACAAACAGGCATGGCAGAGCAAACATACAAGTTACGGCGTTTTTCAGCCTTAACGACAACTAAAGATCCCTTTAGAATTTTCATTATTCCTTTTCCCCACTTACCTTCCAAACCATCATCTTCTAAAGATGCACACGAAATCAGATTATTACATAAATCAGGCACATGTCGAACATTTTTCAAGGTAAAAGTGTTTCCAGAATTAAATTTTAAACAAATATCACCAATTCCGGCTATAGCACACTTTTTCTCATTGGCTAAAGAAACAAAACCATTTTCCAAGCTTTTGTAGGAACAAAATAAGTTTTTAAATGGTGACATGTGATAAGTACATCCAGAGTCAATTAACCATTCATTTTCACAAGCAGGCATGGTATGAATAGAATTAACAATACTTTCACATAAATCGGTTACCATAAAAACATCACCACAGTCCTCACTAGCAGAAGCCATATTGCAATCACTTTGTGGATTCAAATTTTTCTTTTTAGGATTTGTGCAATCTTTCCTAAAATGTCCACTTTCACCACAATTGTAACACTTCCTACCTTTGGTTCTAGATTTTGACCTACTTTTATTTCTATTCTTATTTCCAGAATTCTGATTATTCCCTTGGTTTTGATTATTATGATTATGCTGATGACCATTATTTCTCTCGAGCGTCCTACCTCTCACCATGTGAACCTCACCGGTGTTAGATTTTCCCTTATTAGCTTTCAAATCTAATTCTTTGCCTTTTAGACTAGATATCACCGTATCAAGTGTGATCTTATCCCTACCATACTTAATAGCAGATTTCACGTCAGCATAAGAATCAGGTATAGCATTTAAAAGCACAATCGAAGAGTAATCATCTATGTGTTCATCACCGGTTTGTTTTATGTCTTCTACCAATTTGGTAAAAACATCAATATTATCTTCCATATCTTTGCTAAGATCTAATTTAAAAAAATTTCTAGGAGATAAATTTTACTTGGCAATGTTTTTCCAAGATAAATTTGCTCCAATTTTTCCCAAAGACTCTTAGCATTAGCATGTTCACCACATTTCCGAATAACCGATTCGCATGTGTTTAAGATAATCGAGGAGTAGGCGATTCATCCATTTCAATTATGGCATCTTCAGAAGTGTCTTTAGCATAATTTAAAGTTATGGCTTTGAAAACCTTTTCTTTAATTAAAATACTTTTCATCTTCTTTTGCCACATAGAAAAATCACTTTTCCCATTAAAAGGTTCCAAACTATAATTAGATGAAGAACTCATTTAGAGAAATAACACAAAACCAACAAATCAAACCAGATCAGAAAATATAAGATTTTTTTTATTTTTTATTATCACCCAAAAAAATAAAATAAATTCAAGCAATCAAATTCCAACCAAACAGTAGAGATTTAAATAGAGCACAATCAATCAAATAAATTACGAGAATTTTAAACACAAAAAACCGTAATTATTTCGAGATGAAAGAAGCTCACCAAATAAACCTTTTTGGAGTTACCGAATTTTTGGATCGAAGGAGGCTCTACCGTTTCACGGTACGGAACCCGGGCTCTGATACCACTGTTGTGATTTTACAATCACACTACCCGGAACGGACCCGTACAGAAATGAGACTTTTGAAATTAATCAAAAGGTCAATCAACAACCTACTAGTCTATTAATGCAAACAAACAAAAAAAAAAGCTAGCAGTACAAAGAGTAAATGAACAAGCTAAATGTCATAAGACATTAGCTTTTGGAAGAACCCACAACTGTAGCAAGAATCTGCAAACAAAACAAGGTTAGACAAAGGCAATAAAACAAAGCTACGGGAACAATTGAAGAACTTCACAAATTCCGCCGTGACACAACACGACTCGTCGTCATTGACCACAAAGGTCTAGGCTATGAGTTCTTCGGCTCAGATTCCTTTCACCGACCAATCGCCCACCAAAGAGCCCATTGTAAACCAAGCACAGCCAAGGTAGAACCCAAAGGCAATCGATCCGACCGACTATCTCCGGCAACACAAAGAGGGAGATAATCGGTGACAAGAGAACTCACCAATCCCCAAACCGAAACCCACCCAACACTCTAAGCTCACTGTATGGACGAAGAAGGATGCTCACCGGAGGATCACTCCAAGAAATCTTTCGGCAGTCACAGAACAGAGAAGAAGGGGATAGAAGGGAGCGGCTACTGTTGCTCTCTATTTGCTGTGTAAACCGAAGAGAACAAGAGGGAGTATATATATATGAGTCAAGAGTCAATCAAGGGAGAAATTTAAGGGATTGGCTTTAAACAAGGCAAGGGGTAACCGGTGCACCAAGTCACCAAGGAGATGGGCTGGACGATCTGTTTGGGCTTGCTAGAGGCTGCCGCTTAGGGCCTCCTGTTCTAACAATATTATTGTACAAGAAACCTTATTTCTTGTAGATTAAGTTAAGTCAATCCCGAACCCCTTTGGATTAGGAAACTAATTAACCTTAATAATATAAATTCAACTCAAATGAGTGGAAGTAAATAATCGGGCCACAAGCCCAATTGCTAACATGCTTCATAACAAGTTCATCACTCTTCGACGAACCTAATACACCCGCATTTCTCGTGAGTAGATACTCTTCAGGATCCTCATCGACTCGATTCAGTCCAATCAAGCTGGATATGGATCTACGCGAATATCTAAGTGGGTCGAGTGAGGAATTCCAAGAAGACCAACGCGGTTAACTTAAAAAACCCACAGCTGAAATCGAAATCAATTTAGACCAACTCAATTAAGTCCAATCAAGTTGTACATTTCATATTTCTTTTGAGTTTCGCTTGTAACCATTAAAAAAACAATCGATTTCACTGAATCTCTCTATCAAATCCCAGATCTGCCATATCTAACCTTCAAAACCCACAGCTGAAATCGAAATCAAAATGTAGATCTAAATAATATATATACATGTATATTTGTAGACTGAGAGAGTATTGTGTTTGTGTTTGTATTTTTTTAATCGAGAAAGAGATGACGTGGGAAGAAAACATCAGCTTCGCCAGCAGTGAGAAGAAGAGAAAATGACGAAGTTGGAAGCCGTCGTGGAAAGAGAAAGAGAATAATCAAGAAGCCAGAAATCTTCTTCAAGCTGAAATCAAAATCTTCTTCAAGCCTAGAGACTTCTTGCTGTTGAAAACGAGTCAGGTCGTCGATGTTGCTAGTAAGGATAAAGAAGAAGGTGGTGAAATATGTGTCGTATGCCAAGATGAGTACAAGGTTAAAGAGACAGTTGGGACTCTTAGGTGGTAGAGAGAGGAGGAGAAAGCGGCGGTGGAGTGTGGAGGAGAAACCCAGATCTGAATAAATCTAACAAGAGGTTGAAGATAGACTCATTTTTAATTGGAACATTAACCCTTCTATTTTGGATATTTTGAAAAGTCAATCTAATTAAATTTTTTAAGTGCATTTTTTTGTATTTGAAATAATATTGGACGGAAAGTGTAACGATAACAGTGGGAGGGAGAAATTGATCCAAAAAAATGAGTTGAGGGACCACATTAATATGTTTTAAACCCCGAGGACCAAAGAATTCTTTTTCAACATGACCAGGGACCAAAATATTATTTTATTCTAAAGAAAAATACACCTTAGGTCATTCCCGATGTGTTTTCCTGGTAAAAATGAAAAAAAAAAGTACTAAACCAATAACCAAACAAAGTAAATACTCCTTAAAATAACAAACAAATAAAAAATTAGATAAAATAGATAAAAATATGTAAGAAATTTAACTTAGAGCACAAAAATTAAAAATGTACATAATATAAGCTCAAACTTACTATCACGCCTCAAACCTACCCTACTTGAGCCTCAGCTCGGGACATGAGCGAACTGACAAACAAACACAAATAAAATCATAGTAATCAATATTTAAAAACATTTACTCAAATGATGATACTAATATATATAAGTTGAATCATAAAGGACTCGAAATGTTTACAAAAAATTTCCAATGACGATTCAAAAGACGACAAGTCTTCCTGTACAACTCAAAAGATGCTACCAAAATAACTACGGAAGCTACCCCAAAAATGACCCATCACTAGCTCTCCGATGACACATGTGTTGTACTTAACGCTTCGCTTGGCTGAGATCTAAGGAAACAAATAAGGACGGGTGAGTCGAAACTTAGTAGGGTTCATGTATACTTATATATGTTATGCATGTATGCAACAGGAGACATGCTATGATAGTTGGCGATGCATACATCATTATGACGTTCACATATCACATGAGAATAATCACAAATAACCAAGTTGCTCAATATATAAGTATACAAGATTGAGATACATCTCCAATCAACCATAATCCCCCAAATCTCCACTTGATATCTCGAACATGATCATAATCAAACACATAGTCTCGAGAACAGTCAGTCCCAAGGTCGGGTCCCTACAAATCCGAACAGTCATAAGGACAAAACTATTACCCAAATAGGGGTAACATTAACCTCAGTCATGTCCGTGACTAAGGGGTTTAGGCCAAATCAAACTCCGCTGCTAACTGCTCTCCGCCCCGTGATCAGGTTAGAGGTAAGTCTGACGCCTAACGGGTACGTTTGTACACAAATTAACTCTTTTATATCAATGCCATAGATGATTCCCATTCACAATTGTTTCACTTGTTCTCAAATTCTCAACATCACATAACGCACAATTAGGATACAATGGTTTGTAAAGTAAAACTATTGCTACCTCTTATAAAACCATTACCAAGGTTCCATGTTGTTCAAGACCAAATACTCAATCCATTTAATCCCATAATCAATTATTCACATAATAATGCCCAATTTAGACTTGAAAGTTAAACACAACATATGCGCTTCTCAATAATACCAATTTCACCACAAATAGGTCAATCAATTTCTCATTGGATTCACCCAAAGCTCAAATATACATATAGACAACATTTCAACATAAAGTATAACATCATTACTCAATTATTACTTCCAACAAGTAGGAATTCATGGATGACAAAACATACATAAGTAAGAATCCCCCTACCTCAAAGTGAAGAACTCAAGAAGTGGATGAAAACAAAGTTGAATCGGTTCAAAAGATAGCTCATTGTGAGAGGAACAACTTTAATGAAGACTTCAAGTGCAATAGATGGAGATTGGACCTTCAAAGCTTAACTAGAACACAAGAAAACCTATCTTCCCCAAAACTGACCTTCAATAGGTGTAAAAGTGTGTGTTTTGATCTGATTAAAAGTGACTCTAAAAGAGTCTAAAGCTGGCTAGTTGGAGGAAGAAATATTGAATTACCATAATGGGTATACTGAAACAGGGGACAATGCGGCTGCCTTCTCCTACATGACGCGACCGCGTCGTGAATTGAATGTTTGGTTCAAAAACTACAGTGACAGACGCGATCACCTTCTCCCTTCAACGTGAATGCCTTCTAAGCCACGCGGTCGCTTTAAAATTTGTAACGCGACTGCCTTCCTCAACAACACGGTCGCCTTGTCCCAAGGGACGCGACTACGTTCCCTCCAGAAACATCCCTACAAAACATGCATCACAACACGGTCGCCTTGCTCCAGAGGACGCAACCACCTTCTCTCTAGATTCCAGAAAACTGACTAAGGCTGGACCAAATGAGCTCAATACTCAACCAAAGCATACCAAACACAAACAAGCCTAAAACCAAGGCTTACCAAAACTTCCCAAAGCTCAACATAACCAAAATTGACCAAAACATTACCAATACCAATCTATTTTACCAAACATCCATTACTCATGAAATTTTACTACAATTGGCATGCAACTAAACTTAAGAACTTACTAACATATCTAAGTCCAACTCAACCCCCATTTTAACATCCTAACACACATACAAACATACCAAATTAATAGCAATTATGATTTTGAAAATTCCCGGATGTTTCACTTACATATCGAAGTATATCTTAAAAGTCCAAAGTAAATAATTAAAAAAACTACCTAATGACTAAATTCTTTTTTTAAAGTCAATCATCCATAGTAAAGTCGGAAAATATTCCATTCAGAATAGAGTTCCATTATTTCTCTTACTTCATAGTTCATATCAAGCTTCATCTTGTCCTTTGCAGGAGATGAACCGATTTCTTGGATGAAAGGGCAAGAAAATAAAGAGAAGATGCATTACAACAATATATTGTTGTTACTTGTTAATTGTTATTCACTGCTGAATTTTGGATAATTTATATTGTTTCTAATCTGCAAGTTTAAGCTTCAATGGCAATTGTTTATTAGTCCAAGATAACAAACTTTTCATATTTAAGGCCCTATTTGATGAACATCACTTAGCTTAGACAACAAGGGAGGATACATTTCGATGCATCTCTTTAATATTGTACTTTCAAGGCATCTCAGTTTTTGATAAAAACAAATGAGGATTGATTTTCAATTCCCAAAGCAAAAAATGCATCTAAACAAAACATAAGTGATTCCTAATTTAGAAAGTACATTTTTGCATGAACTTTTCAAAATTGGGTCACTTCTGTTTTTATATGAAGATAGATATAGATTAGTTAGAATTACGTGAAATTAGTCCAAGTCAAAAAAATATTACTCCTTCTGCTTCTAAAGTATTGTCTTCTTTGACCTGACACATCGTTTAAAAAAAGAAATTGATTGTATTATAAATAATGGTGTAATGTGTGGTTTCTTTTAATGTCATTATGCATGATAATTTGAGTATCATTTGAAAACCCAACACAGTTACTTATAAGGAGAAATTTTTGGCTAGTATATTTTCTCAAATATTTAATCGTCTCATCCTTTTTTTTTTCAACTGCTAAAGTCTGTTTTCAAATCTTTGTTCCTAAAATTCCCAAATTGGCTCCTTCACGGCTCCAACCAACATTTGTTGTAGCAACGACAGAGGAGGAAGAAGAAGAAGGCGGAGGACATGAAGATCTGGTACATTAATTGGGTGCTTGATTTTGTACAACACGATGCATAAATTGGATTAGGTAATTTAATTTGATGCATCACGGTACACAGCACGATGTAAAAAATGGATTAGATAACTTAAATTGATGCATTACAGTATAAAAATTGATGCAGCGATGCACTGATTGAGTGATTCGTAACGCCCCTTCGATTGATTAAGGGTATCACATTTTCCCACCCCACCCCCACCCCCAACCCCCAAAAGTATTTTTTCCGATTTAAAAAATAAAAAAAACATAATGGACTATGATGGTTATAAACTTTGAAAAATAAACCGACTCAAATTTACTCATATTTATAAACTTGTTGGTGCTTCGAAAGTGCTAAAGAAAAGAAAGAAATACTTCCCCACCCCCCCCCCCCCTCTCACACACACACACACACACACACACAACCTCTTTTTGCCTTACTAATAAGATTTACGCGTGTTGCATAAAAGTCAACTGACTATTCTGCAATCACCTCAACAATATTTTAGTTTCATTCCCTAAAATAAAATAAAAATTGTGGTAAAACTATCATCCAAAATGTTGCCAAAGTATCTTTAACAAGTCGAAACGGAACGATTTTTTTAAGAAGTAACAGAATGGTTATGAAGGTAAATGTGATGATGATACTTCTCATATACAAATACAGGAAACTTGTATATTTTCTGAAAGTACAAACTTAATTTCTTTTCATTTTCCAAACAATCTGTTTTCTTTTTTCCTTTTCCTTTTCCTTTTTCTTTTTCTGTTTTGTGTTATGGGGGGAGGGGGGGGGGTACTGAACATTAACATTTAACAGAAGCTTGGGATGTATATAAAGTTTATATTACAGACCCCTCTTAACCTTGCTAAGCTGAAGCAACACAAAGAACAGAGCTAAAGACAGATACCAGCAAACTACATAAAACTACAGCAAAGCAGAAAGCTTTAATCTGCCCACCAAAAGAGTTATACTCGTCACCTGGTTCCTCGAGTAAAATTTTTCTACCTCCAGAAACAACCCAACTCATCGTGGCTGTAACAAAGGTGCAATTCACTGGGACATGAATAAAGTAGAAAATTAATTTCATTTTAAACTGTTGGCACCAAGTCGACAAGATAGTGTATGAAAATATGAAAACTACAATTAAACCAGAATTGTTTGAAATATCAGTACAATCAGGAACAAGATAAATAGTTCAGTTGGCAAGCATAGCCCCGAGCGCACATTGGACAGCCTTGATAGGAGCCCTACAATTGATGGGCTAATCAGCTGAAAGATTGAACTAGGAGTATGCACAGCCACTGAGGATGCCCATTATGAAGAGCTGAGCTAGAAACAGTGCAAGGCACCTTTGATGCATCAGCACGATATAGCCCCCATGTACAGATTCAAGCATCATACAGAAGCTGACGAAATAGCGGCCTTTTTGCAATTGCCCCACAAGAGTAAGCTATAAAGAACTGAAGCCGCCTGATACAATATTCCTTCTAAGTTCTAACTGTAAAGCAGATATAAAACTATGAGTGAACATCGACTGACAAAAGAATATAACAATGAGAGATAAAAAACTTAATCGAGAAAACAGCAGTATTGTCACCACACAAACTAGCCAAGATTTGCATCACGGCATTGGAGGCATTATTTATAGATCATACATTGATAGAAGTTCTTGGTAAGATCATGAAAGGGGGCACAGATCTGACATCATAATCATGCTTGTCTTAAAGATGAAAGGTAATTTTAAATTTTTAATTAAATATAACTTGATTTGCCAATCAAAAAGAAAATTTTGGTGTTTTGACCAAACTCTGAGATCTTTGTGTCTTCTCGATATTAAAGGAGGCAGAGGTTTAATTTATATTTAAAGAAAAATAAGAAATGAAGAACCCTCCCTGATCAAATGAAAGTCAATAAATTAAGGAATAAGGAATCGGGTAGTGATTTGTAATAACAAGTTCATATATGTAAGAACTACAAGCACATAGAGAAGGTACTCTTGAAGCGTTTGAAGTTTTAAACATGAACTTTCAGAGTATTTTTTAACAACTAGCCAATGGGTCCAATTTGAAACTCCCATGAAGCAGTTCTCAGAAAGGTGGGAATGCAACCAGGAAACATGCAGTTATCAGAAAGGTGGGGATGAACCAGAATGTTTCCTTTTCCTTTTAGTTTCTACATTTCTTTTCTTCGTCATGAGGCTAGCAGATCTACCAGTGCATCGCACCGATTGTCAGTCGCCATGCACACGCAACAGATGTACAATGTATAATTTATAATATGCCGATGCAATATCAAATTACAATATTCAAATTGTACATTAGCATTTCACTAACATAATTCTAAACTCGGTCCAACTTAACTCACCCTTAGTCCTAGCATTTACGCAAAAAAAAAAGATTCATGTTCAGAGTGATTTGACAGAGTTTTAGGCTTTCTGTCACACTACCTAACAATAGGCTCGCTATCACACTACCTAACGTCCGAATGCAACCCTCCTCGTTTACCCATCTTGGGACCAGCTATGGATGGGTGTGACCTTAAGCGCAACACTGGGGGAGTCTTACTAACATAACTTAAAGGAAAATAACCTTCTCTGAAACAAATTCATTTGAAAATACAAAAACAAAAAGTGAGGCTACATGAAATGGAATAGAAACTACAAAACCTCCTGCATTCCAGCTCTTGTTCTTACTACCCCACATTTTTATATTATTTGAAAGGTCATCAATTTGAAATAAGATTAAACCAGAAATTGCCACTTGTCAATGCTAGAATGTGATCGATCCAACAACCAAAAAAGAGCTGTGCAGCCATGATTCTCTAACTAATAAATCTAGACTATTATTATTATCATCATCATCATCTATTATTATTACAGCATCTATTATTTATTTATTTATTTGATAAAATGTGCTGCATAATATCTATTATTATTATTATTTATATCATCATTTCTTTTCTCTGTCCTCCAATCATCCAATTATTTTTTAGTGTTGCAGCCAAACATTTGAACAGTCAATATAGAGTGCTTGAGATAGAGGCCCCATGTATGGACGAAAACACTTGATGCTGAAAGCATCGAACATAAAACAAGCCATCAAGAGTACAAGCAAAAGATGCTCGTTATTACTATACAACTCTAGTAATTAAGTAATTACTTCATAATTCCATTACTTAATCAAGTCAAGAGTTGAGATAATATTCACTATTTTTTTTTTTTATTAAGTAATAAATTAAATTAAGAAAGGTCAAGGATAATATTCACTAATTTTTACAATTTGTTAAGTAATGAATTAAATAAATAAAATTATTAAATGTTTTACCAGATATTTCAGATATGACTATTAGACAGCCTAAAAGTAAATGCAGGTCATCAAAAAAAGATGCATACCTCTATTACCAAAACAGGATATTCAGCACTCATGTATTTATACCTTAATTTAGAATAAATTTACTTCAATAATTATCACATTAATATTTCTTTTTCTGTACTCAGATTACTGTGAAGATTGCTGCCAAAATATTTAACAGTCCATATGTTGGGGCTAAAATAGAGGTCCCATGTAGATGGGAAAACATTTGATGCCAAGAGCATTAACATAATACAAGTCATCAACAGTACAAGTAAAAGATGAGCATGACAAGGAAAAAAAGAAGAAGATGTGCATTATTACTTCACAATACCCGTTATTATGTAATTACTCCATAATCTGTCACTTCATCAAGCCCAGAGGTTGAGATGATATTCGCCAGTAGTTATGATTTGTTATGCAAGCAATAAATTAAATTAAGAAAATTCATAAATACTTCACAATATATTTCAGATATAACTTGGACAGCCCAAAAATTAATACAGGTCATCAATTCGGGATGCACAACTCATACCAAAAAAGGATATTGGCACTCTCCTGCATTTATTCCTCAATTTAGCATAAAATATATATGTCATAATCACAAAGATAGAAACCAAATATATATATATATATATATATATTATATCGTAATTAGTCGATAAGAAATGTTTAAGTGTGGATGAAATAATGAAATAGCATCGGTGCATTAAGAAGGGAACTAATTAACTTTACTTCACAAAATCTATGTATGCACTAAAAATCTTTGATAGTTTGGTTTCTAAACAAACGTAACACATTGAATGCTAATTCCTTATTTAAGAATTGGTTTACAAGAAAAAAATTCTAGATTTTACACCCAACAGTTACAAACTAAAATGCATAAAGTTTACATCAAAAAGAAAGGGAAAACGAGACAGCCTAAATTCATATAGCTTGTTGCTAGCAGATCGATAAATGCTTGCATCGGCATGAAAATGCAACTTTTTTTTTGATAGGCAAGTGTGACCCCTTGTTGGTATGGAGATTGGAACTAAAAACCTCAAGGACCTTGCCTGAGTGCCTTGGCCAACTCTCTCACCCCTAGGGTTCAAACCTTTATAGAACAAGTAAAATTGTAATTTAGGACATGATGATTTTACTAAACTGCTAAATACATACTCCCTCCTCTCCAGGTAAACGTCCACTATACTATTTTAGGATGTTTTATTTAAAGAGTTCACTTTCAAAAATTATATCTACAATCATGTAATTTCAACTTTATCCTTCACGTTTGATATTAACATATTGATTATGCTCAAACATCTATATATATATATATATAATAACAACCGTGATTTTCCCGCCTAAATGTTTTCCATAAATGTAAACACAAATATGCATTGGAAGTTGAAACACTTTGTTTTATTACATTTTTCTTAATTTTTATACTAAACATTTAATTAACATGACGTTGGAAATTGAAACACTTTGTTTTGTTACATTTCCTATATATAATGACAAATGTAATTAGCACATCCATATATAGCAAGATCCCTTCAAAATGCACTTACCAAAAATAGGAAGATATATATAAAGAAAAATGTAATTTGCTTACCTCAAGATTGCTAGATAATCACCGTAACTAATTACAAAATAAGGATTATATTTATATATGAAAACATATACAAGTATTGATAAGTAAATAAAAAAAAACATAAAAAGCTATTAAGAAATTAAATACCATCAATCTAAGAGGCAATGCCTTTTCTCTTTTTACCAATATGCAAGGGAAACAAGAATAACAATTTAAAAACTTATTATACTATAAGATCTTCCTATATTGATATTAATTTACTTGTGAGTTTTGCTAAGACAAATTCTATCCATAGAAGCTAAAGAACAAGTACATAGTGAAATATAATTTGATGAACAATTATGGATCCTTAAAGTCTGACATGCCTAATTTTATACTCAACAAAAATTACTTACTCAGTCATAAATGCTATGTGACCACTTTTGTTGCGTATAACCAAGTAATTTCACTGGCAAAATTAGTAGCATCAACCAACGAGCTCTAGCTCAACTGGTACTGCTCACTTCTCCTAACCGAGAGGCCGGGTGTTCAAGTCTCACTAGAGACACCCTGGACTTTACAACTTTCAATAGAAAGGTCGGGTATTCAAGCCTCTTCAGAGGCAACGTTGTTATTCAAGCCTTACCCAAAGGCCCCATTTAGCTGCTCGCTTATCTTAATGGAGAGGTCGAGTGTTAAAACCCCACCAGAAGTACCCTGGTGCATCACTACTCTCAACCAAGAGGTCGGGTGTTTAAAGCCTCACTAGAGGCGCCATTTGTTCTAGCCACACCAAAGGCATCATATATCTATAATTGTAGATTTTCAACGCATTAAAATATTAAAAAGTAAGGGTTGGAGTAAGGTCTATGTCCCCTCCAACCTTAAAAAAAAAAAAAAAATAGTAGCATCAGTTATGGCATGTTGGATGAGTGGACTTTTAAAGATCAACATGATCCTGGTGAGAGGTGACAACATCATTATTACCGGATTCCATTTTCGCTCATTGACATTGTAGAAAAACGAGGATGAATATGAGCAAGTAAATCGTAGTCTAATTGCTCTGGGAACATGTACAATGACTCTAGAGGGGTGTGATTATGTGTATGGGCAAGTAGCCGAGTATCATACTCTGTGAAATGTACAATGAATTGAGAGCAATCATAGTTTAAATGTCTATTTCATAGTTTATTGAATTGAGCTTAAATATTTGTATATATAGTTGTAATAATTAAGTACATATATTATCAGTGTCACCTCATTTGGGTGACACTATTAATGAAAGAGTTTTTGAGTCAGGGATATTTTGGTCATTTCGGGGACGGATGACCATAGCAAGTATGTAATTTGAGTTGTTTTTCTTTGGTTTATCGTCATTTGAATTTGTTGTGCAATTTTTATTATCTAACAAATATATATATTCGTTTAAAGATGTATTCTAATATATATATATATATATATATATATATATATATTTCATTCATGTAATAAGTAATAATTAAATTCACTTATATTTTTATCCTTACATTTTAATTATGTGTTTAATTTTCATAACACACTAACTAAAAGATTAAAAAAATTATATTAATATTGATTAATACAGATTACGTGCATTTTGTTATGTGATAGATAGTAGTAGTAATTGTACATATTAAATCATAGTGATCGTAGTAGTAATCGCACATATTTAATGACAATGGCAAATGTTGTATTTAAAAAAATATTCTAAAATTTATAAAATATTTTATTTATTAATTGTATTCTCTATTAATAATGTTACCTTTTCTTAATCGATGTGTTATAATAATTTCAGTTATGTACATCGAACTCACAATATTTACGTTACAATTATTTGTTTATTTTATTTATTATCGTTAAAGTTTTTAATCATTATATTAGTTTTACAATTATATATATATATATATATATATATATATATATATATATATATATATATATATATATATATATATTTCAACAGTTCTCTTTAATTTATTCTTTTAATTTTGCTTTTTCACTTCATGTTGCTTATGTATAATTTGATTGAAAAATATATATGACGTGCGTTTAACGCACGGGTGTAAAGCTAGTTTTTGTAATTATGGCCAACTCTAACATATTGATAATGCTCAAACATTTTTGAATTACAACCAACTCTAATTCTAGTTACATATCCCTTAATTATTAGATTTTTCAAACATGGACTCTTTAAGCGGAACGGAGGGAGTATTTTGAAGGACAACTAGTTGCACCACAAGGAAGGTGGGTTACTATTAAATGGCTCAAGCCAAGTTTCATGTAATGTGCATTCTCTCTTAAATGGGACGTTCACTCTCCGGTTAAAGATGAGAAGGTTTAAGGATTTAGCAAATCTTAAGGCACTTGACCTATAAAAAGTATCCGAAAAGTGTGGCTTTATGTGACAGGTAAGAAATTCAGAATACTTGGAAATAGTAAAAAAGGACTAAAGGGGAGGGTCAAGAGAAAAATTGAAAATGAAATTAATGACCTGATTTTTATTTGTTGTCTCATAAATGACCGCTTTTCCTTTGGAATTCGCTTCTAAATCTAATCAAAGATTGTATTAACCTCTGCATTTCCCCTTCATGGTATCCAATAATATAAACCTCTTAACCATGGCTAGAAGAAATCAAGCCTTTGTATAGGAGGTGGTTCTTAGTGTTTTCCCTATCTAAGAACATTCCAAGACAGTATCACTAAGACGAAACTTGACTGCGGGTTCAAAAGGTACCAAAATGAAGATTGAAAATTTAAACTAGATATGATAGATTTGATCTTCTGATTGATCTCTTTGGCATAATTGAGCCAATTTATTTTTTCTTTCTTCACCATCTTGCAAATGTATTATACTGATTGTAGCCTTCAACTCATCAATTTTCTTCAGCATCCTAAAGAGATTTCTCCTGTTCTCATTCGCTTTGACTTCTTAGATACTTTTCAGTGACAGCCAGATCACATACTTGGTTGTTGATCGTGGGATACTTAAAGGCTTTTCAAGGTTAAGTTTCAAAGAGAGATCAGTCACCATGAAAAGAGAAGGCCCTTGTTACCATTGTGGGATATCCTGTGAGTCTTTTTCTACCTTCAATTCATCATCTATCGATTCTATATTTTAGTTTTTGGATCTGAGAAAGCCTCTCCTATGTACCGAAAATCGTTAATTCCTTTTCAACTCCATTTTAAGTATTCATGCATGTCTCTATTTTATTCAACATATTGTCATCCATGTTCAAAACCAGGGAGAGTATTATATAATCAAATTCTGGATTGAGCCATTTAGGAAGAAAATATTTATTTGGAAAATATAATTTTAACTTTTACCAAGTTGCGTTGATGATCAAATATGGGAAATGTTATAAGTCTCTAGTAAAGAATACTGTCACGAAACATTGCACTCTAAATTGTTTTGGGTCAGGAGTTTTATTCATGTTCTATTACTTATTACTCCTGTCCGTCCCAAAAAAAAAAGAGTACAACCTTCCATTTTAGTGTGTCCCACAAAAAGATGACCATTTCCAAAAATTAAGCAATAAATTTGTCCTTCAATTAATTTTTTCTTTTAGAACATCATTTCTCTTAGAACTAATGTATAAAAATAAGACTCCCTCCGTTCCTAAATTATTATCCTGTTTGACTTTTTTGGGTCAAATTGATTGTTTTTCATATGCAAATTTGATGTATATATTTTTAATTTTTTTTCAAAATCATAAAACACATAATTTGTAGTACTTTAAAAGTTCTACAAATTACGTGTTTTATGCTTTTGAAAACAAAAATAAAATATAAGTCAAATTTGCATTTGAAAACATATGGTTTCACCCACACACAAAAAAGTCAAACAAAACAATAATTTAGGAACAGAGGGAGTATAATATTTGTTAAGTTACCAACTCATCTAAAAGATTAAGTTAGTAGATTGGAGCTTAACAATGTATATCAAACTCAACACTCCACCTCACTTGTGACCCGTCCACACATGGAGAAACAAATAAATATGTCTCACCAGGGTATCACAAACCAAACAGAGTGACACCATGCACTCACAATAGTTTTGGGTAACAAATGCAAGCGGGATTACTTGAACCCATGGCCTTGCCAAATAGAGCTATGATACCATGTTAAGTTAGGTAGATTGGGGCCTAACAATGATGTCTAGAAGTAAAAGTATAATACTAAAAAGTTTGACTTTTCAAATGGGACTCATTTTCGGGGGATGGAGGCAGTTTTATTATCCTTTAGGTGAGTTACCAGGTTTATCAACATTAACTCTACGGTATCATTGATATTTTAAAATGTGAAATGTTGAGGCTAATACAATCTGTACTTTGAGCATCCATAATCTAAAAAATTGACATATCTATTACTCTTAGTTTATTACAAAGTGGGAGGGATGTTTTTGAAATGACGTCGCGTTTTCTAGGTTCCGAAATTGCCCTCAAGTTCAATTAATCATTAATTCAAATTAACTACATTATTAAGATAACAACCTACTTTCTTCCACTACTCTAAACATTAACTACCCAAGTAACCCAACAGTACCAATTTAAAAATAAAACATTAGTTTTGTAGGCAGTTAAAATGACTTCAGGCAATATCTCAAATCATATTTTTCTTGAAATACAAAACCTCAGTAAATTAATTATCAATATAGTTTATCAATAAGAATGAAGAGAATTTTTATTTCTACGGTTCTACGAAAGGCACCACCTACGTCACTCTTACCTTTAACGTTACGATCCAGGGTGTGTTCGAGTGGTTTCCGGTATACCTAGTCAGCTAAAACTTCCGAGGGTAATCATTTCTCCTTGAAAGGGCCCCATCTTTGGTACAGCCACAATGAAATGTGATGAAGATCTTGGAGGAGTTGTCGCTTTTGAGTCTAACAGTGCTCCACTCTAAAACATGTCATAATGCAACCAATCCACATAAAATAAATAGTATCACTTCTTTGTGTAAGTTCATTTTTCATCTTTGTTTATTTTCTTTGTTTGGTCAATTTTTAACCAAGCGCTATTTATTACATGCGATTACCAAGTTTTTTATTGACCGCTCACATTGTTACATATAGATGCAGCTCTCTTTTGCAAGTACCCATTCAAACAAACTCCTTTCCCACGCATGTTAATACTAATCCTGCGTAGTGTTATCAGTAATGTTCTAGCAATGATTGTTGCATAATATTTTGATAGCAATAAGTTCTCCATTTTTGAAAATTGAGTCACTAACTATGAAGAAACTGAAACAGACACTCCGCTGTGGAGAAATGGACCGACAGAAAAGCCTGTATTGTGCAATGCATGTGGATCAAGGTGGAGGATGAGAGGGACTCTTGCTGACTATGTTCCAAAACATGCAATCAAGGACAATCAAGGCAAAAAACCAAAATATGGAGCAGAAGCCACAGGACCTGATATTTCTTCAGAATGCTTTGAGGATGATACAACGAACAGATGTAGCTCGGGCTCCACCACATCCTCTGAGACCTGCATTCATACTGAAAACATAAATGGTAAAAGAGACTAGCAACCTTCAACGTTATTAGATACAATTTCTGGTTCCTAACAGTTTATGGCATTCCTGCATCAATTGAATCTGATAATAAAATTCAATAAGAGGGCGGTAAACATCATTGCACGCATGTTTCTTTAATTATGCATATAAAATACACATTTTTCAAGTGACTGCCTTTCTCCATCATCTTTGATGTTGCAAATTTAGTAAAAGATATCATTAATGCATGGAAAAGTCTAGCTATTGTAAAGCAACAAATCTTAGACAAATAACTCTGCATATCCCATAATTAGCTATGTCCCATTAAAAAAATCCTACTTTTCATTTTAATTTGTTATTTGTCCTAGAAAAGGAATAACATTTTAAAATTCCATCCATAAATTTCATTGTTTTTTCGAAATTTATATCTTTCATCCAAAAGCATGGTGTTGATCTTACATGTTTCATAAAAAAACAAATAGTTTTTGGTGCATATTTATGTTTCAGATGCTGGAATAATGATAAAGTGAGCAGTTATAATGAGATAACATTATAATTTCACAAAGAGAAAAGATGTAACCTAAGCCTTATATTGAACCTTTAAGTAGCTCCACCTCAACCTCTCCTTTCCCAACTCACCCTTTCTCTCTGCCTTGCAATCTCCAAATCCAAGGTCACATCCAATAAGAAGTATGAATAATAACTCCGGGTAGCAAACATTACTATTCAAATTAAACACACCTAAGCAAATTGAAAAGGCAAAATTTACACAGAAATTTAAATTAAACTTACCAAACTGTAAATACCAGAGTAATCAGTTGCAAACAGGTTATAAGATAGAAGGAAAATGAAACTGGATGAAACTTTACAAACAAGAGATTTGTAAATCTAACAAATACCTCACATAAGTACGATTGATTATTAAGCTATAGGAAAACTAAACAAATAACTCTGTCTTGATAGCTAATACATGTCCCTCCTCCACAGTTAGCTCTACTTGAAAAGGGATTTCGGATATTACACAAAAGTAGAGCTCTAGAAAAGTAAAAGGGTTTACATGACGTATCGGCTTACTCAAATATTGTAGAGCATCAAACATAGTTCAGTAATTATCGTATAGTACTTCTCCAACCCTAAATGACAGTGGCTTTTGGTGAAAGCACAGATTTAACAACAATATAACCATTTTTTGTTCTTGAACTGATGACTCCTTGTGCAAGCAATTAGTAGTTTCCAACTAATGTAGTAACTTGAAGCAGAGTACGTTAATGTTTCTCAATGCCTACCAAAAAAGTATTTCTCTTTCTCCACTGATGAAATTCTTGTGATTCACAGGCTCAGATGAATTCAAAATTTGGGACAGGGAATCAATTCCAAAACGCAAGAGATCTGCGCTAAACCAATGGGTTCTTTCACCAGTTGAAAGACTTCACAAAGATCTTCTTCACATCATGTACCAGCAAGAATGCTTGAACCAATCGGTGGCAGATGAAGATGTGCTCATTTATGACAATACCAATTTCTTTTCTTCTCTACCAGAGACAGCTCTTGGTGCAATGCTACTTAAATCACCAAATCCTGCAACAAACGAAAACAAGCCAGAGTCTCCTTCCACAGAGAAGGAAAACAAGCCAGAGTCTCCTCTCCCAGAGAAGGAAAACAAGCCAGAGTCTCCTCTCCCAGAGATGGAAAACAAGCCAGAGTCTCCTCTCCCAGAGAAGGAAAACAAGCCAGAATCTTCTCTCACAGAGAAGGAAAACATGCCAGAGTCTCCTCCCACAGAGAATAAGACATCTTGCTCAACAGATACCTCCTTAGAGCAATTATCTTTGTAAGTGATAGTCCCTTATGTTAAGTTATTGAGGGCTTATCCTCAAAGGAATTCGTATGACTATTCCTATCTGTTTGACATCAACTTTCAAGGGGTTTCAAACAAAACTATTTTTTAGGGTCTACTTAATGATTGAACTTGTTAAATTTTAAGGAACGGAGTTTTTGATATGCATTCACTTGTGAGCTTTAAGTTATTAACCATTACAAAATGAACTGTTTGCAACTATATGAACTACTTTCCCAGGAAAAGTATTCCTCAATCTAATCAAGTTGCCCAGACAAATATATATTCTCCAGTTATGCGCACAAGAGGAAGGACCAGGGCATATACACATTCTGCAGGTCACATGAGCACGCACTCCAGGGTATGTTGAATGCATGTCATATGTTTCTCTCTTTACTTGCTGTTTCTGGGTAGTATTTACTCCCTCCGTTCCACCCAAAGAGTCCCCATTTGAAAAGTCTAATTATTAAGGAATATAAAACTAGCATTATAGTTAGTCATAATTACAAAAATACTTGTGCATAACCAATATGTTAATATCAAATGTGAAAGGTAAAGTTGAAATGTTATGGAGATAATAAACATAACTTTTTGAAAGTGGACTCTTAAAGTGAAACATCTTTTTCTTTTTTTGATAAATAAAGAATATTATAAAAAGCGTCAAAACAGGTGACGCGTCCTTTGTACACTAATGGAGTACAAAAACCTTACTCCAACCTAAAACTATTCACAAAATCCACAAAAGAAGAGTCCGTCAGACGTGAAGAGCAGTCTGTCTCTATTACACTAGAGAAATAGGGTGCGCAAAAGATTGTTCTTTCTCTATACACCAGAGAAATAGGGTGCGCAAAAGATTATCCTTCAACTGAACCATCGAGGCTTCAACGTTGTCGAACGCTCTAATATTCCTTTCTTTCCAAATGGACCACCAAATACTTACCGGAACTGTATACCATACGACATTACACCTTCGCCGGTTATGCCAAGACCAGCTCAAAAGCAGCTCCCAAGTTGAGGTATAACCCACGCCATTCCAAAAAGACCCAAAATCAAACTCCAAAGTGCACTAGCGACCGGGAAATGATGTAACAAATGATTCTCTTTGCTCGGAACGGAGGGAGTATAATTTAAGTCTTTTATTTTGCATTTTATTTGCAATTTATTATTTTATTTTATTTTGATAAGTAAGAAAATATTAGCAAGGAATATGTTCACAAAAATGTCTAACAATAACAAACAAAGGAGTCCTCTATATAACTAAGCTATCAGCCGATAACAAGTCTCGCTGGATTAATAGACTTTCTTTTTTTGATAAACTTTCTTAGACTTGGTTCACACATCTTTCACAGGCTTGAGGGAAAAATAATAGGAATCCGCACTCAAAGGTAGTGCATTTTCCATAAATTAATTTGTGTCACCAAAATGGGAGAAAACTAAAGGCAGTTTGGGGATAGTGAATGGATAAGTTTCAGGTAGTGTACGGTCCGACTCGCATGACCATAAAAGATTTTGTGCATGCAGGAATTATCTATCACTATTACTAACGACATGAAAGCCAATACTTGATGAGTTAAACACGTCAGGTAAGGACTGTAACCAATCTCTCAAACAAAACAGTCCATACTACAAAAATTTCCGCGACACAACAGTAACAGAGTATAGTGTTAACGGTCCTCACGGTTACCGTTAAGTGACGCCACATTGGTGATGGTAACAGCTGAATTTTAAATCCATGCTCAACCGAATTATTGAACTGTGATCTAAGAGGACCTCAGCATTTCATTAAAACGAATTTAATGATGTCCGAAGAAAGTTAATCAAGCCATTGGGCACAGTAAGAAATCCATCCTTTACCATGTATGGTGCTAGGATAGAAGCATACCATAGAGGTATGCCATGAACGTCTTGATACTATACTTTAACTGGATAACAAGATTAGTGATGGAATGTCATTGAACAATATCAATGAACAGCATCTACACACAGTATGACCAATCTCAAATGGACATACCCAATTACCCATAACCAAGTTATGACATCAAGATTCAGCTCTAAAATTCTATTTACATTCCATAAATCAGCTTTGAGGCTAGAACAATCAGAACATCATTACTAATTGCATTACCGTCATAGAAACTATAGATTTCAACATGAAATCAAGTACACATGTCAACTTTACCTTCAAATACTAGATGACATGGTTCGCATCACTAGACATTTGTGCACTTTAATAGTTATTATATTAGAAAATGATTGGATACAAATTCTTGTGTCCAAATTTCATCCCAAACTAGGTGGCAATCATGTGATTGGTTAAAGGGTGATATCACATATTAAGTAGTGTCATGTCTAACCAATCATATGTTTGCCACCTAGATTGGGATGGAAATTTTGGTCTAGGAAAATGTATATCCTATTATTACTCTATTATATTAGGCTATATAAAAAAGGTTCACTTCCTTTAGTCTTTCTAAGCAAATAAGTATATCTTAATCAGTTAAATTTGTTAACCATGTTAGAGTACCTATCTCCCACTGTGATAACTTGATTCTTCTAAACCTACTCTTTAATATTCTTAAGTTTTATGAATCTCTAAGTCCAACTAATAGGATTACCAAGTGTTGTGAAGTGATAAATCAAGTATCTATTCAGGGAGGTTTGACAGGGATATCATGCCTTCTAAATGTATTCGAGGATTATGAAATAAATTTGAAAATAATAGAAGTAAATAGAGTGAAGTAGGGTCAAAGGGAGCCAATTTACAAAAACAGCTCTGAAAGTGTGGACACATTCAATCTAAAGTGTCGACGGAAAACACACATTTGACAAGAATACAAAAATATCTACATGATCAAGTAGAGGGTGGAGATTTCAAACTCTAAATCACAACCCAAATCTACCTAATTGATCCCAAGATTTTATAGCATCCCTCAAAGGTCTAACAAGACTATTACTAACACTATCAATCATCAAGTAACACCATTTCCAACTAAACCTATCAAAATGTCAAATAGTACCCTCGTTTTATGCTAAATTCATCAATTCCTGCAATCTCTGTACCCATGTAAACATTTTACACTAACTCATACTACTAATTCCCTGCACAAGGGCGGCCCTATCATAAGGAAAGTAAGGCCATGGCCTTGGGCCCCCTAAAAATACTCAATTTTTTAGGCCCCCAAATCTCATAAAAATCTTACACATTATTAAAAAATAAAAAAATAAATGCCCTATTCTAATTTCTAAAAAAACTCAGTTTATTTCAGAAAATGACTTTTGTCCTCACACAGAGAAAATGTAGTTGACATAAAAGTTTTTCCAAGTCAACGGAAAATGAAGCATTCTTTTTATGAAAATGACTTAGGGATTCATTTTCTAAATGTTTGAGCACCCCTTCGCCCTCTTCCACAATTACACATATTTACAAACACACAATATTTTACTCAACAAATACATTGTTTAGAAATATAATTAGAGTTTGTGCACATTATTTATAAATTATAATTTAAATAAATACTCATTACGTCATAAAATTAGTGTCCACTATATTATTTAGAGACATCCCAAATATTATCAATTTTCTTTTTTTAAAGCGTTTTTTCATTATTACCAATTTTTTCTTTGTATTTGTGACATTGAAAAAAAATAGACCTTATTGATTTGACACCATTAATGATAAATTAAAGATTACTAAAGGAAAATTACTTAAAGTTAAACATTATTTTATGTGCAATATGGACATTAATATTAGAATATATTTTTTGTATTTACTCAAATATTGTTTTCCGTGTGTTTGCCAAACACCCGAAAATGTTTTTCGGTATATTTTTAAAAGATTTATCAATAGAAAAAAATGACATACGTAACCTTTGTTTCTTTAATTTTTCAAAATTTGGAAAAAAAAAATTATGCTACAAAGGAATGGCCCCATTCGACGTAATTGGCCTTGGGCCCCTAATTTTACAGGGCCGGCCCTGTCCCTGCATATCCCTTTACAAAGGGAATGGAGGGATGTTCCATGTAAAGAGTTCACTTTAACGACAGCGTGAAAAATATCCGTATTGGCTTGGCTCTTTAACCACGACATGAAAAAATTCACGTTGTATAACGACCCAAGCCCGAAATCCCAGTCCTCTACGTGTAGCATACACATTGCCCGCTAAGCATGCAACACCTTAGTTGACGAGCCTGCCACAAGCCGACCCAAAAATTCATATGTTGGTACCCAGAAGTAGTGTGTGGTCACCTTATAAACCGCATACAAGTCCCACATGTACCCAATGTGGGATGAGGGCATCACGCATTGACCAGTCTCAGTGTCCAACCTAATAGCTTTGATTTGCTGAGTTCTTCTTCTACTCTCTTTAACCACAGTATGGAAAAAAATTCATTTTTGCCCTCTTCATCTTTAACCCAGTTGACTAGTTCAATCCTGCCAATACTGTTTTTTGAGCTTCAATTGGGTAGTTAATTGAGTTTCAAACTATTCTTTTCCCTAACAAGGTCAACATAAGATTCACATCAATATCAGAGCTAATCTTGCTCTGATCTCCTGAAGTTGTTAAATAATATTAGCGTGAATAAGAATGCCAAGACTGGTCCTTTTCCATTAGCGGGATTTGGTGGTGTAAGAACCCCGGTCACAACCCGTTCGTCTCTGAAACCGAGTATCAATGAATGGTTGTCACAAGTGGCAATAACTTGGCTTAAGAGCAAAGGCTGGAAAGCCCATGAACCCGTAATACTAGTAGCCGAAACATCCTTATGCCAGATATGAGAAGATTCTCAAATGACCCCAAGGGGTGGGAGAGTTGGCATGGTCACTCAGGCAAAGACTTTGAGGTCATTGGTTCCAATCCCCATACCAACAAGGGGTAACACTTATCTATCAAAAAAAAAAAAAAAATCTCAAATGCTCTACAGGGACAAAAGATCTGTGAAAGTTTGGCCACCTTCAGCCAAAATTGTCAATGGAGAACACTGCATTTGACATGGAATCAATGTGTCTACTGTCTACACATTTGAGTAGAGGGTGGAGTTTTCAAGCCCTAGATCACAATCCAAACCTACCTAATTGATTCTAATCTTCTATACCATTCCTTAAAGGCCTAACAAGTCTATTACTAACATCACTAACACTATTCTGAACTAAACCCATCATAATGTAAAATAAATCCCTCATTTCATGCTAAATTCAATCATACATATTCATCAGATCTGGAAATCTCTACATCCATGTAAAGATATAAATTGGACTCGATCCCTAACTCAGTAATTCATATAGTATCGCATAATAATTTACATAATAAGATGAACAAGCACAAGAAAGTTAGATAGTAATCCTAACATACATTGTGTAGTATGCAAACACATAAAGATTATATGATGGGTAGGAATTCCTTACAAAAACGATGAATCCTCTTGAGGTTCTTGAGCTGTACCATTTCGCCTTTCTTTGTTCTCTCTTTTCTTCAAACCTTCCATGAGAAAGATAAACTCTCTCTCTCTCTCTCTCTCTCTCTCTCTCTCTCTCTCTCCAGTAGACTGGTCACTACTAGACTTAAAGATTGATGTGTGAATTTCACATCAAAGTCGGAAACTTGGGGGTACGCTAGTCTTATCGAATTGAAGGGTCAACATTATATGACAAATAGTGTTCGAACCTCGTCGATCGATCATCCTTTATCAAATTCTGCTGCCAACTCGATGATGGCCTGCCTGGGTATCGCCAACTGCCAACTGCTCCAAGCGAAGGTGGTTCAGATTCGGGTGGTGGAGCATGGAGTACAATTAATATCGTGGAATTTATCAAGGGCAGCCCTTTGACTCAGCTTTTGATCAGTCAAAATAACAGAATAAATGGAACTGGCAAAAATACCATTCGGATAATAAGGTCGATCATCGATCCAGTAACTCGATATTTGGTGTTTGTACGAGCTATTATATATATATATGGTATATACGAGCTATTATATATATGATATAAAATACAATTGATCACTAGTTGAGTAACTTGACCTTATTCAATCTTCGGTGTTTGTACGAGCTATGATACATATGGTGTATGATATTGTTGATCAACGATCGATTAACTTAACCTTTGGGTCGATCAACGGTGATTTAAGTCGATCTTTCAAAGACCTTAAAATCTAAAGGGTTCCGTCAGTCTTTATTACATTCAACAACTCGACCTTGAAAATAGACGATCGCGACGAACTCGAACTTGCTAACCCACTACAACTGATTCGTATTTCAGAGGTAGACTCAACCCTAAGTTTTTCATCATCAAGGTAAAGCTTACATTTTTTCTCCTTATGCTTTAGGGTTTAAGCTAATTTTCATCATTCTTCATAAATCTTCATCAATTTATGATCAACCATGATGAAATTTAGTCATAGTCATGTATACTTTGACTAAACCAAACTCATTTTTGATGAATTTGATTCAACTAACAATTAATTCCAAAAATGTTCGGTTATCCTGCCCGAAGAGAATTTTTTGACATTTTTCCTAGTTGTTTGTTTGTGTTTTAATTCATCTGTAATGTTTTTTGTTTCTAATACAGACAAAATGACATTAAATTTGACCCAAAAAAAAAAATTTGGTACAATGCAAAGGTAACTTGCAGAAAAGATTTGAAAGTAATCGATGAAGTTTATTCTAAACTAGACGACGTACACAAAAAATTGTTTATGAATTCTTCATTTAGAAAATTATTTAACATCAATAGAAATGTGAAGAGGAGCAATGTTTTGTTACATGTCTTGGTTATGTTTCTGATTCAGTCACCCATCGACAGAAATGATGAGCTGTGGTTTCATATAGGTGGGAAAAATGTTAGGGTTTCGTTATCTGACTACACTTTAATAACCAGTTTATCTGTTGGATCAGAGGAAGACTGCAAGGATCAAATTCCCACTACCAAGAGGTTGGTTGGGGAATATTTAATGGTACGAAATGCTGTGAAGCAAGGTGATTTGAGAATAGCATTTGAGAATACAAAAAATATCGATGATAAATATAAATTGGGCTTAGTCTTTATATATAAGTGTGTATTGAGAGCTAAGGAATGAAATACATCACTTGACCTTAGTGTTTTGGATATTGTAGATGACTTGGAGTTGTTTAAGATATATCTATGGGGAACAAGGTCATATCCTTACCTTATCAATTCAATTAAGAATATTGCTAATAAAAAATCTCATACATCTATGAATGTATGATATGACTTCTATTTTGGATTACAGGTAAACAATTGTAATTTGAACTATTCTAAAATTTATATAGATTGATTAGCTAATTATTTGATGTTTCTAACATGTAACTTATTTTTAGGTTTGGGCATTTGAGAGGTTTAGTAAATTTCAAGGATTTAGAGATTTATTTGAACTCTCAACAATTAGATCTCATGATCATGTGGTCATTCTTCCAAGAATGTGCAAATGGAAGTCGACCAAAACTCCAAAGTTCCTTGAAACAATCGAAAAATTGGATATAAATTGGGTAAATGTTTTCAATTCTTGTGATAGTTGATTAAAAATTAATTTTGTTTTTTATATAGTTGTTGATTAATGAAGTTTTTGTTAATTTAGAGATTTATTTGAACTCTCAACAATTAGATCTAATGATAATGTGGTCATTCTTCCAAAAATGTGCAAATGGAAGTCGACCAAAACTCCAAAGTTCCTTGAAACAATCGAAAAATTGGATATAAATTGGGTAAATGTTTTCAATTCTTGTGATAGTTGATTAAAAATTAATTTTGTTTTTATATAGTTGTTGATTAATGAAGTTATTGGTGATTAATTGACATAATGGTGTTCTTGTTCCATTAACCCCAACGGCAGCCGAACAAAATCAGCCTTGTGTTCTTGCATTTCAACAGTGTTTTGGTGAAGTTTGGGCAACATCATTTGATGTTGATGTTGAGGCTGAGTTTGAGGCTGTCGAACGGTCTCCACCACGCGACTCTTCACTATTTCGGTCCGCACAAGAGCACTCATTGCCAGACTACTCCCCACCACGATGTAGTGAAGGACAATCCCTCGTTCTTCTAATGACATGCTTATTGTCATTTTTGATAAGTTGAGGGAGATGAACCAAAAGCTTGATGCTCAAAGCATTGAAATCAATGGTTTGAGGATTGAGGTCTCGGCCTTGGATCAAAAAGTGGTAAAATATTTTCATCATGGATTTGAGTAATTATTTGTAATATTTATTCATTTTTACCTACTTACTTAAAAAAAATCAAATGATAGAGTAATGCAATGACAATGATTGAAGCATTGAAGGAACATACATCATTCTCACGCGACACACTGATGATGTCGACTCTTACTCATACTCCAAACACCACTCTTAACACAGCCTTCACTACCACCACATTTTCTCCTCCCCCTCCCCTCCCCCTCCCCTCCCCCTCTCACTGTCACTACCACACTTCCCACTCCCACTACCAATGCCTCTCCCACTACCACAATTCCTCCTCCCACTACCATTACCACACTTCCCCTCCCACTACTTCTGCCACTCCCACTACCATACTTCTCCCTTCCACTACCACTGTTTCTCCTATTACCACACTTCCCCTTCCTCTTCCCCCACCCACTACCATACTTCTCCCTCCCATTACCTCTTCCTCTCCCACTCCCATACATCTCGCTCCCACTACAACACCAAGTGTTGGTTGCCGAAGTGTGACACAGATGTTGGCAAGGGAAAAGAACATTAATGGAGAGGACATTGATGAAGTTTCTGTCAAGGAAAAAGGTAAGGGTAAGAGTAAAAAAAGGAAGGAGGTCGAGTTTGGAAATATGTTGCAGACGGGAGTGAAGAGGGATAGAAAAGCATCGGTCCACTCGTCTTCTCCCTACACAATGATGCTACCTGACCCCATTATGTGTCTACGATTGGAGAGAGTATTTGTAGATGGAGATATACCAAACGAATGCCTTAAGATTGATGTGGGAAAGGAAAATTTGATAGTAGATTGGCTAAGTGTTGTGGATGAAAAGTGAGAATATACAAGTAGATTTATTAAGTTAAGTTTTTATTTATTATTATCATTATTAAACGTCTTAATTACTTATTTTTGTCTACAACGATTTTGTTATACGACGGAGTATTAAGTGTAACAAGAGATGGTTTGGAGTATTTGCAAGATCACAAGCATATCTATCATACAAAGTAAGTTAATTAATTACTTGTTTGCTTGTATTACTTGATTACATGCAGTTATTGTGTGATCCTAATACTTGACACTATTAAAAAATTTAGCATGTAGATTTGGTCTTGGTTTTTATGCAGATGAAAATGACAAGATATCCATTGTCATTTGAAATAAATCATGACATGTGTATTATGGATTCGACATTTCAAGTTCTATTGAACACCCAGTATTCTCATTTACTAAGTAACAATGAAATGGAAATGAACGAGGGATTCGAAATTATGTTAAACTATGCCTAGGGTAAATGGACAAGATGTCAGGGTGTTGAGTGGTTTGCCAAATCATGGACGGAATGTAGTCATGTATATTTTCCAATCTGCATATTGAATCATTGAATTGTTGGAGACCTTCATTTAAAATATACAAATATCATCATTTATGATTCTGACAAAAGTGCTATAACAGCAAAGGAGCTTAAGAACGAAATGTTCCCTTTTATGGAGATGATCCCACGAATTACAAACCTGGCTGGAATTCCATTTGGCAATAAACTTACATATAAGAGGGATACCATAACCAAAAAACAACTTTTGTCGAGAGTAATCTTATTGATCTATTTAATATTATATGTTTATTTATCTTAATATCTAATTAATGTTTTGAATGTGTCATAGGGGTGACTGTGGGATCTATGCTCTAAAGTATATTGAGTATTTGACGCTCGATAAATCCCCAGCTAAAGTAGATGGCAAGAAAGTTCGAGTGTGGAGAGAAAAGTATACCATTGATACATTTTGTGATAACATTGATCCCTGAATATTTGATTGAAATGTAATATTTGTAATAAAATTGATCTTTAGTATAGTTTGTATGAATGTAATCAACTTTTAAATTGTAAATTCTATAATTTGAGTACAAGTGTATTTGTAAATGAGTAACACATTGAAGTGTTGGTCTTGTGATAACGAGTGTTTCTTATTTTCTTTTGTTAGGTTTCCTCAAGTTCATATATGTTTCAAAGAATTGAGATGTTCGGGTAACATGCCCGAATGTTCTTTAAGATGTTCGAGTAATTTGGCCGAACGTTAACTTAAATGTTCGGGTACCATGGCCAAACATTTTGATCAACCTTTATTAGACTTGGTCCTTGGATATTTTTGATAGACTTTGGACACTTTTGATAGACCTTTGACACTTTTGATAGACCTTGGACACCTTTGTTAGACCTTTCATAGACCTTGGACACCTTTGATAAACCTCGGACACTTTTGATAGACCTTGGATATTTTTGTCTAATAATTTACATAGAAACGATATTGTCACAATGATATATTTCAGATACGAATGGTGTTTCAAATACAAACGACCAAATACCACCAACCACAAAAATTTATCTTAAATACAACCAAGCATATTGATCACTGTCTTAAATACAACCAACCACAAGTACAAATGATGAAGATCAATGTTGCCTCCTACGAGACAACCCCGCCTCATTATCGGTGGGTCATGCGTGAGTGGTGGGGGATTCTTGGTAAGGTACACCAGTCACTTTACAATCCACTCTAACAAAGTGTAATTTCTAATTTGATGTACACTAATTGTAATTTCTAATTTTATTAAATACCCTAATGGTAATTTCTAATTTTGTTAAATACCCAAAGTGTAATTTCTAATTTTAAAAGAAATATAAATTCAGTTTTTTAACAGATGAAATACACGACGCCGTCTAATTAAAACGTCTTATAATATAATAATGTACACTATAAACAGATGATAACATAAGAATGTTCGGTTACCTTAACTAAACAGTCTCAAAGTAGTTCGGTGGATGTAACCGAACATGGTTACCCAAACTTTTTTATTGTTTTCTGCAATACATTTCATCAAATATTACCAATAATCGAACTTTCATAAATATAGCAAATTTGTTGCATTGTATTTAACAAATTTGTTGCATTGCTTTTAAAAGAAAAATGAAATAATATGTTTATCAAGAGACACACACAGTAGAGTAAAACTAATAACCGAATGATTGATTTGCCGATCCGTGAAAATGATGGAATGAATTCAAGAGGAAGCAATACGTTCGCAATAGAGAGGAAGAAGAATTAGAGATGTAAATCGGAACCACCGAACCAAACCAAACCAGTCGGTTTGGTTCGGTTTTGGACGAAGCCGGTTCGGTTTCGGTTTCAAAAAATGAAAAATCACTCGGTTTAGTTCGATTCACGGTTTTTGCTATCAAACTAAACCAAACCGAACCAACATATATATTTTTATTTATTATTATTATTATTATTATTATTATTATTATTATTATTATATATATTATATTACATTTGTTAACTATTTTGAACCTTTAGATCATCTTATATGCATAATCTAAACCTTTGATTTAGTCTATATATATATATATATAGACAGACTAAACCAAACAAAATCTTGATTGTTGGAGAACTATTATTTATTCCATTGTTTGTGTTTATTTTAGAATTTGTATTGTTTTTGTTACGATAATTTGTTGTTAATAGGTTATTTCCTAATTTTGATGTTAATTCCAAATTAAAATCTTATTTTTATTGTTGGTTAATTTGATTAAAAATAATTTATATAAACCATAAAACCAAACCAAACCGAGTGGTTCGGTTCCAAGCCTTATTCGGTTCAGCTCGGTTTGAGCTTTTGGAACCGAGAGAGGGCGGTTCGGTTTGTGGTTTTGGCATAAACCAAACCGAACTACTTACACCCCTAAAAAGAATCGCAAAAAAAGGCTGAGCGGTTTGCAAAGAAGAAAGAAACGAAGAAGAATACGATTATACATGAAGAATATGACGTGAAGAATACATTCATATTCCTCCATTGTTGGATTTGGGGATACTATAGATATTTTACAAAATAGTCATAGTCATATAAGTTAATTTTTTTAACTCAAAAGGGTGTTATAGATAATTTATCCCAAAAAAAGGTTATATAAGTTAGTTTTTTTAGAGTTAGGCTAGTTTTGAATTTGGTAAGTTTGAAAAGTTTATTAACAAATATATCCCATTAATATCAAGAAATTTATAAGGGCATTGTTGGTACTTGCTGAAATTTTGATACCTATAGATAACTAGCAATTGGTATCAAATTTGAGTATATCATTTACGGATCTTAATTCGTAAGACAGAGTTTTAGTGTGTTTTATGTGAGATCATTTTACAGAACTTAATTCGTAAGATAAAACTGCATTCTTTTACAACTCAACCCAGTAATATACGGTAGCTCTGTCTTATATAAAATACTCGTAAGACCGTTTTTACCTTCAAATTATCATCTCAAACCATGGATATTAAAAATGAAGGCTATCAAAATCAGGTGAGGTATTTTTAGTTTTTTACTATCCCACAACCTAGTAATCACACATAGGTATCAAAATTTGATTTGAATCCCTATCATTGGACTTCCCCTAAGAGAATAAGTAAGATTCGAGCTCGAGTTTAGCCATATGAGATTCATCCATTTACCAAAATTATAATTATAAGTAAAGAAAAAGCTAAGCTAAACTCCGCATTCAAAATTAGTGAAGAAGGTGATAATCAAAACTTGTCTTCATAAACCTAACATAAATTTATCCCCCGATTACTAAGACATGTCTTAGTCAATTCTACCCATATTAAATAAGTAGATTTTGTGTCCGTGCCTAAGGCACGGTGTCAGTATAGATGTGATCAATGCATGAAATCAATACATGAAGCGAGCATGATGTGAAGAAATTAATAAAGGAATATATCCCAAAAATTAAAGAAATTGTGTAATTTATCTAAAAAGAGTATAATTAAGCATCCAAAAACTCTCTCTCTCTCTCTCTCTCTCTCTCTCTCTCTCGCACATACCAACCATACACATGTTAATTAAAATAAAGTTAAATATGAAAATCTCAGCAAACAAAATAAATTGAATGAGACAGAGTGAACTAACAAAATACAATTTCGAAATCGAAATCACAAAGATTCCAGACCAATAAGGAAAACTTAGCAAAAAAATTTAAAAAGAAAGAAATTAAAATACAAATATTTAAAATTACAAAACTTACGAACAAACTTTATTTTAAAAAATCAAATCTAAATTGGACAAAAATTAAATTGAGATTCAGTTGATTACGATAACAATCAATTAAGAAACTATAAACTAAATATTTGTAAACAATAAATCTAGGTCGGACAAAAAAAAACAAGCTGGAAAAAAATTAAATTGATTCTTTTTTTAAAAAAAATCTAGGTAGGATGTTAGTAAAAAAATAAATTATGACCTCTAAATAGTCCTAGTCAATTGCATATGTGCGAAAAAGATAACTGTAAAACCGTAAAATAATAACTGTAAAATCGTAATATAGGAGATGAATAACTGATGTTCACATGATTGAAAACTCAAATAAATCACATTCGTAAGATGTTAGTAAAAAAATAAATCCTGACCTCTTGCGATTTAAAAAAATATTACCGTTGAGGGGTACATTGTTTCAAGTGATAGTTGAGGGATTGATGTTTTATAAGAGGTGACTATTTAGAAGATTAATCGCATGGTGTAACTTTGTAATGTGAAGATAAAATATAGCGATGAGAAAAAATGGTGACTGTTTATAGTATTAATTATATGGGGTAACTTGTAATGGGGAAATAAAAAATAAGGAGTTAAAAATGGATAATTACTCACACATATGAATGTGGAGGTGAATCTCAACCGCTAAATTTTTTAAGATAATTTAATTTCTACCTCTTAACGGCCTTAGTCAATTGCGCATATGCGAACCTAGCTGTTTTATAATATAATATTATTTTAAAATTAACTAATCAAAACCACATTAGTTTACAACAAACTAAAATAACTTATAAACTGTACTTCATCTGTTCCAGGCAAAGAGTCCCCGTTGGAAAGTTAAACTTTTTAAGAAAATGCCACTTGTAGTAATGTATTAATAATAAAATGACATTTTATGTCTTAATTTTTTTAAGTAGATTCTTTAAGTGAAACATCACAAAATGAAATAGTGGACTCTTTACCCGGAACGAACAACGTATTACATTAATTAAGTACTCCCCCCGTCCCAAAATTACAGAACCCCTAAATGTTACACCGAAAAATCCTAAATGTAACATCACTTAAGAGATTAAATTACCAAACTGTCCTCCTTCTATTTTAAAAGAAAAATACTAAACTTTAAAATATATTCATTTACCAAACTACCCTCTATATCATCCATTTTCTCCCCATGAGCCTCCACCATCACCGCCATGTCCAACTGACCTTACCCCTTCCATGCTCCTGCACACAACAAGCAATTCCATAAATTCAACAAATTCCGAAATCTCATAATACAGACTTGTAAGTACAACAATCTGACATAAGAGTACACCCTCGTACTATTGCAACGACATCATTTACAAAAAGTCGTCACTTTAAACAAATTTTTGGACAAAAAATCGCCAAGGTTTAAAAATTTTGGTTTTAAAAAGTCGCCAAGTTAAAAAAAAATTACAAAAAGTCGCCACTTTAAACAAATTTTTGGACAAAAAATCGCCAAGGTTTAAAAATTTTGGTTTTAAAAAGTCGCCACTTTAAAAAAAAATTTGGACAAAAAATCGCCAAGTTTAAAATTTTTGTTTGAAAAAGTCGCCTTTTTAAAAAATAAAATAAAAGAAGAATCCGAAAAATTATCATGAACGTTGTTATTCGGATCAGAATTCATTAAATAAATTGTTGGAAGAAACAAGTTTAGGATTTATAGTTAATTGTAAATGAGGGTTTGATATTTATAGGAGAATTAATTGAAACTCCTTTATATAAAAGGATAAGGATTGATTAGTAATTAGAGTTTAGGGTTAATTATTAGTCCCTTTTATAAGAAGGATTAATTAGTAATTAAACTTTTAAATAAATGTGGCATTTAGTGTTTTTTGTGTTGCATTTAGGCCCACTCCAAAATTATTGTCATGCTTTCTTTTTTCATCTATTCCAAAATAATTGTCTTGTTTGAAAATTTATCTTTTTAGGACAACACTTTTACCACTTTATCCACTTTTTCATCATACTTTAATTATGAGCCACATACACATGAGTTTTAAAGTAACTACACATGAACCTAGATCTTCGTACTCGTGCCTATGGCACGGTGCCAATATATGTGATTTCGTCAATTGAAATGACAGTGTCTAAATAAAATGTGCGATTTAAAAAAAGTTACAATTGAGGGGTAAATTGCTTCCAATGATAGTTGAAGATTGATGTTTTATAAGGGGTGACTGTTCAGAAGATTAATCGTAAGGTGTGACTTTGTAATATGAAGATAAAATATAAGGAGAATAAAAATAGGTAACTGCTCATAATATTAATTGTAGGGGGTGACTTGTAATAATGAGAGAAAAAATAGGGAGTTAAAAATAGATAACTACTCACAAATGTAAATGTAAGGGTGAATCTCAATTGTTAAATGTTTTAAGAGAATTTAATCTCAACATTTAAATAGCCCTAGTCAATTACCTAGCTGTTTTATAATATAGATAAATACTACCCCTACTTAGAGCTATCAAAGCAGTGCGGGCGGAGTTTGCCCGAGGCCGTGAAAGGGCGGGGCGGGAAATCCCGCGAACATAACTGTCCTAAAAATTCATAGCCCAAACCGCCCCGCGTAGGGCCGCGGGCAAAATGGGCAAGCCTGCAAAAATGGGTTTATTTAAACTAAGAAAATCATGCTTGATTGTCATCCATCATGATAGATTCTTTTTATTTTCATAGAAATGTGAAATAGCAGCTTATATCTCACACCCACACGCACCCTATATTCAACACCACATCTGACTAATATGACTGAAAAATAACAGAAAGTAGAATGCTCAAACCCAGCCAAGAACAAAGATACCAATCAGCCTAAAAAATGAAAGACGACGGGAGACGTAAAGGCCGGCGATGAGCCGAGATCTGGAAGCGGGAGGCATTAGAATAGATGCGAGGATCGGAAGCGAGGACGGCGATTCGGCGAAGACAAAGACAAAGCGTAGAGGCCGGAGGCGGGAGCGGAGGCGTGGCAACGTGAGCAGTGTCGGTGATTGGTGGTGAAGCGAAGACTTGAAGAATGAAAAGTCTTCGCTGAAGACTTGAATAATGAAGAGTCTTCACTGAGGCATAAGACCATGAGACGACAGAGACGAGTGAGAGAAATGAATTGAAGAGTCTTCAGTCTTCACCCTAAGTCCTAACCCTTAGTGCCTCAAGGCCCTCAACACAACAGATGAAAATTGAAATGGGCCTGGGTCGCTTTGATTATTCATGAATGATGAATTGATGATATAACTATAAGTTATAACTTACTAACTTACAAATCTAGAATATGCGGGCCGCCCGCCGCCCGCACGGGCAAAGCTCGAAAAGCCTGAATCCTAACGTGTATTGAATGTACCAGCCCAACCCGCCCCTAATAGGTGGGGGGCGGGCATGCCCGCAGGATTTTGCCCTATTTGACAGCTATAACTAAGGGTTAGGACTTAGGGTGAAGACTGAAGACTCTTCAATTCATTTATCTCACTCGTCTCTGTCGTCTCACGATCTCATGCCTCAGTGAAGACTCTTCATTATTCAAGTCTTCAGTTCACCGTTCAGCTCAGCCAATTAGTTGACAACCGTTCACGCTGCTGTCTACATCTCCAGTTTTCCGCTCTCTGGCCTCTACGTCTTCGTTGTCTTTGTCTTCGTCGAATCGCCGTCTGTGCTTCCAGATCCCAGCATCTGCTCCAACCTCCAGTCCTACTGCTTCCAGATCTCGGTGGCTCCGCCAGTCGTCATCGTCGGCCTCTACGTCTCCCGTCGTCTTTCATTTTTTAGGCTAATTGGTATCTTTGTTCTTGGCTTGGTTTGAGCATTCTGCTTTCTGTTATTTTTCAGTCATATTAGTCAGATGTGGTGTTGAATATAGGGTGCGTGTGGGTGTGAGATATAAGCTGCTATTTCACATTTCTATGAAAATAAAAAGAATCTATCATGATGGATGGCAATTAGGCATGATATATTTTCTTAGTTTAAATAAACCCATTTTTGCGGGCTTGCCCGTTTTGCCCGCGGCCCTACGCGGGGCGTTTTGGGCTATGAATTTTTAGGACCGTTATGTTCGCGGGCTTTTCAAGTCCACGGGCAAACCCACCCCGCAGGCCCGTTTTGATAGCTCTACCCTTAGTGCCTCAAGGCCCTCAACACAACAGATGAAAATTGAAATGGGCCTGGGTCGCTTTGATTATTCATGAATGATGAATTGATGATATAACTATAAGTTATAACTTACTAACTTACAAGTTTAGAATATACGGGCTGCCCGTCGCCTGGCCCGCGAAAGCCCGCGGCCTTTTGCCCTATTTGACATCTCTAATCACAAACAATGTACGCCCACCCCCCAAGAGTGAGGCAAAGTACAAGTATCACGGAGATAGTGATTGCCTGACAACCACATGCCCGCCCAGGCCGAGCACAAGTAAGAGTAATTAGCTGTAAAGATGAAGCATATATCATTAGGCAAACGGGGTTACAGATTGCTTTGGGTTTTAGTGGTTTAGTTGCAAGCAAGCTACATCATCTGTATCTTCTTTAATATTTGTGGCCAAGTGGTGGTTAATGATAAGTAGTTCCAAACAGGCTAAAAGTTGTGCCAAAATATTATAGTATTTCGCTTACATGTCACTAGTCTATATTGCTATGAACATGAACCGGAAGGGTGCATGAAGAAGGCACTAGCCCGTTTGAAGGTCACCAATTGTCTCAAGTGTTTTCGAATTCTCAAATTATGCATCTCTTCCACAATCCTTTACCTGAGGCTTCCTGTCCGGCCAACATAGATTCGCCCAATCGATATAGACCGTGGGCTTATATAACTATCGTCGGGTAAGTTGGTTGAGTCAATTTTGCAAAGCTTGGCGATTACTCGCATCGCCTTCCAAGGTTTGGGGCAAAGTCCTGAGGGCTAAGCCCATAGTGGTTGAACTTGGGTTATTGCAGTGACTTGGCCTCTTATAAATAAGGAGAAAATTGCTCGTTGAACCTCTTTGGTAAAGTTTCAACCGCTACGGTACTCTCTTTATTTAACCGGTAAGACATTTTCATAAAATTCTTCCAACGATTCCCTCCTGCCATCAATGTCAAGTTACACGTCTTCTGCAACCGCCTGAATATTCAACAAAATCTTCGAGGTACTCAATATCACTTGTATCTAATTTGTCTGAAAATCACAATTGTTGATGGCAACGAAACGAGGATCGACCTACCCAGTCAGGTTGTAGAGGTTGACGGGGCAGCGCGCAATCATGGGGGATAGGTAAATGATTTTTCCAATACATTGTGTAAAATACTGGAGGATTATGTATTGACGGAGGAGAAATAAAAAGGCGGAAGAGATGCTGATAAAACCAGTTTGAATCGTGATGCATCAATTTAGAATCGTGATTCATAGCTATGAAATGGAAATGACAAATTGAATTCGTGATGTCAAAATTTGATTCACGAGCAGTAAATCCCAATACAGATATTGGATTCGCGATGCACAAATTAGTTTTGCGATGCGGAACCAAATGCTCAAATGCTCCTTCGCGAGTTTATGATTCATTAATGATATTGTAGTATTTTTACCCAAAACTATCTTTTTCTGATTAAAAAAATGTAGGGCACTGTAACGGTTAAAAATTATCCAAACTGGATTGACCTGAATTTCACCCTATAAACAATGGTGTAATTCATGCCAGCCACTTTTGGTGTAGGTCGTACATTGTTCTCACTTGTTGATCCTACAAATGTTTAAAAATATATTATTTTTCACAAATGTTAATTGACCTAGTTGGTCCGTACAAATCAAAATGTCAATATCCTTTGATAATTAGCTATTTTTTTACGAAAAATATCAAACATGTTATAAAGTAACCACAAACTTATGACAAAGAGTGTATTAGAGAGAGAGAGAGAGAGAGTTTTATTCTGAGCTGTATCTTCAGTATGATAACATAACTACACACTGTCCGGTATTTATAGCCGAGCAATACGTGTTACACTTTTCCTAAAGCTACGGGACATAGCTCCCTAGCTCATTTGACAAACTTACATATACAATAAATACTATAGTGCACAAATTGACTTTCATAACACTCCCCCTTGAACATAGCATTGTAAGTTGACTAAGTGTGTCTCGTTAAAAACCTTTAAACCGAAAAACCTGGTAAGGAAAAAATCAAACATAAGGAAAAGAGTACACAACTTAAATCTGAATCATGTGCATGGGATGTCTCGCTAAAAACCTTTTCATGGAAAACCCATTGGGACAAAACCATGATAAAGGGAAAAAGAGTACAGTCATATATGCTCCCCTTGAACTGACAAGGGTCAAGAGAAATCACATTTGTAGATCTCGTAGATTTCGCATCTCAATATTGTGAACATGCTTTCTGAATGTTGTAGTGGGAAGTGCCTTCATAAATAAATCTGTAGCATTATCACTTGATCGAACATATTACATGCTGACCTCTTTCTTCTTTTCAAGTTCTTGAGTGTATAAAAAGAGTTTTGGGGGATATGTTTGGACCTATATCTTTTGATGTATCCCTCTTTACTTTGGGCGACACATGCGACATTGTCTTCAAATAATAATGTCGGGTCTTTGTTGACAAGTAGTCCACTGGCATTTTGAATATGTTGAGTCATAGATCGAAGCCATACATAGTCTTGGCTGGCTTCATGAAGTGCGATCATCTCAGCATGATTTGATGATGTAGCAACTAGTGTTTGCTTTTGAGAACGCCAGGAAATTACAATACCACCCATCGTGAAGACATAGTCGGTCTATGATCTGACCTTATGAGGATCAGACAAACAACCCGCATCTGCAAAACCAACTATTTCGTCATTTGATCCTCTAAGATAAAATAATCTCAAATCGATCGTCCCTTGAAGATAACGAAATATGTGTTTGATACCATTCCAGTGTCTCCGTGATGGAGATTAACTATATCTTGTTAATAGATTTGCAGCAAATGTTATATCCGGTCTAATACAATTAGCAAGGTAAATGAGGGCTTCAATAGCACTTAAGTATGGTACTTCAGGACCAAGTATCTCTTCATTTTCTTCACAAGGACGGAATGGATCTTTTTCAACATTCAGTGATCTATTAACCATGGGGCTAGTAAGAGGGTTTGCCTTATCCTTATAAAAGCGCTTCAAAACCCTTTTTGTATAATTTGATTGGTGTACAAATTTTCCACTATGCAAGTGTTCTATTTGTAAACCAAGACATTATTTTGTCTGTCCAAGATCTTTCATTTCAAATTCTCCCTTTAGGTAATCAACCGTTTCTTGGATTTCTTTGAGAGTTCCAATGATATTCAGATCATCTACATAGATAGCAATAATTGCAAATCCAACTGCCATATTCTTTATAAAGACACACAGACATAATTGATCATTCACATATCCGTCTTTCAACAAATGATCACTTAAGCAATTATATCACATGCGTTCGGATTGCTTTAATCCATACAGTGATCGATGTAGTTTAATCGCACATAATTATGTGGGCTTTGAGCTCAGTGCTTCAGGCACCTTGATTCCATCAGAAATTCTCATATAAATATCGGCATCTAATGACCCATATAAATAAGCCGTTACAACATTCATGAGATGCATATCTAGATTTTTCGAAACCGATAAGCTGATTAGATATATGAACATAATAGTATCCATTACAAGAGAATGCGTTTCTTCATAATCAATCTCAGGCCTTTGGGAAAAACTTTGTGCAACAAAAATCTCATTTTTCTCATTTCACTTTCGAACAAAAATCCATCTGTATCCAATAGGTTTCACAGCTTCAGGTGTGACAACGATAGATCCAAATACTTTTCGTTTATTCAGCGAACTTAATTCAGCTTTCGTGGCATCTATCCATTTGATCCTGCCATGCCTCTTTTGACATTCAGATACAGATTTTGGTTCGGGATCATCAGTCCTATCATTAATTTCTTGTGATACCGAATAAGAGAATATATAATCAATATTCTTCATTTCATCTTGGTTCCATATTTTTCCATTACACATGTAATTAATGGAAATCTCATGGTTATCGTTGCCTGCAGGGCTTACTAGATTTGCATGATCGTGTGTTTCTTCTGGAACAATTTCACGATCGTGTGTTTCTTCTGGAACACTTTCATGTGATTGAAGATCTTCAATCACTTTCTTTTTTTCGAGGATTTCGTCCACGCTTCAGGCGTGTCTTAGATTCATTTGTCATTTTATCATTTCGTAGCCCTTTTGGTATTTCAATTCGGGCAGAAGCATTTATAACAGCTACATGTGACTTTGTCACTCTCTTTGTATCTATAAATACATCTGGTAATTGATTTGCTACATTTTGTAAATGTATGATATTTTGAACTTCCAGTTCACGTTGCTTTGTGGGAGGGTCAAGGTGTAATAATGATGATGTGCAACATTTCATCTCTCTTCCCAATTGCTTTCCCTCTTTACCTAAAGGTGGAAACTTGTCTTCGTTAAAATGACAATCGGCAAAGCGTGTCGTAAAAACGTCACCCATTTTTGGTTCAAGATATTTTATTATAGAAGGAGATTCATACCCAACATATACTCCCAATCTCCTTTGTGGTCCCATCTTTGTGCGTTGTGGTGGAGTAATTAGTACATATACCGCACAACCAAAAACTTTTAGATGAGATAGATTCGGCTCTCGCCCAAATGCCAGTTGTATTGGGAAGGACTTTTGATATGTACTTGGCCTGAGGCGAATCAGTGCGCCTGCATGTAAAACAGTATGACCCCATACAGAAGTAGGGAGCTTTGTTTTCATCATTAATGGTCTAGCAATAAGTTGAATACGTTTGATCAACGATTCAGCCAAACCATTTTGTGTATGAACATGAGCTACTGGATGTTTAACATCAATCCCTATTTCCATACAATAATCATTGAATGCTTGAGATGTATTTTCACTAGCATTATCAAGTCTAACTTTCTTGATCATATAATCTGGGAATTGTGCTCTTATTTTGATTATTTGTGCAAGAAACTTGGCAAATATCGTATTGCGAGTTGATAATAGATATACGTGCGACCATTTGCTAGAAGCATCAATTAATACCATAAAGTATTGGAATGGTCCACTTGGTGGATGGATAGATCCATATATATCACCCTGAATCCGTTCTAAAAATGATGGTGATTCATATCCAACTTTAGTTGGTGATGGTCTAATTATCAACTTTCTTTGAGAACAAGTATCACAATGGAGTTCATTAGATTGAAAAATCTTTTGGTTTTTCAATGGATGACCACTAGAATTCTCAATAATTCTCTGTAACATTATTGATCCTGGATGCCCCGATCGATCATGTCAAGCTTTAAATGTTTCAGTAAACTTCAGGTTTACTGTAGAATAGGATTCAAATATTATTATGATTGTACTGTACAATCCAGAAGATAGAGCTGGCAATTTTTCCAATATACACTTGCTTCTAGAAGTGTTTGAGGTAATGCAAAGATATTCATCATTCCCCTTGTTCATAGTCTCAATATGATATCCATTCAGACGAATGTTTTTTAAACTTAACAAGTTGTTTTGAGACTTAGGAGAGAACAATGCATTATTTATCATGAATTTCGTGCCTCCAGGCATTAGGAATTGCTTTGCCAAATCCTTCAATTATTTTGGCATTACCAGATATAGTGTTGACATTAGCCTTGTCAACTTTGAGATAAAAAAATATTTCTTATCTTTAAGTATGGTATGCGTAGTAGCGCTATCTGCAAGACATAAATCTCCTCCTTGGATTTTGGATTGAAGCATATTTGTGATCTATTTCAATATGAGAGAAAGAAAAATAAGATGAATAAATATGATAACACATTGAATGCAAAATACATATATAAACTTTATTGTTAACATGCGAGTATACATAGGAAAACAGATAATACTCCTACATAACAACATGTTACTTTTTCCACAGATTCTTTCTCGAACTAGGACCATAGCTTCATTCCTATGTTAATTTATTGTTCATGACTAATATCTTCACTAATAGTATTGGTTATATTGACGTTGGCCATATCACCAAAATCAAAATGAAGATCTTCAGTATTATTTTCAAGGAAATTTGTCTCAACATTTTTTCCTTTTTGTGATATCTCGTATAGATCAACTAGATGTTTCGCCGTTCAACATGTGTGTGCCCAGTGACCTTTCATGCCACACCTAAAACATGAACTTTCTTCATTGTTTTAACGCACAATTTTGTCCACTCGAAGAGTTGTTTCTATCATCATTTCTGTTCCACTTCAGGTGGCGAGAGGAATTTCCATTATATGGATGATGATGATGATGATGATGATGGTGGTTGTTATTTCTTCCACGGACCTTTTCCTCGGCCTTAATTTCGACCATAACCCCGGTCTTGTCCATGATTTCCTTGGCCTCGACCACGACCGCGACCACGCCACGCTCTTGCCCTTCATCATACATAGTCTCCTTCGCTTCAGAAAATAGGGTTGAACCAGTTGAATGAGATTTATGATTTTTCATTAGAATCTCGTTATTCTGTTCAGCTACTAGAAAGCAAGAGATCAATTCAGAGTACCTTTTAAAACCCTTTTCTCGATATTGTTGCTGCAGGAGCATATTCGAGGCATGAAATGTGAAGAATGTCTTCTCCAACATATCATATTCAGTGATGGTTTCCCCACATAATTTCAACTGTGAGGTTATCTTATACATCATAGAATTATATTCACTGATGGTTTTAAAATCTTGTAGGCGGATATGAATGCAATCATAGTGTGCTTTAAGGAGAATGACCGTTTTCAAATGGTCATATCTTTCGTTCAAATTTTCTCAAAAAAACGAGTTGATCATTAACTGTAAGATACTCCATCTTTAAATTTTCATGGACGTGGTGAGGAAAATCATGGCCTGAGTCCGATGTTAATTACATATTCATTCATTATTGCTTCGTTGGATAATATTTTCAAGGCTTTTGGCGGCCAGGTGGGTTTCAGCATCTATTTTCCAAGACATATAATTTTTCTCAGATATGTCCAGCCTTTCAAATTCGAGCTTAGCGATGTTTGCCATTGTGAGAAAAGACTATAAAAATGAAACATATATATTAATATAATTGTGACATGGAAATTTTATTTATATGATAATCAATACATGTTAAAATGTATGTTGAAAGCTATTACTATTGCTAACAGGACATACATGATACAAAGATAAGTAATAAAAATCTGAAAATCGTTTGGAGGGTATTCAGCAACGAAAACCAATGTGGTGCACACAATAACTAGTATGATAATAATCATCAACATTATGTTAAACATTTTATAGAAGAAGATATAGTATTGAGAGTTTGTAAGGAGGTAGTGAAAATATGAGTAAGCAATTGAGATGATATTGTATATATAGAGAAAAAAAATGACCGTTAACTAGTCGTTTATGGCCATTGGAGGAGAGAGATAAAAATCAGTTAACTAGCCGTTGGAGGAGAGTGGTAAAATGTAAAAATTCTGATTTAATAGAATTTTATTTATATTAAGTATAAATATAAATCATATTAGGAGCAATAAGTTGATCACAAATAAAATAACTCTGCATGAATATTTTTCAATCAACTCTATATAGCTATTATATAGCATACATATATATTCACGCCACGATACTCTGCAAGCCTTTTGTGTGGGTGTTTGAAAGTCATTAATAAATATGTACGTATATAAAATTATTCATATATCGAATTGAAATATATGTATAAATATTCAGTTTACTGCTTGGGGTTATTTCCGCTCAAGCATCAACGAACATATATATTATGCGTAAAATAATAAATTATTATTTCGTCATCTCACCATATATTATCAACGATGGCCCAGTCAACCTTTTTCTTAATAATAGTGATACATGATATCTATTGAAGTAAACCAGGGATATAAAATAAAAAATATATCGGTAGAAAATTTCACCGTTTGGGATTGTTAATAGTAGAACGATCGTGTTGATAACATGTTATAAAGTAACCACAAATTTATGATAAAGAATATATTAGAGAAAGAGAGAGTTTTATTCAGAACTGTATTTTCAGTGTGATAACATAACTACACACTGCCCGGTATTTATAATCGAGCAGTGTTACACTTTTCCTAAAGCTACGGGACATAACTCTCTAGCTCATTTGACATATTTACATATACAATAAATGCTATAGTGCACAAATTGACTTTCATAACAAAACCAATCATTAATGATCTTTTTGAACCAGATCCGGAACAGCTTGGCTCGAGCTCGTATAGATATGAGCTCAAAAATTACTTCAATAAGCCAAGCTTGATCGGGCGAATTACAACCCTAGGTCTACTCCCAAACCCAACCCAGTGCTTAATTTGAAAGGGTTAAAGGTAGAAAAAGATAAGAGATTGGAGAAAAAAATAGGTACAATTGCTAGCTAAAGTCCTCGTCAAACATTTTTTTCATTAACTACTAAAGTTCATTTTTGAAATATTGTTATTGTATTACCTTAATTTAGAGAACATTGTAATTATTTTTTACTTCTTCTCCTTCCTTTTCTTCTCTCTCATTCGCCCAAAGACGCAAAAAAAAAAAAAGTATGAAGTGGATAGAGAGCGGGGAGTTGAGTGGCGAGGAAGAACTGTAGTTACTACATATTGTTTATCTGTCACTTTAACTTCCTATCCTTTTACTAATTCATATCATGTTCATGTTGTTGTTGTTGTTCTTCTTCTTCTTCTTCTTCTTTTTCTTCTTCTTCATCATCATTGTATTTGTGTGATTCAAAATAGATTTACTTTTGTATTTTGTATTGTTATGCATATAAACTGCTCGATAAAATATCTGAATAGATTTTTTTTTCGTTGTTTGACACCTTTTTGAATCATGATGCATTTATTTTGAATCACAATGCATTATTTGGTAATCATGTGGATCGATTTAGATTTGGGATGCATGAAATATTCATATAAATATGAATCATTTGTTGATTGTGTAGTGGAAAGAAAGTAGATTAAGGTCTACTTTCATAACGATTTTTGCTTCGCGGTACAAAATTAATTAGGTAATTAAAATTGATGCATCGCAATGAAAATTTGATTTGGTGATTAAAATTGATTCAATTTAAATTAATGCATCGCATTGTAAAAATAGATACATTGTGATGCATTTGAGTGAGTGATCCGTAACACGCATCAAACTCATTAAGAGTATCGCAAGTTTTTATATTACGCCTAAAAGTGTCTTTTTCCGATTTAAAAAAACATGGGACTAGAGGTTATAAACTTGATAAAGTGGACAGGCCCGAGTTTCACCTAAGAAAATACTCCCATCATCCCAAAAAAAAAAGGTCTTCTACTTTTAAAAGTAAAATTGACTATTCTCCAAGGGAATGATATTACGAAAAGTTCTAGAGTTGGACTATTTCTGACTTTTAAAAGTAAAAATTGACTATTTTTCAAAAGGATATCTGTTGTGGATTTACTGGATTTCTCAAAACTATAAAAACAAGTAATCCATTTTGTAATACCATTCCTTATTGCTAGTCAAAAGTGTTCAAAATAATATCTGGAAAATGATCAATATATGTCTTTGAGAAGGTAAAACAAGACTAGATTTTTGGGGAAGTAAGCATCAAAATGGCTATGAACACAAATATTTGAAACTAATTTTTTTTTCTAACGAAAAATATTACTCTCTAAATAAGTGTCCAGATTTGACTTCTTACAGTCAAACTGGTTGTTTCTCAAATAAAAATTTGACTGTAAATTACGCATTTAAGGTTTTGAAAAAAAAAAAAATTTAAATGCACGTCAAATTTGTATTTGGAAAACAATATAAAAAGTTAAAACAGGACACCTATTTAGGAACGGATGGAGTAATCTTTTTAATTTCTCTTTCCCTTGTATTCAGTATATTCAGTCTTTTTTCTTTTTTTCATGGCAAAGCCGACATCAACATTAAACCACAAGCTGGGGAATTGAAATTGAAGCATACATAAAGCTTATATTAGAGACCACACAATATACATTCAAAATTGAAGCAACACGAGAGCAGAGCGAGAGAGCATAAAACTAGAGAAAATACACACTTAACATTAAGCAACAAATACAGTTTCTGTAACAAAGGTACATTTTCACTGGGAAGCGAACAAACTAATGAACATTTCATATTATCTAAATTGTTAGGCAAACTTAGTGAATGAAAATACACAAACTAACAATTAAAACCCAGAATTGTTTAAAAGATCACTAGATAAATAGTTCTGTAGGCAACTGCATAGCCTCGGGCACAAATTCGACAAGCTTTCCCGATATAGTTTCTGTTCCCTGCAATCAATTTGGCCAAACAACTGAAATTGCACGAAAAAAGGTGTCCTTAGAGCGCGGCTATAAATAATGTTGGGTACCTTTGATGTTTCAACAAGATATAGCCCCCATGCAGATTCAGGCATACATAGAAAATGACCAAAGAGTGATTTTTTTTGTATGGACACCTTGAAGAGGTAAGAAGTTAGGAATTGTCCCACAAGTGAAGGTTAAAGTTGGACTGACAAAATTACATATCAGAGAGAAATTTAAAAAAAAACATTTATTATTATTGTGAGTGTTATCATTTCCTTCTCTGTCCTCCGATCCTCCAATTACTGTCGAGTGTTGCTGCCAAAATATAAACAGTCCAGATAGTGTTGTTGGAATAGAGGACCCATGGAAATGGTTGAAGACGTTTGATGCTGAAAGCATTGACATAAAACAAGCCATCAAGACAAGTAAGTGCAGCTTAGTGGTAAGACGCTTCACCCATACCTAATAGGTCGTGGGTTCGAGTCACCCAAGGGGTAAGTGGGGAACCACTATTGATCCTCTTTTCTAAAGAAGAAAAAAAAAATAAAATAAAATAAAACAAGCCATCAACACTACAAGCAAAAGATGCCATTATTACTTCACAACTCTTGCTATTAAATAAACACACCATAATTTTGTTACTTCATCAAGTCTAGAAGTTGAGATAATAGTTTCTAGTTTTTATGATTTGCTATTCAAGTAATAGACTCTAAATTAAGATAATTCATAAATGCTTTACCAAAATAGGATATTATCACTCTCCTGTATTTATACCTCAATTTAGCATAAATATATCTGTCATAAATATAAAGATAGAGACTAAGAATTATTCGTCGTAATTAATCTATAACAGATGTCCAAATATGGCTGAAACAACATCAATGCATTAGGAACGGAACTAATTATCTTTAGGTGCCGTTTGGTAGTCAGGATTAAAGTCAGATAGGATTAATAAGCCGAGTTGCCTGATGTTTGGTACGCAATAGGTGGTCGGAACTAATAGCACGAATTATCCGGATAAAGTCATTATCCTCTCACTATTAATACCAAGGGGGAGGGTGGTATTATTAGTGCCCTCACTAAAAAAATTGGGATTAACATTTGTAATCTCAAAACTACCCCTGATATACAAGCGAGGATTAATAGCGAGGGCACTAATAGTACTGGGATTAATAATACTACTTATCCTTGTCCGACTACCAAACAAGCCCTTACTTTACAAAAATCTAATGTATTCACAAGAAAACTTGAGAAACTGGTTTCTATCCAAATATTACACATTGAATGGTAATTTCCTTTTCAAAAATTAGTTTGAAAGACAAATAATTCTAGATTTAACATAACATTACAAACTTGTTTGGCTCTACACAATTCATTATGATTGCTCGGCAGAAGTACCATAAAACTAAAATGCATAAGCTTAAATCCAAAAGAAAGGGAAAATGAAAGGCGGCCTATATTCAAATAGCTTGTTACGAGCAGTGCATTACATGTCCACATTGACATGAAAATGCAACCGTAAAAGAATGTTACGAAGAAATTTAAAAAGTGTGCCACAGATTGACCTCAGTACAACAGGTATAATTGCATTTTGGTCATAATGAATTTAATTATATTGCTACATGCATATCTCCAAGGATAACTCACTGCACCCTCAGCAAGGTGGGTCCCTATTAAAATGGCTCAAGCCAAGTTTCATGTTATGGGCATTCTCTCTTAAATGAGTTAATAACTCTCCAGTTAAATATTAGAAAGTTTAAGGATTTAGTAAATCTGAAGGCAATTGACCTATAAAAAGTATCCGAAAAAGAGTGGCTTTATATGTCAGGTAAGAATTCAAAATCCTTGGACACCAATAGTAAAAAGGGACAAAAGGAGAGGGTCAAGAGAAAAATCTAAAGAAATTAATGTCCAGGTTTTTATTCCTCGTTATCTCATAAATGACCACTTTCCCCTTTGGAATTTCGCTTCTAAATCTACTCAAAGATTGAGTTCACCTCTGTATTTCCCCTTCATAGTATCAAAACTTATAGAACTTTTAAGTATGGCTAGAAGCAATCATGTCTTTGTATAGGAGGTGGTTGATAGCGTTCTTCCTATCTAAGCACATTCCAAGACAGCATCACTAAGAAAGAAAACTTGACTACTAGTCCAAAAGGTACCAAACTGAGATTGAAACTTAAAATGACAGATGATAGATTTGATCTTCTGAATTCCGATTAATCTCTTTTGCAAAAATATTATATATATATATATACACACACACACACACAAATATATACAGATAGATAGAAAGATATATGAGCCAATTTAATATTTTTCTTTCTTCAACATCTTACAAATGTATTATACAGATTCTACCTTTCTCATCAACTTTCTTCAGCATCCTAAATAATTTTCTCCTGTTTTCATTCATTTTGACTTCTCAGATATTTTTGCAGTAGCCAGCAAAATCATATACTTAGCCGTTGATCGTGGGGCATTTAAAGGCTTTTCAAGGTTAAGAATCAAAGAAAGATCAGTCACTATGAAAAGAGAAGGGCCTTGTTGCCATTGTGGGATAACCTGTGAGTCTTATTCTACTTTCAGTTCATCTCCCTATAATTCTTTTATATTTTATTTTGTGGATCAGATCTTCCTCAAGTCTGCTATGTACCAAAAATCATTAGTATGTCTTTTTCAAGTCATTTCTAGTAATCTTGTACATGTCTATTTTATGCAACATGTTATGTCAAAACCAAGGAGATTGTTATAAGAATCAAATTTTGGATTGAGCCTTTTAGGAAGCGAATGTTTGTTGTGCAAATTTACATGTAACTTGATCACCTAGTTGCTTTAATGATCAAGTAAGGGGAGTGTTGCAGAAAGTATCAAGTAAATGATACGGTCACGAAACATTGCACTCTAAATTGTTTTGGATAAGAAATTTACGTATATTTTATTATTTATTACTCCATCGTCCCCGGAAAAAAAAAAAAAAAAGAGTCCTACTTTCCATTTTAGTTTGTCCCAAGAATAGGGACCCATTGACAAGATTTAAGCTATAAATTTTATTATTTTTAAATTTTACTTTATTTTCAAAAGCATCGTATTTCTTTTAAATGTCATACATAAAAACAATAAAGTATAACTTAAGTGCAATTTAAAGGAAATATATAGTTTTTTTTTATAGGTAAGTGTGGCCCTTGTTGGTAAAGGGATTGGAACTAAGTCAAAAATTCAATTGGAAATATATAGTATTATTATCCTTTTGGTATGTTCTCCTTGAAATTAGACTAGTCAACAGTACTCTCTGATACGAATTTATTTTGACATGTGAAGTATTGAGGCAAATACAATCTTTGCTTTGAGCATCCATAATAAAAAATGGCATACTCTCTCTATTCTAGGTAAAAAATGACATACTCTCTATTCTGAGCAAAATGACACACTCTCTCCCAAGACAACTGGAACAAACTTAGTAAAGTCTCAGATCTCCCTGTCTAGAAGGAAAAGGTGATCAAGATTTGAGAGAGTAGAGAGAAAATGGGATCCATTTTGGGGCCTAAGTCCCGAAATGGGGGCTTCTTGATGAATCTAGGGCTGCCTTTGATATTAAAATGGAGGGCATTTAGAGTATTGAGCGGCACTTGACTGAAGTTATAGGGCTAAAACGGGTAGGGAGAGGCTATTAAATTCGGCTGGCAGACGGGCGACCCAGATGGAGGGAGGCATGGACTATACATGGCTTGGTGGGTGAATTAGTGTGACGGAAATGGGCTAGAATGGGCAGAAAAGGAACTGGCAGGTGGGGATTGTGGCTGGGAAGCGGGTCAGCCGGCTACTTGAGGAGGCGACGTGGCGCACATAGGGGCTGCCACCACATTAATGAAATGTTCCATTACTTGCAGCGATGCCCCCTGTCTTCTTTAGCTGTCTCCCGAAGTCCGCTTCCTCCCAGACTTCACAAACTGGTCCTACGCCAGCACTATTAGCCCTCCGTTGGCCTCAATTGCCTTGGATACTTGACGGACTTTGACGGAATGATTCAAAGTTCAACTTTGATGCCCGGAATTGCTGTGAACTTCATGCTAAAACCCCTATAAATGCTCGTTTATACATGGAAATCTACAATAAGCACAAATACACAAATAATAATATTCTCAAGGCATAATTATCTCAAAAATAGCACAAAATAAAAGAAAATTCAAGGGAAAATTATTGGAAATCTTGAGCTCGTCATCGACTCCAATTCGCACTGACGTCGGGATGTCCTTTCTAGCGGACTAAGATTCTCATCTCAAATCCCTCTTAGAATCCATCTTCTCATCTATTCTCATAAACCCCCACAAAAATTCCCAATTTCCCAAAACACATGCCTTCCCAATAGGTGCAATGGCAGGCCTAAAGCCCTGATCCACGCAACCTTAGGCTTCCAACCTTCATGGTGGCAACAACCCACCAGGTTCCACATATCCAGCAATAACGGCTCTAGATTAACCACCCAATTCTTATCCATTAAAATCCAACTAGCTTCCTCCTTCGAGGGAAATACAAAAAGAAAGAATTTCCTGTTCATATCCACCACTACTCCCCCCGGTTGTCCCACATCTTTGCAACTCTAACCTTGAAGGAATAGAGAACTCGAGGTCGCCAACCCTTCCCACCAAACACCTCTCCAGGAACGACAGGCCCTTTGCAAGAATTTTCCTCTACCTAGAGATCCACACCCATGTTTCCTGCGAGGGATCAACAGGCAGGGACTAAATCGAGCCAAGGTGGTATGTTTCTCACCTCCTTGTAGGCCTTGCTGTGGCTCGCCGCCTCTTTATAGGCTTGGACTGCCTCGGCTCATTCTCAGAAGACATGAAATGACTCGCCGCCTCCTTAAAAGGCTTGAAATGGCTCCCATTTATTACTTTACTAGCATCCGTAAACCTAAGAAGCATCTCTGACACCAAAGTCCACCCAGAGTCAGAGAATTCAGGGATACTCACCCTCACAGACCTTCCCAATCCCCTAACCCAAACTCCGATGAATTTCCCAGAACCATTCTCCTCCTTGGACATTATAACTTGATGTAGAACAAGTAGCCGAGACGTACTTAAGCAAGGCATTTGGGAAGAGTTCGAAGTTCAGGGGGTCCAGTGGAAGTTTCTGAAAATTGGGTCTGGCAGCTTCTCCGTTAGTTTCCGTTAAGCAATAGTAGAGAGCACCTAACGGTCGGCAGAACTTTCGCGTCCGGATGAACTACGGGACCCACAGCATATCAAATCGAAGCTCTCGACGAGATCTACAAGACTCACAGGGTTTATCCCGTGACTAGTTCGTTTTTAGCCCAAAAAACGCCGTTTAAGTACTGTTACGGGCCTTTGAAGTTTTCGGGCTTTTTCGTGAAGTCGTTTCCTTTTAGGGTTTGGATTGTTAGGGCATATACATACCCTATTAAACATTATTTCGGCAGTTTTGAATAAAATTTGAGTTTTCTTACTTTGTGTTTGAACCCTAAGCCGTCATAGGCTTGTTCTAAGGAATTTCTCGTTGGAAGAGTTCCTTTTGATTGTTTCGTTGCGTGAGTTGGTATCAGAGCGGAGTTAAATCCTGTGAAGATGGCGGCTAACGTTGGCAACAACAACGACACCAACGCTGTACTGGTGGCTCTCCTTGAACGGCTGCAAACTACGATAGACAATTTGGTTGTTTCAAATCAAGCTATCGCCGAAGGAGCGCAACCCGCAGCTCGGTGGTGAAAACCCTAGCGGCAGGCGGGGGCTCGTAGAGAACCTGTAGGACGCGGGGTGAACCCTCCTCGTGATCCGCCGGCCAGGGCAGTGGTAGATTCCGATTCAGATGGGGAAGAGGAAGTATATGCAGGAGCCGTGGATCAGTATCCGAAAATCAAGGCTGATCTACCGTTCTTCACTGGTGATCTGGATCTGGAAGATTTTCTCGATTGGCTTTCAGAGGTCGAAAAATATTTTGACCTTATGGGAATCACCGAGGACAAGGTGTGAAATACGTGCAGCATATAAGCTCGAGTGGAGCTTACGTTTGGTGGGAACAAGCATGTATAATAGGAGGAGACAGGTAAACAACTTATACGAACGTGAGGCGAATGAAGGAGGCTCGGCGGTTTTACTGATTATGATCAGATTCTGTTCCAAAAATATCACGATTGTCGGCAGGAAGGCAGGACCGTCAATCAATACACGAACGAGTTTTACAGGCTAGCGGCTCGTAATAACCTGAATGAAACCGAGGGGCATCAGACTGCACGATATGTAGGAGGACTACGGCCGGGATTAAGAATCAAAGTGCATTTATTCTGTTAATACGCTTGATGAAGCCGCATGCGCGACCAAAATGGAGGCACAACAAATGCATAGACGCAGCCTCTGGTCAATCGACGCCAGTAGGTTTGGGGAAACATCTTCCGCTCCGCAGCGCCGAAGTTCTAAGCACCGCTCCAACGCCACCCAAAGGGTGGGGAAGAAAACGGACCCTCCCCGCCAATCGGCCCAAAGGCGTAATAATCGACCACTACGGGAAGCCGAACAACAATCCCTACGCCAAGAGTATGGAGATAAGTGTTTTCGATGTGGGCAACCGGGGCATATTTCTAATAATTGCCCTAATCGCGGCAAGGTGAATATGGCAGAACGGGATGATCAAGGTGAGGATGATCTAGAGGCTGATATGGAGGAGTATGTGGAGGACCCTAATGAGGGTTACGAAGATGATGTACATGAGTCATTCGTGGTTCGTAGATTAATGCTGACAACACCGGTCAACAATGACGAACCTCGTGGGCACAACATTTTTCGTACTCGTGGTAAGGTGGGCGATCCAATATCGAGTTGATCATGACAACGGTAGCAAGAGAATCGGTTGCTCGCTTGTAGACAAACCGAAGCGAGGTGATGAAGCATCCTACGCCCTACCAGGTTGGTTGGATTAATGCAGTTGGTAATGTCAAGGTAACGCAACAATGTCTTGTAGCTTTTTCTATTGGTAGATATAAGGATGAAGTATTATGTGATGTTGTTGATATGTCTGCATGCCAAGTGTTGTTGGGTAGACCGTGGCAGTTTGATATGGATGCCATGCACGGTGGATAATCTGGATTACGCTTACTAAAGATAACGTGAAATTTACTCCGCGCGCTGGTTGATAGTGGTCGCCCAAGGCCGCGGCAAAACAACTTTGATCTCTTTGTACGGGTAAAGAATTAGTTGTGAGGCTTCGATGTTATATTTGCAATGGTGGATAAAGAGTTTTGGGGTTAGTAGATTCTCGGTTCGCTCCCGAGCAACCGACATCGTTGCCGGGCAGAAGTTTCATGATCTTATGCCGAAGAGCTTCCCGCGGGTTACCGCATTATTACGAGACATTCAAAGATCACATTGACCTTGTTCCTGGTGCTACACTTCCTAACCTTCCCCACTATAGGATGAGCCCAGCAGAGCATGATATCTTGAGAGAACAGGTTGAAGAATTGCTGAAACGGGGATCCATTCAGGAGAGCATGAGTCCGGTAGCTCCCGCCCTTCTCGTGCCAAAGAAGGATGGGACTTGAGGATGTGTGTTGATAGCCGGGCCATCAATAAGATTACTGTGAAGTATAGGTTCCCTATTCCCCGTTTAGATGATATGCTGGATATGCTGCGTGGTGCTAAAGTATTTTCAAAGATTGATTTGAAGAGCGGATATCATCAGGTTCGGATCAGACCTGGCGATGAGTGGAAGACAGCTTTCAAGACAAAAGAGAGGCTTTATGAGTGGTGGTCATGCCATTTGGCTATCTAATGCTCCCAAAGACTTTCATGCGACTTATGAATCAGTCCCGGCCGCTCAAGTTCCCCGGTTGTTTACTTTGATGATATCCCGATATTTAGTCGCAACGAAGAGGAGCACATTGGGCATCTACTGGCCGTGTTACGTGCCTCGAGGAGAATCAATTGTTTATTAATCTTAAAAAATGCAGTTTCATGCTTGATAAACCTGTTGTTTTGGGATATATTGTGTCTGCAGATGGCATACAAGTGGATGAGGAGAAGGTGCGGTAATTAAAGAGTGGCCACGACCTAAAACCGTGAGTGAAGTACATAGTTTCCACGGCCTTGCTACTTTCTACCGGCGATTCATACGAGATTTCAATAGTATCATGGCACCTATCACTGAGTGCATGAAAAAGAGGAAATTTTTATGAGGGGACGAAGCTGATGCAAGCTTCGCAGTGATCAAAGAGAAACTGACCAGTGCACCGATTTTGGCTTTACCGCATTTCAACAAACCATTTGAGCTCGAGACGACGCCTCTATTATTGAATTGGAGCAGCTTTTGATTCAGAGCGGACTGTAGCTTTTATGAGTGAGAAGCTAAGCGAGGCGCGATGGACCACTTACGAGATCGAAGTTCTATGCAGGTGCGAGCCGTTAATCGGGAGCAGATTCTGCTTCGTAAGGAGTTCGCTTTTACATACCGACCATGAGGCCTCAAATACATGAATGGGCGTAAGTCACTTAACCGTATGCATGCGCGGTGGGTAGCCTACTTACAACAGCTTCACTTTTGTTATCAAGCATAAGAGCGGCAAGATAACAAGGTGGCCGATGCCTGAGTCGCCGGGCAAGTTTATTGGTAACCATGCGATTGTGATCGGGTTTGACTGCTTCAAGGAGTTGATGTCGATGATGCGATTTTGCGAAGTTTGGGGTAAGTGCGGTCTTTGGAGGTGTCGGTGGTCCTTTTATGATTCAGAAGGGTTCCTATTCTTCAAGGATCGCCAGATTCGAGGATCTGCGTGAGAGCTTGATCTCGAAGTTGCATAAGGGAGGACATTGTGGCGAGACAAGACCTGCACTGGTAGCACAAATGATATTATTGGCCTCAATGAAGCGCGATACTTACAAGTTTGTGCGTAGTGTATTGTTTGTCGACAAATAAGGCCGCAGTAATACCGGTTTAGTATACACCACTCCAGCCCAGCCATGGGAGGATATCTCTATGGATTTTGTGTTGGGGTTACCGCGCACACAAAGATCCAATGATTCTGCTTTTGTGGTGGTCGATCGGTTTAGCAAGATGGCCCACTTCATTCCATGTCTGAAAAACCTCGGATGCACCCCATATTGCAGCCTTGTTCTTCCGTGAAGGCGCTGCTTGCATGGGGTTCCTCGCCCATCACTTCGATCGTGACACAAAGTTTTTGAGTTACTTCGGAAGACTTTGTGGCGCATGTTTCGCACGGAGTTGCGCTTTAGTAGCTCTTTTCACCCGCATCGACGGCCAACCGAGGTGGTCAATCGCACTTTGGGCTCGATTGTGCGTTGTTTATGCAAAGGATGCACCAAAGCGTGGGATCTCGGTTTTAGCCCCAAGCAGAAGTTCGCCAACAATATGGTCAACCGTACTACCAAGAAGACCCCATTTGAGATTGTGTATCGGCCTCCACGCCATACTCTCGATCCGGTCCCGCTGCCCAAACTACCTGTGTTATAGTGTAGTCGCCGAACATATGGTCAAAAAGATTGAAGCCGCAGTTTTAAGTGGTGCGTAATATTGAGGCTTCCAATGCGAAGTATAAAGAGGTCGCCGACAAACGACGCCGCTCCAAGGTCTGTGGATGATTTGGTTATGGTCCATCTACGTAGGAGCGGTTCCCGCTGGCACTTATAGCAAGTCGCATCCAAGAAGATTGGGCCATGCAAGATTCTGAAGAAGATCAATGACAACGCATATGTAGTTGACCTGCCGGACGGGTGGAACATCTCCCCTACTTTTAATGTGGCTGATTTGACTAACTTCTTCCCCGACGATCCTCTTTATCCTGTTGATGACTCGCGGTCGAGTCCTTTTCAAGTGGGGGAGACTGATGTAGAACAAGTAGCCGAGACGCATTTAAGCAAGGCATTTGGGAAGAGTTCAAGTTCGGGGTCCAGGAAGTTTCGAAAATGGGTCCGGCAGCTTCTCCGTTAGTTTCTAAGCAAGCAATAGTAGAGAGCACCTAACGGCCGGCGTAACTTTAACTGAAAGCGTAACTTTCGTCCGGATGAACTACGGGACCCACAGCATATCAAATCGAAGCTCTCGACGAGATCTACAAGACTCACAGGGTTTAGCCCGTGACTAGTTCGTTTTTAGCCCAAAAAACGCCGTTTAAGTACTGTTACGGGCCTTTGAAGTTTTCGGGCTTTTTCGTCTTTTTTGTTTAAGTCTTTTCCTTTTAGGGTTTGGATTGTTAGGGCATATAAATACCCTATTAAACATTATTTCGGCAGTTTTGAATAAAATTTGAGTTTTCTTACTTTGTGTTTGAACCCTAAGCCGTCATAGGCTTGTTCTAAGGAATTTCTCGTTGAAAGAGTTCCTTTTGATTGTTTCGCTGCGTCATAACTTCACGCCTCTTCTCCTGCCACCTCTTCCAAAAAAATACTAGTGACTTATTAGGCCCTAATCATCCATTCGCAAACCCAAAGAAGCTCATGGAGAGAGAGGGCCACCTCATGAAGTCTTCCTCTAGATCTCACTACTAATAGGAACACCACACTATCCTTTATTTATTGATGACTCTTTGAATACTTTATTTAAAATTAATTTTTTATCTTTGTTTTTTTTCCTTTTCTTGGTCAAATTTAACCAAGGGCCGTTTAGTTAGTCCTGATTCCTGATAGAACTTTCAGCGAAGTTTATTAATCCCTCTGTCCCAAAAAAATGGCTTCTTTGACAAGTCAAACTTTTTGAGATTGAAGCTTTACTTGCTTGTACCTCGTTTTAATTGCACTAACATTATTACTATTTTTAGAAATGGGACTATTTTCGGGACAAACAAAAGAGGAAAGAGGGACTTTTTTGGGGGGACGGTGGGAGTACTATAATAACAAGGAACACAAATTACATATAAGAGATGAAGGATGCAATCACCAGGTTTTTCATTGACTGCTCACCTCATCTAATATATTGATGCAACTCACTTTTGCAAGTACTAATCCAAACAAATCTCACACGTGTTAATCTAATTCTATGTACTGTAATCAGTTATGCTCTACATATGATTGTAGCATAATATTTTGATAGCGATAACGGATAAGGTTATTTTTTGAAAATTGAGTCAATGACAAATAAGAAACTGGAACAGACACTCCACTGTGGAGAAGTGGACCAAGAGAAAAGCCAGTGTTGTGCAATGCATGTGGATCAAGGTGGAGGATAAGAGGCACTCTTGTTGACTACATTCCAAAACATGCAACCAAGGACAATCAAGGCAAAAAGCCAAAGTATGGAGCAGAAGTCACAGAACCTGAATTGCCTTCAGTATGCTTTGAGGATGATACAACCAACAGATCTAGCTTGGGTTCCACTGAATCCTCTGAGACCTGCATTCATACCGAAAATATAAATGGTAAAAGACACTTTCACAACTTTCAAAAATATCAGATACTTTCTGGTTTCTTTCAGTTATATGAATAATTGTTTCCTCCATATCTCATATCACAAATTTGGACTTCTTGCATCAATTGAATTTGATAGTAAAGATTGAATAAGTAGGATGGTAAATTTCATTGGACACAAGATTCTAGAATTATGCATATATTTTTTTATAGGAAAGTGTGGCTCCTTGTTGGTATGGGGATTTGAACCAAGGACCTCAAGGTCTTTGCGTGAGTGTCCTTGCCATCTCCCCCCCCCCCGGATCAGAATCATGCATATTCAATACACAATTTTCTAGTGACTGCAGATTTAGTACTCCCACCATCCCAGAATAAGTGTCCAATTTTGTTCAAAAAAAAGTATAAATATTGTAACACAACAGTTTAAGACAAATAACTCTGTACATGACATAATAGTTACTAGCTCTGTCCCATAAAAGAGTTCACTTCCCAATTTAATTTGTAATTTGTCCAAGAAAAGGACTCGCATTTAAAAATTCGATCTATGAATTATCCATTATTTATTGAAACGTATTCCTTTCTTCCGAAGGCATGAATGTTGCTCTTACATGCCACATAAAGAATATATAGTTTTCAGTGCATATTTAAAGGGTATGTGTGGAAGTGAAAAGATGTTACTAAAATGTTTTGATTTTCGAAGTGGGACTCATTTTGGGGATGGAGTATATACCATTTGACTTCTGTGATGATCAGAAACTTCTCTTCCCTGAATAAACACTATAGATTATCAGCAATTACTCTTCCCTGGATAAGTGTCCCGTATATAATACATAAACATTTATCAAGCCAGAATGGGTTAAAGTCTCTGGCTTGATCACTTCATAATATATGTTGAGGAATTTCAGTTTCAGATGCTAGAATGTTAATAACATGTTGCAGTTATGAGATAACATTATAATTTCAGAAAGAGAGTGAATCAAATAGTTACTTTATCACCCTTGTGCAACCAGTAACTTCATTGTAAACGCGACAATAGATAAAGACTAAATTTCCATTATTTTTTCAACTGTTCAACCAAAGAAACGAATATTCCTTCACGTATGAGTGATACAGGAAGGCTTACTCAAACCTGAAGCCCCTACATCACCACTGAAAAATAGAACAACCAATAGATTTCTTCCCTCGAAACTATGGAGGCCTCATATTGCTACACCCTAAGCCCTATATTTGTAACTTGCAAGTAGCTCCAACAAAGCCTCTCCTTCGCCTTCCCGCCCTTTCTCCTCCCTTACAATCTCCCAAATCCAATCAAATACTTTACTCGGTTGCGTTTTGCAATCAGCGATCAACTTCTCAATGCTCAAAAAGAACCAAAATCTTTTTCTTTTTACCATGAATCCATTCATAATCCTTTTTTTTATAGGTAAGTGTGACCCGTTGTTGGTACGGGGAATGGAACCAAAGATGAGGAAATCACCTTTAAATAATTGACAGGCAAGCAGAAATTAACAAAATTATAGCAAATTGAAATACCTTAAACCATCTAGATAGATGCTCAATCTATTCATTCATAATGAATAAAAAGCATGAATAACTCTGAATACCAAATATTATTATTCAAATTAAACACATCCTAAGAAATTTGAATTACCAAAATTAACATAGAAATCCAAGTAAACTTACCAAAACTGCACAAATCAGATTAATCAGTTACAGATTATAAGCTAGAAGGAAAATGAAATTGGATCAAAAAACTCACATACAAGAGGTAGACAAAATCTAACAAAGATCTCATGTTAGATTTGTATGATTATTGATCATTTGGCAAACAAAAGAAATAGCTTCGCCATGATTGAGCATGTGTTACTTCTCTGCAGTTGGCTCTGTTTGGACTAGGGTTTAGGATACACAAAGTATTGATCTCTAGCAAAGTCAAAGGGTTCACATGATGTGCCAGCTTAGTCAGATAGGGTAGAGAATCAAAGATAGTTCGGTACTCCGACCATAAATGAGAGTGGTTTCCGGTGAAAGCACAGATTTGATTGACTAATTAGAAATCAGTTATTTGAATGTCAATGAATTTGGACAACAATATAGTAGTTTATTTTCTTGAAATGATGACTTGATGACATTAGTCTCCAACTAATGTAGTAAGAATCAGAGCATGATAATATCTCTCTTTCTATATCTACCAAAAACATTATTTCTCTTTATATACTGATGAAATTCTTATGACACAGGCTCAGAGGAATTTAAAATATGGGACAGGGAATCAATTCCAAGACACAAGAGATCTGTGCTAAACCAGTGGGTTCTTTCACCAGTTGCACGACTTCACAAAGATCTTCTTCACATTATGTGCCAGCAAGAACGCTTGAATGAATCGGAAGATGAAGATGTGCTCATTTATGATAATGTCAATATATATTCTTCTCCACCAGAGACAGCTCTCGGTGCTATTCTACTTCAATCACCAAATCCTGCAACAAACAAAAACAAGCCAGAGTCTTCTTTCACGGAGGGCGAGAAAAACCCAGAGTCCCCTATCCCAGAGAAGGAAAACAACCCAGAGTCTTCTCTCTCAGGGAAGGAAAACAAGCCAGAGTCTCCTCTCCCAGAGAATGAAAACAACCCAGAGTCTCCTCTCCCAGAGAATGAAAACAAGCCAGAGTCTCCTCTCCCAGAGAATAAGACATCTTGCTCAACAGATGTCTCCTTAGGGCAATTAACTTCGTAAGTGATAGTACCTTATGTTAAGTAATTGAGGGCTTATCCTTAAAGGAGTCTTATGCTTTTTTCTATCCGTTTCACATCAACTTTCAAGGGATTTTAAACAAAATCTTTTTTAGAGTCTACATAGTGATGTCATTTGTCAAATTGCATAGAACAGAGTTTATTATATAAATTCATGTGTTGACTTTTAAGGTATTAATCATTAAAATGAACAGTTTGCAACTATATGAACTATTTTCCAGGAAAAGTATTCCTCTATCTAATCAAGTTGACCAGAAAAATAATTTTTCTCCATATATGTGCACGAGAGGAAGGAGCAAGGGAAAAAAACATTCTGCAGATCATATGTGCACGCGCTCGAGGGTATGTTGGATGCATGTCATTTCCTTCTCTGTTTACTTGCTTGTTTCTATGTATAGTATCATCAATATTTTAAGTCTTCCATTTGCATTCTATTTGTGATGAAAACTATTACTAAGGAATATGTTCACAAAAATGTCTAATAATAACAAACAAAAGAGTCCAGTCGAATCAATTAAACTAAGCTTTCGGCCAATGACAAATCTCAAAGGATTACTAGACTTTCTTACACTTCGCACACGTACCTTTCAAAAGATTGGATTCAGGTACTACCAACATTTAACGCGCTTTTATTTTCTACATACCCAATCTATATATATATATATATATATATATATATATATATTCATCTATAACTCAATTGACCAACTCATGACAAATTATTGAAAAGTCAAACTAAGAAAAAAAAAGTAATAAATCCCCTTACATACAACTTTACGCCTCAAATATATGAATAAAGACAAGACATTAATTCCCAATTTATAGTGACACATATTTCACCTATATCAAGTGCAAGCCTCAAATATACGTAATATCTCTATCCCACATCGGGTAGATGTAGTGCTTGTTTGTGCCTTATAAGTGACCACCCATCATCACTAGGCACCAACATCATCCATTGGGTGGGCTTGTGATATACCTTGTTGACCCAGGTGCTAGATTCTTAGTGGGCATGCATAGTGGACCGCCCTTTCGAGCTTATGGCGTTACAATGTGACAATCATAGCAGCCGTAACGCTAAAGGTCGCATTGTCAAGGCCTCAAAGGGTGTTTCAGAGGATATGTAATAAAAGCATGCAATATTTTTCCTCACACTCACACGTGTTTTGTTTAGTTGATCATTAATCAACGAAAATAATCTCATTATCTATTACTCCCTCCGTCCGAAAATTATTCTCCTGCTTTCCTTTTAATCCATCTCAAAATAATTGTCTTTTTTGAAACTTTTCTTTTTAGGACAACATATTTACCACTTTACCCTTACTTTTTCATCCTACTTTAGTTATGGGGCACATAGGCACATACACATGAGGAAATAGCTTGGGTAATACCCAGGACAGTGGAAGATATGCTCTGCGAATGGTCTTTTTATAAGAGAAAAAAGAAGAAGAAAGATGTTTGGGAAGTTGCTCCTTTGGCGGTGTGTTTGGTGTATATGGACCAAACGTAATCGTAGAGCATTCGAGAACGTTGAGCTGAATGTAGACAGATCTAAGGATCGTATTGTGGAAACTATTGTATAGTATTTTTGGTAGGAGTATATTGTCTGTATACAAAGGGTGTGACCCCTGATTACTCGCTTGTTTCTAATATATCTTTTCTTATCAAAAAAAAAAAAAAAAATCAATTCAATTGTTTTTCCTTCATCCATGTGTCGGGTTACAACAATTTTAGGACGGAGGGAGTATATAATTGTATTCGAGTGAAATCGTCAATTTTAATCATTAATGGTATCCTTTTATTTATTAACACTTATATATATATATAAACTTTGACTATTTTTCTTTACAAACTTCTATTTTTTCTTAAATAAAACTCAACAAGGCAGGGAAGGAACAATAATAGTCAAATACTCCATCCTTCCCATGCAAAGAGTTCATTATTCTATTTTGAGAAGTTTCACTTAAAAAACCACTTTCAAAAATTGTACTTACAATCTCTATGACCTTTCAACTTTACCCTCCACATACAGGGGCGGATCTAAAGCCAAATGAGGAGGGCTCTAGCCCACGTCAAAATTTGGAAAAAAAAATATAAGATAAAATAAAAACTTATATGTTAAACATCATTATTAATCTCAAGCTCTTTTATAATTATGTATGTAATGGGTAAGGCTCATTAAATCACCGACTATAAGTAACTTATTTTTTCGATTAATGAAGTTATTTTGCACGGTTATTACAGTTTACAATATTTATAAAATACCTAGCCCTCATGGTACCAACATCTTGGATCCGCCCGTGTTCACATATGCTATAAGGATCTTGGCTATGCTCAATATTTTTGCGATTATGACAAACTCCAACGATACTAATATAACCCTTAAATATTAGATTTTTCAAACTTGGACTATTTCCATGGAATAGAGGGAGAACATTTATGTCACGAACGAGAGGAGTCTAACAAGCACAAGCAATAAAAAAATTGTGCCTGCAGGAGTTATCCATCATAGACGGCACGAATGCCGTTACATGACAAGTTAAACTCATCATGTAAGGAGCGTCTCGCTTGTCCTGCCAAGAAACCAGTCCACATAATGTTAATGGTTGGCATTGGTACGCTAAAATGACACCGCCATGTGATGGTAACAGCTAACTTTTAGATCCATCTCAAATGAACCACTGCCCTATGATCCAAGAAGACCTCACCCTTAACTTTAAACTTAGTTAATGATGTCTGCATAAAGTTAACCAAACCATTAAGCTTAGTAAGAAATCTATCCTTTACCATGTATGGTGCTCGGATAGAACCAACCATACCATACAGGCATGCCATGAGTGTCTTGATAGATACTTTAACCGGATAACAAGATTAGTGATGGCATGCTATTGAAGAGTATCAATGAATAGCATGTACACACAGTATGACCAATCTCAAATGCACGCACCTATAAAGAAGTAATGACAGCACAATTCATCTTTAGATTCTCTTTAGACTCCATAAACCGGTCTAACGTCAACTACCTTCAGATAGAAGATGCCTTGAAAGGTTCACATAAGTAGACATTCGTACACCTTAATAGTTATTCATATAAATATGTTATTGAGTGGAATGAAGGGAGTATTATATTAGGCTCTATCAAGAAGGTTCTCTTCCTTACTCTTTCTCGAGAAACGAAGTATAGTTTGATCAGCTAAAAAAATTTTTGATAAGTAATAATTATATAAAAAAACATCAAAAAAGGTGATGCGTCCTTTGTACACTAGGAGTATACCATACCAAAAAGATTAGCCAATATATATACTATTTACAAAATCTACAATAGAAATGTTAGGACTAGAAGTGGAGTGATCGGCCTCGGAACACCAAAAATGAAGGGTGCGAATCAACAAATTCTTCCGAGACTGACATTTCGTCGTTATCAAATGCCCTATGGTTTCTTTCCCACCATAGAGTCCAACACACTCCCAAAAGAGCTATCTCCCAAAAACGGTTTCTCCTATTCTTATACCCCATAGACCAGCCCCTAACACGGTCAATAATCGACCTCAGCATGACCCAAGTCATCTTGAGCAGTCCCAGCACAAAATTCCATAACTCGATAGCCACTTGGCAGTGTAGGAGCAGATGATTTACACTCTCCTCACTAGCCTTGCACAAATAACACCTATTGACAAAAACCATATTACGTTTCCGCAAATTGTCCCCGGTTAGGATAGCTTCGTGAGTCGCTTCCCACATGAAAAAAGCCACTCTCTTAGGGGCTTTAGAGTTCCAAACTGCTCTCCAAGGAAAGGAAGTTCTGCCACAATTGATAAGCTTGAGATAATACAAATTCACTGAAAAAAAAGGACCCCTGTACCATACCACCTTATCCACCAACCTGTCCGTATTCTGCTCTTGAAGCCTCCCTAAGAGCTGCACAACTGACTCAATCTCCCAATCATGAAAATTCCTTCTGAACGTGAGATTCCAGAAAGGGTTACCCTCCACCGTAGACAAAACAGAACCAACTCTACAATCCTTATCCGTGGAAATCTCAAATAAGTTATCTATCTTCCCAAAATCTCACAGAGACCCCGTTGCCAACCTCAAATGCAATGAATCTCTCAAAAGAGCTCCACCCTTTCCTGATGCCTCGCCACACTCCCACCCCATAAGTAGAATTGACTAAACTTGAGAACCAGCAGTGATCCCCTGCTCCATACTTGCAAACCATCACTTGTCTCCAAAAAGCCTCCTTGTCTGTAAGATACCTCCACAACCATTTTCCCAGCAAAGCCTCGTTAAAGAATTTGAGTTTTCTGATGTTCAAACCTCCCTCTTGAACCCTAGAGCAACTTTCTCCCTGTTCACTAAATGAAACTTGTGCCCATTCTTCCCACAAGAAATCTCTTTTCAACTTCTCTAATCTTTGCCTTATTGTGGCAGGAATCACAAAGAGCGATAGGAAATAGGTCAGTAAATTAGTAGGAGTGTTCTTGATTAGGACTAATCTCCTCTCCCCCTTAGAAAGGAGTCGACGCTTCCACCCTGCCAATCTCTGCTCGAAACGCACAATCACCGGATTCCACAACGCCCTACTCTTTGACTGTGCACCTATGGGAAGACCAAGGTAATAGGAAGGAAGAAAAGCAAACTTACATCCAAAGAATGAAGCTAGATCCCCAACATTTTCCACAACCCCTACAAGAATAATTTCACTCTTGGAAATGTTAATTCGAAGACCCGAAACTGCTTGAGAGAATAATAATACCAATCGAAGATACCCCAACTGAGCCTTATCTGCACCGCAAAAAACCAAGGTGCCATCTGCAACAAGAAGATGGGAAACCGACACCTCCCTCTCCCCTCTCCTCCCCACCTTGAATCCACTTATAAGACCTTCCAGCACTGCCCTCTCTAACATCCTGCTAAGAGCCTCCATAACAACAATAAACAGAAACGGGGACAAAGGGTCACTTTGACGCAAGCCCCTCGAGCTTGAAAAAAACCCTAAGGTTCCCCATTCACCAAAACAAAGAAGCGTACTGTAGAGATGCAGAATCGGATCCATTGGATCCATTTAGGCCAAAATACGAAAAACACCCTGAAGTTTCCACCCAATCCCAAAACGATACCCAACCTAAGATTTGTGTCATAATCATACCTGATATTGCAAATTGTCCCATTTTGCACCCTAGCCCTAATGGGCGTTAGAAAACTAACAGAAAGTTAGCATGTGCATCTCACATACAGGGGCAATTTAGTCTTTTTCTTCAAAAATTTCTTTAATTCATCTTCTACACACATACAACACTATGTCGGAAAAGGAAATAACAGGACGATGTCGAATTACCGAGTTGTGGATCCAATGGAAAATGCTTCTAGAAACGTGAAGGTCGAACCCGTAAGGTCTTCGCCGTGGCGATCACCGCAGCAAAGGAGAAGCTATTTTGACTCTGCCGATTTCTTCCCGGAGCCAAAGCAGACGACTGTCTCAATCTTTGGAGAAATTGAGAGAAGACTGAAGATGAGAGGTATTGATGAACAGTCGACAGATCTGGAAACATTGAAGCAAATTCTAGAGGCATTGCAACTCAAAGGCCTTTTGCATTCTAAAAAGCCTTCAAATGAAATCAGCCACCGGAACTTCTTTTACGAACACGTCAACACCAGTTTCCATGTCATCACCACAGTATCCATCTACACAGTGAGGTGGAGGCACCATCAAGCCTTCCGCCATGTTGGCAATCAATTGCGGCATACCAAACACTGCCTCCTCATCCATGTAAAACAAATTCTCCGAAGACGACGTCATTGCGCCCTCCTCCTGCATGTAATCAGGAGAAACCTCCAAAGATTCCTGAGTCCGAAACGCCTCGGCCGCCGCCTTTTGAATATCCTTTGTGTCAGCAGAGGCCGGAATCGGCAGCCGCCACGAAGAGTCGACAAAATTCAAACGCCTTGGCAGACTATTCCTTTGGGAGTATGCTGGGTGATTTGGAAAGAAAGGAATAGGAGAGTTTTTGATAACGTGGAAAGGTTCGTGTCGTTCTTTGAAGAATGAGTTGCTTCATTGTTTTTTTGGTGTAGTGATGGTGTTAGGTCTGAGGTCAATTCTTTTGCTGACTTTGTAGTGAATTTTTGTAATCTGTAATTATTGGAGTTTCCCTCCTGTGTAAATAGGCTGCGGCTCCTTATTTGCCGCTTTTGATTTTTAATATATACCTTACTTATCAAAAAAAAAAAATTCAAACAAGCCGACCGGCCTCGGAGAGCAACAACAGCCACGTCATGAGCTCGAGTTGCCATCTCAGCAGTGGGAAACGTACCTACCCAAATCCTGGTCTTCTTATTAGGCTCCCTAACTTCACAAACCCACTTGCCAGAGTCCCGGCGGCGTATTCCCATGTATACCAGGTGTCGAGTTTCGCGAAACTTCTTCCTCCCGGCGCGCTTCTTGGGATTGCTAGAAGCAAGCATGACATCCTCGTCTCGAGAAATTCGATCGCTGGCGCCGCCACCGTCGGAATTTGAGGACGATTCCGCGAATTCAGGGTAGCAAAAGTTGGAGGCATAAGAGAAATTGTCTTGATTTTGAGTAAATATATCCATTTCAATTAAAGAAAGATGAATTAAAGAAATTTTTATGAAAAAGACTAAATTGCCCCTGCATGTGAGATGCACATGCTAACTTTCTGTTAGTTTTCTAACACCCGTTAGGGCTAGGGTGCAAAATGGAACAATTTGCAATATCATGTATGATTATGGCACAAACCTTAGGTTGGGTATCGTTTTGGGATTGAGTGGAAACTTCAGGGTGTTTTTCGTATTTTGGCCATCCATTTAATACCAAAACCCATCCTTTCCAACATGTATAACATAAAATCCCAGTTCAAATTATCATAAGCTTTCTCGATATCGAACTTACACAATAACCCCGAAACACCGCTTTTCAAACTGTTGTCCACGACTTCATTGGCAATAAAAGACGCATCCAAAATCTGTCTATCCTTCCCAAAAGCGTGTTGTGACGCCGAAATAATTCTGCCCATTACCCTTTTCATTCTTTGGGCTAGCACTTTGGAGATAAGCTTGTAAATGCCACCAACCAAGCTAATCGGTCGAAAGTCTTTCAAATCAGTAGCACCACTCTTTTTTGGAATCAAGGCTATGAAGGCAGCATTAAGGCTTTTTTTCAAATCTCAGGCAGCATTGAGCTAGCACTTTGGGCTTTATCTCCCTCCATCTTACGTAACACTGCTGCCACTTCCTCAACCGAAAAGGGACGCTCCAGCACTGCCCAAAGTCAATTCCATCCAGATTTGGTCTCCAATCCCCACTTTCCTCGTACTGTCGCCTATAAAAATTCATGATGCCAACCTTAATCTCTGCCTCATCCTCTAACAGCACATCTTCAATCTGGACAGACCTAATTTTTTTGCTGCTCCACGGATCTTTGCCATCCTGTGAAAGAACTTGGTATTACCATCTCCCTCCTTTAACCACTGCACCCGCGACTTTTGTCTCCAATAGATCTCTTCACGACTAAGAAGACTCTTCAATTCCTGTTTCAACTGCACCCTAAGGAACTCTTCTGCCTCATCCAATAAACCATCCCCTGCTCTATCATCCAGCCTGCATATCTCATCCGAAATGTATTTGATTTTAAACTCCACCTTTCCGAAAACCTCTCTATTCCAAACTTTTAAATCCTCCTTGAGTAACTTCAGTTTTCTAGCTATTCTGAAACTCGGATCACCTGCCACCAAGTAAGAATCCCATCTAGCCTTCACCCAGTCCAGAAACCCGGGCTCTTTCAACCACATATTCTCAAACCGAAAAGGGGTTTTCCCTTTAGAACTACCGCCGCACTCAAGAAGCAAAGGCACATGATCTGATGATAGCCTCGGTAAACAGGACTGAACAGAACCACTAAAACAGCCCTCCCAATCCCCTGAAATTAAGAATCTATCAATTCTCGAAAATTGATGACGCTCCCCATTTCTAAACCACGTGAAATCGCCCCCTACCAAAGCAAGATCCAACAACTCCATCTCATTAATGAAATCATTAAACTCCATCATTTCTCTAGAATAGATACGAGAACCAGAACATTCGTGAGGGAGTCTAACCGCATTAAAGTCACCCCCTACACACCAAGGCACACCCCATCTAGCCTTTGTATCCTTTAATTCTACCCAAAATCTCTCCCTAGCAGCAGTGCTACACGGCCCGTAAACCCCTGTAAAAGGCCAATCTCTGCTATTATCCAAAGTCTTCAGCAAACATGAAACTGAGAATTCACCCAGCAAAGAGTCAACTTTCGACAGAACACTTCTGTCCCACATAACTAGCACCCCCCCAGCAGCCCCTACGTTAAATGAACCCAATCCATCCCTCTAGCACTCCAAACACTATCAATGATACTAACATCAACCTTCTCCATTTTCGTTTCTTGAAGACAAACAACATTCAGTTTCCATCTCCTGATCAATCCTTTTATCAGTGTTCTTTTATTTACATCATTAAGGCCCCACACATTCCAAGTCACAATTCTTAGATGCATATTAAACATTTTTTCCTCCTTTCCCCCCCTTCCTGGCACAGGAACATATCAGCATTAAGACTACTGCACAACTGTTTAAGCACCCTTTTACCTTTCTCCTTAGTTTTGTTATGCCTCTTGCAGCTATCACCCCCTGACGATCTCCACTTCTTCTCGATGTCCAGAAGTAAATCCAGGATCTGATCCTCATAACCTGAACCAGCCACCCCCAAAGCCTTCCCGACACCTAGAGCCTTTTGTTTAACCCATACCGAAATATCCTCATCCACCTCTTTATCTGTAAGATATGCCACTTCAAAAGTATCTTTTGGACGAATTATATTGATCGGAGTACATGAAATAGGTTCACCTTCCTCCTCTGGCAACTCCTCCTCCAGCTTATCATTAGGCAAAGAAGACTCATACCCAAAATTCCCAACATTCAAGAGCTTCACTTCATGCCCCTGGCCTAACTTGAGAGTCTGCAGAGCATTCTCACCTACCACAAAACCTTCTGCAACTACCAACTCCTCGAAGAGACGACGATCCTCATACTTATCCCAGCTGCCACTACTTTGACGAAGATCTCGACCAAAAACCCATTCCAGAAAATCCCAAGATTCTGCCATTCCCGAATTGGACGATGGAGCCATTTTCGAAGCCTCCCCACTAGACTCTGCTTGAGATTGAGACAAAGCAACCTCCTTAACAATATTACCATCCACCGAAAAAGGCTCTAAGTCTGCAACCTCGACATAACAGTCGAAACTGCCACCCTGCCCTTCAAATTGGGTCTTCGCCCAGGCCTGTCCAACCTTAAATGGATGGACCTCTTCAGAAATGACCCCCCCTGCCTGTCTCTCAAAATAAGCGTGTTGGACTTCAGCCCCATCTACCAAAATAGGATTACCTAGACCCCCCATTGGATTTAAGTAATCCAGAGAGACCTCCGGCCCACCCCTAAAAAAATCCTCCAAATAAACCTTTTGAGCCTGCTGTATCTCAGGATGTAAAATAAACTCAATTGGGCTTTGTGAAGAAAAAGGCCCAGATTCACCAGCAACCGGCTCGGTCTGGCCCACATCATGTTGACCCACCTTGGCCTGAAGCTCGCCATCCCCAAAAACGACACCGTCACCCTCAATCGATTTAAAATTTGAATCGCTAGCAGCCCACGTGCGTGTTGCAGCAGTGGCACTGCACTGCACCCTGCGTCCAAGTACTTTTTCTGGCGCCACACGTAATTAGTCTGAACGTACGTCCCTCCACCCTTTTCGCCGCCTTGCTAACCATGCTACTATGTTAGATTACCTACCTCCTGTCGTGATTCCTAGATTCTTCTAAACCTACTCTTTGATAATCTTAAGCTTTATGAATCTCTAAGTGCTACTGATGGAATAACCAAGTGTAGCGGTGATGAATCAAGTATTTGTTCAGGGGAGGTTTACAGGGATATCATGCCTTTTAATCGTATTCAAGGATTACGAAATAACTCTTGAAAATAATAGAAGTAAATAGAGTGAGGTAGGGTCAAAGGGAGTCGCTTTAATAAAACGAATGTGAAAGTGTGGACATTTAAGGGAACTACGGAATTAAAGACTGGCAGGGAGGATGATGCCGAGAGAGCTGCTACCATAGAAAAAGGTACTCTGCCGCAAGAGGAGAAGGAAGATCATACAGAGGTTGAAGGCGAGCTATCAGTTGGAGCTCAGGAAGGGATCAACGGAGAAGAGGTGGATGAGCCGATACTATATCTGTAGTTCGACCTGAAGATTTGGAGGAGATAAGACTTTTACCGAGGAGATAAGACTTTTACCTTTTGAAGATAAGGAAAAGGAATTAAAGACTGGCAGGGGGGATGATGTTGAGAGAACTGCTACCAGAAAGAAAGGTACTCTGCCGCAAGAGGAGAAGGAAGACCATACAGAGTTTGAAGTCAAGCAATCAGTTGGAGCTCAGGAAGGGGTCAACGGAGAAGAGGTGGACGAGCCGATAGTTTGCACCCCTATATCTGTAGTTCGACCTGAAGATTTGGAGGAGATAGGACTTTTATCTTTTGAAGATAAGGAAGAGGATATTTCGATATGGGCAAAACGGAGTGCAAAGAATTTTGGAAAATTCTTGGGTGTTTCTTGTGAAGGTTTTGAAGACAAAATTATGGAACTGTTGCTGGATATAGAGAAAAATTGGAAGTCTTCGGAAGATTTGTGTTAATTGGTGTTATATGTGCAAAAGGAAAGGAGCGATGAAAGTGTGGATCATTTGCTTATTCATTGCCCCATGTCGACGGAATTATGGAATTGGATTTTTGGTCTGTTCGGAATTGCCTGCCGGATCAGTTTTGGATTTATTCTTGAGCTGGTCTCTTTGTAAAAGAAGCAGGAAAAATTCCTTATGGGAGGTTGCCCCGTTGGCGGTTTGTTGGGTCATTTGGAAGGAAAGAAACAAGAGGGCTTTTGATAATGAGGAAGGGACTCTAGAGAAGCTTAAAGATACTTGGCTGCGCACTGTATCTTCTTGGCGCCCTGAGTCGGTCGACCTTTCCAGACTCCTACTCACTATCTTGAAGTGATAGGGAATTCCCTCCATCTCGAGTAGCTTGAGATCTCTTGTATTTTCTATTTATTGTACATAGGCCGCGTCACCTGTTTTGATGCTATTCGTATATAATACTTTTACTTATCAAAAAAATGAAAGGCAAATACTCAAGGGAAAGGGGCAAGAGAGAACTGAAACAGTTATGCTGCAATTTCAATCTTGATCAGTTAGGGGTTATGGATGGGGAGGGAAGGAGGAGAAGAGGGTCAAAATAAAGTTTCCCTATGCAGCTCAAAATAATTTCTTGGAATGTTGGGGCTTGAATGATGTTAGAAAGAGGAATATTATCAACGCATTGTTGAGAAGATGGAAACCTCATGTGGTATGTTTACAAGAACGAAAATGGAAATAATAGACCGGAAGGTGATTAACAGTTTAGGAGAAGGTAGATGGTTTGACTGGGATTTTCTTGGTGCGGTAGGATCAGCTGGTGGCATTCTCATCATGTGGGACAGGAGGGTGGTGACAAAGTTGGGGGTTGATAGAGGTTGCTTTTCGATTTCGTGTGTCCTGAAAATGGTAGATAATAATTTAGAGTGGCTCTTCTCGGGAGTTTATGGACCTTGCTTTGATTCTAATCGTCATAACTTATGGGAGGAGCTGAAGAGGGTAAGGAATAGTTGGAATATCCCTTGGTGCTTAGGTGGGGATTTTAACGTGATTCGTTTCCCGCAAGAACGTTCTGGAGCTAGGGTGTTTTCTCGGGCTATGGAGGAATTCAACGACGTGATTCGTTTCCCGCAAGAACGTTCTGGAGCTAGGGTGTTTTCTCGGGCTATGGAGGAATTCAACGACGTGATTCGTTTACCGCAAGAACGTTCTGGAGCTAGGGTGTTTTCTCGGGCTATGGAGGAATTCAACGACTTCATTAATGAGCTGGAATTGGTAGATCTTAATCTCATGGGAGGAGAATTCACTTGGTTTAGGGAGGGTGTAAATAATCAGCACTCCAGGATTGATAGATTCCTCACATCTGCCGACTGGGAGGAGAGCTTTAGTGGTTCTGTACAGTCTTGTCTTCCTAGAGTTTTATCAGATCATGTTCCTTTATTGCTGGAGTGTGGGGGCTGCTGTAGAGGAAAATCTCCATTTAGATTTGAGAATATGTGGTTCAAAGAACCGGGATTTGTGGAGTGGGTCAGATTGAAGTGGCGATCGTATGCGATAGAAGGAAATCCTGGATTTATTCTGGCAAAAAAATTGAAACTTCTGAAGGCAGACATCAAAGTTTGGAACAGGGAGATGTTCGGGAAGATTGAAAGAATAATCTAGAAAGAAAAGCTGAGTTGGGTGACCAGTCAGTGGAGGAGGAGGAGGAGCAACAGTCAGTTGCTAAAAGAGAATTGGAGCAGTTACTTCTTAGCGAGGAAATCTGTTGGAAGCAAAAATCGAGGGTGCAATGGTTGAAGGAAGGGGACAGGAATACCAAGTTCTTTCATTGGATGGCCAGCGTTCACAAGACTGGTAATCAGATCCAAAGCGTTTCGATAGAAGGAAGGTTATTAGAAGACAAGGATGCAATTAAAGAAGGTATTGTTGATTTCTACGAACGCTTATATTCAGACTGCAATAGTCGTCAACCTAAGCTGGATGGTGTTCAGTTTAAGGTCCTTGATGAGGAGAACAGGATGGTGCTGGATCAACCCTTTTCAGAAGAGGAGGTGCTGGTAGCTCTCAAGTCTTTGAATGGAGATAAAGCGCCGGGTCCGGACGGTTTCTCGATGGCTTTTTATAAAAAATGCTGGGATGTGGTCAGGGAAGATGTTATGAATGTGCTTCAATTTTTTCATGAGAATAATTGCTTCGAGAAGAGCCTCAATGCCACGTTTATTACTTTGATCCTGAAGAAAAGCGGAGCTAATGATTTGAATGATTATAGACCAATTAGCCTCATTGGAAGTGTCTATAAACTGGTTGCTAAAGTACTGTCTCTTAGGTTGAGGAAAGTGATTGGACAAGTTATATCAGATTCCCAACATGCTTTCGTCGGGGGGACAGATCATTGATGCGTCTTTTATCGCAAATGAGGCGGTGGATGCTAGACTGCGAAGCAGAATCCCAGGTTTGTTGTGTAAGCTTGACATCGAGGAGGCGCATGACCACGTTAATTGGGATTTCTTGATATATTTGCTAGATAGAATGGGGTTCGGTGACAAATGGAAGAAATGGATGTCCGCTTTTCAATTTTAGTTAATGGTGAGCCCTCAGGATTTTTTGGTAGCTCTAGGGGCTTGAGGCAGGGAGACCCCCTTTCTCCGTTTCTTTTCATCATCATTATGGAGGCGCTAAGCAGGCTAGTGGATAGAGCCGTTAGTGGAGGCTTCATTAGTGGGTTCAGATTGGGTCAAGCAGAAGGAACAGAGATGGTGGTGTCACGTCTCTTATTTGCGAATGATACTTTGGTATTCTGTGATGCGAATGTTTCGCAGCTTGGTTATCTCCGCTTAGTCTTATTGTATTTTCAGATGTGTTCGGGTCTTCAAATTAATATCACCAAAAGTGATATCATGTATGTTGGCGAGGTAGTTGATATTCAGTTATTAGCTTCTTTTTTCGGAAGCAAAGCAGCAAGTCTACCTTCGTCGTACCTTGGTTTGCCTTTAGGAGCTCCATATAAAAATAAAGTGATGTGGAACCCGGTTATTGAAAGGTTTGAGAAGCGGCTTTCAGGATGGAAGATGCAGATGTTGTCAAAAGGGGAAAGGCCTACTCTTATTAAAAACACTTTATCGAGCCTACCCACTTATTATATGTCCCTATTTGGGATAAGGTTTGCTCCAATTTACAGGAGGGTGGTTTAGGTATTAAAAGGTTGAAGAATTTCAATTTGGCCCTTTTAGGCAAATGGCTATGGAGATTTCTGGTTGCAAGAAATGATCTAGGGAAGAATGTGGTGATTAGTAAATATGGCGAAGGGGATCACTTTTGGTTTCCAAAACCCATCGTTATTCCCTATGGAGTGGGAGTATGGAAAGGAATATGTAGAGGCTGGGAATCTTTCGCGAAGAATATTTCTTTTGAGATTGGGGACGGTTCTTCTATCAAATTTTGGACAGATGAATGGTGTGGAGATGCAGAATTGTGGAGATCTTATCACTTTGGCAAGGGATAAGGACTGTTTGATTAGTTCGGTCCTTCAAATGAATGAGGGCAAAGCTATGTGGAATTCGATTTTTAGGAGTTTTCAAGACTGGGAGATGGAATCTTTTATGAGCTTCTTTGAAAAAATTCATGGTGTGCAAATAGGGGGAAGCGGAGTGGATGAAGTCAGGTCGGCTGGAGGAGGAAATGGGATATTTTCAGTCAAGTCATTTTACAAGGTGCTGCTTCATAGTAATTGCAGTCATTTTCCATGGAAGTCTATTTGGCAAACCAGAGCCCCTAACAGAGTTGCTTTCTTTGCTTGGGAGGCATGTAATGAGGCAATTCTTACGGGCGACATTCTGCGGAGAAGGAACAAGATTTTTGTAATCAGATGTTATATGTGCAAATCTGATGAAGAAAGTGTTATCATTTGTTGATTCACTATTGACGAGTGGCTAGGCATTTTTGGGATCTGATTCTGGAAATGTTAAAGACTGCGTGGGTGATGCCTAACTCTTTTAAAGATGTGCTACTGTCTATTTATAAGAGGAAAGGAGGAATTTTTTTAGGATACAATTCCTTTAGCTGTGGTGTGGACTATTTGGGGGGAGAGAAATAAAAGGGCGTTTGAGAATGAGGAAAGTTTTATGCTTAAGATGGAAGACACCATGCTTCGCACTCTATTTCTTTGGTGTTCTGAGTCGTCGGAGACTATTCTGACTAATTATTCTTTTGTAGAATTTGTTAATAGTCTTACTTTTGACTATTATGTATACTCCTAGTGTACAAAGGATGCGTCACATGATTTGACGCTTTGTTTTATATCATACTTACTGATCAAAAAAAAAAGTGTGGACACCTTCGGTCAAAAGTGTCAACGAAAAACACCATATTTGACAAGGAGTCAAAAGTATCCACACATTCATGTAGAGGGTGGAGATTTCAAACCCTAAATCAGAATCCGAATATACCTAATTGATATCAAGCTTCTACTACATTCCTCAAAGGTCTGACAGGTCTACAACTAACACTATTTTTTTTGTAAGTAAATATAATATTAATCACAAAACAGGTGACGTGTTCTTGTACACAGGGAGTATACAAAACCAAAAGAATCAGATCTATCCATAATATTGATAAAAGAATCCCCTGAACACAACCCCACATCAGAATGCGAGAACTGAATAGTCTGATGCACTTCTTTCTTTAGCCGGTCGAAGTCTATCTCTACATTGTCATTTGTCAAACACCCTATGATTCATCTCCTTCCAAACATTCCACCAAAATTTCAAGGGAACATAATCACATCTACTGTTTTTACTTATACTTCTTATACTTCTGAAAGAATCCCATCCATGAAGCAGTTGAAGAACAGACCTAGGCATTGCCCAAGAAATATAAGAAGAAGGAATCCCATAGGCCCGGCAGTGCTGAAGCAAATGATTAACTGATTCCTCCTCATTTTTGCACATGAAGCACCAATTAACATGACCCTCCCCGAGCTCTAGGTTGCCCCCGGTCAGAATTGCCTCCTATCCTTATTTTTGAAGTACAAGTAAACAGATTTCACCGAGAAAATTTTCCTCTTCGAACCATCCCATAAAACTCTATCCTCCCCCGATCCTCTCCTCTAAATTTCATATAACATCTCGAAGAATCTAGAAACATCACCAATCTCCCAATCATGTAGATTTCTACGAAACGAGGGGATCCAAGAATCTACCATGTTACAGCGCTCAGAAACTCTTCCTGATTAACGGGTATATTGAATAAATTAGGAAATTCTCTCTGAAGATAAACTGCTCCGCACCACTTAGCCTTCCAAAATCACACCTTGTCCCCAGTTCCAAAGTTAAAGGAAGCCTGACTTTTGAAGAACTCCCGGACTTTAAGAATGCCTTTCCAAACACTTGACCCATAAGAGAAACAAACTTCCTTCGGGATTCCCTTCACCATATTTAGCCATCACTACCCTCCTCCACAACACTTCCCTTTCCCCTAGGAATCTCCACGGCCATTTACCAAGCAAAGCCCTATTGAACACCTTATTACTCTTAACTCTCAAACCTCCATTCTGAGTACTACCACAAACCGTATTCCAATTTACTAGATGATATTTCCACCCCTTCCCATAGAAAATCCCTTTCCAATTTCTCGATTATCTTCACCACCGACGTAGGAATCTAAAATAGAGAAAGCATATAGGTCGGTAAATTTGACAATATAGTCTTTATTGGAGTCAAACAACCTCCTTTCGACAAGTAACATCTCTTCCAACTCGCCAGCCTCCTTTCGAATCTTTCGAGAACCGAATCCCACACTGTTACATTCTTAAAAGCTGCCCCAAGAGGTAGACCCAGGTAGGCAGATACCATGTTGGAAAACTTCCTACTTTACACCCAAAAAACTCTGTCAAGCTCCCCAAATTGATTACTTCACCTACTCGAATAATTCACACTTTAAGATAATCTTCAACCCCGAAACTCCTTGAAAAAATAAAAGAACCGGTCTGAGGTAACCCAAATGAGATTTTTCCGCATCACAGAAAACGAATTAAACCAGCCTCACAAAGCAAGTATTCGTTCTCCACTGGCTTGAAAGTCTTCTCCTTGTAAAAGATTCTAAGTCTTGGAGAGGAAAGGTGGAAGAAAAGGCTGGGGATGCATTCAGGAGATCCAAGGTTAAGAAGCCCAAACTGCCTCTTTTGAATATTCCCACATTGATCTAGAAATTCCTTTCATAAGAGGCGGTAAGAGTATCGTCGGCGAACAACAAATGAGAGACCGAAAATTCTGCACTTTCCTGTCTGTCTACCTTGATGCCCTGAATGTAGCCTCCTGACACTGCCTTATCAAGAAGACTGCTCAATGCCTCCATAACCACTATAAAAAGGAATAGAGAGAGAGGAACCAGTATTTTGAACTTAAACCGTCAAAATGTCAAATAAATTCTCATTTTATGCTAAATTCATCAGCCATATTTGTCAATTCCTATAATCTCCATACCCATGTAAAGATTTAAGCTAATTCAATGCCTTACTACTAATTCCTAGCCCCTTTCCATGTGAAGTGTCCACTATTGTATTTTGGGAATTCCATTTTAAAAGAGTACACTTCAACAACAGCATGAGAAATTTTTTATTTGGCTCTTTAACCACGGCATGAAAAAATTTGTAATGGCCCAGTCTCCTTTGTCAAGCCTAATAGCTTTGATTTGCTGCGTTCTTTTCTTTTTAACCATAGCATGAAAAGAATTCGCATCAGCCTCCACATCTTTGACCCAGTTGACTTCGGTTTGATCTTGCCAATACTTTTTTCCAAGCTTTAAGTGGGTAGTTAAGTGTGTTTCAAACTATTCTCTTCCCCAACAAGGTCAACATAAGATTCACATCAATACTGGAGCTAATAGTCCTTGATCTAGCCTGAAGTTGTTGAATATTGGTTAGCATGATTGCCAAAACTAGTGTTTTTCCATTAGGATTTGGTGATGTGAGAACCCCGATCGAAAGCTGTTATTCTCAGATGACGAGTATCAATGAACGGTTCTCACAGGTGGCAATATATGTGTCTTTAGAGCAAAGCTCAAAAGCCCAAGAGCTCATAATACTGGTAGCTGAAAAATCCCAACCAGGTTTTTAACAGACATTCAAATGCTCTTTAGGGTGAAGAATTTACTTGCCTGGCCAACTTAAGTCAAAATTGTCAACAGAGAACACCACATTTGACAATGAATCAAAGTGTGTATCATCAACACATTCGATTACAATATGGACATTTCAAGCCCTAAATCACAATCCATACCTACCTAATCTATTCCATTCTATATCATTCCTTAAAGGTCTAACATTAACACTTATAAGCATCAATTAGCACCATCTTGAACTAAACTCGTAAAAATATAAAGTAAATCCCTCATTTCATGCTAAATTCAGCATATATGTTCATCAATTCCTGTAAACTTAACATCCATGTAAAGATTTTTAACTAACTCAAACCCTTGCTAACTCATTCATTTATCACATAATATGACAATGTAATAACTTAAACATGCACAAAAAAATAAAATAGTAATCCTACATTTACTGTGTAGATATAAACACATAAGATAATATAATGGTTAGGAATTCCTCACAAATTGATGAATTTCCTTGTCGTTTTCGATCTTTTCCATTTTCCCTTTCTTTGCCATCTCTTTTCTTCGAGCCTTCCATGAGAAAGACGGCCCTCTCTCTCTCCCTCCCTGCCAGTAGAATGGAGGGTTGCTTGCCAACTTAGGCCCCTGAAGTCTCAATCCTTCCCACAAACCCACTCCAATATTATTGAATCCACATGATGATGATTTGAAACTTTTCATTTTTTAACTATTAACTAAAAATAATAATTAATAATAGTTAATTTATAACTAATGTAAAACTTTTAGAGCAACTCCATTATAGGAATTTAGTGGGACTTCTTATTAAGAAGTAGGAATTTAACAAAGGTGAAACCATTTTTATAATTTAAACTAAGAGAGAGATTATATTTTAATTCCTAAATAGGAAGTTGTCATAGGGAAGGAGCCGATTTGAATGTGAGGGGATGGGGCGGCTGGAGTGTGGGGGAGGGGGTGGTGCCTGACACTTTTATGTACGCCTATTAATGGATCAGATTTTGGTTAAATCTGATCCGAAATTTCGGATATAGATTTGTATAATGGTCCAATAACCCAAATCCGAATCTGAATCTGATAATTTATTTATTAACGGATCGGATATGGATTTAGCTATATCTGATCCGTTAAAGATCCGATCCGATTCGAAAATAACATATTTCTTATTATACATATACATAATATACACAATTATATATGCATGTTGTCTTTTGATCTTTCTCCATTTTATATTCTAATTGTTTTTTATTCATATATTTATATTTCGGATCGAATCGGATATTTAAGCGAATATGTTAACGGATAACGAATTCGGATATGGATTGACATGCACTTGATCCATCGGATTATCGGATCGGATCGATCGGATCTATGATATATGGTTTCGGATCGGATTCGGATTTACCTATATCCGATACATATCCGATCCATTGACAGCCTACTTTTATGTTTGGTGGAGTGTGTGTGTGTGAGGGGGTGGGGTGGGGTTTTGTATTTATTATGTAGGATGGTGTTAAATTTAATATTTTTTGTGTAAGAATATTATACAATGAGAACATATATTATTAAATGGATAAGAAGATAAAAATATATAGGTGGCAGTGGGACTCAGTTAAGAAGATGTATAAGAATTTTATACATTGGTGATGCTCTTACTATCAACATCTCTTCTATTGTTAATAATAGTGGAAATCTTATATAATTAATAATTAATAATCATTTACTCATAATCTCTTCTATTGTTAATAATAGTAGAAATTTTATATAAAAGGACTTTTAATATCAACATCATTTCTTAATCAATGTGGGATAATATTATTGTATTGGTATTGTGAGTACTTTACTTTAATGACTCGCTTCTAACATCATACTTTTAAGTATTGATATCTTATTCATCCAAAACTCGATTTAGACAAATAAATATATCATTTTCATACTCGCGTCGAATAGAACACGTTTGCACAATTACATTTGTCAATAAACAAATGACACGTAAAGAAATTTGTACCTCAAGTTGCACAGTTTCTTTCACTAAAAACACTAATTTTTCAACAAGTATTATGTGAGTACTTTAATAATTTCTAAAAATCAACATTAATTTATAACTAATGTAAGATGCAGCTCCACTATAATTAACAATAAAAGTGATGTAACAAACATTGGTTAAAAATTAATGTTGGTTTAAAAAGTATTTAAATAAACGACTTTTACTAAACTAACCAAAAAATATATATGTTCACAATTGCTAGAAATTGATGTTGGTTTTAAAAGTCCTTAGACAAAATCTTATCAGTAAAAATGATTTTTTCCTCATTTTTTATAAAGAATTATTTTAGTTTAAAAGTTTTTAGATAAAATTCTTTTACTAACAATATAAGAAATTCATCTCACATTGATAGAAAATAATGTTGGTTTCAAAAGTTTTAAGATAAAAGACTTTTATTATTATTAGGGATAAGTATACCATTAGTCCATGAACTTTGACCGAACCCATCATCAGTCCCATAACTTCAAAAAGTTTCACCACTGACCCAAGTAGGGATTTTTTGCTCATAAGAGGTCCCTAGCCCTAACGTCGTTTGTTTATTTCCGTTAAGTGAACACGTGTCACTCACATGCACAAAATAAGAGGTTATGTATAACATCATCAAAATAAAGGGGCAAAGGGAATATAAACCAATTCAGCTTACCTCTCTTCTAGGCTTCTAGCAAATCACTCCCTCTCACTAACTAGAAACTCGAATACGTCTTCAAATTCATCTCTGCTTTATTCCACTGCCAGGGTTTTCACTGGTGTTTCTAGGTACGCGTTTAATATCAAGACCAGTGGGACCCACTTGGTACGCTTACATTTCTCTCCGTTTAGTTCCCCCGATTACAATCTTAACGATGCTAATTTTAGTGTATCCGGTAATGGGTTCTTGCTTTTGAGCTATTTCGGTGGTGGATTCACTGTGATTAAATTTTTTTTGTTGATGATAGATAAGGTATAGTTTGAATTAGTCTTTATCCCTATTGATGAATTCAATTTCGGATTTGTTAATGCAATTGAAGTATTATCAGCTCCCCGTGATCTCATCCTCAACGGAGCTGAATTAATTAGCTCGAATGGAATTTAAGAGTTCAAGAATCTCCCTTCACAAATTTTTGAAACTATTCATAGAATCAATGTTGGATGTTCAAAACTGACACCTTTCAATGACACTTTATGGAGAACTTGGGTCCCTAATGAGGGATATTTAGTGTTGAAACCCGCTGCAAAGAGAGCAGTCACTTCACGTGTTCCGAATTATCAGAAGGGTGGTGCTAGCAAAGAAATTGCTCTTGATAATGTTTACATGTTTGCACAATAGATGAATAGGAATAACTTGATAGAGAATTATATGTTCAATATTACATGGGATTTTCCGGTGGGGTTCAGGAGTGTTCCTCATTTTGTTCGCTTGCATTTTTGTGACATAGTTAGCCAATCGCTTAATTAGTTGTACTTTGATTTATACATCAACGAGTTTGTTGCTTACAAAGACCTCGATTTGTCTACGCTTACCATTCATTTTCTTGCATCTCCTCACTACAAGGATTTTGTTGTGGAGTGAGAATGAGTGATTTGCTAGAAGAGAGGTAAGCTGAATTGGTTTATATTCACTTTGCCCCCTTATTTTGATGATGTTATACATAACCCCCTTATTTTGTGCATGTGAGTGACACATGTTCACTTAACGGAAATAAACAAACGACATTAGGGTTAGGATCCTCCGATGAGCAAAAAAGGTCTACTTGGGTCAGTGGTGAAACTTTTTGAAATTGGGGACTGATGATGGGTTCGATCAAAGTTCAGGGACTAATGGTATACTTATCCATTATTATTATTAATAGAATAGATGTATTCCACATTCGTTAGAAAATGATGTTAGTTTCAAACGTTTTTTAAAATAAAAGACTTCTACTATTATTATTAATAGGCAAAAACTTGTGTAAGACGGTCTTACGTATAATTTTTGTAAGACGGATCTTATTCACCCGACCCACCGTGTGTTGGTGGGTTAAGCTGTGAAATAGTGGAGCTCCGTCTTACGAATTAAGATCAGTAAGACGGTCTTATAGGAAAGTTAATCTTATTAATATAATCGATGTATCTTTCAAAAGTGTTAAAATAAAAGACTTTACTATTATTATTAATAGCATAGATATATCTTATATTAGATAGCAGACTTCCATTATTATTACCAATAGAATATATATATTCCACATTGGTTATAAAATGATGTTGGTTTTATATTCCAACATTTTAATCATAATACCTAAAAATTTAAAAATTACACTACTACTATTATCAAAATAAGAAATATATGTCACATTTTAAAATTATAATAGTATTATTACGAAAAGAACCTGTGTGGAGCACAAACTCTATAACTAGTCCTATATAAGTTGTGTAGTCTAAAACAGGTAAAATCCCGTCAAAATGTATTTTTCAAAAAAGAAAAGTCATCTTTAATAAGTATTACTCCATTCGTTCAATGTAAATAGTGCACTATATTATTTTGGGATGTTTCACTCTACGAAGTCTACTTTTAAAAATTATGCTTACAATTTCTATAACATCTCATTTTTACCATTCACTTATATTGTAAGTATATTGTTTTTGCTTAATTATTCTTGTAATTATGACTAACTTTAATAGCATAAATATATCTCTTAATAATTAGACTTTTCAGATGTGGACTTCTTGGGTGGAACAGAGGGAGTACTACTATAGAATAGGTAGCAGGCATTGAGAACACAAATCGAATTAATTAAGTACACAACTCTCAAGTAAACATGACTATGGTAATTTATATATTTGTAAAAATATTTCAAAAACTATTGTACTAAAAAAAATCAAGTATATTAGAATTACTCATGATTTATTACAATATATTGACATAACTAATAAAATTTATAGAAAGACGATAAATATCTAAAATATTTATCTATTTCATCACATCAGAAATTTTTATAACCAAAAAAATTTAACTTGGTTTTCTTAGTTCTTGAAAAAAAAAAAGTTCTTGAATATACAAGTCTCTAATTTAAAAATCATATTTTTTTTAGTAGGTTATTCCATTCATAATGTTTTTTCTATATTTTTTAATTTTGTTTATAATCTTTATTTTATTTTAGTATAATTTAATTAAAAAGATTTATACTTGTGCGTTTAACGTACGGATGTAAGGCTAGTTATCAAAAAAAGGTATGTGGCTTGTTTTATACTTTTATATATATCGGATAACGTCTATTAGCTAATAGGTTGAACATAATGTATTTACCTTAACGATGATATTTTTTTACCAGTCATGAATCTAAGATTTTTGGATACGACTATTCTTCCAAATCAAAATCTCCCTCTGATTACTGTTAGAGGAGAGTACAATTAATCGGTCGTACCATAGATCTAAAGTCCCTTGAAGCACGCCCAAGGATCAAAATATGTTTTCAAATTATTGTCTATCGTTTTTTGTCAGTTCTTAAATAGTTGTTATCTTTCAAAACTTTCATTTTTAAGAAAACACTTTTACCACTTTACCTTTATTTTTTTCTACATACTTTAATTATGACCACATATCCAATAGTATTAAAGAAAATCACACATTTTACCAATATTTATAATTCAGTAAATTCATTTTTATTAAACGGTATGCCGGATCAACCCAAATAATATTTTAAAAACGAAGGAGTGCTACTTACTACTAGGAAAAAATTAAGAGATATGCATGTACGTGATTTCACATATGGGGATTTTTAGGCCAAATAAGAAGGTTGGTAGCACCACCTAATATATTGGTGTTACCTGTTTAAACTTTAAAGATGAAATATATGACAATTGACAAATGGTATCATATGCACCCCGATTTAGCTACCAATGCTTTCGTAAAAGACCGAGTAAATGTTATTTGTAAACCTAGATTAAGCTTTTTATAATGATAATTCATGATAGATGTAAGGGTCATTCTTTATCTGTATTTTGGTTTAGCTACTCAAATGAATCTTGCAAATAGATGACCTTCTACCAAGACACTACATAGACACCTGTTTGTGGAAAGTATCATAGATTGGTACATATCTTCATGTTGTATCACATGTGTGTGTGTGGCCTAGGCATCATCTTGAATTGAAATGTGCTTGTGGAACAATTGACGAGACATTTGAAGTTGTTTGACTTTGCTTTAATTCCATTAGTTCCAGGATTTTTGTGAAGAATGTTGTAATGGCTGGAAAGATGTTTATATTCACCCATTTCCGAGTGCTGAGGTTGAAGCAGCTTTTCTTACAACAAGAAATGAAGGTCACAAACTCCAATACAACCGGACATTGGAAGGTATACTTGATCCTCTGCACTTGTCTTTTTAAATATTTACTATTGGTTTAATATAAATCAGTATTTATAAATGGGTCATGATATTACAAGCTCGAGTTCGTAGTAATAATATCATGATGCAATCAATCAAACTTCCTTATTTTCTCAAAACTGAGAAATCCATAATACACGTTTAGTTTCCTATATGTTGATTTACTAGCTAACGACCTAAAGAAATTGTCTTTCCTTGTTTCCAACATAGAAGAACGAAGACAGCACAGCACTAACAACTCGGGATATGGTGGTTGCATTGAAGATGAAGCCGAACTCTTCGATATTCCATTGTTTGCAGCATTGGATCTGGGTGGTGACATAGTATGTTCCTTCTTTTTTTTGTTCTTTCGTATACACCATCTACAATTACTTGGATTTAATATGAATAATTTCTTCGTTTGTGTTTGTTCTTTCGCAAGGTTCCATCCACGTTATCCTTCACAAGAGAATGAGGACACAATATCAAGCTTCAAAAAATGGGACTTAATTTGCTTACAAGGGCGATCACCTTGCTTCAACTCAAAATAGTTTAGTTTACAAATGCTTTGTCATAAAAAAAACTACAAATTTATTTTGCTTGTTGTTGTTGAATGCTGATAGATGAGCAAAACATATGAACATTGAAAACACTTGTGTTTATCATAGACTATCTTAAATTAGAGGATTAGTGTGTCGTGCTTAAATTAGAATGGTTTTCCGTTACAAAGAGGTTTTTTTTTTGGTGTTTATGTAATTCGGCTAATTTTGTACTCATTTTTGTCCAAATTAGAGAGTTGTTATATTCTTATCTTGGATGACCCATTTGGAGTCTCAAACTATACACTTCTCATATAATACATTTGTTCCGAGTAAATAGTTAACTATTTTATTTTTGGATATTTCACTTAAAGTGTCAATTTTCAAAAATTAAAGCATAAAAGTGTCATTTTATTACTAATGAACCACTAAAAATGTCATTTTCTTTATATAAAAAAAATAGTATTCAGACGGGGACTCTTTGCCCGAAACAGATGGAGTATTTATTTTTGCACTTACTTTTCATATTGGGCATACTCACCTACCAAATTTATAGTTTTCGAGACCTAAAAACAATTCATAAGGACAAGTCCAACCATAACTTTGATACATTTTACTTTAACTATTGAATGACCTAATACTCTTATATATATGTATCAAAATTTGGTTTTGACCCCTACCATTAGACTTGCCCTAACAAACCAAGAGTAAATTTTTACCCCAAAGATATGTTACACCACAAAAAGTTATGAGCCAACGTGGACTTTTACATTACTCATTATCTAGAAGAAGCATTTGGTAAAATTAGTTTTACATCCGTGCGTTTAACGCACATAAATATATATTTTTAATTAAATTTTATTAAAGTAAAATAAATACAATAAATAAAATTAAAAGAATGAATTGCAACTACCTGAATAGAAATACATCATTGTATCGGTAATATGATAGACTTTGAATTCATTATACACAACATTTGTTGTGTTATTTTGTTGGTTTTCTTTATTTATCTCATATCAATTAATATTTTTAAACCAGAACGATTTGTTAACCTAAAAATCATGATCTGCTTTGAACCATACTTCAGGAAGTGTCATATATGCGATAATGATTGTCCTTAACTAGTGTTAATCATTATTGCATATGATAGTATCAATGATTGACCTTAACTTTTTTTTGACCTACATGTTTGCTCTGGTTGAAGTTATAAGTAATAGTTTGTTACTTTTTTTCCATGTTTTAATATTTTAATAAATACACTTTTGTAGGGACTATCTTACTTTTACATAAAAATAAAAATATAGTTTTTTTAGAATACATGTTGGCTGAAGCCGATTGTTTAAGTTCATTATATTTTATCTTCTATAAGACCATAAAATTTTAACGTATAAAATATTATTTAAAAAATTGATTTCGATTTATTATGTAAAATGAACAATAAAACTAAGATATTGATGGTTTTAAAATATTTTTTCAACAGGTCCGATAGAGATGGAAAAATATATTTCTATTTATATTTCTTTATATTTTTATAGATTTGTCAATGCATTGCTTTTACTTTTTGTCCATTTCATTAGATGTGCACTTTTGTTTCAAATATGTTAATAAGTTGTTTCAACAATAATGGTGGTGATTTAGATCTGTTAAGTAGTATTTCGATATTAATTATATTTTCGTGATCTAGTTTTTTTTGTAATTTTCTTGTCATCTAGATGTGATGTTCTTGTTTTTACTGATGGAAACAATGACATTCTTTTGATATTTTGTCTCCAACATTACTTACATTCAAATTTTAGCTCCTGCAATGTGATGTCCAAGTCTTTTAATGGTTAGTTGGTAAAAAAATTACAATAAAATATTAGTTGATTTTTTAAATACAATAATGATTAGATTCGAGGGATTGAGCATTAAAAATCGAACAAACAACAATATTTTTACAAAAAAATGAAGTTTGGATTTGATGAAATTTGGTTTGTTGGTTAATGTTCAAGGTTTTTTTTTTTGTTTAACCTACATGCTCGATTGAAATTAAATAATGGTTTGTAATTTTATTTTTTTCTGTTTCGAATATTTGAATAAAAAAACACACTTTTGTTGGGACTCTTGATTTTATATAAAAGTAAAAGTATATTTTTTTATAATATATCTTGCAGAAGCCGGTTATTTAAGTTCATCATATTTTATATTCTACAAGACAACAAATTTCTTAACGTGTAGAATATTATAAAAAAAAATATGATCTCTATTTATAACCTGTAAAATGAATAATAAAATTAAGATCTTGATAGTGTTGAAATATTTTGTTAGCTGTGTTTTCAATTCATTAGAGGTTTGTTCATATTCCAAGACAATATTTGGTTTTCATCTTTCAAGAGAGTATTTGATTTTCATATATTAATTATTGTTACCACTAAGCCCTGGAGAAGACAAAATGTGTTTTAGTGAAAGACAACATTGTCCTTCACTAATGCTTAGTGGTAACAATAGTGGTAGAATTAGTGGTAAACCTAGCACTATTGAATCAATTAATGTATAATCAATTAATTTATGTTTTCAATGCATGACCCCCAAAATTAAAAGAATAAATTAAAGAGAGTTGTTGAAATATATATATATATATATATATATATATATATATATATAATTGTAAAACTAATATCATGATTAAAAACTTTAACGATAATAAATTAAATAAACAAATAATTGTAACGTAAATATTGTGAGTTCGATGTACATAACTGAAATTATTATAACACATCAATTAAGAAAAGGTAAACTTATTAATAGAAAATACAATAAATAAATAAAATATTTTATAAATCTTAGAATATTTTTTTAAATACAACATTTGTCATTAAATATGTGCGATTACTACTACGATCACTATGATTAAATATGTACAATTACTACTACTATCATCACATAACAAAATGCACGTAATTTGTATTAATCAATATTAATATAATTTTTTTATCTTTTAGTTAGTGTGTTATGAAAATTAAACACATAATTAAAATGTAAGGATAAAAATATAAGTGAATTTAATTATTGTTTATTACATGAATGAAATATATATATATATATATATTAGAATACATCTTTAAACGAATATATATTTGTTAGATAATAAAAATTGCACAACAAATTCAAATGACGATAAACCAAAGAAAAACGACTCAAATTACATACTTCCTATGATCATCCCTCCCCCGAAATGACCAAAATATTTCCGACTCAAAAGCTCTTTCATTAATAGTGTCACCTAAATGAGGTGACACTGATAATATATGTACTTAATTATTACCACTGTATATACAAATATTTAAGCTCAATTCAATAAACTATGAAATAAACATTTAAACTATGATTGCTCTTAATTCATTATACATTTCACAGAGTATGATACTCGGCTACTTGCCCATATACATAATCACACCCCTCTAGAGTCATTGTACATGTTCCCAGAGCAATTAGACTACGATTTACTTGCTCATATTCATCCTCGCTTTTCTACAATGTCAATGGCGAAAATGGAATCCGGTAATAATGATGTTGTCACCTCTCACCAGGATCATATTGATCTTTAAAATTCCATTCATCCAACATGCCATAACTGTTGCTACTACTTTTTTTTAAAGGTTGGAGGGGACATAGACCTTACTCCAACCCTTACTTTTTAATATTTTAATGCGTTGAAAGGCTACAATTATCGATATATGATGCCTTTGGTGTGACTAGAACAAATGGTGCCTCTCTCGGTTGAGAGTAGTGATGCACCAGGGTGCTTCTGGTGGGGCTTGAACACTCGACCTCTCCGTTAAGATAAGCGAGCAGCTACATGTTTGTTTGGATGTCGCTTGGACCTTTCTATTGAACAACAACGTTGTCTCTAGCGATGCTTGAACATCCGATCCATCCGTTGAGTGAAGCACCGAGCTAGAGCTCGTTGGTTGATGCTACTAATTTTGCCGGTGAAATTACTTGGTTATACGTAATAAAAGTGGTCACATAGCATTTATGGCTGAGTAAGTAATGTTTGTTGAATATAAAATTAGACATGTCGGACTTTAATGATTCATAATTGTTCATCAAATTATATTTCACTATGTACTTGTTATTTAGCTTCTATGGATAGAATTTGTCTTAACAAAACTCACAAGTAAAATAATACCAATATATGAAGATCTTATAGTATAACAAGCTTTTAAATTGTTATTCTTGTTTCCTATGCATATTGGTAAAAAGAAAAAAGTCATTGCCTCTTAGATTTATGGTATTTAATTTTTTAATGGTTTTTTATGTTTTTTATTTACTTATCAATACTTGTATATGTGTTTATATATAAATATAATCATTATTTTGTAATTAGTTACGGCAGTTATCTAGCAATCTTGAGATAAGCATATTATATTTTTCATTATATATATCTTCCTATTTTTGGTAAGTGCATTTTTAAGGGATCTTGCTATATATGGATGTGCTAATTACATTTGTCATTATATATAAAAAATGTAACAAAACAAAGTGTTTCAATTTCCAATGTCATGTTAATTAAATGTTTAGTATAAAATTAAGAAAAATGTAATAAAACAAAGTGTTTCAACTTCCAATTTATATTTGTGTTTATATTTATGGAAAATATTTTGGCGGGAAAATCACGGTTGTTATATATATATATATATATATATATATATATATATATATATATATATATGTGTGTGTGTGTGTGTGTGTGTGTGTGTGTGTGTGTGTGTGACTTTCTATTTTAGGAAGACAAATTTTGGAGGGATTTTGCTATTTTTAGGCTACCTTGGCTTTATATATATATACTAGATTTCGTATCCGTGCCTATGGCACGGTGTCAGTATGGATGTAATCAATGTATGAAGCGAGCATGATGTGAAGAAATTAATAAAGGAAGATATCCCAAAAATTAAAGAAATTATGTAATTTATCTAAAAAGAGTATAATTAAGCATCAAAAAACACTCACTCTCTCGCACATACCAACCATACACATGTTAATTAAAATAAAGTTAAATATAAAAATCTCAGCAAACAAAAACCATAAAGTAAATTGAATGAGACAGAGTAAACTAACAAAATACTATTTCGAAATCGAAATTACAAAGATTTCAGACCAATAAGGGAAGCTTAGCAAAAAAATTAAAAAAGAAAGAAATTAAAATACAAATATTTAAAATTACAAAACTTACGAACAATTTTTTTTTTAAATCAAATCTAAATTGGACAAAAATTAAATTGAAATTCAGTTGATTACGATAACAATCAATTAAGAAACTATAAACTAAATATTTGTAAACAATAAATATAGGCCGGACAAAAAAAAACAGGCTGGAAAAAAATAAATTGATTATTTTTTTTTAAAAAAAAATCTAGGTATGATGTTAGTAAAAAAAATAAATCATGACCACTGAATAGTCATAGTCAATTGGATATGTGCGACAAAGATAACTGTAAAACCGTAAAATAATAACTGTAAAATCGTAATATATGAGATGAATAACTGATGTTCACATGCTTGAAAACCTAAATAAATCACAGTCGTAGGATGTTAGTAAAAAAATAAATCCTGACCTCTTGCGATTTAAAAAAATATTACCGTTGAGGGGTACATTGTTTCAAATGATAGTTGATGGATTGATGTTTTATAAGGGGTGACTGTTTAGAAGCTTAATCGCATGATGCAATTTTGTAATGTGAAGATAAAATACAGCGAGGAGAAAAAATGGTGACTATTTATAATATTAATTCTATGGGGTAACTTGTAATAGTGAAATAAAAAATAGGGAGTTAAAAATGGATAACTACTCACACATATGAATGTGGGTGAATCTCAACTGCTAATTTTTTTAAGATAATTTAATTTCATCCTCTTAACAGCCTTAGTCAATTGCACATATGCGAACCTAGCTGTTTTATAATATAATATTATCTTAAAATTAACTAATCAAAACCACATTAGTTTACAACAAACTAGAATAACTTATAAACTGTACTCCATATGTTCCGGACAAAAAGTCCCCGTTGAAAAGTTAAACTTTTAAAAAAAATGACACTTGTAGTAATGTATTAGTAATAAAATGACATTTTATGTCTTAATTTTTGAAAGTAGATTCTTTAAGTGAAATATCACAAAATGAAATAGTAGACTATTTGCCCGGAATGAACAACGTATTACATTAATTAAGTACTCCCCCGTCCCAAAATTATTGTCCTGCTGTCTTTTTTCGTCTGTTCTAAAATAATTGTCTTGTTTAAAAAATTTTCTTTTTAGGATAACATTTTTACCACGTTATCATTACTTTTTCATCATACTTTAATTATGAGTCACATACGCATGAGTTTTAAAGTAACTACACATGAATCTATATCTTTATACTCGTGCTATGGCACGGTGCCAATATATGTAATTTCGTCAATTGAAATGACAGTGTCTAAATAAAATGTGCGATTTAAAAACAAAATTACAATTGAGGGGTAAATTGCTTCAAATGATAATTGAAGATTGATACTTGATAAGGGGTGACTGTTTAGAAGGTTAATTGTAGTGTGTGACTTTGTAATATAAAGATAAAATATAAGGAAAAGAAAAATAGGTGACTGCTTATAATATTAAGTATAGGGGGTGACTTGTAATAATAAGAGAAAAAATATGGAGTTATAAATAGATAACTACTCACAAATGTAAATATGAGGGTGAATCTCAACTATTAAATATTTTAAGAGAATTTAATCTCAATCTCTAAATAATCGTAGTCAATTACTAGTTGTTTTATAATATAAATAGACTAGTCTTTGTGCCCGTGCCCATGGCACGGCGCGAGTAGGAAGAATAAATCAATATATATTTTAATCATGTTTCAAAAAGAGTCTAAAATTGTGTTTTATATATTTTTCATTAAATAATTAAAAATGTATTAAACAATAAAAAAATGGTCTTAACAACATTTTTGGATATATCGACATTTATTCGAATACTGACACGTCCCATAATTGAGAACGATGTATTAAAAAATATATTAAAAATTAAAATAAAAACAGTAATAAAAACATTTTTTTCTTTTAGAGTAACAAAATAAAAAAAAACGAACATATTTTGTAAGAAAAACCCAATAAGGGTTGTGCGGGGAATAAATTACAGCTCGTGCCCGTGCCCATGATATGGCGCGAGTAGGAAGAATAAATCAATATATATTTTAATCATGTTTCAAAAAGAGTCTAAAATTGTGTTTATATATTACAGCTCGTGCCCGTGCCCGTGCCCCAATAGATTAACTTGGGTGCTCCTCGAGTAGGTGCTAACAATATCATGTACTACTCTTTTGTATCTTTTCACGCATTACTAATTAGAATGAGACATGTGGCTTATTTTCGTGATAGATTTTTAACGTCTTTAAGCTAATGAGTTTGAAGAAAAAAAACAAATTAATTTAGATTTTGATAACAAAAAAAAAATAGCTTTTGCTTGTTGATGAATTTACAATAATTTTTTTAATTAGTACTCCTAATATTTTCGAAATCAAATCTAAATAATTTTTTCATTTTTTTTCTTCACCTCAGCAAGAATCTTCTTACCAAAAAAATCACATACATATCTTAATTTTAAACTGTAAAAGGAGGAGAAACCCATTGGAATTGGAAGACGCGAACTGCCGGAGAAACACTCGGAAAGGAAAGAGGAGTTGTAGTTGTATAGGGAGAGGGGGACGCAGAGGGACCGTTTTATATAAAGTAAAATAATCAATCTCAGCCGTTTGATATAAAGTAAAATAATCAATCTAAGCCGTTTGATATAAAGTAAAATAATCAATCTCAGTCATTTGATATAAAGTAAAATAATGAATCTCAGCCGTTTTTTATCCCACTGAACTCTATTGTATAATAGAAATATAGATACATAGATATAGATACTTACAATAAATGCAATCAAATTAATCATGTTCAAACTCGCACGAGGCCTTGCATCAAGAGTCTAAGACAAAAAAAGTCATTGCATTTTGGTCTTTGGTGTTTTTAAATAAGCGAATAATTTAATTAGGAATTGAACACGTAAGATATATCATGTACCAATTGATCAGAATTCATGTCTTTCCGGTTATATTAACAATGTTTTTATTACTAGTTTATTCTAACACAAATATTTTCGAATCTTCAATACAAAAATAAAATTTTGAAAAAATAAAATTTTGAGAAAACAAATAGGGAAAAATACCAAAAGTCCCACCAATAAATTCGCATATCCAAAAAGTTTTAAAAATAATTATTCTATCCAAAAAGTCTCAAAATCAAAATTTTAATACCAAAAATTCCAAACATAACGTGCATGTGAACACCGTTATGCTCAAAGCTTTCATTTGAACGAAAATTTATTTTTCTTTTTACTTATGACAATGATGATAAGAAATGTATTATTATTATTATTAGTATTATTATTACTACTACTACTACAACAACAACAATACCATTATTATAATAGTAATATTAAACTACATTAACATTATTACTATTAAATACCAAATATCTTCTTAAGAAATTCATTTCTCAATGATTCCAAAACAACTATCAATTCGTAAAATCTAAAATTAATATTTTATATTAAAATTTTGAAAAATCAACCTTTACACTTATGAAATTGTGGTAGTAATAATAGTTATACATTATTATTATTATTATTATTATTATTATTATTATTATTATTATTATTATTATTATTATTATTATTAACAATAATAAGAACATTAATACTAATTTATTATTATTTATTATTATATATTGAATCATTAAAATCATTGAAGTTAAAAATAAGTTTTCTTTTTCAAATAAAACCTCATACTCAAACAATGTAAGTAGAAGTGTTAATTTAGATTTTTTTTTGTATTAAGAGTTTAATTCTTGAACTTTTTTGACAGAAGTATTAATTTGTTGGATTTTTGGATATGAGAATTTTTTTGGGGAACTTTTTTTAAATAATTGTCATACTTTAATTTATCGCTCGTGTCAAAAATATATTCGGTATTTGAATTTTTCTTATTGTTACCATTTTATTCTTATTTCTTCCAAATTTAATTATGTTCCCTTGTGAACATAAACGTTAAAAAAATTATGTCTTATGCTAATATTTACTTATAATAGAGTCAATTAAAGTTTTTTAATCTGTGTCATGACCAGTCAAACAATACAATTAGTTAAGAATGAAGGGAGTAGTACTACCTTCATTCTAAAATAAATGTTGTTTTAGCAATTTGTACACAAATTTAAAAAGGTTTTAAACATTGATCTACCATCATTTAAAATTATTTATTGTATTTAAGTTGCACTAATAGTTTTCTTTTTTTCTCAACAACCTTCTTCAACAATATTTAATTTGAGTGTAGTAAATAAAAGTAGTTTTAATGAACAAATTGTTTACAGAAATCCTAAAAGAGCAAGAACAACGATTCATCTTTATCAAACACAATCTATTAAATACCAATAAAGTAATTCATTTGTTACTCATTTGATTTAAAATTAAAAAATCATTCCAACAGCAGCACAAACTTCAACACTTTTACATACCATTATTATCTTTATCTTGAAAATTAGTCTGGTGTCCAAATGAAGGAAACCAATAAAATAAATAAAAATATTTTTTGAATTGAGAAAACGTCAAAAAGAGGATAAAAATCAAAAAGTGGTGGATGATTTTGGTCTAGTTTTTATCATAATTTGATACAAATCAAATTAGATACCCATTTGATTTTTTAATTCAACCGTTGGAAGGTTTGATTGGGGTTTGATACCCATGCGATCAATTGTTGTTTTTGCAATAACGACAATCATTTTGTTACAAAATACTTTATTAAAACGATATTTATTTTGAGACGAAGATAATATCTCTTAGTTAGAAAAATACAAAAACTTAATGCAGTGAAGTAACCTGCTCAAGCTAAACCGATCACCTAGAAGAAAAAAGACCACAAGAAAATCAGTCTTGTAAGAAAGACCGAAAGGGATTCCTGATTCGTTGAAAGTCGACACCTGATTTACACCTGATTTACAGGCGCGTGGTAAACAACTTCCTTACTCCGATCATCACTAGCATTGTTGTTGCTTCGCTTTCACACTTCCCTCCCAACCAACTCTCACTCCATACACCTGCCACCAAATCCGCCGATCCTCTCTCTCTCTCTCTCTCTCTCCCTAGAATCTCTGCGTTATTGCCGCCATGGATTCGTCAAATCACAGCGTCGTCGTTGTACTAGTACTAGTATCGCTGCTACTAATAGCCGTTGGATCAGCTGATGCCTCAGTCCACATCTACGACCGAGATCCATTCCGGGAAGTAGGAAATGCTAAACTCCTCTCCGGTGGCAGCGAAGGCATCCTCGCCTCCCGCATTATCAGTCATTTGTCCAATCATGCCATCCCCTCCTCCGTCCACGACGGTCGTTCCTATATTAGGTAACCCCTAATACATTCCCAATTTACCCTCTATCACACACAATAGGTATCTATATTTGATTGTTTTACACGACAGGGATTGATGTGAGTCAGATCTACCGGCACATTTTGTGGCGTATTGCTTATAGACATTGTGTCGGTTGCTGGAATAATTTAGAGATTTAGTGAACAAATTTAACTAACTATTTCTTCTTATAATCATATTGCTTATATAAAATTGAAGTTCACAAAAGCTGAATTGAAGTAAGGTAGGTACATTTACTTAACCATTTTTTTTTTGTTGATAACATACAGGGACCAAAAGCTTCCTTGATTAGCTCAAATATTAGGTGGATAAATTTGAACTTGTTTGGGGTTTTCTGAGTTACCCTATTGGAATGAGAACAATGAGGCTACATGGGAGAATGGGTAGTCAAGAATAACATTTATTTTTTTAACATATTTAACTAAGCTCTGAAGTTTCTTTATCTTGTTGAGAATAATAGGACTGATAATACTCCTCTACTCTAGAAGAAGGTTGAGGTTTTCAGGGTGAGTCTAGTTAAAGGTGCTTGATTATTGAGGATAAGATAAGCTGAAACAGAGAGGTAAATACTCTAGAAAGTGTTTTGTACATTTAGATGCTTTAGCTGCAGGGTTGTTATCTCTAGGTTTCTGCATTCAATTACTCCGTATTTATCAAGGAGTTTAGGTCAGTGGTTCTAACTTGACTGAGTCATTGTCCTTTCCTTGGCTCGCCTTTCTCCAATCTTTTCAATCCAAAGCAAGATTATCTATTAAGGTCAGTGGTTCTAGCAGGAGGATATTGAAATCTTAGATGCAATGCGATAGCCAGCAAAGTATTAAATACAGATCTGTTTGATGTCAATTTGTTCAAATAAGCCTGTTATTACATGAATATCTTTCTTCCACCCAACTACTGGAAGAGCTTCTTTCGTGTTCACTTTAAGATACTATAAGTTCTTGTACTCTATGCATAAATCGTCCATATGTAAGGCAATCAAACATTTGCTTGTTAATCTTATTGACTTGAAACCATCTTTGACGATTTTTGGCAATAGTGGGTATAGCGAACTTAAGGAACATTTGAATATGTAAAGGGTGAAAAAGCAACTACTAATAGAGAAGTTTTCATCTGAAAAGATCATATTGGACCCTTAATATTTCTGAGCTGGACATTGACTTTAATGAATAAAAAGCGGTGCATGCTTTAAATCCTTATTCTTTTCTATACAAATCCATATCACAGTCTCATAATTTACTTCTGACAATCTGAATAAATGTAGATTTGAGAATATCACATTTTGGAGAAGTAAAGCAGCTGCAGACAAGCATTCAAAAACAGCACGTAGCACCGGCTTGATACAAGTGGTAATATTTGAGGCAGCTGACCGTGATAATATTGGTGGCTCACCTTATGGTGGGCAGCGGTCTATTTGTTGCACCTCTGATCTTGCTAAGCTGGAAGGTTGTAAACAAGGCGAAGTTATCAAAATACCTTCTTCAACAAATATTAACTGGCCTGTTGTCGTTAGTGTGAATTTCCGTGGGAATTCTCTATCCGCGCGTTTGAAAAATACAGAGGCTTACATCACCAAAACTGGAATGTTCAATTTGTTTTTTATATCATGTGATCCAGAACTCAAAGGGCTAACAATGAGCGGGAAGACAGTTTGGAAGAACCCTGATGGTTATTTACCTGGAAGAATGGCTCCTCTAATGAAATTCTATGTGAGTATGTCTCTTGTGTATGTGTTGCTTAGTGTCATCTGGTTCTCCCAATATGTGAGATTTTGGAAGGACATATTGCAACTTCAGCATTGCATCACAGCTGTCATTGGTCTTGGATTGTTTGAGATGACCCTTTGGTACATTGAGTATGCACATTTCAACAGCACTGGGATAAGGCCAGTTGCAATTACTACTTGGGTTGTGACTGTTGGGGCTATAAGAAGGACACTTTCACGCCTTCTTATCCTCTCTGTTTCAATGGGCTATGGTGTTGTGCGGCCTACTCTTGGTGGTCTCACCACCAAAGTGCTGCTTCTTGGAATAACTTACTTCTTGGCATCTGAATTGCTGAATATCACAGAGTATGTGGGAACCATAAGTGACATAGCTGGAAGAGCTAGAGTCATGCTAGTCCTTCCCAACGCACTCCTGGATGCATTTTTGATCGTATGGATTTTCACTTCTCTTTCAAAGACACTAGAACAGCTACAGGTCTCATTTCTTGCTCACTTTTTATTAAAATGTGGTTTAACATTGCTTTAGTTATGCTACCATTTCTGTTGATGGCTAGGATTTAATTTTCCATCATGCAACATGCTAATAAGATACAACTTTTTTTATTTCCAGGCAAAAAGGAGTTCCATTAAGTTGGACATCTACAGGAAGTTCTCAAATGCACTAGCAGTCACGGTTTTTCTTTCAGTTACTTGGATAGGGTATGAGGTATGCATTTAACGAAGAGACCTTTCTTCAGATTTGATGCTAAATAACATTGATTTCATTTTTGAGTGCATATATATATATATATATAATTATTTATATGTTTTTAACAGCAGAACCAAGCCTTAATTTTGACCAATAACTACTTGGGGAGTTGGCATAAGAAAATATAACTTAAAGTTTAGATTGGGCTAGATGCCAATTACCATCTAACATCTCCACAAATCTGATCCAGAGCGATTGGAGAGCTGTCCTTTGTTGGCTAGTTTCATTTTTATGTATTTTATGTATTTCTATAGTTCATTTTTGTTTTTGCCAATTCTTCGTGATTGTCATTGACCACCACCTAGCTTCTTTATATTCTTGTTTCAAATTTCTTATCAGATAAACAAAAAGTTCCCATTGCAAAAGAATTTCCATAATATCATGTCCTGATGGCCTCATGATGTTGATATAATTTGCATTGATACTTCCTTGATCATGCAATGACTAATGTGGTGTGGCTATCTCAAGGCTGTTATGAATGAGTCTGGCTGTCAAGAAACTGCAACTCAAAGAGGGTAGGTTAGATCTCCTACTGCATGGATGTCATCTGGAATGGGAACACAAACTTTCAGGAGAAAACCATGTCAGTCGGTTTATGTCACGAAATCCTTTGATTCTTCATTTTTACCACTCTTTTCAGTTGATAGAGCATGCAGTTGCACATTCAAGTTTCTTATAAAGACAACTAGACAAGCAATCCATTATCTAGGTAACTGATTCAAGGAATGCAGTTCTGCTTCTAGTGAGATGAAGTTTGAACTTCATTTGAACTCCCACCCAGTGACCCAGGGCCCAGGGGAGGTTTTTTTGACAAATTGTTTTCATGCTTCCGGAAGATAGGGAAAGGATAAAGAAACTTTTGAATGTCTTCCTACCTGAATGCAAACAAATGATACTTTTTTATTGATGAAGTAGAAAACATTGTCCCTTGACATAGATAATTACATTTGTTAAGCATATTAATTGCTCTAGTACAGAAACCTGAATTCACTTGATTTTGCTATTATACTGTTTGTGTTTGATCGTCAATGATCTATGATCTTCTGTAGCAAATTTATATTTTGTTTGTTGGTCGGTTCCTGCAGGTTTACTTCAAAGCAACAGACCCATTTAACGAGAGGTGGCAGGGTGCTTGGACCATTACTGCTTTTTGGGACATTCTTGCATTTGCATTGCTGTGTGTTATCTGCTACCTCTGGGCCCCATCACAGAACTGTCAACGGTATTTTATGAATTCTATGGCCTTCAGATTTTGCATTCTGTTACATTCTAAGAAATTACATGAAGTTCTATAAAAGAAAGAACCACTAGTTTGAACTTGAATGAAACATTAATTTCCCAAAAAATAATCCTTTATTGTGTTAAAGTTTCTCTTACATCTAAGTTTATGCTCAGTGGCTTTTCTCTTACCTCCACCATGATAAGTAGCCCTCTCAAGTCCTCAACTTATATGTTGCATAATATCAAAAGTGAAATCTTAAATATCTTACTCCATCCGCCCCACATAGCGTTCCTTTTTTGTGATTTAGTGGTTTGATTTTGAGTTTTGTATTTTCATTTTAGAATGATTAAAAAGAAAAAGTACGAGACATACGAAGAACACTAGTGGGACCAAAACCACTAACCAAGTCACCAAATTTTTTCAGCATTTCCTATTTCCGGTTATTTTTCCACCATTATGTGCCCTTACGTGTACACACCATATATTTGTGACAGTTATTCCTATTCGGAAGAAACTGGAGAAGATTCTGAAAACGAAGAAGCCGAAGCACTTACTGGAACAACAAAAGGTGACATCAGTTTGGTCAAGCAGGAGAGGACTGGCGAAGATACAGATATAGAAGATGAGGCAGAAGAGGGCAAGAGGGAATAGTTTGCGGCGTATTCATTAGTGAACAGCCATGCCAGCTTCTGTACAGATCAATGCAAATAGAAGAAATTTTTTTGAGGAGAAAAAAAGGGGTTAAGAAAAATTGTAGTGCCTTTTTGATATCATGTACCACTTATATGATTTTATTTCACAATATTTGAGTGATACTCTGTAATTGTATTCATTTAAGGTTTACTGTACATGATGCTTAGTGTTAGTCAACAGGAATTCGAAATCTGCAAGGAAAATGAAACTCAAAGTGGTAACTCTTGTGTGTGTGTTATTTATTCGTTCTCTGTATTGTCTGAAATGTGAGTTTCTACGTGCAAACTGAATAAATGATATATTTACAAAGGGTGGGGCTAATCACACCCCAAAACGCATTCTCTATATCCCATTTAATGTAATGTACATCACTAAAGTACAATATCTCAGTACAAAAATTAAGTACTGAAGCTGGAAAATTAAGTTACTGAATTAAGTACTGACAAATTAATTGTAGTGATCTTAAAATTAAGTGTCAAGTATTTTATTTTATAATGGCAAACGTCTTTTCTCTAAATTATCAAATTTTCAACCCTGCCTCAATAATTCTATTTGAATTTGGGAACACACAACAATTAAATAAAACTTGGCATGCCCAACTTCTCGCACATTTGCTACGTTGTTTGTCGTTCTGGTAGATAATCGCAACCGAAACATTTGCGTCATTGAATTGTTCTAAAATATTTGTGGTGCTTTAGATCTTCATATGAAATTATGTATAGTACAAACAGTTATAGAGGATTTTTTTTAAATACTACAAAGAAATATACAAATTTGAAATAAAATAGAGGAGACGTACTAGCAGTGGTAACGGCAGAAATTATGGAGCTGGTTGTTGGAATGAAGTGCTATGGTGGAAGGGATGATCGAAAGAAAAAGGGATAAAGAAAAGAAAAGGGCATAAAAAGAAGAAAAAATAGTCGCTTACAATTTGAATGTCATAACATTTTAACTTACAAAATTGGTCATATTCTAAGAAATGCTTAATTTATTAAGTGATTCAATATTGCATTATCATATAATTATATTTCTAAACTCACTTAAAAAATTCCTAATTAAGCTCTTAATTAGGTTACCAAACATGCCATTAAACTAAAGCTTAAAAGAAGGTTGAAATGATAAATCGCTTATCTCACTTTCGTCAATCTCAAAGATTTTAGGTTGGAAATGATCCTAACACTAAGTCATCCCAAGTGTTGAGCAAGAAGATGACCGAGGGAAGAGCTCATTCCCACTTCTTGCCTTGTACTTCTCTCGAAGTACCAAAGATGTTTCTAGAAGGCAGCCGCCAAACATATTTGAATCCCAAGGTTCTAGTTTCTATTCAGAGCTAGTGAGCTACAGTATTGCTGTCACACCTGAATTGTTGAGTAGGAATCATCTTCATGCTCAAATTAATGATTAATCCCATCGGATTGGATAGCCAAATTTCTAACTATATTGACGATAATATCCCGAATTAATTTTTTATAAAGATCACACGTAAAATTGCTCGAAAATAAAATGCATTAGGATATGAGTCGCATTATTTAGACCCCCGTTTCTCCAAGTTGACCAATCATTTTCATTTTTTTCTTATTAACAAAAATACATTTAAATGTAAAGACTATTATACTCTTGCAGCTCATAAGTAAATCCACATCCTATTTTTCTAAAACAAAAAACTTTTAACTCCCCACTCCAAAACAAATATACCCTTTATTCCCAATTCATTATTCATCTCCTTCATCTCTAACCAAAATCCCCAACATATACTCATTCTTCCCAAGACATTTTTATTCAAATCCTTCTTCTTCCTCCAACAAATATACCTCTTATTCCCAACATATATTGTTCTCCTTTATCTTCCCCTACTTTTGTTGTCAAAACCTTATTCCATAACCAAAAACCTTCAGCTTCTACATTGGGTATGAAGAAATCAAGAATGAATGAAAAAAAAAAATCAATATGACTATTGTGGTAAGCATTTAAAACCTTTTTTTTTTTTGCTTAAAATTGTTTAAAAATTCATATTGTTTTCTTCATAAAAGAGGTATGCGTCATGTATTGTTCGGACTTGAGTCACCGAAAATATTGCAAATGTTTGGTTCGGTTGACTCCAATCGAACATTTGCAATATTTTTGGTCTCTCTCAATCGAACATTTCTAAACTGTTCATGCGCCACATAACGAACATTGTTACTTTGTTCCACCAGTTATAGCCGAACATTTTGTAAATGTTCCACATGCCTTGGCCAAACAATTTGAAAAATTGTTAGAAGCTTGTGTTTTTGATGTGTTATTGTTTTGTTAACAGGATTCAAACACATTATCTACAAATCCTATTGTTGATGGTCCTCCTGATAATGAGATTTCTCCCATTGATAAGGATGATATTGTTCTTGATCAACATAATGTGATAGTTCCTATTCAAGATATTGTGGCTGATTACATTGATGTTTTCATACTCGCCAAATGTTGATTGATTGAGTGCGTACTAGGGGAAATGAGCATGATATGGTAATAATAGTTAGAAGGTCAGATAGTGGTACGAGTAAGAAAAAACTTCGGGTATTAATGACTTGGGAACGTGTTGGTCAATACAGTGGACGCAGAAATCACAAGCAAATGATGAAGATAAAATTGTAAAGAAAGATGATGAGGTGAGTAAACAAAGTCATCAATTACATCACTGATTGAGCCTCAGGTTTTGGAAGTTATTCGTGGTCAGCCTAAGACAAAAAAGGATAAACATGATAAATCAATGAAACGTGATCCGAGTAGGTTTGAGTATGTCGAATCAATAGAAGATAGTTACTCGCCACGAGAACAATTGACGTATGAGGTTAGCCCATCGACTATTAGGCGAAAGATACTAGTATTTCAATTAGTATGTCTTTGTTATTTAGTAGAACTTTACAATTAAAAAAAAAAAACTTAATTCTCTATTTGGTCACTCTACTATTGCGAAAAGTCCGCTAAACTCTTTCTACTACCATTTTTCACAGTTTGGTAATTATACTTTACAAAAAGTGTCTCGTTAGTCACTCTATCTGTTTTTTTGAATAAACTGTCTAAATATTTCTAAAAATCCGAAAATACCCCCAATTAAATTATTTTTATTTTATTTTTTCCATACCTTCATCTTCTTCCCCCAATTTGATTTCATAGACTTTGTTAACCTAGAACCAAATTATGACAAGATGTCCACACATGATTTTTCAAAAAAAATTGCAATTGTGAAACTAAAAAACAATGAAACAATTGAAGGGGTAGGTTTCGCCGGAGCAGAGGGAGGGAGAGGTCTGAGCATTGAAATTCGCAACACGAAGTTCTAAATTCGAGCTCTAGGCTCACAATTGCAGAGTCTGCGATGCGAAAGAGCGTTAGAGCTAGAAGTTTTTTGACAGGAGTTTGAGCGAAGCTCGGAACTGAGGCTTTCTTTGTCGGAGTCGAGAGAGATGAAGGTTGGCATGCTACTATGGAGAGTTAAAGGAGAGTCACTGGAGATTGAGAGAGGACACGTGGGGGTCAAATCTCAATACTTTTGAAGCTATATGGGACTGATTCACTTGACTACCTTCATCTTCTTCCCCAATTTGATTTCATAAAATATGTAAACCCATAATTACAGGCTTCAAAGGCAGATAAGAAGTTGGCCGAGAATAAGGTAGTGGAGGAAAAGAAGACGACTGTGACGACCCGACCGGAATGCCAACACGGAACCCTGAGGTCGTGCTGCTAAACCAACTAATCAATGGAAGGTCGCCTGCTAAGCACAATGGCGCCCATCAAACAACCAAGCTAAGCAAGCTCTGACCAAAAAGTAAAGTCATAACGACGATACAAAACAACAACAACAAACTGCGGAAACGAAATATAATAGAATGGGGGCTCGAGTAATCAAGCTTCGAGCTAACACAACCAACGAGATGGTAAATCTCTCGGCCTAAAAATTCAAACCGTGTGGCGCAACATTGTACACGCACAACAAACCACATGTTTGCCAAACTTAAATATATATATATATATATATATATATATATATATATATATATATATATATATATATATATATATATATATATATAACCTCAAGTCATATGCGACACTACATGTCGCAACCCAACAACTACAACCTCGAGTCTACTACTTGAGAACAAACAACATCGGCGACCACAACATGCCGGAAGGGATCTAGAATAAACTTCTAAGTAGAAACCACGATTCAAAGAAAATAAATCTAAAAATATAGGACATAACTTGTCGGCTCCAAAATAATACAACTATAAATACCGAAATTTTTAGATGTGTAATCAAACATAAATTTATTTTAAGAAAATAAAATTATAATTCTACTCAAGTGAAGCTTACATAACTTTACATATACATTCATGATTGACCAAGTATCAAGGAATGTAAAACATTTTATATGGATTAGAATGAATGATACATTTAATTTTTTCAAATAACACAATACTATATTAATAAATGAAGAATGGAAAGAAAGTTTTGGCGGGATATTTATTAATAACTTTATATATATATATATATATATAATAATACTAATGATAATACTCCACGAGCTAAGCCTCGGAAGAACCGTCTGCTACAACCACAAACTACTCGACCTCAACGTGAGCTAACGATCACTGCACACTAAGGAAACAAAAACACGGAATGAGTCATAATGACCCATCAAGTTACTAAAATGATAATATAGCATGATAATATATATTCAGCTATAAATAATCATGATAAATTTCACAAATAAGTACCGCATAATAATATGTATATAACCAAAATACCACAATGTCCACGTAACACGGTGATGAGCACATAATTGCTCACAACAAACCATATGAACTAGGGTGCGCTCCTCTGATCTGCATCCGCCGTTTGCTCCTGTAATACACGTATAAAAAAATCGTGCCCTCGAGTCCCACTCAAGTCACATGTGCCCTCGATACCCATCTCGTGGTATCAACGTCCCCAAGTCCCACTCGAGTTCCATAGCTATCCAAAGTCATACGTATTGTTACAACAATGTCGACTACATCCCCACTACGACCAATAGTGGAGGGGTGTGTGAAAGCTGTCTCATATACGATGACCCATAGCGATCACGAACTTTGACATTCGTGAAGGCAATGCGTCGTCCCATCATCGACCCAATCAAATCAACCAATCATGTCAATTGGACTTCCAATACAATCTATGATTTTACCTTAACATATTACCAAACACATATTTGAAAATGAACAATATATCTCAAAACTACATATTTAGTCTCGAACCACATAATCATACATGCACATATTTGCAAGTATTCCCAAATATAACTTGACCAAATATTTAGTGCAAGTATTCAAACATTTAGGGTACATAATGATTCCCAAGTTGCACATTTTCCTAGACTATTAATTAGTCTAATTCTCATTCACATAATAAGACTACATATTTAGTCTAATAATAATAATAATAACATCACATCAAGGTCCTATAAGATCCTTAATTCACAAACAAGGGTAGGCTACCATGTTAGTCCACAATCACCCATATCATGAAGCTACATACATAGCCATCGATATAACCACTCATTTAGTCCATAATTATAGTGTATTGATCATTACACTCAAAGTCACGCTCTAAACGTAAACAATACTATCCCATAATCTCAAACATATGAGTACCCATGAAGTGCACTCAACCTTAATTCGTATGGTATGGTAGCCCGCCCACCATCTCAATCACATAACCACATTTTGAGTCTATATAATGATCTCTAATATTTTCATGTCCTAATGTGTACACCCCTAGTTAACTCTCTTGAGTTACTAAACCAAGTCAACAATTTTCAACTCCAAGTATCTCAGTCATACGGCTTACTAAGTTAGTTAAGCAACAATCTATCATCAAGATAATAACCCTTAGGGTTTAAATGTCATATTGGACTCACACCAAGAAATCATTCGTAACTTTATAAAAAATACCATCCGCGTCTCTAATGTCATAGGATTCCAACACTACTTTATTTAGTGTGTCAACAATCTCTATTCGACTCCAATAAGCCTTAATTACAAATTTCGTCTTTTAGGCTATTATTGAATTAAACCATAAAATCCATCTAATTATAACTTAATCGATATTCTTATATATATATATATATATATATATATATATATATATATATATATATATATATATATATTTATTTATTTATTTATTTATTTATTTATCTAATTATAACTTAATCGATATTCTTATATCAATCATCACAAAACTCAAATATCACAAACATATAACAGTCGCTATCAAAATCATAACCCAAAACTTTCTAAATAGTCTTTAATCATAGAGTGTTCAAAAGTACACTCTTAACCATCACACACAAATTGTTCATCAAATCATATTTCCGATTCACCATTAATCACGCAAGAATCACATATTAGATTCTCTAACAAGTCGGTGCATTATTGTGCACTAAAATGACTTCCCAAATCCAACACTCTCGTTAGTTTGCAATATAACTATTTTAGAAAGTCGTATAGTGTTATTAGACTTTACTAATACGTTCATAGGGACTTATAATGAAGTCATGAATCATCAAATATCACATAAACCCAAAATCTCCCTAAAAGTCAAAATCGCGGGATTTCATGAATGAGATTCAACGATCTCCAAACGTCGTAGGATTTCATCCTAAGGCTCACAATAACACATTAAAACTCTATTTGACTTTGTTGAGCCAAATTGCTAACTTTCAAAAGTAGGTCACAAACCAATTTAACAAGTTCATCTAGGCATAATCACCCAACAAACATCATCAAACCCATATACTTTCCAAATCAAAATCACATATAAACTCATTAGAGTAATCCAATCAATTCTCTAAAATAAAGTGTGCTTCATACACTTTAAATTCTATTTTGGAGGCTTAACCTCCATCAAACAAACCCCAAATTCCGTAGGACTTCGATATGTAATTCATTATAATCATACTAATCTAACAATCGACTCCGTTGAGTCATTTCTACACTTTTAAAGTTCTAGGGCATGAAAGCTATAAGCAACATAACCCTCCTTTGTTCACAAGCTAGTGTTCTTAGCTATGTTTCAAGGTTAACAATATTCTATAACACAATAAACTTGAAAATCCACAACAAAAATCCACAAATCAGATTTGTATATTCATCATATGCCATCTAGAGCCACAAATCACATTTCAAGCATGTATTCCAAGATGGATATTCATCTAACATTCTCACAAGCCCTAAACATACAAAACAAGGTTTAGTAACTTACCTCAAATCTAAAAATCAAGAAGGAAAAAAGGATTGAAGGTCGGATGAGAAGAAAGTAGACGAGAAGATCTTCGATTTCCGGTCGATATAGGCTTGAAAAACGGATGAGAGATGTTATGGAATCCCAAGCAAACTCACCAAGAACTCCCTAAATCTCCATGGAAGAGCTCTCTCACGTTTTTTTGGAGAAGAAGGCAGTAACCAAGGTAATATTTTGCTAGTTGTAGCTTTTGAGTGGTCCAAGAGACAATAGGCACAAGTCTCCAAGTCTTAGTAAGAGAAAATCTGATTTTTTTGGGAATTAATGGACTTGTTTATAACAACAAACACAACCAAGGTTAATTAGATGTGCTAGGACTGATTGGGAGGGTTTTCATTAAGGGTAGGATAGATATTCACACTCAAAAATCAGAAAATAGGTTGCTGCCTCATACAACTACAGTACCGCGAAGTGAATAGTGATGCGATGCATCACGGATATTTTTCTAGGCTTCCCATTTGAACTCTGTTTGACCGAACTATGTGATTTCTTCGCCAGGCTGGCCCTAAGGACTTAAACTAAAAGTCTTCAAAGCCCCAAACCAAATCTTGGGTGACATCTCGAACAAAAGCATTCTGCCACGTACTGAAAATCGGTCTATAACTACTGTATAACGGACGAAACTACGCAGGACCACCCAACAATCAAAACAATGAACCAACAAGCATACATACTTGTTTTAAAAACATGTTAAAAGCCTAATGAACCCAAACACAAACTCAAGGTCAAACCAAAACTAAGTGGGACCAAAGTACGAAAGGCGATACGTTAACGATCCGCGAATCGCAAAATAAAACATATGATGACGACTATACTTTGATTGTCGTGACCACATGTAAACTTTATAAACATGATTATAAAGATATAAAATATATCCAAGCAAGTACACGAAGACCTAGGATATCTAAAAGGCCGTAAACAATAACTAAGGAAGATAACGCTCTACCGAGTCGAGTTTCTAACAACGCCAAGTTACTCATTGTAACTCCAACAACTTTAGGGCATTGGATATGGTCCAATAAACCTAAAGACATGAAGAATCATACATAAAGTCAACCATACAAGAAATTCAAACTTACAAAGTTTTAGGGTCTTACAACGAGAGTCGTTGAGAAAGCTCCGGCGGAGAAGAAGCCGAAGGCCGGGAAGAAGTTGCCAAAGGAAGCCGGCACCACTGCCTTACAAGATCTACATCTTCAAGGTGTTGAAGTAGGTTCATTCAGACATTGGAATCTTGAGCAAGGTGATGAAGATTATGAATAGCTTTATCAATGATATTTTTGAGAAATTGGCTCATGAGTCGTCTCGGTTGGCTTGCTACAACAAGAAGCCGACGATAACTTCTCGGGAAATCCAAACAGCGGTGAGGTTGGTGTTTCCTGGGGAATTGGCTAAGCATGATGTTTCTGAAGGGACTAAAGCTCACTAGCTCTTAGGGTTGTGTACTTGTGTTGAATTGTTGGGGTTAGGGTTCTATGAAATTGGGGTTTATTCTATTGTAGCTATGATAGTTATGTGATGATTTTCATCCACTAATGGGATTCACCTACCTGTTGCCAACTCCAATCCAAAACCAAGGTTGGTGGTGATGGATATTTTAGTATTTTTATGTCTTTAAGAGAGGGTATTTCAGTCTTTTCATGATATTCCATTACCGGCATCCATTGTCTAAAACATATTGATACATTTTGTAAAATAGGGTGACCAAACTGTGAAAAATGGTAATAAAGTGAGCTTATCGAACTTTTCGTGAAAGTATGGTTGACCAAATAGAGAATTAAGCTTAAAAAAATACTATAGTCATGTTTAATTCGTTTTCTTTCAATAGGTTACGCGAATATGCAAGAAACCCCCAACTGCGATTCGTTTCGTTGATCTACTCCCATCACAATTTTCCAATTTTATTACGGAACTCCCAACGTAAGAGACTCCTAATTTTATTTGCTAGATATAATCAAAATATACAAACACAATAAGACTCACATCATCTGCACCAAGGCCATCAAGTTGTTCCCGCAAACCTTGTAATCGGTCCAATGGCACTCCGGCAACACTCTTGTGCTCCCATTCTACTTGCAAGTTCCTGACCATTCGTAATAGTTCACGGTAGGAGTAGGGGTGCACATTGAGAATCACTCATATATCCATGTCTATTTGAACAAAATACACACCATTTAACTATCAAACTAGAAATACAAGTACACAAATTTAATTCAAGATATAAATGTAATTACCTCCAATAAAGTTGGAATATATGGCCATCTACTTTGTATTCACTTCTATTGTACTCCCTAGATGTTTATATAGAAAGGCTAGAGTTGTCGCTCCCCATGAGTAGGTATGCACAACATCCAAATCGCCAAGGAACTCCATATAAGTCGTGCTGACCCGACTTCCGCTCTTATCAACAAAATTGTACAGACCAGTATGTATAAAAAATAAGCCCGAAGAGAGCAAGCAACAGTTTCTGGATCTTCAGACAATGCATCCGGAGCAAAACGGGTGCGTAGCCATTCTAGCCTCATAGAAGGCCCCCTAGCACCACGCATTCCCTTTCTTGCCCCTTCATCAGACACTCCTAAATACCGACAAATAACATCGACATAACTTTGCGCAGAAACGCATTAGCCTTCCAAAAAGACCGATTTCCCAGTAACTGGAAGACCAGTGATGCAAAACACATCATCAAGTGTTATAGTCATCTCACCAAATGACATGTGGAAGGTATTGGTCTCTAAGTGCCACCGATCCACAAAGGCACTAACCAATATCTTATCACTCTCGAGATAGGATACACGCCTTAACTGCACTAGTTTGGTCACAACAAGTCCTTCCATAGTGGAGAAACATTTTTGTGGTTACTTTCCATGCTAAAAGCTTTTATATATGGTTGTTCCTTGAGCGCCGACCGCTCTCGCCATTGATATATATGTACAATTATGTGTTTTGGGTAAAAACGAAGTACATTTAGTTCTAATGGACCCCCAAGACATGGAAAAGTAATCAGTAGCTCTCACTCTTGCTCCATTGGTTCCGCTTCTTCATTCAATTCCTCCTCAGCGTGTCCCTGTGTTTGGGATTGTGCATGTGCTAGTGCGTCCACCTGCCTGTGCATGGGCTTTTGCATGTGCTAGTATATGGGCATGTGTCAGTGCCTCGGCTTGGCCTGTGCTTCTGCCTCTGCCCGTGCTTGTTCGTTAGTCTTTGTTTTTCGACCTGACGCGGTAGGTCTATTCTTCCTCATCTCGTATGATAAGTATGTCTTATTTGTACATGACATTCATAAATTAACATGTTAGTTAATTAGTTTTTTAAATCAAAAAAGAAAAATAAATAAATATGATAACACTGTTCGACCCCCCACATACGGAACAAATTCAAAGTGTTTGGCCACATAGGTCTAAACATTATCAAAATGTTCGACATTGAACATTTACACACTGTTCGGCACAAGGGATTCGAACATCATCACAATGTTCGGAAAGACACCATTGTGATGATGTTTGGACCCCCAGGGCCGAACATTTTGTCCTAGTTCCAGTGTCCAGGGCCGAATTTTTTCAAACGAACCACCAAATCCATCAAATGTTTTCAATATAATCAACAAAAAATGTGATCATAATTCATATCTAAACACTTAACAAATAAATACGTTGTATAAACACACCAAATCAAAACTAAAATCAATGAAAATAAACATACCTATATTGTCAATTTTTCAACTAAAGGAGATGAATGATAGGTTATGATGAAGATGACTTTTACATTTTTAGGGAAAGATTGTGTATAAGGAACATGAGGATTGAGCAATGAGCATGATTACGCAGAAGAGCTTCTCTTCTCCTTAATGTGCGCATGGAAGGGATAGGGTATCGATTTGTTGCATATGGATGGAAGAAGAGGGGTATCAGTTTAGGGGTAGTGGGGTGTTGGGTGTTGGGTTTTGGGAGTGAGTAGTGTAAAATTGTGTGTTCAAAATTAAGAAAGGTAAAATAGGAAAACAAGGGAATACACTTAATGTTTTGAAGTATTTTAAAATAAGGTGAGGTATATTTAAAAGTAGGGGTGGTAAAATTTTATTTCAATCCATTGGGTTATTTAATACACCAATTATAAAAGACTTATTGGATATTATCCATTAACACTCAATTAGAGACCAATAACAAAATGGATAATTATTGGTTTTAATCGTGTCACCACCACCCGTCGCCACCAACCTTTGTCCACCACCAACCACCGCCTATTGCCGCCAACACTCTGGCAACCACCACCACCTCCCACCACCAACTAACGTTGCCGTCTCTACTATCACCACTATATGCTATATACTTAATAATAATAATAATAATAAATATATGAAATATGCTAATAACAAAAGTCGAACTTGGATCAAATTAATTACCCTAAGGCTTGCTAACCACTAGGCTAGACTATTTTTTAAAATTTAATTTGAAAGTTTAATATAAATCTAAACAAGTAATCATACAAAATATTGATTATTAGTTTTTAATTAAAAATATTTGGTGTTATTTATAATTATACTGAATATAAGTTTTTAAATTTATTTTTTTGTATTTTGTAAAAATTGCACCAAAATTGCATCAACCTATTGTACTGCACTCTTCATTGGCTGCTACATTTCATTTTTTATTTTTTTGTATCTTGTTATAATAAAGTATTTAACTTTTTTATTTTTATTATTTTTTAAAAATCATTAATTAGTGTCAAATCAATAAGTATATATATTTTCTATCTCGCAATTATGAAGACTATTATAGAATTTTGACTTAAAATACTTTTTTGTGTGTGTGTGTATAAAGTAAAAAAAAAAAAGAGGTGAAATCTAATCATGACTTCGGTTTATATATATTGCAAATGTCATTTTTTATTTGAGGAGTTAAAAAAAATAAAAAGATAAAAGTCAAAATTCAGAGATTATTTTGGTCGTTGTGTAAAGTGGGACCCACGGCTTTTTATTAATGGTGAAAAGTTGGTGAAATATATATTGTGAATATTAAGTTATTAACTTACCATTGTATGCGTATGCGTGTGATTTGGTGTAGATGTGCATGTGTGTGATTTGGTGTGGATGTGGATGTGTACGTAGTGATTAGTGAAGAATAATATATGTAGAAGAGTAATACTCAAAACAATATATAATGTTGGTTATTGAGTATTATCCAGATAATACTCATTTATTAATGGATATAATTGGATATTATCTAATAACACATATTAACGTTAATAAATTTAGTTAAATAATACTAAAAACTACTCATTAACTATATTTGATAAATAATGATTTTATCCAAATTAATCGATAACCCGGATCGCTACCACGGCTTTTAAATGGGTTCAACCTATTAAATTGGGCGCCCGTTAACGTATTATACCGTTGGTCATCATTTTTAGGACAAACAAAATAAGGAATATTTCACTCAAAATTTTCGGTCAGAAAAGAACTCAGAAGTTTTGGTTGGTTCAACTCAAGTGGCAAGGTTCTAGTTGGTTCGTTTAGTTTTGGCTTGGGGGCAAAACCTCGCTCGGTCACTCAGTCCAACTATTTCAACAAACTCTCTCCCCCAGTTTGTCAATCCTCCACTCCCCCTGCCAAGTGCCAATGAATGAATTCTCACTCACTCCCGCTCCAGTTTGATTCTTGATTCTTGATTCCAGGCTCTTCACTATCACACTAGACTTTCTCGTATACATAGATTGGGCGATGGCGAGCAGCGTGAATGGGGGAGGAGGAGAGGAAGAAGCAGCCAAGGAGCTTGCCGATCAGCTTAGTAAAACCCTAAAAGAAGGGGAGCGACTCCTAGCCCCTACTCGCAGACCCGACGGCACCCTCCGCAAACCCATTCGTATTAGGGCTGGCTATGTCCCTCAAGATGAAGTCGCCATTTACAAATCCAAGGGCACCCTCGTTAGTATCCATCCCCCCTTTCTTATTCACTCTCTTTTTCGCTCTCTCTCTGTGCTACAAACAATGTAATGAATTTTCTTTTTATTTTCTTGATAAGGTTTGTAACGTTGTCTGTTGATTCTGATTCTGATTGATTGATGATGATTGTGACAGTGGAGGAAGGAGATGGAGTCACAGGAGGTTGTTCCACCGGGTTATGATCCCGTTTTGGATGGCAAACCCAAAACCAAATCCGCCAAGCGCAACGAACGAAAGAAGGAGAAGCGCCTTCAGGTTTCACCTCCTCTTTTCCATTTTTTTCCTTCTATCTTCTTTCCCGTTTTCAAACTTTTTTTTAGATATATTACATGTTTCATCGTTCCCCATTAGCAACATAGCTATGTGTATTTCCCCAGCATTTCATCCCAAATCCTTCTCTTATCTCATTTGGAATCCCCAAGATTTTGGAAAACCTTCTCTACTGTGCCGAAAATCAGAATATGATGTTAGGAAGGCTACAGACTAGGGACTAGTGAGTGCTGAGGCGAGTAGGACTACAGAGTTAGAAACTTAGAGTATCACTCAACTGACCCAAGACCAAATCCTTCAAGCGCGACGAACGGAAGGAGAAGAGCTTCCAGGTTTCACACCCCCCCCCTCCTTTTTCTCTATACTACTGCTATCTTCCTTTTCCATCACATATGTTAATATTTTTTTGTTTTCAACAAAGAGAGCCCCCAGAATCACAAATTCAACATTGTTAGAAAGGCATTACATAATTTCATACCAAACAGCATATTGTGCTCCCATAGCCAGTCCACCCACTGAATTTACGTTGCAACAAATGGGTGCGTATTTCCACAGCGTGGCCCCTAAATCCGTTTTTGAGTAGATGTTGCACAATTGATATTCCCAGAATTTTGTGGCAACTTCTCCACTATGCGGAAAATTAGAATTAGATGCTTTGTTCTATGAAGCAAGATGGTAATTAGGTCACTTTAGGATTCTATGGACTAACCATGTGACAGAAGGAACTTGCTTCTGAGTTGGTACTCATTAAGGAAAATGGATGTGCACCAAGGAATCGGTGTAAAACAACTACTCCCTCTGCCCCATTGTCCAAATGACTTTACATGGGTTTTAGGAAAATAGCTTATTCTTATGCAATTTTCTTTTGGTACCCTCAAAGTATGCCTTAGTAGTGTCAAATCAATAGTCCCTCGTCTTTTATTCATCTCACATGGTCTATATTAGTAAGGGTATTATAGACAATTTACTTGAAGAATCTTTCTTACATTGGATATAGGGGACACTTACTTTGGGATGAAGGGAGTAGTAGATATATAGCACAGTTCACCTGGTCTCTCTGTAATTTTTAGTTGTTGGAAATTTGGAATTAAAGAAATAGTTACTATTATGTGAGCAGAATCTTCGATAAAGGTGGAGATGGATGTTAGACAAGCATAAACTCAAGGGGCAGTGATTAATAAGCAATCATGATCAGCACAATTCAGAGTTGATGAGGTATCTGTCCAAGTTACTTCAGAACTTAATACCTGTCTTTCAATCACCTAACTGTACGAGGCATGTCTTGACAATATAAGACCACGCAGACTATCCTGTCACTCTTGCAATCAGATCCTACCCCGGAAATACGAAGTTGGAGTGTTGGACTATGCATTACCTATCAGACCATAGGTTGTGGCATCGAGCTAGAGTAGTCAGAGCTCGAAGCGCTGATTGACATGCCCTCATCTCTGTTCATGAGGTATATTTCTTTGTAATTACCTGTGAACTTTGTGGAAGTTGAAGAACTTTTCAGGAGACATCATGTGGTTGGACTGTGAGGAGGCCTTTATACCTCACATAGACTACCTTTATGCTATCGCCATCTCTGAGAATACCAAATGTGCATCACACAGATAGAATGTAGGCTCTGCTCGAGGTGCTAACTGGCATTCCCTTATCTAGGCTTACATGCCTTAAAGAGAAGCCCATAAGGAAAGTCTAGTGTTCATCACATTCCAAATAAAGGACCAAAAAGAACCCACATCTCCACTGCACCTTCCATAGGGGTGTTCTTCTTCCATCTGAGCCTTTTGTGAAAGTTGGACTTTTCAGGAGATATCATGCTGTGAAAACTGTAGGACATATCCTCAGAGTTAATGCACCACATATACTTGTTGTGCACGCGGACAAGCATGCAGTGGTCCTTTTGTTTCTCCATTAGCCCCTTTTTTTCCGGAGGATTCAAGCTTGATCTGGCATTTCAAACGAACCTTGGGTGCCTCCACAGAAACCTTGCTCCTTCAACAAATTTAGGGGTTTTAAAGACAAAAAATATAGGAAGGTTAAGGATGCAAATGCTTAAACGAAGGCTCCACTCTCAGATTTGTGCAGAATGCAGAGATTAGTGGATTGTTTTGTTTTACTTTGTTTTCTTTTTTCTCTTCTACTTTTATTTGTTAGTGGACTGACCTCTTCCACTTTCCTCTGTTAGTTGTTCCCTTTCCAATGAAATCTTTTTCCTTTATTGAAGAGCAAAATAGAAATATCACTCTCTTACAGTCTCTGTTCTCAAGAGTTTTTGGCATTGGGAAATTTGGTGGTGGTTGACCGTATGCTTGGGCCGGGCTTTTGTGTCCATTATCACTTTCACTGTACTTCTCAAGCTTATGTGGGTCCTCCCCCTTGGCTGCTCCAAATGATATTTAATGCGCAAAAATAAAACAAGATACACACCTTGCAGAAAACATAAACCTGTGGATATTGAAAGGTTTGAATAAAATCAAGTATATCTGTATATCCTAACTAGAAATACATAAATAGTAAGGGAGATTGATTGATAATTTGACAATTGATATTATTTAAATGGACACTAGTTGTAATGCATATTAATGTATGCAAAACATAGAATACTATTTGTTTGCTTTGATAGTAGAAAAGTAAACAATGTAGGAAAGCATGGATATCAAGAAGAAGTGCCACAGTTGCGTGCGAATTGAAAAACCTGTGCATTTTAGTGGAACAAAGGTACTTGTGTGGGACCATATTCATTAAAAATGCAATAATTCTTGGTACGTTTGGGAACAAGGATAGAGTTGGGCATGGCAATGTGGGGTTTTCGCGGCTCTATGGTGCATTTAGACGGAGAGAAATGCTCGAATCTTTAAGAGTCACAACTTGTTGAGGACCCTCTATGCGATAGGGTGGTCCATTTGGCCTCTGCATTCATAGACGTATTTTGTAGGGTTCCGCTTTCGGTTATTCGGAAATATTGGCAGGCTTTGTTTTTCTTCTCTGTGTTTAGAGGATCTTTTTTTTCCTTTTGTTTGCCTTCCTTGATGAATTTCTCATCCATATCCATATACATCTTCTGGTAATCTATTTATTTTCTTATATATATTTACACTTTTCCTTGTTCAAAAAAGAAACAAAAATTCTGGAGCATGTTAACAAAAAAGCTCGTATCTGCAAAGCCCATTGGTTAAAAAATCATTTACCGACTAAGGTTAAGAGTGCCGGTGTGTAACCTTTGCAAAGCTATGAATAACTGTCTTCCCCTATTGACTGTTGACCGTTCGACTGAAATAATCTGAACCTAAGATTCATGAATGTATATCACCTGCGGAGATAACAAAACATGATTAATGCATTCTTATCCGGAAGGAATTTGACTTAATCGGAGGGCAAGTTAACACTGGTAATTATTTCACATGGACGAAAGCTTGGGGAATTGAAGTAACAAATATAGGTAGAGTTTTTATTTTTTGGTTTTTCGTGGCAGGGCTCTAACTTTCGGTTGGATTTCTTCTAGCTTCTGTCCAGTTTCAGAGATTTGAGTTGGTTGGAAAATTTTCACCAAGGATAAAACTCCTGCCCTTGAATGGTTATCCATTTTGATAGAATGAGAAAGAGGCCGATCAAAACAAAAAAGAAAAGAAAAAATAGAATGTGAAATAGTTAGATGATGCATGTCCCGTAGACCATTGCAGGGCTAAATTAGAGAACTATCCAAATCATTGGAAAAACCCAAAACCTGTTCTTGCGCTGTTCTCTAAAATTTGAAGTCTGAAACTAAAATCAATTTACTGTACCTTACTAATTACTCCCTCTAACCCAAATTGAGTGTCCATTTTTTTAACTAAAATTAAGGAAGCTGATTTGTAGGTTATTTTTGTAGTACGTATACATTAATGCCCCCTTAGCGTTCACATATAACATTGCAAGTCAACACTAGGACATAGATACGTGCCAAAGGTGAAATTGGCAGACTTATACTAGAAATGGACACTCATTTTGCAACTAATGGAGTAGAAAACTGATGAAAGAAATGGTTTTCTTTCAGACCCCGACCCCAAGGGGTGGGAGAGATGGCAAGGGCACTCAAGCAATGACCTTGAGATTCTTGGTTCCAATCCTTGTACCAACAAGGGGTCACACTTACCTATCAAAAAAAAAAAAAAAGGTTTTCTTTCATGTTAAATTGTCTTATGTGGAAAAAATTCGAAGAGTGAAATTCAAATTTGAATCTTTTTTCAACTCTAGTAACTTTCTCCAGATCAAGCATATGTTCAAAGATGGCTAAAAACGTTATATGATGCAATTTAACAAGCTGCTTAAGAGGACTAATCGTAGGGTCATTCATTAACAATACCTCTAACGTTCCAAAAGAGTAGATTAACTTCCATAGGAATCCGAAATATAGGAAGCTTGAGATTGAATCGTGTACCCTGTATCTCGTCCATCTTTGGGTGAGAAAATGCTTTTGAGGAGAAAGTATGCTTGCATTGATATGTGGATCTATGTTACCAGAATGCATATTGTTCTGGATCCAGTTTGTGGGACGCGCTATGCCATGGAATCCTAAGGGTACTTTTATGTAGGTGATTTGTTTAGGATGTGTCTTTAAATCCTTTATATAAAAATCTTCCAAGAAAGAACATATACGTTTTCAAGTCTGTTTTCTTAAGATAATCATCTACAATTGGTTCCAATCCCCATATCAACAAGGGGTCAAACTCACCTATCAAAAAAAAAATTTGTGAAATTTATGTAACCTATATCAACATTAGTGTTATTCTTTGTGCTACAACAGGAGAAAAACTAGAAAAATGATTGCTCTGTGGTGAAGTTCAAAAGGAATCATAACTGAGCTGGATACTTTTGGAATCGCACTGTTTTTGTGGAGCTCTAACATAGTTCATTCTCAGGAATAATCTCACTTTTTCTTTTGTTTCTAATTTTAAACTTTCCTTAGTAGTTTCTTTTATTCTTATGTTATATTGATCTGCTTGTATATTTACCAATGTAACTTGTTACGTTGCAGCAAGCCGCCCTCGATAAGGGTAAAACTTTGGAGACGAATGAAGTTTCATCTACTGAAGATGATCAAGCCTTGGAACCTGTTGACTCAAGTTGTGTCCCAAATAAATGATCTCACTGTTTCTGCAAATTCTTCTGCTACTACCCCTCACACAAATTCAACCGAGTGTTCAACTCCAGGGGATCATGTTCCTGATATTGATAAAAAAATTCGAGCACTAAAAAAGAAGGTAAAAAGTACAGAAGATTTTCACTTGTTTGGAAGTATAGCACCATCTCATCTGAATTGCTGTCATTATGTGAAACTTTCTTCCAACAATGATCTTGTTTTTAAGTTACACGCATTATAGGTGATAATGTTTAAAAAGGCTTTTCAAAATAATGTAGGAAAGAAACATCTCTGAAATAATTAAGGGTCTAGTTTTAGCTTTTTTTAGAATAACAAGGCATCAAAGAGCTAGCAAGTGTTACTGCATTAAATTTTACTGCAAATATTTACATAACTATCTCCTTTAGTTTAAAGTCCGGCCCCCTCTCTCCCTCTCAGTCCAATTCCCTCTGTGTATACATACACATGAAATTGGCCCATGGGTTTTGGACAAAATGGTTTGCTATCTCATGCTGCATTCAATCACTGAAACGAACCTCTTTGAGATGAGAAAACAGAATTTCAGCTTGATGGCAATAAGTTTTGCTTTGCTATCATTAATTTCCTTGTATTTCTATTTCTAACAGGTGGCTGAAAAAGAGGTAGGTTATGTTACTGTGACTCATTATGTTTTCTTAGAGGTCTTAAAGGCTTCAATGTGAATAACTATTTTAAAAACTCAAAAATTATGCAATAATACTTTTACAGCTTTTTTTTCTTTAGATCATTTCTTGTAAACAAGCTTTAGGGCCATTTGATTTAGCAGAAAAAGGCGTAAAACGGTGTCAGAGTAACGTGAGATAATTTGTTGGTTGCAGATTCGGCTGACGGAAGCTCAACAGCAGAAAACGATGCAAGAAATAAAACCAGAACAAATGGACAAGATGGCAAAATTAGAAGATTGGCGAAAGGAGTTGAGGCTTTTGGAGGAACAAAAGACTGCTCTAGGAGCCGTATAACCTTAGGTTTCTGTGTGGTAGGATGAAGGTACTGTGTAGTTTTCTTTTGCGGTTTGCTTCATTGAGATGTAGGGCATTGCACCTATTTTGAAACAGAGGTTCATTTGTCCAGATTTAGTATTCTCCAATTAGCTGTGCTACGGGTAATGAGTAAAGAAACAAGTAGGAGCGACAAAAGGTTGCTTGACTTTCTGAACTTCCAAGGTTTCTTAAAATGCAGCATTTTATGAAGTATAACATGCTACTCTTGGAAATTTTATCCATATTTATCTCTCATTTATGGTTGAATTGTGCGATTTATACTTTTTACTTGACATTGACCCATGGTGAAGGCTTTTATCTGAGTTAAAAGCAAGACCTTAGCCAAAAGGGAAATAAAACAAAACTACCAGACCCTAAGAGGATCAATAGTGATGGAGCTCTTTTCTCCAGCTTTTTTTGTGGTCCTCACATACCACATCTCCACCTCAAAAAAAACCTTGAGCCTCTAAATAACTTTTTGTGAGTCTAACTATATATATATATATATATATATATATATGTGTGTGTGTGTGTGTGTGTGTGTGTGTGTGTGTGTGTGTGTGTGTGTGTGTGAAGCGTGGACAAATGGAGGGAGGGGGAAGTAACTAGACAGCAGCAAAAAGCTTTTTAGGGTATAACGAGCCAGGGAAAACCCCCTTACTATGTATATGTTCTAAACTTCTAATGAAGCTAACACTCGCTAGGCATGTTACCAACAAAGACACTCTGGAGTTGTTATCCTCTTTCCTCAAATTCACAAAAAATCTGGAGGTGTTCACCTTTTTTCCCTCAAATTCACAAAGACGTATGCTCATTAATACTGTTTCTGTGTATTGGATTAGTGGGCACTTGAGATACATGAAGATGTAATATGGGGATTCATGAATCAAAATTCAAACCAGCAGCTTGGTAATCAGCACATTGAATTATAAGCAGCTCACTATATTTCTCGAAAGTGATTCTACACAAACATTTCAAGACAAGAAAATTTCACGAGAAAATTGTGACCTAATTTGAATGCTTTCTAAGTAGGACACCTGAAAAGTGCCGACAATCTCTAACCACTTGGCCAGCTAACACAACAAAAGATAACACAATACCACCACATAACTTGGTATGAAGATACAGTTCACTTTGAACATTATGGTGGCATCCTACGAGGATTCAATATCTGAACCCTGCAGCCCTTCTTGATAAACTTCGAACTCCTCAGGGCTCCATCTGCAAATTAAGTGAAGCCGGAAGGTAGCCATCTTGATACCCATTTGACGCTGCATTACAGTAAACATGACTTAGTAATCATCAAAGAGCCTGGACAACAGGTGTTTCGACATGATCTTTGCCTGGGTAAAATTTAGGCTAACATTTACCGAGTAAAGCACCCAATGGTGCTTTGCACATTATAAGATGGACAACATGTTAATCTACAATATTCTTTGATGATAATGCTGTAAACCAAGATAAAATATTCTAAGGCTAAGAACAAACCAGTATGCGAGATGCCTCGGGCGATATTGGTTTCCCCTCTTCGCAGACAACAAAGTCTGAAACAAGCTCCACCACTCCTTTATTCAGCCGAACAGGCATCCCTTGCTTGCGCAGGAAAGGCTCCATCTCATGGGTAAATTGGTCAAGTGGACCTTCTTTAAGTTCCACCTGAAGGGTAGAAAGATCAACATCACCAAACGCATTACAAAGATAATGATTCATCATCTTGTTGACAAATATTTAAAAAGTATTTTTTATAGGCAAGTGTGACCCCTAGTAGGTAACTTGGTATCGGGATTGGAACCAAGGACCTCAAAGTTTTTGCATGAGTTCCCTTGCCATCTTCCTACCCCTTGGGGTCAACAATTATTTAAGAAGTATAACCACATGAAGTGAAAAAAACATGTGATTTAGAAAGAAAAAAATGGTGGAATGGCTGAGCAGTGAGACGGCATGCTTCTAGAGAAACAAGAAAGTTTCAAAACAAACATTGGCAGCCATTAACAAAAAGCATCCAACATGTAATCTTTAATTTATCCGGGACGGATGGAGAAACGACTAGGGTATAACTTGGCTAATTACGAGGTAACAATTGCCATTCATGAGAATGAATCACTAGAGTGCTCAGCAAAAGAATCATAGCATTGTTGTTTAATGTTTACACAATAGGATTAAAAAACACATTTAGTCTCACTAAGGTGAGAACATCATTGTTTATAAAGAGTGTCATCATGATTGATATCGTTTAGGTAGTATGGCCGCGCACACACAAAAACCATGGATCCCCATTGTTCATAAGAGTCCCGTTATGGTCTCTTCATTTTCTCCTAAGTACTTGGGTCACATGGGTCCCGTTGTGACACTTGGACGCCTATATTTAGGGTAAAATTGTAGAATTTTGGCATGTCGGACACCCAGATCCACACATGTATCCAACCCTCGTACCCAAGTCCATGTAACAAAGGCACCAAACATAATCCATACCCAAAACCGGTTATAATTATTACGTGGATCTTCATCGTCAACCAGAGAGACCCAAGGAGTAGGCAAAATGATCAAGCGCTTGACGAGATAATCTCAAAATTGCAGGTCGCAATCTCTCTCTCTCGTTCTCCCTCTCTCCCTATCTCTCTCTCTTGCACACATACATAAACCATGCAACAAAATTTTACTCCATAATTCTCCATTGTACCTTTTCAACAGCGATGCTGCCAGTCCTCGCATAGTCAAATTCTTCATATTCATTAAACAATCTGCAGAAAGATGGAAAAAAACAAGCCACATAAAATAAAGGAACATAATGAAAATCAAAAGAGGAGCCATATTATATGAGCAAGCAGCAGTTGATTCATAGAGAAGAGACACTCTAAAGGAAAGGAGTGGTGATTCAAGAGCTCTCTTCCTATGCTAAGATTATTTCATTTAATATAATTAAGAAAATAGCTTAAGGCAGAGCAAGAGGCAAACACTTCACTACATTATCGTTTCATTTAGATGAACTAAAAGGAAGAATTTCCACTTGATATTATAGGAATAGAATAAGGAATACTCCCTTGAAAGGGCTATATAGCAAGATCACATAATTTTAATTTTTATATATAGACAAAATGTTACAGTCTTACAGATCAGTAGCTAAGCTCTCTACAACATGATCTGCACAGTTAAACGGCGAAAAGGTTCCAAATGACATATGGCTTACCTATTACTGTAATTGGTTTAATTATACTACTCCTTCCGTTCCTTAAAAAGAGCCCATTATTCATCCAATACAGTGACAACTTTCTAATCTTTCTTTTTTAGGATGCTACTTTTACCATTTTAACCTTGATCTGCTTGCTACCACCTGCACATCGGCATCACTTGGACAATACACAGCATCCTAATGTATATAATGGAGTCACCTAGTTTTTATAACACAAGATGTTTTTAGGGATAGAGGGAGTACCATTTTATTTTATTTTTGAATAGAAGAGATGGTGAGACTCAAAGAGTCAAATCAAGAGCCTTAAAAACAACTACAAATCAAAAAATCAAAAATTTGTTATTGCCTAAGATATTATGCAATTCTATTATCGTATATTTCTTGAAAGGAATTTTCTTATATCTATACAGATATCAATGAATGTTATCCAGTTTCATTTGACTTCTAAAAATTAGAATTCAAAGGCAATGAAGATGCCCTTCCCACAATAAGAAATGTTCAAATGATGTTTGAATACCAGTGCAGCTAGGTTTTAAAAAGAAACCTTTGGGCCTCATCTTTAGGCATATTGGTAAAACAGAGCCCGGAATCTCCATGTAGAAGCTGCAAGAAAACAGAAAATGATGAAGAGGACCCAAAAATAAAACTAAAAAGACAACCAATATAAGCATAAAATGGAAAGAAGAAAACTAAAGATTTTCAGCTAATTTCTCCCATACACTGAAAAAATCATTCCCTACCTTAGAAACCTTGTGAAGCCCTGGCCTGATCTCATCAGAAATGGACCGGCCTAGAGAAACCTGCATCACTTTGTTTGATCCGAGAAAAAATCTGAACCCAAAAAAAAAAAAAAATTAACAATTGAGGTTTTAATTCATAGTTTTTGGGGAAAATGCAGGAATGTCCTGTTAAAAAGTTCATAATAAAATGAATTAGTTTCAGTGTACTAAATTGGGAAACCTATACAACCTTGAGGACAGTCATAACACAGCAAACACACACAAAAAAAAACTAATTTATAGCTCAGCCAAATTTTAGAGTTTGGAATAAACTAATTTCTTTTCATCGATTCCAAGCTTTATATGCACCAAATAAATGAGAAACTAGATTTTTATTGGTGTAATCTTCTAAATAAACACTAATCATTACCTGCTGTTGGATTTGAGCTGCTCTCTGAACTGCTTAAATTTCATATTCCTCATATTCTCATAAGTAAAAACATAAACCGAATTATAATTCTCTGCAGCATCCCTTATCGAGTTGACAATGACCTCCTTGTGTTCCCTCCCTTTCTTTTTTGTCTTGGATAAAGTCACTGCATTCAACAAAAACAAGCATCCACTTATAGTAAGCAAATAAAAAATGTTTCATTGTTCCCACTCTCGTCAACAACCACAAATGGTATCCAATCACAACTCAATCCCATCCAACTACAAGCACACCGCATAAAAAATCTGATCCGAACAGTTTCAATTTGCTTGCTCAGATAATTGAAAATTGGATACTTCTGTCAGCTCCAATCCAAAAGTAATACTTTCCTATTGGGATGTTCAAATCAAAGATCAAAGAGCCTTAAATATATATATATATAACCCACATGATTCTCTATATTTACCCCCTCTGTATGGGAAAAACAAAAAGAAACAAATAAATAAATAAAATTGGCTGTAACCTTTCAGAGTCCAATACGAAGCCAATAGCATTCATTCTATGCTATCTGTATATTAACCTAAAAGTGGTCACTTTCGTTCAAATCTTCTTTAAAATTCTATCGTGCTTTTGTTTTCCCTTTTCCCCATAAAACCAAACATAACCTGATACATGTAACCATAAATCCATCGGCCAAAAAAAATATTTAAATTTGGCAAATTTTAGAAGCCCGAATTTGCAAAGAAATTAAAAACTCAGCAAAAAGTGCAAACAAGAGAATGATTGAAGGATTGGATACCTGTTTTATCACGCTTGGACTTGGGCATCTTTGTAGGTCTCCGTCGAGCTGCTTACAAGACAAGCGGAGGAACTCTTTACTCTCTCTGTTTGTAATTTTCTGGGTGACCAAACAGTTAAACCCCTGCAAGTTTCAACTGTCTGCACTTCTTTCAAATGACTTTGCCTAGGGTTTTATGCACTGAAAACCTGCTCCCTTAATGTTAGGGCCTGGCCCATGCTTCTTTGTAAGACTGAAACTATATATTGGCCCTTTCTTATAACGATAAAATACATGGGCCTTTGGCTTTTGTCGGACAAAATTACTTGTTGAGTTCCGGTACCTTTTCCAAACCATTTTTTTACTATTGTCCCCCGTTCTTTTTTTTTTCAAGAAAATTACAGGCCGGTGAATTTTACCAAATTTTCAACCTCTTAAGTATCTCTTTTTTTTAACCTCAAAAGTTTACTTTCGTTAAATTATTTCTAAAATGTCCATCATGTGCATGTGGCTCGCTTCGTCTTTTTCAAGCATGCCTTGCAAGAAGGTAGGTTCATTCTTAAAATACCCTCAGGGAAGAGAAATTATGGCTGGAATTCGTATAAATTGAGACGAAGAGAGAGGGGAGGTCGAGTTGTGAAGAACACTTGTGTGTTTCAACTTTGATTTGATTAATCCACCACTTTAACTCCCTCTTCATTTATCGATCTTCCCTCTTCTTCTTCGTCGTCATCATCATCATCATTTATATTTGTGTATTTGACTCAAAATAGATTCATTTTGTTTATTGTATTGTTATGCATGTAAATCATTTGATGAAATACTTGAATAGAAATTTATTTGTTGCTGGACACCATTTTTTAATCTAAATGCACCAATTTTGAATCATGATCCATCATTTGTGAGTTGTGGTGCATCAAATTTGATTTGCGATGCAGGAAAGAGGTATCAATGAATCATTTGTTTGAATGTGTACAAAAAATAAGATACATGGCATCTGGTTCATGTTGTGATGCATCCGATTGGCTAACCGATGCATGCAAATTATGCATCACAATTTCAAATTCATGCATCGCCAAGGGACACGAAGTCTGGTTCATTTTGCTATGCATCCAATCGGAATTCAGATGCATCAAAATTCTGCATCACATTTTCAAATTTATGTATCGTCAAGGACATGAGGTCTGGTTTATTTTGCGATGCATCCAATTGGCATGAGCAGTTACGTCTTCGTTGTTTACTCAAACACCTTGAGATTAATTTTTGTTCCCAGTAACATTCGTCTCTCAACCTTCGATCTTAATTTATGAAAGTTGGGTCTTATAAGCCTTTTAAGCATGTTCATTCATTCGGTCTGAATTACGATGCATCACGTGCCCGATGCACTGCATGACTAAATTGCGATGCACCGGGTTGATTTTGCGATCCACCACCTGCTTGAATTGCAATGCACCAACTTTGGATTTGCGATGCACCGCATGCTTGATGCGCGTGTGTTTTCCTTTCATTAATAGGATATGTTTTTCTGGGTTTTTTTTTTTAAAGGTACTGTAGTGATTGAAAAATATTGAAAGAAGACCAACCCAAATTTTCCCTTTTTTTCAACCACTAAAGTTCATTTTTCGAAATATTGTTTCTAAAATGTCCAGATCGGCTCCTTCCACATCTCCGACCAACAATTTGAAGTTCGAAAATCACGATTGTTGCGGCAACGAAACGATAACCGATGGGGTTGGGTTGGAGGATTTTTTAGTAGGGACGAAGACAAATGAGAAAACAGAAGGCTTACGACGGAGGAGAGGAATAAGAAGGCGAAGAGATGCATTTGAAACCATTTTGCATCGCAATGCATCAATATTTTTAGCGCGATGTATTAATTGGGTATTTGACTTGGTGAATCTGGGCATGAATTTGATTCGGTAATTTAAATTGATGCATCACTATACATATATTTGGTGCAGTACAATGCAAACTTGGATTAGGAAATTTAAATAAATGCATTGTGGTGCATAAATTGATGTAATGTGATGCACTGAGAGTAAGTGGCCAGTAGCGCATCTTCGATTCATTAAGGGTTTCGTAGTCTTTTCGCCATCAAAAGTGTTTGTTTCGGTTTTAAAAAAATGGTGGACTGTAACGATTAAAAATTTTGAAAATGGGATCGGCCCGATTTGCCCCTTTTTTGGTAAATTCAAGTCGGTCCATTTTCATACGTTTTCAATCGTAAGAAAACCATCAAGCAAGCTCTTCAACAACATACAAGGAATAAAACTATTTTTGAAGATTCTCTTGAACAAGAGCCTGAATCTGATCCTACACACTTCTCCACTTGTTGTTTTCCCTATGCCAACCCCCTTTTCCAGATGAATCTGAACAGGCTGGTGGACCTCCACATATATTGTTCTCTGAACCCTTTGCTGAAGCTAGGCCTTCTGCTCCAACCAATCTATCTGATTTAGCCAAGTTCGACATGTTTTATGTTCATCATCTGAAGATGCTTCTTACAAGCATCACTCCAATCAGCTTGCATCTCCTTATCATCAGATGAATTCTTTGTATACAAATCTTATGCAGGTCTTTCCCATATAAATTCAGTCTGCTATAGCATCTGATGCACCCAGAGCCCCTCGTGATGATGACCAACAACCTCTATTGGAATATCAGACAAAGTGGTCCATAAGAGCTTTCAATGCTGAAATTGTTTTACTTCAATCCATTCAGGAGGAGAAGAAGCATAAAGCATTTAAGGAAGCATATGCAACAGAAGTATAAGATCTTAAAGAACATGTTGGGACTGAAGCCATCGCAAGAAGTAGATGAAGAACCAGAACCTGATGATGAAGTTGATTTCAAACCGACTAATAATATCTTCTTGGTATTAATAGTGAGGAAATAATCAATCCCCAAATTTCAAACTAAGAAACTCTTAAACTTTATGTTTTAAAGCTACTTACATTGGCGGGTTCTTTAACTTAAATACTTTTTGGTTTTTTAATTTATCCATCATATCTATCTACCTTCTTCTAACATCTTCTGTAGGGATCAAATATCTAAGTTCTGAACTTAAACCTTATTTTATATTGCTTATATTTTATTGATCTCTGCTTAGAATGAATGACTTTAAGTAAATATGATGAAGATTGTCAAAACTTTCATTCTTTAGATTTACTTAAAACAATTAAGTTAAAACAACTAGTTACTTAAAACCTTTAGGTTGTTTTACTTAGACTTTAGCAAGTCTAAGATAGTTTGCTGAAGTTTTAGCAGATGCCACCGATGTATACACAACAGATGCCTCTTAGACTTCGTTTAGAAATCTTCTTAAAGTAAAATAGCATATTTGTTTAAACATAGTCATCAGCAGCTAGCAACTGCTGCTGATACCTCAGTGTAAGCCTCTACTTCACATTTAAATTATCCATCTGCTGAACACTATACACTGTTGGAATATTGATCTAAAAATACTTAAGATTTTAAGTCTCAACTTTTGTTAAAAGGATTCCAAACAATATCAATTAAAACGCTTGACCTTCATGTTAAAATATTTAATTATTATTGGTCATCATATTTCAAATATATAACTATTCAATATAAAACTTTTTTATGTCTTTCTTAAATATTCTACAATATATCATATCTACTAGCTAACCACCCTATTTATTATTCTATGCTAGAAGATATTTTTTGTCTCTAAACCTCTGCAAGATCTCTGTGCATTCAATGAAAAGATTTCATCTTCATTTTTCAAGATATTTAAATATCCTTTTTGCTATTTCAAACGGCTTTATTCAAGATCTCTATAAATAACTTTGAAGCAAGGATTGAATAAGATATATAGAGGATATAGCGGTTGAAGAAATCATTCATTACTCACACGATAATATCTCTTTGATTTGATTCAACTCAGGACTGAACACTCAACATATTCTTTCAAACATTATTTCATTGATGTGTTCCAGTCCTTAAACACTAACTAGATAGTCTTTCATATATTATTCATTTCTAGTTCTTGTTTAAACAATCAGTGTATTTCATTCACTTACTTCTTCCTAAATATTTAAAGAATACTTGATAGTTGCACGAGTGTGATTGTTTCTCAATCATACTCCTCAAACACTGGTTTTTGTCGTACACATATCCATTAGCAATCACTTAGAATTTCAATAATATTTAGAGCACTTAAAAAATCAAAGTTTGAACAACTTGATAGTGGATGTAACAGCTTACACTGTGAAGCACTCCTAAATATCCTGTCGTTTATATTTCAGCCGATAGAATTGTTTCTATCACTTAAGCAGCTTTCATCAACTTAAGTGTCAGTCAGTTATATTCTTAAATCATTTACTTAATTATTTTATATATTGTCTTTCAGTTCATTTCTTATATCAATAATCTGCTTAAAATCTTTACTACTTAAACATGTGTCAACAATCTGACACATGATATTTTGTTCATCAGCTGATGGAACCATTTTTCTATTTGCTGATAACTTATTATTTTTGCTACCAGTTTTGAAGGTTTTTAAAATAACACTTAAAGTTTTTAAAAAGGTTATTCATCCCCTTATAACCTCATTTCGTTACCAACTGGACTTACACCACTCGAACGCACTAAACTACAAATGTCAATGTTGGGATTTTAATTGAAATTAATTAGACGTAATAACAAAACTTTAGTTTCAAAACCATTCCAATATCCATGCGAATTATATAAATTAGATTTATAATATTTAATAGATTATTGGAACGAGCAATCATTGATATAATCACGTTTAAATCACGATCACCGCAACAAACGATTTGCACGACTTCTGTATGGTATCCACACGAATTGATTGGATATGGTTAATTCAACAATTATGTGCTATGCAATTGTTGAATCAAAGTAGAAAACCATTCGTCAAACGAATAACTAATTCATAAATTCTCTATCTACAAACTTAGTGTTTCACCAAACCCTAAATTCCTTTTGTGTGTTTTATGAGCAAGTCATTCTTTTGACAATCAAAAGACCTTTATATAAGAGAGGGGGGCCGACCATACTTAGTCCTAGTCAAACTAGGCTATGTTTTGGTCCCTTTATTTTATTCAACATAAACTCATTAATCTAATTAATGACCAAAATAAATTTCAGTTCAACTCATTATAGGTGTGTGACCCAATAAGTTCCTAAAATACGTTGACAATAATTAATTACTCTATCAAATATATAATTAATTATAAACAATGAGCGACATCTAACAATACATCATTGTTACCCAATAACTGATTGTGACCAAAATAGTTACTACCCTTTTGTCCAAATATTTGATTAAACACATGGCATGGAACGTGTCATCCTTGTTATAGTTTAAACTATGTTTCTTGATCTCCGAGTAGACTTATATAACAAATAAACTCAATATCTCATATTCATTTATTTGAGCACAACCATGCATTTACTTAGATCTCACTTATCAAAGGGCTCATAAATATTATACTCCTCTTATGTAGGAGGGACAAATTCTATCTACATCGCTCATATCCCTCAGCATAATTCGTGACATATCCAACATCTAACTTTATAATCACCTTATTACAGAATGACGTTTATCGGTATAAAAATATATGACCCTCATCTAAGATATATAATGACTTCAAGTCAAAAGACAACGAATATATTTGTCAATGTGAGAATCACTTATGACACTCATGTAACGTTCCATGTAGCATTCTCATGTGGGTCAATCCAGTGCATCATTACCCCTAACACGCACCCATGCGTAGACTGATATCAACTATATGAGTCTCGACACATACTAGTCTCCGTGTATTATTATTGCCCTTATTAATAATAATACTCGACTAAAGATATTTAAGAATAATATATTTATTCTAAGAGCTTTAAAATGCATTACTATGAATAAACAAACAATACGTAATAAATAAATGCATCACTAAATGATGATATATAGAGAAATATACTTGCCTATAGGGCATAAACCAACAGTCAAATGGTCCCAAACTCAAATTATTATAGCCCTGTAGAGTGTAGACCAATCCAACGAGCCAACCTAGTAAAACCAAGTCAATTTAAATCACCCCATATAGTAGCCCATGCACCAAGCCAATTATATTCTAGGCTCGTCACATGAGTGACATCAAAGCCATCACACACCCATTTGTTGGCAATATAACTACTTTCTAACACACACATCCGATTCGAACAAGCTTTTATAGTCATGGTAGCCACATCAAAAATCCCTAGTGCCACTACGAAATGACAAACTACATCGAAGATGAAAAAAACCCACACTTAGAGATTGACCCCAAATAAAATTGAACTCAAATATAACTGAACACCAATGATTATTGTGGATGAAGAGACTTTCCATTTAAACCAATTAGAATGTACATGAAAAACAGGGTGTAGTACGTAGTGGTGTGGGTGCGCCATCGTGGAGAAATTTGACTCGTGATACGTGTTCGTGGTACATCACAACAAATAATGGCACACTGCAGTGCCAATGGTCATGTAATACTACATAACATGCCTACATGGTGCATTACAAACCAACTGTGACACACTATAGTATCAATTACAATGCTCTATGTGAAGTTTATTCATTGCAAATTTGTTGAGCTTGGTGTTAATAGATTGTCTAAGATCGAATGAAGAGATAAATTAATCAAGATGCATATATACAGTCAAGTGACTAACCCAAGTGTTCCTTGACGTTTTATATCCTTTTGCAAATTAATACTTTACTTTTGAACTTTTCCTCTTATTGGTTCCACTTGATTCCTCTTAAATCATCAAAAAATCAAAAAACTAAAAAAAACAAGTTATTAAATCATATGAGTCTGTTTTTCATCATGATTTAGTGGTGCTGGTTTTGTGATTTTAAACCTCTTTCTCTTTGTTCACACCAGCTTTATTTCTATCCCCACGTTACTTTACCCTTTACAAACATGAATAAAAAAATCAAAATTTTAAAACAAAAAAGTCACCAAAATGACTAGATCAAATACTCCTAGAGTCAAAGATACCCAAGATGTCTCTAAAATTATCAAATTCACTTTACCCTAAAAGTCACTCAATTATCAAAAAATATTTTGTTCCTTGACATGTGTCCTTATATTTGGAATTTGCACGTGATTTGACTAAATTAGACATGTTTCCACATCACATGCATCACCATTAAATAATTTCGAAGATGAAAATATACTTATTATAGTCCTCAAAATAAGTATTTAAAAAACTACAGGGGCCAAATTGTCCAGTATGACTAGATGAAGAAACATAATTGTGTTCGAAGAGATAATCACATTTTATTGTATATTGTATCTCTCTATTTATACGCTCAATAGAGTATGAATGCATATACATTTCATACCTAGATGATTTAAAATAAAATTCAAAGGACTTTGAAACATATCCATCGTGTGAACAAAAGATAAGTTATGCCTAAAAAGTCGTTAAGGTAGTGAGTAAAATGACGATTAACTTATCGCTTGCTTGCCAACCTGAAAAATATCTAGGCATAACTTCTCACTTGTTGGTTAAATCAAAATGATTTGAAGTGCTATAAATCATTTTAATAGGCAAACGAACGACAAGTTATGCCAAAGATTGTCACGATAACAAAAAAAAAGAAGTCTGTTTTTTACATTGAATAAGATAAATAAAAATAATTGTAATTTTGTTTCATTTAAAAAAAAACTAATTTTGTTTCATTTTGAGATAAATAAAAATTAAAGAGTAAAACTTTGATACACCATCAGTGTAATTAATTATTTTTTACATAAATGGTCTAAGAAATACACTTTTTGATAAGAATATTTTGTTATGAAATACAATCATGTTGACTTTTATCACATGTTAACCACACACTAGTGGACATATATTTTTATTTTTTATATCAAAACAACTAATGTTTTATTTAATGGCATTTGATTGGTTGGTATAAAAACTAACTTTTAAATAACTATATTCTTGATTTTATACCTAAAAAAGGGTAAAGTGTCAATTACTATAATGTCTAATATGAATCAAATGAAAATTTTATGTTGTTTCACTTTATAATAGTGGTTGTTGAATAACTTGTGTAAATTTAAAATTTACACCGCATGTGTATAAAAATTAAATTCAAAATAAAATATATTTTGATATTTCGAATTTCAAAATAACAATCTAACCCATCATTTTTCAAAATAAACGGTTTGAGTATCAAAGCAAGTGCTTTTGCATTTTTACCCTAAAAAATAACATTATGACGAAATTGAATCGACTACTAGTGATGGGATTCAACGGAAATAAATGGGAAGATGATTTCTAAAAAGTGTTTGGTAAGACAAGGAAGGTGATTACCAATATATATAATACAAATTTATATTATATTGTTTGATTGAAAATAAACAACTTGGAGTCAATGACAAAATTAGGACAATTGTCAACATTACCTCAAAATAGACACGTACATGTTAATGACTTTCATGATAGAAATTAGACATTAACGTTATTACAGCTCTCCAAAATATCAAATTGTTCATTATTTTTGAATTTAGGTGAAAATTTTAAATTATCCAACATCAATAAATCAAGAAAAGTTTATGAAATTAAAATTTAAAAATAAGCTAATTTTATAAGAAACTAATTTAAATAAAAATATCTTAAACATTTGAAATAATTTAAAAAAAATACATGTTGTTGTTTATCTAAAATAATAATTATTTTATTCTCTTATATATTACTAAATAGGTTAATTACCCACATTCTTCTTTCTCATCACATACTTCAAATTGAATTATCATTCATAATAGGAAAGTTTTAATTGGAACAACAAACTAGTGTTCTAAATTGATTTTACCAAATTTTAGATTAAGAAGAAAGATTAAAATTATAGTCATTTAAATCAAATGGCTAGTATTAAGAATATCGTTGTTGACTACGAAGAGTCACCACTAAGCAACTAGTTTGGTCTTATCTGAAACTAATTTATAGGCTTAGCAAGTAGGGTTTACTTGTTTAATAAACAAAAGAAACAAAATTGGTACACGATAAAAAATCATTCAAACAATTATTATTAATAAATAAAATAAAACGAGAAGAGTTAAGAAGAATGTAGTTGTCATTTTACACGAATTCCAACCATTAGGAATCAAAATCTCACATATGTCATTAGTATTGTGATTCCTTTAATTTTAGGAATCAATCCATAGATTTCAGTAATCTATTTATTTTTCAAATAAAATTGTGGCAACATCAAACGTTATTAATCAATTATATAGAATCAATTCAACGGAATTGATTCTATTTCCATGTACCAATTGAGGTCTAAGTTAGAGTTGTCAAATAGGGCAAAAGCCCGCGGGCATACCCGCCCCGCCATATATCAGGATCAGGTTGGGCTGATGTATTCAATACCCGTTAGAATGCGGGCCGCAAACAACCCGTATATTCTGGACTTGTAAGTTACTAAGTTATAACGTATATCATCATTCATCAATAATCTTTTTTTGCGGGCTTTGCCCATAAAGCTTCACTAAGAATTGAAAACAACTGTAGTTAATATCCCAATCTGACAAAACTTCAAACGACTTGATGCCGGCTTGAAAGAGAGTCCTCTCTATAAACCAAGAGGTTCAGATTGGAAGCCTCAATTTACGATTCAACCGCAGTCCCTAAAGAGGGTTTACTGTAGGTGTTCGATTGAACATGCATGACACTAGTATGTTACCATGTTGCTCTGTGTGTTCATATTGCTTGTTCGCTACTTGCAAGATTGCCAGACATTTGCCAGCTTGCCACTTGCTGATGTAGAACAAGTAGCCGAGACGTACTTAAGCAAGACATTTGGGAAGAGTTCGAAGTTCAGGGGGTCCAGTAGCAGTTTTTGAAAGTTGGGTCTGGTAGTTTTTCCGTTAGTTTCCGTTAAGCAACAGTAGAGAGCACCTAACGGTCGGCAGAACTTTAACGGAGTGTAACTTTCGCGTTCGGATGAATTACGGGACCCACCGCATATCAAATCGAATCTCTCGATGAGATCTACAAGACTTTTAAGTTTACCTGATGAACAGTTCATTTTTAGCCCAAAAAAACGTTGTTTAAGTACTGTTATGGGCTTTTGAAGTTTTCGGACTTTTTCGTCTTTTTTGTTTAAATCTTTTCCTTTTAGGGTTTGGATTGTTAGGACATATAAATACCCTCTTAAACATTATTTCGGCAGTTTTGGAATAAAATTTGAGTTTTCTTGCTTTGTACTTGAACCTTAAGCCATCATAGGCTTGTTCTAAAGAATTTCTAGTTGAAAGAGTTCCCGTGTGATTATTTCGCTGCGTCACTTGCCTTACACGCATACACTCTTGCTCCCAGCGTGCCCGCATGCATGCTTGCATAAATGTAGTTTGGTTGCTGCCTTTGCTGCTTTGCGTTGTAATGTCTACATGCTGGACTGAGCCTTGCTTCAAGCCCTGGACACTCAATTATTGTCCTGCCCATTAGTGCCAATGTTTTCAAGAGTCAAGTTGACAAACATCCTATAAAATTACTTTCCCATGCTATATCAACCGTGTGTTGATGTACACAACGACACAGGACAGACTTTCATTCCCCCACAAAACTCCCACCATAGAGATTAGAATACATAAAACACTCATTTTTTGCGGGCTTTGTCTGTTTTGCCCGTGATCCTATGCGGGGCGGGTTGGACAAAGAGATTCTAGGACCGTCATGTTCGTGGGCTTTTCAGTTCCGACCCGCTTTGCAGTGGGCTTTTTAGGCCCGTGGGCAACCCGTCCCACAAGTTCGTTTTGACAGCTATAGGTTTAACTGTATTCATCTCAATTCTAAGTACAGAGTACTAGCATGTGTATAAAAATATTGGCTATTATGACCAACATCGTGCAAAATCCATTTACAGAGCCGAATGCCAAAAAGCTAAATTACAGGGACTAACGGTGCACTTATCCAAAATGTTCGCACTTTTAGCTTTGAAAAAAAAGAAGAAAACCCTGAAGCGGGCATCATTGGCGCCCATTTCACATTTCTCTACTCCCAACACTCCATAGTCCATTCCCTTCCTTCTCACACTTCATCTCTCTCTCTCTCTCTCCTATGGCGATGGACTCAACCGAATCTACTCTCCTATCTAAACTCCAATCACCGGACCTCACCAATATCCACCACCTATTCTCCACCTACCTCCACCCTTTCTCCGCCGTCACTAACAAATCCAAAAAACAACCCGCCGACGCCGACCTCCGTTCCCTCGCCAAAAAATTTATCACTTTCCTCAATCGCACTCTCTCCCTCCTCCCTAAACGCCTATCCGAGTCCCCCAAAATCGACTCCCAATCCGCACTCCAATTATTCGACACTTACAAGCTATGCCTATCTTGCCTAGATTCAATTTCCTCTCAATTGTCATGTAAACCTTACTCTGTACATACCCAGAAGGCTCGATTGATACATTGCCTTGAAAATTGGGGCCATTACGGGGAAGCCATAACGGAGAGTTTATCGGTACTTAAGTCCCTTAAATTAGTGATTAAGACTTCAAAGTCAAAGAGCCGGATTGTTCCGGATGTCGGAAAAGGGAACGTGGATAAGGATTTAGCACTGTTGATTGTTGAGATTGTTGTGACACTTGTGAAGTGCACTTCACTAAGTCAAAGCAAAGATGAAGGAGATTATTTAAGAATACTTACCATCATTGATGATGATGAAATTCAGCCGTGGTTCAGGTTCTTCACTAATTTTCTAGTCCATGTAACAGTAATGTGATAGCTTGTATATGATAATTATGTAGCTCACTGTAGACTCTTGTTCAATTAACCTTATGTTAAATCATTTTCACAGCTTAACTTGACCTTATTTAGTTGTTTTAGTTAATACACAATGTGGATTACTGATTTAATCTCCTCGTCTTGAACTTTATAGGCTTTTAGATGTGAATGAATGTGAGAGGTTACATAGAATGCTTGTCACATATCTTAGTAAATGTACTTTACTTTTGGTTGGAGAGCTAGCATGTTTTGATGGGAATTTGGTGCGCAAGTTTTGCTTGGTGACATTTCGGGAATCTGCAAAGTCGTCTGTAAAAGATCAAATGTACAAGGTGAATAACAGTATAGAATCACTGTGACCTATGTTTTATGAATCTCTATGGGTTTATCTAATGGCACTTTATCTTCAGTTTGCACGCAGGATATGCTATACACTTTTCTCACAACAGGACAATCTATCGTCTTTTATCATCGACATTGTAATATGTGTTTTGGATTATATGGCTGGCGAATGCAAGGTTATTCATTCAGGCTTTGAAGTGATTTCTCTGCTTTACAAGAGTATTTTTTAAGCAATTTATCTTTATAAAACATTGTCTTCATTTGTTGGGTTCTTTATTTTTGAGCCTATCTCATTTCTCAATGCAGTGCATATGGAAATAAACTTTTTTTTTTGCTTAATTAGATATATATGTTTACTTGTTAACTCGATTTTTTCCCCGTAAGTGGTAAGACTGTTTGCTTAGTTAGCAGTATGTTATGTGTGTTTGGCAGCCTGGAATGGAGAAGATTATAGTGGATTTTTTGGATCTTGTCTGCTATTGTGCTAATAAATGTCGAACGGCAACTACAAATGTGTGTGGTGAAGTTGCAAAATATTTCAACAAATTAGCAGGTGATTTTTGTCAGGTATTTTGTTTGCACTGTAAAGTTATTACGCCATATATGGTCAGCCAGGCAACATTTGGTCGATGATACTCTATTCTTAGCAGGTTAATTTGATGCCCTTTGATCTGGTTATGAGGCTTTATGCTATTGGATTGTATATTAGTGGTTCCATCCGTTCAGAAACTGCAAAGGATACGCCCATGGTTGTATCTTGGCTTAATGAGGAGGAAAGACTTCAAACTTTAACTGCAATGCTTGGTTTATTGACACAGCACTGTGATGATAGTGTTCAAGAAAATGACACTATATGCACACTTGATCAAAGGACTTATATGATGTCCTACTACAGCGCATTAAATTTCTTGTGCGAGCCGCTTTCTGAGTTTGTAAATTCTGAAAGGAAAGAGATACTTGCGGAATTTGAAGGTCATTCAATTTTATCCAAGCTATCTTCTATTCAGGATGCATTCCATAGTTTCTGCAATGTTTTTGATTGCTGTTACAGGTAGGCCCATGGTGTGTTTCAGTTTTTATTCTTTCCTGTTAAATCTACTGGCCAAAGGTTTGCAGAGTAGGCAAAAAAATCAGATCTTCACTTGACAATCATTAGTCTTCCTAAATATATTGCTTCCCTGCTAGGATCATCCCCACTTCTCTTCTTTCTATCATTCATGATTCACCTAAATGCTAACATCTTCCTTTCAAAATATATCCTTGGAAGGGGGAGTCTGGTATAAGATTCTAGAGATTGTTTTACATACTTACAGCCAGGCTGCAATATCTGCTTAGAGCATATTTATTGACTTATTCCTTGATTATGCTAACCAAGCATATCACTAAGGTTCCTTTGTCTTTTTTGTAGATGTAATGCTTCTGATAGGGAGAGAGAGATATTTGATGATACCAACAAAACAGTACTCACTGTAGCTGTAGCTGCCTTTACCCTCTCACTCACAACTAAGAGAAATGTCAAGGTTATCATTTTGTTCTTACAGTATTGTGATGATCATAATTATAACTATACTTTATTAACACATTTTTAATGATTGCAAAGAAAAATCATAGTTGGTTTTTTTGTTTAGCTAATAGGCTTGTCATTTCTTTATTCAGGAGAGTGTTAATTTTCTTAGGCGAGTTACTTCAGCTGATTGGATTCAAGCTAATGGACTGAAATTTCTATTCGCTTCTCTATACAATGTTGGTGTTGTTTTGTACAGAATTAATAGAATGAAAGAGGTATTTTACATATTCAATAGCATACCTTTAATTATATGCTTGACTATAAAATCTTCAAATGAGATGCTACTTGGCCTATATTATTGGATCTTGGGGCTTTCTGAAATATTTGGACTACCATTTTGCAATTTTTGTGAAATAATGTTTTCATCTGGTTACTTCCTCTCATTCTTTTCTATCTTCTAGATCGTATGGGAGACAATTTGTGATGGGAACCATGGGTTTGATCCTTTTGTGAATATACTCTTGCTTATGAAACAAAAAATCATTGTTCTGTAACAGTATATTCACAGAACGATCTAATTCATGGAAGAAGTAAAATCATTTCATAAGGTGAGAAACAAGTAGTGAAAGTAAAAGTAAAAGGAAGAAGTGATTCCGATGAATTTTATCAGTTGTTTCTTGTGCGTACTACCAATTGCAGTTTGGCATTTTGTCATTGACCACCATGTATAAGTAACACGAGCCACAATATACTAGATGTATTATCCTGCTAGTGGTTCAATGCAGTAGTTTTGAAAGTTGTTTCTAATGGGTGACTAATTTTATTGGAGAAGTGATAATCATCCTTTTAGTTATTTGCTTTATCTGACAATGTTATCATTTATTGAAGCCGTTTACACTGTATGATGATCCGACATTACTTATCACGTTTAATGCTGATGTCTGTAACAAAAGTAGTAGTTTCTGTAGGATCTTTTTGCTTGTAACTTATTTAGTACAGTTAACTTTATTCTATTTTGCTCGTTTCAATGGCATTGGGCTTTTATTGTGATATCAAATTCTGTTTGCAGGCTTCGAAGGCCTTGAAACTATGCTGTAAAGCAGCATGGACTCGTGTATTATTTCTTTCCAAGACGTTTGTAGAAAAAACAGATGGGCACAATGATCTCTCGGAAGATGGTATTGAGGGTTTTGTTGGAGAGGCATGTTCAAAAAGTGCATTTCTGTTGGATGTACTTTACCAATGTGGCAGTGACAAGACAGATAATATTATTGCAGATTGTCTAGAAAGTTGGTCTGTTGCTAAAAGCTTGTTCAAAAACCTTCCAAAGCCGATAAGTCTGGTGAAACAGTGGGTGAGGGTAAGTAACATCAAACGATTCTAAGAATGCTGTTTAGGGTATTTTCATGCATCTGTTTTCTGATTTACCTTGCTTCCAGATAAGATGTAAACTTTCTAAGGACGTTGATGTGGAGCACTGTGCTACAACCTTATATTCGTTGTTGTCTTCTTCTGAAAAAGTATCGAAGCGGACTCTTGGCATGTTATTAGAGCTGGTTTGCACTCTTTCATGTAGATATCAATGGATCGTTTTGGAGCTCACGTTCTTTTGATTTATGAACTCTATATATTGCTTCTGTCATTTGCTTGTAAATTGTCAGTATCCTACTAACCTCTTTTACTTGTCCGTTCAGGTCCTTCAGGAGCTTCAAGCATATAAAGAAATGAATTCTCTTAACCCAGAATTATGCAAGAAAATGCAAACTGCTGTGATAAGCATCCTTTTAAAGAAGGTGTATATTACTAAGGATAGCCGATTACAGAAATCTAGGATTCTAATTGCAAAAGCAAGGGAATCTAGAGCCTCTGGAGTGGAAGGTCTGAATGATAGTATTCAGTATTTGTCAGAAGCCATATCCACAATGGTAAGATATACTAGTTTAGTTTCTGCCTTTGCTCTTTTGTCTTATTGGTAATTCTTATCTCAGAACTTTCTACTGCAGTTATTTGCTGTTTTCGGTCTTTGGTATTGTATTTGACAAAGGATAGTTACTGTTCCAGAATGACTTGTGCGGTGAAACTCCTACTGGCAGTGTTCAAGTTTGTAATCAATTGGCCAATGCATACTGCTTACGTGCATTGTGCACTCAAGAGGCTGAACCAAACTCAAAGGTGTTATTGCATAAAAGGCTAGTCCACAGAATTAAGTAGTTTCTGCAGACAAGTTTCCGTTTTCTGTCCAGTGAATCTTGTTTTGAGATATTTAATTTTGTTTTTACATTCTCTGAGGTTTCTGTTCAATACAGGAACTCATTACAGATATTAAAAATGCTCTAAAAAATTGGTTAAGCCTAAATCATAGCCATCAAGCTGACCAGGATCAGATGGTGTCAGAAAATACGTTTATTTTGCTGTATCATGTTACTGATTTATTATCAATGAAGGTCAGTTTTACAATCTTGTTGACGTTAAATATTATCAGATGTAGTTCTTATAGTGTCTCAATTGCTTATCTGCTGTTTTTGTAACTACAGGGCTACATGGACTTTCAATCTGACATGTATGAGATGACAATCAGATTGTTTGAGTGGAAGAATATTCCACTGGAGAAGTGGTTGGCCACGCTCTGGCAATCCAGAAGACTTGGTCATGCGCTCTGTGCTTCACCTGTAGATGAAGCATTCATCACGGCATTGTCAGAGCATTACCGCAAAGCAGAAGAAGTTGCACTTTATGAAGTTTCCAAGTCCATGGAGTTCTGGATTAGTTGTATGAAGAAATCACAGTCAATGCAAGTGGGATTTCAACAAAATTTTTCGTTTATGTTTAATATCTTCTCCTCAGCTTCTTATCATCATGATCATGCGATCCAATCCGATGTAACAATTGAGGAAGTTAAGCAGGCTGCTTCTGATCTCATTTCCAGGGTATGTTCCTTGGTTTCACTATATAGCTATCTTTTATGTCTGTTGGTTCAAAATGTACAATTAGCATGTCCATAATATTTATTTCACCCACTCTTGATTTAGGTTCCTCTATCCAGCAGTACAATTTTTCTAGCTGCACGTCTCTATTATGACTTGAGTGAAAGACTGATTTCCAATGGGCTACTGAATGAGGTACCTTACTGGTAGTGTTTCGATATGTTATTTTAAAGTCATCAGTTCAATGATTTCACTTCAGAAGTTTGAACATGGATGCGAGTATTCTTTCTCTCTTCATATTGCAAGGGAGAACTTCTCTTTGTTTTTGTCTTCTTTCATTTAGCTATCAAAAAAGAACATAAACTCAAGATCATGCAGAGGTTGGTGGGTGTTTTTGCCTTATTTGAGAAAATGTGGTTGTAGAGTTTAATTTAATGTTCTGGGTACAAACATGAAGCATTAAAATTGTGGATGCAACACGTCAAGGCTTTTCCGATGAATGACAGTAGTTTGAGCACTGAACATATCTATCTACACAAGGATGTAGGATGGTTTAGTGGTCTAAATATGCAAATATAATTTCAATCATTTCTCCTGAAGTAATCAATTTGAGAAGATTAGAAACATGCTTTTTGCTTGTAACTTAGATGTATATGAATCAAATAAGGTATATCAAATTGATTTGCACGAATTTGTTAGTATACATGAAGGTAGACACGTGTCTCAGCCATGCAGGGTCCCAATTATTAGGGGATTGAAATTTGTCTATCCAATTCATCAACTGGAAGGCAAAAAATTTAAGCCTTGCCTTCTTTTTGGTTAGACATTGGATTCACCATTTTATAAGCATTTCTCCAATTTATTGAAACTTCATTAGCTATTACTTTCTGTGTCGTGTTTAGAGCCTTTTGAACCTAAACACTTTAAATTGACTTTGAAGCATACTTTGGATTCCCCCTTCAGTTTATGTTATAATCCCAACTGAAGCAACATAGCCAAGAAGATATTTATGTAATGCTGCGGTAGTGTTTCCAGTTCAACTATAGTCCCTTTTTTGTTAGACTGATTGAATCTTTGTGTTGGTTAAGATGATTTACAAGCAGGAATAATTTTTCCGTTCCATTCTCAAGCTTTTCGTGGACTTATGGTCATCATTGTTGTTTTTATGCTTTATTTTGAGTACTCCTTTTACCTTTGGGAGGGAAGAGGAAGAGAACATGGGTTGAGACTTGAGAACCTCAGCATAGCAGCTTAATGCTGTTTGTGTAATTAATGCAACTGGTATAGTCAACATCTCTCAAAACTTCTTGGTATGCAGGTGTTGTTTATTATTATTTCTGACTCATGCATCAAAACCAACACTGATGCAGTATTATTATCTCACTGCTTTTTTGATGATTCCATGTTCTTGTTAGCATAGTAACTTGGTATCAATTTTTTTCTTTGTGATTACTTAATTTTTTTTTCCTTTTTTTCTTTGTGATTAATTGGTTACTAGTTGGCAATTGTAAATCACCAGCCTCTAACAATTTACAACATTGTAGGCTCTTTCTTATTCAAAAGAAGCCCATCGTCTACGAAGCAAACTTTTTCAAGAAAAATTTATGTACTCAATAGAGCAGCAGAATGAAATTGTTAATGAAAATGGGGAAACCGTTCAGAAGTCCTGTTATAGTCTCAAGGCGTTCCATATGCATCCTTCAGTGGCTACATCAGCTTGGCCATATGATAATACAACGTATGACTTTGAGGGCTGTATTCTTACTCCATGGAGTGCACTTCAATGTTATCTTGAAAGTACTCTGCAGGTTTGACGTCTACTTTGAACGCATAGCTTAGAATTGAGAGCATATCTCGTTCACTTTGTTAACATTGTCTTTTCATATTGTAACTCAGGTTGGAACCATTCACGAAATAATTGGAAATGGATCTGAGGCTGAAACTCTTTTACTGTGGGGGAAAAACATCTCTTCTTTTCAAGGCTTGTCTCTTTTTGTAGTTGCCTTCTCTTCTGTTTTAGGTAAGAACATTTGTTTTCCCTGTTTTCTTGTGTCTGCTGAAGGCCCATGGCTCATTTCCTCTATGTGGCCAGCTATGATGCGTGTATGTATCAGGGTCCATGTCTTTGAACAAATTGATTAGCTCAACTTGTTGGGTTCTTGAGGATAGGTTATCTGATACTCCTTGGTGATATCCAAAACTTCTGTTTTTTGTTTGTTTGTATTTTTTATTAATTTATTTTAAGATACAAGACTACCATATCAATACATTTGTGATGCTCCGATGATACCTCACAGACATAAAGTCTGAAATTTGCTTCCTCTCCTCTCCAGTTGCAAATCAAATATACCATATTTTAAAAAATAAATTTTCAGAACCATTTTTGTACAAAAATGCATATTGTTTTTCTGTTGTCGCATTGTTGGCAATTAATTTTGATAAATAGATGTTTTTACACATTAGAGGCAGAGCTAATTTATCTCGGTAGATCGTTGTTTGTTCTGAAGTTTATAGAATTTTAGTAATGCTGCAAGTACCAATAATAACAGAATTTTCATTTAAAGATATAGCACCCTTGTTTTAGCTATGGCTCCATCAAGATTCTCAATTGCCCTTTTAAACTTTTGACTCGCAAGTACTTAACAAAGCTATGCATATATGTTTCCTTGCTCCATTTCAAAAGCTGCATGAGATCTAACTTTTTAATCATGTACAAGAAGTTTTGATTACACTTTTTTGAATGATCATATCATGACATAATTTAGTTTTTGACAAACAATCTAGAATATAGTTGAAAACATTTGGTTTTTGGCCACACCAATGTACAGGTGAAAATAAGTTATTGGTCGATAGAATATCCCTAATAATTGAATTCTTCTCCATATAGTCTCAGGTAGTTGACAAATTCTTTGTTGATTTAGGTAAAACAATCTGCCTCTTGGCATATGCTTGCAGTGTCAGTATCTTATTTTGTAAGATTTTGGAGCATGAGTATCCTGTCATAATACTTATCTAAAAAAAAAAAATGGGTATCCTGTATGGGTATCTATGCTTCATAAGTGGCTGCTAACACAGTTTTAAATTGCCTTTTTACCTTGCTTCTGTTGTTTTTCAGGAAAACTATATCTCAAGCAACGATTTTGGGATTTAGCTGAGAAGGAACTACAAAGTGCCAAGCAAGTTTTGGATGATAACTACAGTCTAATTTCTTGCTTGAAGTGCAGATTGGTCTTTGAAGTTACAGTTGATCAGCAACTTGGAGATTTATCCAGAAGCCTTTTTAATAGTAATATTGGAGAGTTTGCTGACAAGAGATTATTAGATGCTGACGATATATATAGGTCAGCTCTAAGGAAGCTGAGTACTTCTGAATGGAAAAATCCTTTTAGTAATCCTGAGGAAGCAAGTGCCAGCAGTGAAGTGCCCCTTAGTTCTAGGACTAGGTCTCAGTGTCTTGCTTCTCTGAAAAGAAGCAAATCTGTTGCGAACAGTGTGGAAATCAGATGTGAAGTCACTTGTGCTTGCAATAAAATGAATTGCTGGCATTGCCTAGTTCTTGAAGTGATGAAATCTAGGTTGTTATACGATTTTGTACTCACAAAATGGGAGTTGGTCCGCAGGCGACTTTTGCTTAGACTACTCACTGGGATAGGTATGATGTAACTGCATTTTCAAGCCCAACTGTTTTTCTTTTTCTTTTTTAAGCCAAAAAAAAGTGCCGATACGAACCCTCTACTCAGTTGCATGCAGTGCAATGGTGTAGGCATTGCATGTGCATTATGCTTGCCAATTCAAAAAAGAAAAACACTCAATTCTTTGCTACTTGTTCCAACTAAGATAACCATATTCATCTTTACCTTACCTTAGTCAGTTGACCAACACTCAAGTACAATGTCATAGATTCTGTTTGTTTTACACCATGTTTAATATTATTTATTTTTTGTTAATCTGTTAATAAAAAATCTAAGTAGTGTCCGGGTCGATATAAAATTGACATATACATGCAATGATTGCAGTTTAAATTATCAATATGGCTTGCTCTAGTACAACTGATGCGTATAATTATTCATGTTGTATTATCATCCTTCTCCCTGAGAATTATGGATGCCAACTACAGTGAGTTGAGCTAATCTGATCAAAATATGTGACTTTGATTAGTCAGATCAATGACCTTGATCAGAGTGTGAATATCATATCCAACTGGAAAAATCCTGCACTTGAGACCACTTGCTCTCAACAAGTTATATATCCAAGTTTGCACTTCAGCCATTTTGAGTGCGTGTGTTGGGGGGTGGGGAGGTGTTGTTGCAGTTTACCTCTATTCCCAGCATAGCATATATATATATATATATATGGAGAAAGGTCATTATTTTCCATTGATGTGTTACTGTTTTCTTAGCCTTTTGTATGCCTGTGTGCATGCTCATTATGTCACAGTTTTGATGTTTGTTGAATAAAATCCCATTCTCTCTCTCTCTCTCTCTCTCAATCTTGTACATGGGCAGGAAAATGTTTTGGGGCTCGAGGTAAAATTCATGAAGCTCGTGAAAAATTCCTGGAGAGCATATCAGTGCTTGTCAGCAAATGTACAACTCAGACAGCGAAAACCTCCATTCCTTTCACTTTCCTGCTTGACTTTATTGAAAAAGATGTTGTCGGAGATGTGTTTGCAGTTGAACATGCATCACTCCTTTACAATGTATCCTGGTTTACTTTGCAAAGCTTCCATGGCAAGGGCACCAGGTAGTCTTGCACAGTTTTTACATAAGTAGTGTATCAACATATCCATTTCTTTTTTTTTTCCCTTTCAATCTTGCATATATTTGAGGTGCAAAAATCAAGTTCAATCTATGATGATGAAAAAGCTATCATTTCATATGCACTGATGTTTACCAATATTCTCCAAAAAAAAGGATAAAGAAAGAAAGAAAATTTGAAATAATTTTGACACTCCATGCTGTCTGAACAACAAGGGTCAAGAGCAGGGCTCTGAACGATCCCAGCAGAGCTTTGATTGTTGGTGCTGATTGTTGGAGCTCTCAGGTTTTCTTAATATTAATTTTTCATCATGCTTGAGCCAAGGAATCCTGTTTGAGCTCGAGTTGATTACTTTACAAACCAAGCTATTAGTGGTTGGAGCTTGAGTCTAAGTCAAACATATACTCCCTCCATTCCGAAATTATTGTCTTGTTTGACCCGGCACACGGATTAAGGAAAAACAATCGTCTTGATTATTAATATTGGTAGAATGTGTAGTTTCCTTTAAAATCCATGTGCATGTGTCCCATAATTAAAGTAGAAAGAAAAGTAAGGGTGAAATGGTAAAAGTGTTGTCCTAAAATGGAAACTTACAAACAAGACAGTTTTTTGGGACAAAGGGAGTACTATAATTAACTATAAATACATAATTTTGATATATATATTTTGTGATCATTGAGCTTATTCAAGCTGGCTCATTCAGTCATTTACACATTATGCCTAATATCCTGTCCAATCTTGAGTCAAATTGAACGAGTTGAGCTAATGGCAAGATAACCAGGTCCAAGTCCCCAAAATACTTGGAGCCAAGCTTAATTATTACCTGAAAGATCTTACGCTGATTTTTTTCCTTGCCACATTATTTGTTTCCTGGTATATGATGTTTGTAGGCAACATTGCCTTGATTATCTTCTTCACAAAGTAATTTGTTGTGAGGCTGCTAAATAAACTCGGACTTGTGAATTCAAAAGTATAACTCATTAGTCTTTTTGGGTCAGTTGGGATAAAAAGTGAATAATTTCGAAAATATTTTTATTGGGCTACTCATTGATTTTAGAAAATAATTTTGCTCTAGTAAAGCTTCTGCTGACAGTATATATGCTTGTTTCATCAGGACGCAAACTACATTATTCAAAGTGGTTGACATTTTATACTTTTTTCTCAATTGACATTGTTTGAATTGCTCACTATAACAATTTGGTGATCTATGCATTGTGCAATAACTCATTTTGGAACATGATTCAGTTATGTTAGTCATGCATATCCCTAATTCACACCTTCAGACCTTCCTCCTGGCATATTGAATAGTTTTTGTGGATGCATTCTACTTGCTCTTTCGGTTTGACTAAACTCATCTTTTCTTCTTTGATTGTTATGTTCATCCGGTACAGTTTCTGTGGCATGCCATGTATTCCTATACCAAGAATTGTGTCCTGGTTGATGCTAGCTTTTATACGCTGTTGTGAGGTTCCTGTACTATTCCAAAAGGTAACCACAGCTTAATCTAATTATTGTTGGCTCCTGTCTGATTATTTATCTAAGTAAGAAAGTGAAGAATGAAAGAAAGAGAAAGAAGCATGAACCTTTTGTAAAAACTGCATAGCAAAACCATACACTGAAATTTACAAAAAAAAAAAAAACAAAAGAAGAAAAAACCAGTAACTACTACCAGCTAGCCATTGACGAAGATTCTTGCAGATTGCCTCTTCATGGTAGCGTTGGGTAAGACCTCCAAAGAGTCTTCTGGACCTAGATGCGTCTTTGTGAATGAGGAAATTCTTTTCCAAGACAAGTAAATTGCATTTTTGGTGCCTCAGTCACCAAATTGTATGTAATTTCGACATTGCCAGAAATTGGAAGAATGACTTGTGCCTATATACTTTCGGATAACGTATCAGCTTTTATGTTGAACTATATACCTTGTGAATGGGTGCATCCGATTTGACTTTTAAAAGCTTTTGAGAAATTTACTTGAGAGTTCTTTGAAGTTTGGTTATTAGGGTCAAGGTAACAACTTAACTTTCTAAGCAAGAACACTAGTACTAATGCACAGGTGGCTTGCCAAGACACTTGTGGTTAGTTATACCAATTGCCTTTGTAAAGATACACTGCTTTCAGCAATAGTCCCCCCCCAGTGCTGAAAGTCTGAAACATAAATTGATAATGAGTGGAAGTGAGTTACCCAGATGTTATTAAGAGCACTTAAATATTTTCTCAAAAGGAAACGCGTACCTTGAAAAATGTCAGTATGTATGAATTTAGGTGCTATTCAACCTCCATTACAAGTTTCTTTTGGATAGTGCTATGCCTAACAAACTTGACTTAAACACAGGATTTCTAATTCACCAGTTTTTTACAATACTAAAAAGTTGTGATATTATTGGCTCCTTATCCTTTCTATGTTTTTTAGAGAATTCTGTTATCAATTTCATTGATCATAAACAGGTTTATATACAACCAAAATGCTACAATTGACATATCTAGGTACATTCCCTAATTTAAGGGAATAGCTAACTAGAAAATAGGCAGTCTTCTAACTATAGAATAATGATCAAAACCAGCTGTCAATAGAAATATGATCCCATGAAATTAGGGATTTAATTCCTGTCCTAAGGTATGAGAAGATTAATTTCTGCCAAACACTTTCGCAGGTTGATTTCTTCATAATAGCAATGCTCATTTGTCACAACTTGATTCTTTTTAGTCTTAAATAGCAATTTGGTCACCCTACTTTCTAGCTTTTTTCATTAAGATCGCTCTACTTTTTTTTTTTTTTGCTCAATTTGACGACTATACTTGGCCAATTCAGTCAATAGGGTCACCGGTGGTCATTTCCGTTAGTTAGATGGACGGAAATGTTTGAAAAGACAAAAATGCCACTGACCTTTGGAAGGGTGCAGTGCAAGTTCATTACTCCATCCAATTAGTAACCATTGATGTTTAATATATTTTTAATTTATAATTTTTCTTAAATAAATTACAACTAATTAAAATAAAAATTGATACCCATTTGATATTTCATATATTTTAAAATTTTAATTGTTTTTAGAAAATTTAAAACACATTTAATTAAAATAGTTCATTCATGCATTTTATCAAACACTTGTGGAGCATCTTCTTAAAACTCACTTTCAATATAGATTTTCTTTATTCAATCACTCAAAAAATTGATTTCAAACAAAAACCCAACAAGTATTACTCAAACTTGTAGTGCTTGTCCACCACTTCTGAAACATCCCAAGTGCAGCTCATACCCTTGTAGAACTCAACCAAGTCACCGGCACCAAACTTGACACCTTCATCAGACCCTTCAGGGTAAACCTTCACCTTCCCCTTCAACAGATAGCACGTCTCATTGAATACTAAGTTAAAATACAAGAAGAAGAAGTAATGATAGAACAAAATACCACTTTAACACTTCTAATTATAAAACAAAATATCAAATCTGTGATTATAAAAAGCCCAAAATTGGGGAATAAAGTAATGATAGAATGGATCGATCTCCTGGAGGAAAGCCCCATGAGCAACATATTTTAAAAATCTTTCGTGAGCTACTTTGATTATGGAGTTACTTGATCAAATTGGAGTATTGGAGTCTGCCGCTGTGGCACCTCTTAGTCCTTTTCTACATGTGAACTATCTTGCCCTTTCTTTCCTTGTATTTCCCATGGACAACCTAGACTCCTCATCTTTCCGGATCGAAACGGAGCGGACATTGTACTTGGTTCGGAGATCGGTGGAGAGGGGTGCGCTCATTAGTAGCGGCGCACACTAGACTGGGCGGTGAAGTGAGCCTTACGGCTCTTCCGGCGGGAGCTCAATACCCTAGGGTTGTACTTCATTTTCTCGTCGCCGGAGTTTCTCTCACTGCCGTTGCTGCAATCTCCGATACTCCAATCTTAAAGATGAAGTTCGAGGTGGGGGTAAAGTGCAAAAGACCAAATAGTGTTCAGTAGGGGCATTTTCGGGTTTTTAATTTTTTAAAGTTTTCCATCCAATTTTTTGGATGGAGTGATGAATGTGAAAATAATGTCAAGTATAGTCACCAAATTAAGAAAAAAAAAGTAGAGTGATCTTAATGAAAAAAACTGGAAAGTAGGGTGACCAAATTGCTATTTAAGCCTTCTTTTTATGGCAAACTTCCATTTACCACCTCATTAAGTTTTCTCCACCTGCAATAAAACAGGTTTCAAGATTGCTTGCTGTTATATATACGCTTTCAACCTCAGTAGAAGCCTTTTCTATGTCTCATTCTCCTTACAATGCTATCTCTGAAAGTCAGTGGGCTTCATACTTTCATCAAGCGTCACTTGGTTGCCATCTTAATCACCAGCTACTTTCTCGTATTATTGGGAAACAGAAACTCCAAAATCCTATTGACGTTGAGGTATGTTATTGAAGATATATAGCAACTATTTTAATTTTTTTGATAAGTAAATTACCATATTTTGTGCACTTTTCTGTGGAATGGTTTTCATGTTCCTTTGTTCCATCTACACATCCTTTACTTATTTGTGCTATATCACCCAGTTGCACGAGCAATCTTTGAGTTAGGCTTACATGCCTGCACCAAAATGTCTGACCTTTTTAGTCTTTTGTATTTATATTAGGCTGAGATATGGGATTGTTGACTTTATAGTTTATATCTGTTTGGTCTATGCCTTGAGGTAAAAAATGGAAGCTATCTGTTAGTTGAGAAGATTGATGGATATATATAGAGGAAAAGGATTTACTTACGTTTTTTATTGACTTGAGAAAGGTTTACGGTCGAAAAGGATATATATAGAGGAAAAGGATATCCATGCGTGAAAGGCTTTACCAGTTTTGAAAGATTGATTAATGTCTAGATTTTAAATGTAAGTGCTCGGATTCCAATATTAACCTAGCTACGTATCTTATCCGGTGTGCGCGAGTGCTTTTGTGTGTGGGCAGCAAGAGTATTCAAAGAACTCGTATATTTGTTTAACGGCAACATACCCATTTATTCTTGGAAATTGGAAGCATATACTTTATCCTGTTTCCTAGAGTTGTTTTACTGCTCACTCAAGAAGATACGCCATTCTGTTTATTAATTGTTATCTTATTTATTTGCTTGTTGGTTTTCAGGCCCCTTGCCTTTCTAGCTCGACTACTCTCAACTCACTCAGGTATAGTTGGACCTTTTAAAATATCATTTCAACACCGAGTGCATCCTAGCTCATTGGTTTTGCATTCCTTGCAGGCTTGCACCTGAATTGCTTCAAGATCTTGAGGAATTCGTATTAAGTTTTTTTCAGGGTCTTCCACGTCTTACAATCATCTGCATCAGCTTGCTTGGATATCCTTATGCTAGTTTGCTTAGGGATCTGTTGCTATACCCTTCTCCCGTTCAGGCATGGATTTTGTTATCGCGCTTGAATGCAAATGGTCAACCTGTAGTTATATTTCTGCCTGTTGATTCCGTCTTGGAAGGTAATTTGCTATTTATCAAATAGGAGCATTATATATATCTAAAGCTTCTAGATAATCCAGACCACAACTATTAAATATTCCCATACTCAGAGGTTACATTAAACTGATTTTATTGCATAATGCTCTCAGAGGGTTCAGATGATGATGAAAGTTCCAGCTCTAGAATCCTCTGTGAAGAAACAAGTTCTGTTAGACAGTGGCAGTGTCCTTGGGGTTGCACTGTGGTTGATGATGTTGCTCCGGTGTTCAAACTGATATTAGAGGAGAATTACTTATCATCGTCAGCATACCCCCTAGAGGATACAAAAGAGAACAGGGTATTATGGTGGATGCACAGGAAAAGGCTTGACCAGCGCCTTGGTAAATTTCTGAGGCAAGTATCCCTGAACATGCACTGTTTTTTTGTTTGTTTGTCGATGCGGTGGCAGATGCAAATGAATATAAATTTCCTGGTGGCTCTTGCTACTGAGTTTTTGCTTTTCTTAATCAAATGTATATAATATGCATCTTAGTTTACGCATTAAATTGTCAAATTTACGGATGATTAATAGCTGTCTGGTGACTCTGTGTTGACTCTAATAACACAGACGTCAGGTCTTAAGTTCATTTCCTATCTTCCATATTTGCCAGCTTTGGACACGTTTAGTTATATTGTTGATAATTGTATGGTTTAATGTTTTCATGCATCAGAGATTTGGAAGATTCATGGTTTGGTCCTTGGAAATACTTGTTATTGGGAGAGTGGTCAGACTGCAAGCTCCTAGATTCAGTACAAAAGAAACTGGCCGATGATTTAAAATCTAAATGTAAAATTGACGTAGATGAGGGCATTCTTAAATCTATTATTGGGGGTGCAAAGTATGCCTGTCAGAGTGAAGAATGCCTATCGAAGCTAATTCTGAAGAAAGGATGCTATGCTGGTGGAATAGAATGCTGTAGCAATGGAAGTTCCAGGGCACTTACTGGTAAACGCAAGGGTGTTGAAAGCTTATCCCCATCAATTAGCAAATTGATACTTGAATCAATATATGATGTGGAAGAGGAAGACTCTTTAAGCAGAGAGCCTATTGTTTTGGTGTTGGATTTTGACGTGCAGGTGGCTATTGATCTCTTCATTTATTTGTTTCCTTTCTTTCATAGCCTTCTCCTTTGTGGAGTTTTGGTTTTCTCAAATTAGGCATGTCATCATTCAATGGAGTTTTAAAATTTTCATTTGTTAAGTGGATCCCAGATCTGTGCTTGCTAGCTATGAGCCTTGCACACACACACACACTCTTGCTTTAGGACATTAAGTTTAAGAGTAACACTTCTGTCATTCACGGTACAGTTCTTCTGAAAAGAGCATACTCTGCTCAGCTAATAGTAACCCTGGCATTCATAAATCATTTCTTCTTTGCTTTTGCTAAAGATGGCATTCTCCTAGAAATCAAAGAGTGAAAAGCCTCTTTGTCCAAGTCCTATTCCAGCGGAAAACCTCTGTGAATCACGACCCATCCCGCAAAACTAGGCAAAGCCTTTGAAGAGGATTTGAATGACCCCAGGCCACAAGGTTGTATTTTACCTGAGGCCTGAAGCTCAAGCGGTCAAGCCACTAACCTATTTCTGCAGAGGCTAGCTCTATGCAGTTTCTGGCTTCAGACAAGTTCAAAAAATTATGGAGCCCCCCTTATCTTTTGTTTTCTATTGGAACTATTATATTGGAGTTATCTCTGAGATTGTAACTATATACATGTAGTGATCGTTGAATAAATGTCCAGCTTGATGCAATGAGACATGTCAGTGTTGTTGAACCTGATAGCTGTGTCTCAAATTGCTGTATCTCAGTCCTGCACAGGCAGGACCTTGTTATCTATGTATATATTGCTTGCTCCCAGATATTTGGTTGATCAGCTTGACAAGAATAACTTTTATAGTCGTTGTCTTTTTTCCTTCATACTTTGCAATCTCAGTGTATGTCTTATAAGATTATGACTGATGAGTGTACAGATGCTTCCATGGGAGAATCTACCAGTATTAAGAAGTCAGGAGGTCTACCGCATGCCTTCTGTTGGTAGCATCTCTTCCACACTTGACAGATGCTGCCAAAGTCAAGAAAGAAACAAGGATTCTTTGGCCTTTCCTCTGATAGACCCACTTGATGCCTACTATTTGTTGAATCCCGGCGGTGATCTTAGCAGCACGGAGGCTGAATTTGGAAAATGGTTTAGAGATCAAAATTTGGAGGTAATTTTGTTTTTATTATTGACCTGAGTATAAAATAGAGCAAAAAAAAGGGCCGGACCTTGAGTTAAATTTATTGTTCTATGTGGTAATGCATATTCAAGCAAACCATGTATATTACTTGTGTACTTGAGTTCGCTAAGCAATTGCTAAAGATGACAAGATATAATGTTGTCAAAGTGGCACATGGTGATATGTACAGCACAAGAACAGTTTGATTTTCCATCAACTTCCATCAAGTCAGACACCGGTCATATGTTTACATCTATGGTGTTATAAATTTGCACCGAGAGGGTGTCGAGACAATTTTTTTTATGAGTTGGGGCCATTTTAGGCTGACTGTATTTTTGATACTCCAAATCTCAATTACTGATTTTGAGCTTACCATTTTCTTTTTAATTTACTAGAAGTGACTATAATCTAATAAACCCTTTTGCTTTTGCTTGAATAGGGCAGAACATAACTCCTATACTCTACTATCCCAAAATGAGTGTCCTTTTTTAGTTTTATCTCAAAACACAAGGAAGTTGACTTTTTAAACAATTTTACTACCATATATACGTGATTACCCTTAGTGACATCATATCATTGGAAGTGCACATTGGAACATGATAGTTGGCAAATGCAGTGGCGAAGTCAGCTTTTTATTTATAAGGGTTCAAGATTATTTTAGGGGTTAAAAATTATATTGTAATATATGAACTTGGCTCTAATGAGGGTCAAATTTATAAAATAGTACATTTTTTCTTAAAAGAAAGGGGGTCATAATTGATAAAATTATCATTTACAGTAGTAAAATATAAAATTTTCTTTAAAGTTGGAAGCAGTAAAGTGAGTTCAAATCCAAGGGGGGTCAGGTAACCTTTGGGTTCAGTGTGGCTTCATTACTCTGGGCAAATGTGGATTTAGTACCAAACAGACTGACTTTTCATATACATGTAAATTTGATGGCTTGAATCCATGGTATCTGCAAATGTATATATATATATTTTTAATATACTGTCATGTATATGAACATAAGTCTGTACATGATTTTTTCATTTAAATTTTTTTTGTTGAAGGATAAAAAACATTGATGCCATGGAAATTAGAATTAAGTGGTTTCATGAAGGATTTGACTCTGCATGTAGGCCTCTTTCTTATGTAATTTTCCCATGCATCAATCCGTTCCTTGTTTGCATCTGTTATGAATACCGGAAGGTATATTTGCATTGAACTAGATAATGTTATCTAGAAGTGGGTGATGCTTTAAACTGCTATGCAGGGAAAAGCTGGAACCCCTGCCACCGTTGAAGAATTGACTGCTGCCTTGAGTAGTCATGACCTCTTTATTTACTTCGGCCATGGAAGTGGTATGTTTGGTTAAAATCTAGCTGAACTCATCATTTCTGCTGTCATTTTGGCTATTTGTATGAACACTTTTTATCCAACTATCTCCTTTAACCATTTTTTGTGATGGTTGATTTTGATACATGTTATTTAGGGGCACAATATATTCCAGGTCATGAGATTCAGAAGCTTGAAAGCTGTGCTGCTACCTTCCTGATGGGGTGTAGTAGTGGATCCATATCTTTGAACGGGTCTTACACCCCACATGGTGCTCCATTATACTATCTAATAGCAGGTTCGCCTGTTATTGTTGCTAATTTATGGGAAGTTACTGACAAGGATATTGATCGATTTGGCAAGGCAATGCTTGATGCCTGGTTAAGAGAAAGATCAAATGCCTCAACGTTGTGTGCTCAGTGCAGCGAAATCACAGGCAAAATTAAGGCCATGAATATAAATGGGACCAAAAGAAATGCAAAAAGGAAAGCATTGAGAAAGAAATTACCTGAAACTTGTGAACACAGACCAAAGATTGGATCATTCATGTGTCAGGCTCGAGAAGCATGCACTCTTCCATTTCTAATAGGAGCATCGCCAGTTTGTTATGGTGTCCCAACAGGTATAAGGAAGAAAGATTCGTGACATTTGTATATTTCTTTGTTTGATCCCTCAAGCTCTTGGTCTTGTGACTAATAAGAGGCACCAGGATTCATTGTATGTCAGTAGTCTGTAGTCATAGAACAAAAAGTGTGTATAGAAATCATTTGTATGTAATCAAAACTTGTAGTGGCATACGGTCAACCAGTTGTACAATTGAATATTGTAGCCTAAGCTCAAAAAGAACTACAGAATCAGATTCCAGAGAAGAGTATTTATGATTGTATCCAAGTATTTTTTTTGTTCAAATTGACTAGCCGTTATTTTCTGTATCATCTTTTATCACAGATGTTATCCACCATCAATACAATTTGCTTAATTGAATGAAACTATTTTATAGAAGATCGTTAGTATCTTCTTTATAAAGCATAAAGCAAATTGCTTTTCACTTGTTGAATAAACCACGTTGCTACTGCTTTGCTTTCTTAGTTCTTTGGGGAGGGGATACTCTATTCAGCATACAGTTGGTTAGATTGAAATTGAAAGACGGCCAAAACAAAATGCGATTGGTAAACTTGGACTGCATTAACAAATTGACGACATCTGTAGAGCATTAACAAATTAACAAAGCCTGTAGAGAAAAAGAAGAACTCAATAAAGGATAACTTGCCGAACCCTGTATAGGTGATATATTTACAGTCTTGCTGATTCAGAACCTCAAAATGCATACATACATAATACATAAATAAAAAAATCACACAGCATTGATAAGCAGTGTGAATTAACATTTCAACACAAGTTGTCAAGTACAATAGAAGATCAATGAGTGTTAATTTAAAATACATCTTTACATGGGTGTGATTCAAAGATAATGAATGTTCACAATTATGATTTCAGGAACGGCAAAAGGATTTGGGGAATCAGGTAAATTACATACTGAAAATTACAATGAAAACAACTTTGTTTCCAACAATAGTTGGACTGCGCTACCAGCATGAAGCAATAGTGAGAAATAAAATGTGCATGCAGAGGTTATCAGGGAATTAGAATCAAACCCTTTTCTCCTCTTTATCCCCCTAAGCTAACTGACCTAAGATTTTATCATTTCTCCTAATTCCCCTCTTTCCAAACCTTTCTTCATTTGTATCTACCTCCTCACTCCAGTTGCTTCTCTACGTCGCCTTCTCCTCCCTGGCCGCCCCAATAAAACCCTACCCTCACGACGGAGACGATTAACCAATGACATTCCCTCATTGCCCCCATCACCATCATTATCATCATCATCGTCGTCATCGCTATCATCATCATCATCATCAATGCGTCTTCTCATCCCTCTATACTGGCCCATATTCCCACTTGAACCAAAAGCATGCATTAGAAAATACACAAAACTACCATCAATTCCGACATCAAAACCTCCATTGTTTCTCTCTACACCATTCAAATCAAAACCCTCCTCCTCGTCAGAATCAAGCCCATACGAACCCCTTTCAATCACGTAATCACCGAAAACCACCGCTCCTGGCATTGATGATGTGACCGTGCTAATTACGTCTTCCCGCTCTCTCTCCCGCTCAAGCCTTCTCCATTTTTGTTCATGAGCAGGGTCCACTTCCCGTGGCCTAGCTGAAGGGTGCTCCGACCTCACATGTTTCCGTAGCTCCTTGTATGTTCCAACAAACAAACAGTTTTCTTGCATGCAGGTTCTCTTTTTAGCATTGAGATATTCCCGTGCTGGCTCCACCACAGTCCATCCTTTGACTTGGCCTCTGCAAAGGGGGCACGCAAGCTCTGTCACTTGTCCACATTTCTCGACTGGCCAAGTAGAAGCTGCGCCTAGAACGGGACTAACATCTGTACCTTCCAAAGGTTGGACATGGTGTGGCGGCAACATTTTCATGTAGGCTTTCTTGTACTGGTCAAGGCAGTTGGAATAGCGGCAGCTGGTCCCACACATGTAGGGGCGACAACCCTTATCATGAGAGGAACACAAGAGAAGAACGGCATTGTGCGGATACTCCATGCACACTGAACAGGTAGCGTCTTCCCAGTCTTTCTTGGAACATCTCTTTTCATTGTGGTCCTCTGCATCTAGCTTACGAGCCAGCATGGGGTATGGGGTTGGCCTGCACTGTCGTGAAGCAATTCTGCGTCTTCCCCTGGTACCTTTTGCCATTTTCGAAGATAAAGCTGGTTCCAACAAAGATAAAGTCAAAAAGATTTGACATTGAAGTGGTGAAATTATCATGAACAGAAAATGAAACACACAGATACAAACACATACTCCTCCCTCAGTCATGTTTATATTGGTCACTAGTTAATTACTGTGCATTTGGAATTTCAAGTCGCCAAAAAAGTGAAGGTAGTATCATTTTTTTTATTTTTTATTTTCTTAAAATAGTAGATAATTTCAAGCCAATGATCTCTACTTCAGAAATCAATGGTTAATCCATTGGAAAATAAATAAACTATTATCTCAAACACTATCTTCCATCAGTAATATTAATCAACATATGGATGTTCATATTTTATGACTGCAAGCATCAACTGATGAAAACTGCAGGTAGTTCACCATATAATCCCAGTGATCAAACAGAGTCGATAAGAAAGATTATCTGCAGAAATTACTGACATGCAACACGAGACAAAATCCAGCAAATACAACATGTAAAGGGGTTTACCATGTTACTCTCTATATATGACCCAAATAAATCAGGGGTGAATGCTCCAACCACATGAAAAGTTACTTTGCAAATGAACCCATTTAGAACCAGATGACACAAGACCAGATGAAAAACAAAAAAAGACAGCCATGTTTTTGAACCGTACATCCCAACAGATACTTGATAAGTATAGAGTTTTTTTAAGACGCAAAGTCTCTGAGAACACGGCATGTCTGGATAGAGAACTCCTGTTCTTCTTTGGAGACCATAGAGCCATATCAATCCAGCAAGACTAACAAGTATGCATTGACCAGTGTTCACTTTTCCTAGACAAGCTCAATCGTACAAAACACGAAGAATTTTTGAAGTTACTACGTTGTAACCCACATAATAAATAGAAGTAAACCCGGGTTAAACCATCACTAAATTTTCAAACAGCCCTAAGCTCTTTACTCATTGATATCATAACGGGTATGGGCGACAAGGTAGAGAAAAATGTTACTCAAGGTGTTGACACCAAGGATAGCATTAAGCGTATTTCCGTTGAAACTTGCAAACATGACCCAAATGAACTTATCCTAAAAGGTAAATTCGACCATCAAAAAAGGTAAGATGCTATCATCGAGCTTACCTGACACATTCCAAGGTATTTACACCTTCCTGCAGCAAAAATGACGAAATAACAAAAGAATAGGAGAGCCGGAATCATTGCTGTTCCTGTCACCATTACAAACTAAAACAACCCAGCCTTAATATACCTCAAGGATTGCCAAAAAAAGAAAGAATGGATCACCTAACTCAAATAACAAGAAACTAGGAAGGAAAATCTAAAAGCCAGGTATCTTAAGACAAAAAGAAAATGATAGGGATCAAACTTTTTAGCCCAAGTTTTTATTGAAATCTGCATGGCAAGCATATGATTGGTTAGTTTTTGACCTCATATGATATGCTAAGTGATATGTTTCTAACCGTTCACATATCTTGCCACAGAAATTGGAATGAAAAATTAGAATCTCAAAACAAATATAGAACTTCCTTAACATATGGTAGTAAAACAACATGGAATCATTTGAACCCTAACGTTTTTACAAAGTTGATGTGTAACTGAACTCATTCTGCAACAGCCCATAATCATGGTATCTACCTTTGTGCTAGGAGAAACAACAAATCATGACCATTAAAGCATAGAGCTCAGGTACAAGTGATCAACACAGACCAATAAGTAGCTATCAGGCATTCAAAAATCACAAGCTTCACTTTCTAAAGAAAGAGAATCCCACTAGTAACCCTTAATTGTCAATGGTGCAGTATCAAACATTGGCCCAAAATAGAGAATTGACAGACACTAGACCCCCAGACAAAGCATTCTTCACATGGGCCTCTACAAATGATTGTTGTTTCTAACATTATTCAGAAACACAACAAACTGAACAGAATTACAGAAAATAGCATAACGTGATACATAAGCAGCTTGCAGAAACGAAATATTTCGCTCACCTGATATCAAGAATTGTTATGATCTTGTAAATTGAACAATTGACCCTAACTGATGAAGAAACAGCCAGAACTACAACTGGCTAACCAATTAAACCTTATAGACCAAATTTTCCCTTCAATTAGAGCATTCCAATTGTAAGAAAAATCAAAAAGTGCAGCATGCCAAAAGAAGAACAGACATTGAACCTCAATCATAAAATCTGATACTAGGATAATTAAAAGCTGAACTGATGAGCAAAGGAGAAAACAATACCAAGGAGCTCGAAATTCAAGTAAATCTGGATCCAAGAGCAATTAGTTGCAGAGAACAAAATGCATCTGGTTTTGTATACTATATATCAACAATAAAAAATCCCCTACAAATACACACACAACACACATACATATATGTTATCCACAGAAAAAAAGTCATGGGAGCCTAAGACATGTAGCTTGATATACACAACGTGACACAACCGAACAATCACGCGAAAGACAGTTAGAAATGAATATAGAAAGAGAAAAAAAAAAAAGCAATCGAATATTTCTAATTTTCTATTGATATAGATAATCATCAAAGCACATGCAGCCTTGACATCTAGCCAGCCATCTGAGATCCGACTTTCTAATTTATCAATTAAATAATACCTCAATTTCACCTCACACACAAGTAAAGTAAATGTGAACATAGTCTAGAGAGATGCATACCGGAAAAATTGAACGGCGACGGAGATGGAGGTTGGTGGGGAGGTAAAAAAATTAGGGTTTCAATCAAGTCTAGAGGGGGACAGGGGCGGAGAGATCGATGAGGAGGAGGAGAGAGAAAGTGAAGAGCGCGGGCATTTGATTTTTTTTAATAAATATTTTGGGGGGTAATTTGCGACTGCCCCTCTGATCTATCTATCTATCTATCTGCGTAGGAAAAAGTATAATTTGTAGAGAGAGAAAGGGTCGGACTGAGAAAGCGAAGGAAGGAGGAGAGAGAAAGTGAAGGCGTGAGTATTTTTATTTGTGAGATTCGTCGAGTCGTTTCTACGCTATTCTCTTGGTGTGGGTGTAGCTATTGGTTGTACAGACGTACAGGGCAGAGAGAGGAGAAAGTGTGCCGAAGTGGGAAATGACGGTTTCACGCGCTTTTTTCGGAGAGTGGCGCCACGCTCCAAATGAAAGTTTTTAACATTTTGGTCCCTGAACTTCACTCTATTTTCTGATTCAGTGATTGTACTTTTTTTGATTCTATATTGCTCCCTTTAAACTCGTTTTTAGGATTATAGTTAGTCCCTTCAGCTCAATTCCGTCTATTTTACCGTCCAAAATTATATAATTGCCCAAATTTACCCTTGTTAGTTAATATAACTACTTAGTACGAATAGATAAAATGGCATGCCCAAATGTCACTATGATATTTACTTTTCTCTTTTTTTTTGGGAGATTTTTTAATCCCCTTCGACTCCATGCCCATGACAGCCATTTCTTGCCCTCCAACCCTATTCCCTTTTCACACGCATACATACCACTGACTAAACTCAAAGACATGCAACACACGTATAAGGTTTTTTTGGGTTTATAAATTTGAGGTTTGATATTACGACCTCAAACTTGTGATATTTTTATAAGCTTTAGTATTTTTAGTATTATTAGTATTGTAAAATTAAATTTACATATATCTTTACATCGTTGAATAAAATTTGTCTTTTTTAAGTAATAACATAAATGGACAATCCAAATCTTTACCAACCTAACTATCTAACGAATCTAATACTAGTAATACCTTAAGTCAAGCTTATAATATCATTTGCCTACAAAAATTGTGTTGAATTTCAAATTAATCGGGCAACTAGGGTTTTAGAGATAAGGGATATCACGACAACAACAAGGATGACAAAGTCTTTTTCTCAAGGTGAATTCTCTCTCTCTCCCCCCTATGTGTGTGTATGTGCGTGTACATTTTAAACGAGGTTAGACGGCACACAAATTTGAAATCAGTGTTTTATGAAGCATCACTAATGGGAAGGTGATGGACGATGGAGTTTAAATAACTACTCCATGATCCCATCAAACGTGTACTAAATGTCAAGGTTGTATATGAAATGGGTCTTGAATTTATAGGCCTCAAATTGACCTCTGCAGAATGTGTTGTTCAATGATGTCAAGATATTAAAAGTTTATAGTATCGGTAGTTGGAAATTGACACATAAAGTTTACAGAGATTTCTGGAGGTTGTTGATGATGAGAGCCATGCGGAGGAGAAAATTAGGTAATATGGTATTGTTATATTTCTTTAAGGTTGGAGGAAACATAGACCTAATCTCAACCCTTAATATATTAATAATACCTTAAGAGGCTTCAATGTATTTAGATAATGTCATTCGACTAGAACAACAGTGCTCTGGTGGGGCATGAGCAACGGTGTCATGTGGCTAGAATAACAATGTTTCGGGTGAAGCTCAAGTATTTTTGTATTATTGAAGGCTTCATTTTTTGGGATATTGTTGTGAATCAAAGGATATTCAATCCTAATGAATCATCATGGGAGGTTTCAGTCTAGTGGAATATGAAAATGGATTCTTTGAGTAGTTTTGAAAGACACCATTTTCATTCCAACATATTTTAAAGGAAAAGTGTAAGGTTTAATATTTTAATCATTTTTATCTCATAGTTTTTGTTTTTGTTTTTTTCTTTTTTGCTTTTCAAATTATTTCAAAAATCCCATTGAAAGGAACCTATTATATGTATGATGTTTAAAGTGAGAGTAGGGGTAGAACTGCCAATTTTGATAATTTGATCGAGCTTTGTAACGGAAAGGCTCAAGTGACTTATTTGTAATCAAACGTTGAGTTTGATGTCTGAAACAAAAAAAAATTTAAAAAGCTTGGTTGCTGAAATAGAAAATAATTGAAATTGGAGGACCAAATTGCTATTTAACCCTTCTAAGAGTGGTGGTGGACCAAAAAAGTGCAAAAGTACATCCAAAAAAAGTTTATATTTGAAAGCTAATATGCTAGTGTGTTTTATTTTACGGAGTATTTGTTATAATAATACGATGTTTATTAAACGAGTTTAGTAATTTTAATGTTAGAGTTTCAATTTTTTTTAATTTATAAATATTATTATTGGTCCTTAATACAATTTTGTAATATTTGTAATTATAATTTATTATGATTTTAATTATGTAGAAAAATTTGTAAGCACACAACTCATTCTTACATAAGTGTTAATAATTACATTTGATTCAAATTTTGCAATTACATAGTTTTTATATGATTCAAATTTTATAATTACATAATTTTTATTTTACACATTGTTCCAAAATAGGTCTATGCAACTCCACCTGCAACTCTGATACCCTCTCCACTCGCATCTCAAATTTCACCTCAACATATGTCTATATTATTGTACGATAATATGTGAGAGAATTCAAGTTTTGTAGATGAGGTCGTATGTTTTTTTATAATTTAATTAATAACGTATATGCATAAAATATAGTTAAATTAATCCGTCAGAATCTTCTTTGTCTCACGTGTAAGTAGAAATACTTGACAAAGTTATTGCATCTCGTGTTTTAAATTCAGTCATTGTTTTGAAGCAAGAGTCTTCATAAGAAGATTAAGTTGTCGTTATTGAGAAAAAACAATACAATAGTGTTTTACATGTCAAATTTCTTAGTTTTTATTTGTTGTTAATATTTCTTTTTCAATGTTAGGTTCTCCCGTTCTCCCTCCTAAATGGGCAAGACTGATTGTCTCCCTCAAGTTTATAATTTTATTTTTATTAATAAAATCTAGCAGAGTACCGCTCATGTTTCCTTACAAAAAATAAAATTACAAAAGTAACTTTAAAATTTTTATTCCACTATTGGATGATCATATTGTTTTAATTGATTACTGAGACGTGTTAATTTTAAATTAGTTATTTTGTAAGTTTAAGTTTCTTTTGTTAAACATATTCAGAAACACTTTGGGTTAGAGTACATATATGTCACTGTACTCAGAAAAAAAATTGAGACTCTTTTTTAATACATGATTAAAGCATATATTGATTTATTTGAATACTGATAACGTCTCATACGGATGTCGTGCCATAGGCAAACTACACATGGACAAAATCTAGTTTGTTATAATAATATGATGTTTATTAAACGAGTTTAGTAATTTTAATGTTAGAGTTTCAATTTTCTTAATTTATAAAGATTATTATTGGTCCTTAATACAATTTTGTAATATTTGTAATTATAATTTATCAATAAATCTAATTTTTTATTCTCCCAATGTTTATACTCTTCGTTCCAAACAAACAGTCAAATATATTTTAAAATATTTCACTTTAAGAGTCTGTTTTAATAAATTATGCTTACAATTTTTATAACATTTCATATTTACTGTCACTTGTGTTATAGGCGCATTGTTTGTGCTTAAATATTTTTTGTAAACTTCTTGTGGTTTAGAATAGCCGCAAACTTTCTAATTACTCTCTCAATTCCTAAATAATTGTCATATTTTCTTTTTATGTCAACTTAAAAAAAAAATCATGTTTCTAAATTTATCTTTTTAAGAACACATTTTTATCATAACATGTTATAGTAATATTTATAATTGAGTCAATTATTTTCTTTAATCCGAGTACCTAGTCAAATATATTAATTATTTAGAAGTGAATGAAGTATTAACTATTAATTGTTGTGTGTCATGTAAGTATGCGATGATTTAAGACCATTTCATACTTCTTTGTAAGGGTGTAAATGGTTCGGTTTGGTTTGGTTTATGCCAAACCTACAAACCGAATCGCCTCCTAGTGGTTCCAAAAATCTCAAACCGAACCGAGCAAGACTTGGAACTGAACTGAACTGAACCACTCGGTTTGGTTTGGTTTGGTTTGGTTTGGTTTTGTGGTTTATATAAATTATTTTTAATGAAATTAACCACCATTAAAAATAACAATAAAAATAAGATTTTAATTTAGAATTAACATCAAAATTAGGAAATAACCTACTAACAACAAATTATCATAAATAAAACAATACAAATTTTAAAATAAACACAAACAATGGAAGAAATAATAGTTCTCTAACAATCAAGATTTTGTTTGGTTTAGTATCCGTCTATATATATATATTATGAATAAATCAAAATAGTTAATAAATGTAATATAATATATATTATATAATAAATAAATAAAAATATATATAGGGTGGTTTGGTTCGATACCAAAAACCGTGAACCGAACCGTGTGGTTTTCCAATTTTTGAAACCGAAACGTCTTCGACTAAAGCCGAACCAAACCGACTGATTTGGTTTAGTTCGGTTCGATCCCGTGGTTCGATGGTTCCGATTTACACCCATACTTCTTTGTACATTACTTTAAAGTTGCTTAAAGCTACAATGGGGAAGCAAAATATGCTCCTCATAAGCTACTCTACCCATCAAAAATCAAGAAAAAAATCTCTAAGCTACTCCATTGATACTAAAATCAAAAAACATTTCCAATGATTAAATTACTCACTTTATCTCACAATACTCATGTGTAGAAAAATAGAGAAAAACTTGAAAAATTCATATAAAATAAATCAAATGTCCAAATGAAGCAAAACACAGTTCGATTTATAGAAGAAAAAAAATTGTACTTTATTAAAAAAACATTTTTTGGGTAAAAATGACCAAAAAACAAAAAGAGATAAAATAACTCGATCCACTCATAAGCCTACACATTGAAAGCACTTAAAAAATTAACAATGTGAGACAGTGAGAGTGAGAGTCTGAGAGAATGAGATGTTAATAGGGCCGAGAACTGCATGTCCGGACCTATTAAACCGGGTTTTTTCAGGGTTAGGTCTCAAAAAATACAAACCGTTTAGGATCCGGGCTAAACGGGTCGGACCTATAGGTCCCCGGTTCTTACGGTTCCGGTTTGGGCGCCGATTTGAGCATTTATTTCATTTTTTTTGTTTATTCAATCTTTATTCTCTACATCTAAGACTTTGACCAAGTCACCAACACCAAGCCAGTCGACAAACTCGACATCTCTCAGACTCTCACTCTCTGTCTCACATTGTTAGCTCCACCTCCATTCCTCCCTCCCAAACTCCCAGATCCCGGGCTCGGCCGGCAGCCCCAAGTACTCGGTGTCTCGATCGCGGACTTCGCGAGCAAAGCGAGAGAGACTTGAGCAAGAGTTGCTAAGCCGCCCGCCCGATCGAGACTTCGCCTCTGCCGTCGCCACTGTCCCCGTTGATGTCGGCTATCGCCGTCAATGGCTGTGACTCGATGAGTTCGTCATTTGATTCGATCCTCGCCCTTTCAATTTTCAAAGCGTAAGTAATTAGTCCCTAATTAAGTAATTTCTATTGAGTTCTCTTTGTCGGATCTAGGCTCAATTTTGGAATCCCTTAGTAAATAGTAATTCGCATGTTTCCAGTATGCGTGTACTTGAAAGTGTTACTCAATTTTTTTGATTGGAATTTCAGATGTGTGCGCGAGTGCTTGAAATTGTTTGCTCAAACTTAACTATTGAGCCTGCTAAGCTCTTATTGGGTATGAATTACACTAAGTTGTTGCTGGAAAGAATGTGGTATTTAAATTGTGTGTCATAATGTTCTTTGAAAGCGTGAACGAGGGCTCTTGAGAAAAATAATTTACTTTTTGATGGATCGTGGATGTGCTTTAGTTTGACTCTACAATTCTTTGGGAAAAATAATTTCTTGTTGGTTTAAGACGTAAATTCTTTTGAGTCCTCGACTTGAGTTAGATTTTGATTTCTAATTTGGTTGCTTAAATCAAAGGAAAATGATTGATTTTGAATTTTATTTATATATATAAGGTTTTTAATTTTTTTAGGTGTAACCCGTTTAAAACCGAAACCGAGAGAGGTAGGTTTAGGTTCGTAATTTTAGTGGACTGTTTAAAGCGGACCGTTTAAACCGCAATCGATTAGAGACCGAAAACGACAGGGCCAGACCGAAACCGACAGGTTTGGACCGATTAACATCTCTACTGAGAGATGTCGAGTTTGTCGACTGGCTTGGTGTTGGTGACTTGGTCAAAGTCTTAGATGTAGAGAATAAAGATTGAATAAACAAAAAAAATGAAATAAGCCGGGCCTAAACCGGGCAGATGCGGTGTCGCCAAGACCAGGGACCTATAGGTCCGACCCGCTTAGCCCGGATCCTAAACGGTTTGTATTTTTTGATACCTAACCCTGAAAAAACCCAGTTTAATAGGTCCGGACCTGCGGTTCTCGGCCCTATTAACATCTCTAAACATGACTGGACCAATACTATGATTTTTTTACTTTTTAACAGATTAATACAAATACATAATAAAAATTTTAATACTGAAACTTCATAAAAAAATTAAAAAACTTTCGATAAAAGTATACTCAATAATTAAAAATATCGAACTTATAAACTCATAGCATAACAAATAGGTGGAAACAAAATAATAAAAGATTACCAACTAAAAAGTAGAACAAAGAAAGTATTATGAATTAATATATATATAAACAAATATTAGGTCGGTTCGGTCCGATCCGGTTCCGAAAAAAATCATGCACACCCCTACTTTTCGTATGCTAAAGCTCATCTACTCCCATGAGACCACTTTTAATAAATACTCCTTTCGTTCTGGGGAAAAAAATCACTATTCAATTTTGAGATATTTCACTTAAAGAGTCAACTTTCAAAAATTAAGGCTTAAAATATTATTTTATTACTAATGGGCTACTACAAGTGTCATTTTTTAAAGAGTTTGACTTTCATACGGGGACTTTTTGCTTGGAACGGATGTAGTAAATAATATGTACATGTATTTGTAGAATTTAAGGAAATTTGGAGCTCTAAGTTCATAAATCATAATATAACATAAATTTATATGGAACGCATAAATTTGAAAGCAAAACTCTTAAACTTTTTCGGGGACAAACTAAAAGTGTAAAGCAGGTTGTGAACAATCAATGGAAGCTCATGGTACCTTAGCAGCACGACCGTCGCAATTGTCAGAATCTACGATGACAATTCGACAATTGTCAACACCGTTGGCCTCCAATGCCGAAAGCAAAGTGCTCTACCGTTCGAACATTGTGACCATCTTTACGAAGTGTAGTACACAGCGGTGACTCTTCGGCATAATCGATGGATGCGAGAATGAAATTGGAACGTAAGTCGAAGTATCTCCCTTTGCCAGCTGATTCAGGCCAAATCGTCAGCGTCGTGAAACTGCCGGATCGAAGAGTCCTTCCTGTCTTCTCGATTATGGTTGTAAACGAATCAAATCGATCGAATATCACAATATTCGATGTGTTTTCATGAAACTATCTGAATATCCGTATTTGTTTTCGTTTGTTATTCGAGTATTAAAATTGATTCGTATTCGATTCTAAATTAATATTCAAATTATTCGATACTATTCGAGTATTCGATTCAAAATTTTATTTCTGTTTTTTTATACAAAATATATTTATCAAACAATGATTCGAATATTCGATTTGATACGATTTGCATATTCGATTCGAGTATTTGAATTTTCAATATTAATTAATATGAATAAAACATCCATAGCATCAAATATATTAAATATATAATTTATTCTAATAATATGTAACTATATATATTTATTAAATAATAACTTAACTATATATATTTATTAAATATATAATTTATTCAAATAATATTCGTGAATATTCTAATCGAACACCATCACGCTCGTATTCGTATTCGAATTATAATCAAATAAAAAAAGCGAATTCAAGTTCGAATATTTCGAATACAAATACTGAATATCAACTTTGAATATTGAATCGAATAAAAAAACTTGATTTGTTTACAACCTTATTCTCGATGCGTTTGGCCCTATCGTAGACTCTAGTGGCTTGCTCCCCCATCTCAAACATTCCCAAGCACACCCTCCGCTTCATCCATGGGTCTTAAATCTCTGCCGCCCATGTCCCCACCTCCTATGTCCCTCATACTCTTTCTTCTTCCTCCTCATCTTCACTTTTCTCTCTTCCCCTCCCTCAATTGGCACACCAAACATCCCTCGATTATGCAAAATTCACACGTTTTTTGTTCTGGTGGCAAGAATCAAAGCTGGGTCGTGGTCTGGGTTTGTAAAGGTTGAAGATGACCTAGTTTTCGAATTGTCATAAACCCTCTTGTATTTTGAACTTTTTAAAAAGTCATCCCATAAGAATTTTGTTAGTAAGGGTAATTTAGTCATATTGAAAAAAGTAACGATAACGGCGGAAGGGAGAGTCAGACAAAAAAATCGAATTAAGAGACCAAATGAATAGTTTTAAAATTCTGTGACCAAAATATATATTAATCCTTATTATTAATTAGGATATTGCTAACCTTGGCAAATATTTTACTCTGAAGAAAGTCAAAGTTATTCAGTAGGTGGTAACACCGACGCTAACTTTAGTTAATTCTATGTTTGAAATCTTTTATCCACATTTCATTTATTTTTTGTACCATTAAATCTTAATCAAGTGTGTTTAATTATAGGGAAATGTCGCACATTAGTTAATATGAGTTGCTACACTCCGAGGTTGTCCTGTGGACCCAATACAATTTGGTGACATGAGCTCCTCATCTTCCCCATATTCCCACATCACATGCGAAGGTGTGACCGAGGGCTTCTTGTTGTACTTGTTTTGGCTCACGGTACTTCATAAGTCGTAACTATATATACACTTGAATTGAATTTAGAGGTGAATATTTTATTACATCTTCAATGTATTAAACAACCAGGTAAGTTGTCCATTTCAGGGATGATGGATTGAATAATGTATGAATTGCAACTACAATAATAGTACTATTGTTTGCGTATTGACGGAATTATTTGGACCACCTAAAGTTCAAAGTATACCCCCTAAAACCATAACTTTTTATTTTTTTTACCCAACTTCATCCAAACAAAGCCTCCCTCTCTCCCACTGCGTCCTCCCTCTTCTGCATCAACCTTCCCCCTTCTTCCTCCCTCTGTCTAGTGAATCACAACCTCTTATCTCTCTTTTTTTCTTTCCCTTCTTCCTCCCTAGTCCCATTCGCATCACTCCCTCCCTTCTTCCTCCCATGAACATGTCTTATCTTTTTTTCCATTTCCCTTCATCCTCCTTTCCAATCACTGCCCTATTTTCTTCTCAATCCTCTCCATTTCCCTATAGCAAAACTCCATTAGGAGTAGTTTTTTTTTTTTACATTTCTAATGTTTAGCTTTGGTTGGCCAAACAACATAATATTGTTCAACTAGCCCTAACCAAAAGTTGAACAACACTGAGTTTAATATATTTTTTATTTCTAGTGTTCCGCCACGATTGGCTGAACAATAGAAATAAAAAAAAATGCACCGATGATGGTTGAACGAAGAAAAGAAAAAAAGATACGGAGGGGGAAGCAATTTTTGTTGAGAATTGAGGAAGTATAATAGTGGCGGAAGGGAAGAGGGAAAGATTGCAAGAGGAAGAAATGAGGGAGGTGGGTCATACGGGGGAGGAAGATGGGAAAGATAAAAAGTGACGGTGGTTCACGGAGGAAGGAGGTTGTGATAAATAGCTTCAAATCATCTATCTCACCCTCTATCACATCTCATGTTCATTGAATCTCAGCCCTATATGTTTCCTTATAAAAAGAAGACTAACTAAAATAACAATGAATGTATACCACCGAGATTTAATGAGACAGAAAAAATATGACAGAGAGTGAGATAGATGATTTGGAGTCGTGATGAAAAGGGTTGTGCTCAATAATGTCCATATTGAGTGGAGCCCAATAATTAAAGTAACAAATAAATAAAAGGAAAAATGATAAAAATAACATTCCAAAAAGAAAATTAGAACATTCATGTCGTAATGATGGTCTTCCAAGATGTGATATGTAATATGCATATCAAATACACACACATAGTAGTATTTAAGTATTAACTAGTAAAACAAAAATATATTATACTCTCTATATTCCATCCAAATAGTATATGTTTGAAAATTTTAATTATTAAAAAGATTTATAAGTAGTATTGAAGTTGATTATAATTACAAAATTACTTAAGCACAATCATTATGTTTATAATATAATTGCAATGTACAAATAAAAGGTATTGAAATTATAAGCATAGTTTTTTATAGTTGACTATTTATGTGAACATCTCAAATTAGTGTGGTGCACTCGTTGCCTAAAACTGTGGGAGTACAAACTAACATGTGTAACATGTGTTAAATGTATGTAATTAACAATCATGATGTTTCAATACAAGAAGCAATGGGTTTTACAAGAAGCACTTTCTTGAATCCGAGGTTTGGGTTTGGCAAAGGTGGTGTTTAAACTGGATGCCAAACAAGTGGTGGATGCTCTCCAAAACTCATCTCCGAATTTTACTGAATTTGGCCTCATTATCTCGAGTTGTAGAAGAATATTGGAAACATTTCTTATTTGTCGATTCGTTTAACAAGGTGGCTCATGCTTTAGCTAGATATTCTTATTTCTTCTCAAGTCTGACTATTTGGACAGAGCCTCTGGCTCATGTTGCTTCTTTGCTATCAAATTTTTGTACTGATTTAGTACATTAATGGATTGGATATATACTTGATCTTTAAAAAAATTAATTTTTTTAACAGTTTAGCTTAAAAAAACATTTAACAATTTCATATATAGTTTTAAAATTTTAAATTTAATATTTAAAATTTGAATGTGTAAATGATTCTAAATAATCGTTTAGTCGGTTAAACAACTCATGTATAAATATAAGACATTGTATTAATTTACAATGGTTCACATAGTTGAACATTTTAAATTTAGAGAGATAAATGAAGAGGTTTTAGAGCCCACAATTCAAAACTTTATTTAATCATCCACTATTTTTGAACTATAAAAGTATAATTAAGGAATAAGTAGATCTCTTATAAGACGGTCTTACGGATCTTAATTCGTAAAACGGACCTATCCATGTTAAAAGAGCCAACATTTAGTAATCTTAGTGCAACCCTTTGACTTTTGAAAATTACAGCATCACCCCTTGTAGGGATTTAATCGAAATTAACTGGACGGAAGAACAAAACTTTAATTTCAAAAACCATCTCAAGATCCATGCGAATTAATATAAATTAGATTTAGATTATTTACCCGAATATTGGAATGAGCAATCTTAAATGGAATCACGATCATCGCCGCAACAAACGATTTGCACGGCTTCTCTATGGTATCCACACGAATGAATTGTACAGTATTAATCCAACAATTTTGTGTTAGACAATTGTTGAATCAAAGTAAGAAACTCTTCTTTAATTTTTCTTCCTACGAATTTAGTGTTTTACCAAACCCTAAAATCCTTTTGTGTGTTCACCAACAACTCGCTCTTTGTAGAAAGAAAACAATTCATATATATTAAGGAAGCACAAAGGCCGACCCTAAAGGTCCTAGTCTAAATAGGACTTTCATCATGGTCTCTCTCTTTATCCCATTTTATTTATTTGACCTCATTAATCTAATTAATTATACAAATAAATTCCAGTCTAACTCATTCTATGTGTGTGACCCAATAGCTTCCTAAATTACGTTGACAATGATTAATTACTATATCAAATATATAATTAATTATAAACAATTAACGGTATCTAGCAATACATCATTATTACCCAAATAACATGAATTATCAGTGATTACAAATAAATGATTGTGACCAAAATAGTTCTTTTCCATTTGTCCAAATATTTGATTAAACACAAGGCATGGAACGTGTCATCCTTGTTATAGTTTAATCTAGGTTTCTTGATCTCCGAGTAGACTTATATAATAAACAAAGGCAAAACACACCTTTGGGCCACTGTACTTTACAAAAGGTTGCAATTAGGCCACTGAGACGTCAAAATTTTCGGGATGGCCACTGTACCATACTTATCTTGCACGTTAATCCCTTTTTTGGATGGACGTTAAGTTTGATTAAATGTCTATTTTGCCCCTGTCTTCATCATCAACATCTTCAAACCCAGAAAATCAAGAAAATCAAACTGTGAAAAGAGAATCAAACCCGCTCAAACCCGAATCTCGAAATTGAGTGCATACACAATATATAATGTTCATCTTCAAACCCAGAAAATCAAACCCAGTTCAAACTGTGAAAAGAGAATCAAACCCAGTTCAAACCCTAAAGAGAGAATCAAACCCAGAAAATCAAAACCAGATCTGAATAAATCATCCCTCCGGGTTCAAGGTCCGAGCCCCTTGATCTTCGCACCCAGCCGCCGTCAATCTCTCTGCCCCAATCACAAAGATCACCATCTGCAATTGCCGCCCCCCCTCATACCAGTTCAGCACCCACCACCATAGATGTTGGTAATATGTAAAATAAAAAAATTGAAAACAGTTTGGACTTTGGAGAGAACCAAACGACGCTAAGAACAACTTCTACATGGCTTTGAAATGCGTTGACTCGATCGAGAGAGACTTCCTCGACAAGACGCCGTCGTCTACGCTCTGTCGAATGCTCGAGAAGAAGATCCCGGCGATCCGATCGCACATTGAACGAAGAATCAGCAAGGAATTCGGAGATTGGCTTGTCGAGATCCGTACTGTTTGTCGCAACTTAGGGCAACAATTCTCACACCGGCGTCCAAAATCTCCGTGTACTTCCCAAACGTCGGAGCCCATGAAATTGGGAGGCTGAAGAGAAAGAGAGAGAGAGCGCGCTGCTTGGGGATCTGGGTTTCAACAATTTTACCGCCACAATTAAACCCACAACCGCACTGTGGACTCTTAGCAAAAGTCTTCACGGTGAAGTCGGCAGAAACGATCCCGGTCGAGAAATACAGCTTATCCTGCCGACGGCTGATCTCCGTTATATTCACCCACAAACGCATCACTTTCACACTAATACCCTTCAGATTCTTGATCATATCCTTTGTTATAACCCCACTAATCGTTGACTTGTACTTTAGATGATACCCCTTGATGGAAAATGAACAAGTTGCTTTGTCACAGTGAAATTGTTAATTTTTTAAAAAAAGAGTTTTAAAACCCAGATCTTCTTACTTTGTCACAGTGAAGATGAAGAAGGCGAGGGTAAAATAGACATTTAATCAAACTTAACGTCCAAACTTAACGTCCATCCAAAAAAGGGATTAACGTGCAAGATAAGTCTGGTACAGTGGCCATCCCGAAAATTTTGACGTCTCAGTGGCCTAATTGCAACCTTTTGTAAAGTACAGTGGCCCAAAGGCGTGTTTTGCCATAAACAAATTATCTCAATATCTCATATTGATTTATTTGAGCACGACCATGCATTTACTTAAGTCTCACTCATCAAGGGGTCTATAAATATTATACTCGTGTTATGTAGGAGGGACATATTCTATCTACATCGTTCATATCATTCCACAGGATTTGTGGCATATCCAATATCTGACTTTATAATCACCTTGTTACAGAATGACGTTTATCGGTATTAAAATATACGACTCTTCATCTAGGGTATATAACAATTTCAAGTCAATGGACTACGGACGCATTTGTCACTATGAGAATCGCTTATGACACTCACGTAACGTTCCGCGTAGCATTCTTATGCGGGTCAATCAAGTACGTCGTTATACCTAACACGCACCCATGTGTAGACTGATATCAACTATATGAGTTCCAACACGTACTAGTCTCCGTGTATTATTATTGTCCTTATTAATAATAATACTCGGTCAGAGATATTTAAGAATAACATATTTATTCTAAGGACTTTATTATGCATTACTATGAATAAGCAAATAATGCATAATAAATAAATGCCTCAATAAATAATGTTATATCATAAAATAGATTTGCCTTTAGAGCATACACCAACAATCTCCCACTTGCACTAAAGCAAATCTAGAGTATCTTAATGCCTATAGATCTAGTGTGACTATGTTGAGCATGAATAAGTGTAATGTTTATTTGTAGTTTTGTGCTTTATTTTGAGTGGATTTCATACATTTTTTGATAGTTATTGTGTTTTCAAAAGATTACAGGTGTTAGGAAGGTTTGTATAGAAAAGTGGAAGATTGATTGAAGAAATGATGAAAACAGAACACTAAATGGGCAAGCGCTATCTAAGGGGACCTGAAGCTGAAACTGAAAACAATGTCACGTGTTATGTAGGTAGGGCTGTTTTATTTAAAGGACATTTCATACTTTAGTCAATCTCAGTAATTAGAAAATTATTATTTTTCCCTAAATTGTTGTTATTTCTTTTCTTTCTCTTTTGTAATTAATGTAAAGATAGAATAAGAGAGAAAGTAAACTTGAAGACTTGGTCAGCAACTTTTTGGAGACTTTCTAAGAGTGGAGATGGTTATCACTATTCTCTAGGAGGAAGTTATGATAAAGAGAGAAAATTCTCCTATAAAAGAGATGGCAGGAAGATTGGTGGAAAAAAAATGACGACTGATACTCACAAAGATACACACATTCGCATACACTGGAAAAAGATTTCGGATAACATCTTTCTCGTTTCTTCCATTACACTGTTGGGTTTATTTTCGTTTTGAATTCATTTTGTAAGTAATCTTTAATTATGTTTAGTGGCTAGTTTTCTTTTCTTCTAGTTAATGAACAAGTAATTCCCAACACATTACTACTGTGAGATCTAATTGTTTTTTTCATTCTCAATTGAGTTCAAGTATTTATTTATTCTCTATTTTTCTTGTTGCAAATGAATTGTAATGTAGGATTATTATGCTTGGTTAATGTTTGTGGTCAAAACCTTAATTAACCTAATAGTTCATCGCTAGTTATAATCGTTGATCCGTAATTGTCATCGGGTTCTAACAAAGTAGCAAGTGACGCACCGTTTAGGCATCACAAGCATATTCTGTCAGTGTTGCAGGAATGAGTAATCTAAATTAAATGATATTACTTCAATATGCACTGTTAAGAGAAGCTCATTAACTATTTTCCTAATCAAAAGACAACCCTCGAGATGTTCGTAGGATTTAATATTTTGAAAGCATTAAGAGAAAGAGAGAGAGAGATCCAATTCTAAACAGTGCATATTGAAACAATATCCTTTAATTTAGATTACCCATTCCCGCAATATGGATCGAATATGCTTGTGATGTCTAAACAGTGCGTCACGTGCTACTTTGTTAAAATCAGATGACAATTACGGATCAACAGTGTCAACTAGCTATGAACTATTAGGTTAATTAAAATTATGGCCATGGATATTAACTAAGCAAAATAATCCTAAGTCACAATTTCTTTTGCAACAAACGAACAGAGAATGAATATATACTTAAACCCAATTGAGAATTAAAACACTTAAATCTTATAGAAGAAACGTGTAAAGAATTACTTGTTCATTAACTGGAAAGAAAAGAAATTAGCCACTAAACATGGCTTGAAATTACTTACACAAAGAATAAAAAAATGAAATGCAACACCCAACAAGAAATGTAGAGGAGAAAGAGTTGCTTCCAGACTTCTTCAATCCTTATTCCAGTATATGTGTGTGTGTGTGTTTTTTTTTGTCTTTGCCGTCCTCTTATGTGTGTCGATCTTCAGTCTCCCGCCATCTCTCTTATAGGTAATTTTTCCCTGGGAATATCACATTTTTTTACCATCGTACAAATTGGGGAAATCCAATTTGAACAACGACGTTTCATAACGACCAAATTGACCAACCAACTTTTAATTTTGTTGCAATGTCGTCCTCGTCGTTTCATAACGACCAAATTAACCAACCAACTTCTATCAAAATCAGGCCAAGAAACTGCTATAGAAGGAAGATATTGACAGAAGTTAATTGGTTAATTTGGTCTTTATGAAAAGGTGAGGACGACATTGCAACCAAATTAAAAGTTGGTTGGTTAATTTGGTCGTTATGAAACGTTGTTGGTCAAATTGGATTTCCCCAATTTGTACGGTGGTCTAAAAAGTGATATTCCCCTTTTTCCCTCCATCTCGCAACTATCTGCTAGACAATAGAGATAACGATCTCCATTCCTATAAAATCTCCAAGAAGTTGCTGACAAAGTCTCTAGGTCTAATCTATCTTTTGTCCTATCTTTGCACTAATTAAACGAGAGAAATAAAAAATTACACACAATTTCTTTTAGAAAAAAAAAATCTTCTAATTGCTGCATTGGTTAATGTCTGAAGTGCCCTTTTAATAAAAAAGGTCTGCCTACATAACACGTGACATAGTCTCCAGCTCATTTTTCTGAATAGCACATGCCTATTCGGTACCATGATATCAGAATTTCTTCTTTGGACGTGCCATAAAAAGTGCAACATTTACAACAAGTTAAAGCACAAAATCAATATTAAATATCACACTTATTTGAGTTCATCAGACTATCATGCTTTTGTTGAGCAATAGGCTTCGTCAAAGGATCAACAAAATTCTCCTCTGTTGGCACTCTGCATACCTTCACATCTCCTCTATCAAAGATCTCTCAAATGAGATGAAATCTCCTGAGTATATGTTTGTATCGCTGATGAGATCTAGGTTCCTTAGCTTGCGCAATGGCACCATTGTTATCACAATAAAGTACCACTAGGTCTACAATGCTAGGAACAACGCCAAGTTCACAAATGAACTTTCTTATCCAAATGGCTTCCTTTGCAGCGTTAGAAGCCGCAATATACTCGGCTTCTGTGGTAGAATCAGCAACTGTCTCTTGCTTTGAACTTTTCCAGCTCACAGCTCCTCCATTTAGGCAAAACACAAACCTTGATTGCGATCGATAATCATCTTTATCGGTTTGAAAGCTAACATAAGTGTAACCCTTTACAGTGAGCTCTTCATCGCCTCCATAAATCAAGAACGTATCCTTAGTCCTTCTTAAGTATTTAAGGATATTCTTGACAGTAATCCAATGACTATCACCAGGATCTGACTGGTATTTGCTCGTCATGCTCAAAGCCTACGATATATCTGGTCGAGTGCATAACATGGCATACATGATAGATCCAATTGCTAAAGCATATGGAATATTACTCATGTGGTCTCTTTCACTCTGAGTGGAAGGACAATCGGCCTTTGAGAGGCTCACTCCATGTGACATAGGCAAGAATCCTTTCTTGGAATCTTGCATGTTGAACCGTTTCAACACTCTGTCAATATATGTACTTTGACTTAGGTCAAGCAACTTTTTCGATCTATCTTTATAAATCTTTATTCCTAGAATATAGGATGATTTGCCTAAATCCTTCATCGAAAAACACTTCCCTAACCAATCTTTAACAAACTGCAAAATGGGGATATCGTTTCCAATGAAGTATGTGTCGTCCACATACAAGACTAGAAATATTACTGAGCTCTCACTAACTTTCTTGTAAACACAAGGTTCGTCTTCGTTCTTGATAAAACCAAACTCTTTGACTACATTATCAAAACGAAGATTCCAACTCCTAGAAGCTTGTTTCAATCCATAAATGGATCGTTGCAGTTTACACACTTTATTGGCATCATTTGGATCGACAAAACCTTCAGGTTGTGTCATATACACATCCTCAAGGAGGTTTCCATAAAGGAAAACCGTTTTGACATCCATTTGTCAAATCTCATAGTCGTGATAAGTTGCAATAGCAAGTAGGATCCTAATGGATTTAAGCATTGCTATTGGGGAAAAGGTTTCATCATAGTCTATACCATGAACTTGTCGAAAACCTTTAAGCCACAAGTCGCCCCTTAAAGGTATACATGATACCTTCTATGTCAGTCTTTTTCTTGAAGATCCATTTGCACCCTATAGGTTTTACCCCTTCAGGTAGGTCAACCAAAGTCCATACTTGGTTTGCATACATGGATTCTATTTCAGATCTCATGGCTCCAAGTCATTTCTAAGAGTTTGGCCCATTAATGGCCTCCTCATATGTTGTAGGCTCATCTTGATCCATGAGTAGTACATCACCAGGTTGTGTCATGAGAAATCCATATCTCTCTGGCACATGATGTATCCTACTTATCCTACGGGGTTTTTGTGTTACTTGAGTAGGTGGCTCGTCCATAACACTTTGTGGAGGCTGATCATGTTCCATATCTTGATGGATGTTTGTTTGTGAGTCTCGAATTTCTTCAAGGTTTATGTTTCTCCCACTAGTTCCTTTAGAGACAAACTCTCTTTCTAGGAATACACCAGTTCGAGCAACAAACACTTTGTTCTCAACTGGATTGTAGAAGTAATATCCTTTTGTTTCCTTAGGATATCCCACAAAATAACATTTATTTGATTTAGAGCCAAGCTTATCAGTTTGTAAATGTTTTACATAAGCTTCACAACCCCAAATTTTCATAAAAAACATACTAGGGCGCTTCCCAGTTCACATCTCATATGGTGTCTTTTAAACATATTTGGATGGAACACGATTAAGGGTAAAAGTAGATGTAAGCATTACATGTCCCAAAAAAAGTCCGAAAGAGTAGCATGACTCATCATAGATCAAACCATGTCTAACAAAGTTCGATTCCTCCTTTCAGACACATCATTCCATTGTGGTGTTCCAGGTGGAGTGAGTTGAGATAGAATCCCACACCCTCTTAGATGATCATCAAACTCTTGGCTTAAGTATTCACCCCCTCGATCAGATTGAAATGCTTTTATACTTTTACCAAGTTGGTGTTGTACCTCATTCTTGAATTCTTTGAACTTTTTAAAGGATTATGATTTGTGTTTCATAAGATAAACAAATCCATATCTACTGAGATCACCAGTAAATGTAATGAAGTAGTGCCAACCAACTATCGCACTTGTGTTTAGTGGACCACATACTTCTGTATGTACAAGACCTAAAAGATCACTAGCCCTTTCACCTTGACCAGTGAATGGGGACTTAGTCATCTTACCCAATAAACAAGCTTCACATACCTCATAAGATTCAAAATCAAATGAGTCCAAGAATCCATCCTTATGGAGTCTTTAAATGTGATTTTCATTTATACGACCTAAACAATAGTGCCAAAGGTATGTCGGGTTCAAATCGTTTGATTGAAACTTTTTGGTATTTATGTTTTAGATAGGGGTATCAAGATCAAGAACATAAAGTCCATTAGACAATACTGCACTAGAATAAAACATTTCATTTAAATAAATAGAACAACTATTGTTCTTAATAATAAATGAAAAGTCTTTTTTGTCCAAACAAGAAACATAAAGTGTCATTTGGTAATATGATAGACTATGAATTCATTATACAAAACATTTGTTGTGTTATTTTGTTGGTTTTCTTTTTTTATCTCATATCAATCAATATCTTTAAATAAGAACAATTTGTTAACCTAAAAATCATGATCTGCTTTGAACCATAATACATGAAGTGTCTTACATGCGACAATGATTGTCATTAACTATTGTTAATCGTTATTGCATATGATAGCCAATGATTGACCTTAACTTTTGTTTGACCTACATGCATGCTCTGGTTGAAATTATAAGTAATGACTTGTTTTTTTTTAATGTTTATAATATTTTAATAAATACACTTTTGTAGAGACTATCTTGTTTTTGCATAAAAATAAAAAAATAAAAATTTTAGAATACATGTTGGCTGAAGATGATTATTTAAGTTCATCATATTTTATCTTTTATAAGACCACAAATTTTTAACGTATAAAATATTATTAAAAATTTTCATTTCGATTTATTAACATATAAAATGGACAATAAAATTAAGATATTGATGATTTTGAAATATTTTGTTAACGGCCCGATGGAAATGAAAAAAATATTTGTCTATTTATGCTTCTTAATATTTTTATTAAATTTTCAATGCATTACTTTTATTTTTTTGTCCATTTCATTAGATGCGCACTTTAGTTTCAAATATGTCAATAAGTTGTCTCAATAATTGTGATGAGGATTTAGGTTCGTTAAGTAGTATTTTGATATGAATTATATTTTTGTAATAAGTTTTTTTTTTCGTTTTGTGATTTTCATGTCATCTAGATGTGATGTTCTTGTTTTCACTGATGGAGACAATGATATTCTTGGGATACTTTGTCTCCAACATTACTTACATTCAAATTTTAGCTCCTAAAATGTGATGTCCAAACTTTTTACTGAAGTCGGTAAAAAAATTACAATAAAAATTAGTTGATTTTTTTAATACAAAAATGAATATATTTGGGGGATTGAGCATTGAAAACCGAATAAATAACAATATTTTTACAAAAAATCTAGTTCGGATTTGCTAGAACTTGATTCGTTGGTTAATGTTCAAGGTTTTTTTGTTTGACCTACATGCTCACATTGAGATTAAATCATGGTTTGTTATTTTATTATTTTCTGTTTCGAATATTTGAATAAACACACTTTTGTAGAGTGTGACTTTAGTATTATAAATGTGTCACATTTTAGTATTAAGAGTGTGACTTTTTAGTATTAAGAATTTTACTTTGCATTTTAATGAAAATTATAGTAAAAAATTTCTTTATTGTGTCACTTTTGACCTTAAAATGTGTCACTCTTGCCTTTTAAATGTGTCACGTCTGGCTTTAAATGTGTCACTTAATATTTCATCAAAGTCCGTTAGAGTCTGTCATGCATCCCAAGGCAAATAAAGCTAACGGAGGGCTAACGGAGCTGACCGAGGATGAAATTGCAAGGTTTGGAAGGAAGGAAATTTCAGCAGCAAACGTTAAAAAAGCAGGGGCACTAGAGTAAAATGAAAAATATCTCATTAATGCGCTGGCTCCCCTACCGAGCCGACAAGTGGTAAGCTTCTTCTTGGGCGACCCACGAGCTTTGTAGGCGAAGCCGGGTCGATCTGCGGATTTCAGTCACATTTGTCAGATTTTTTTTGTCTATTTTCTCTCACATTTTGACTCATTTTTACTGAGTAACCCGCAGTTTATGTTGATAGGTTACCTACTTCATCAGTCTTTTTTTATCATTTTTGGGGCTCCGTCTTACGGAATTAGGATCCGTAAAACTACACGAGTTTTTGCCTTAAGGAAGAGAGAGAGAGAGAGAGAGAGTGTGTGTGTGTGTGTGTGTGTTCATATTTGAATTTCAATTTCATATTTGAATTTGAAATCTAAATGATTTCATTAAGTGTATATTAGTTATTTTAGATATTTATTTTTTATTGCTAAAGCACAAGACAGTCTTCACTACCAATCAAATTATATATATATATATATATATGTGTGTGTGTGTGTGACATTTCCGTCCTCTGCCGAATAGAATCTTTTTTTTTTTTTATAGAAACGGTCGTTGGATTATGACACATGTCAATCACAGTCTTTGTCATTTGTTTAAATTTTGGGTGACCACGTATCGTGATCCAAAGATCGCTTGATTAAGGATCCGTTTGATGCAACGTTTCTAAAAAGCAACGATTTATAAAACATAGTGTTTCTAAAACACAATTTTTTTTATAAACACGTTTGAGATATCATTTTAAAACGCTCTATTTTCGTAAACAGTATAGTTATAAAAATGATAATTTTACCCTTTTAAAAATAATATGTCTTCCTTTTAATTGATACATATGGTTTCAAATATATAGTAATATAAGTATTCCCTCCGTCTCCAAATTATTATCATGCTTTCTTTTTTCGTCTGTTCCAAAATAATCATGTTTGAAACTTTCCTTTTTAAGATAACATTTTTATTGTTTTACCCTTACTTTTTCATCCTACTTTAATTATGAAGAGGTATGATATTACAAGCTAGAGCTTGTAATATTATTATAAGCTTTAGTGTTAGTGCCGTTTGATCAAATCTATTTAGATCTCTACACTGTTAGATCAAATATATATTTTTTTAAGTAATGACACGGACTTTCCAAATCATCACCAACTTAATCATCTAACGACTCTAACGCTAAAGCTTGTAATATTATTACAAACTCTAGCTTGTAATATCATTTGCCAATTATGAACCACATACACATGAACTTTAAAATAAATTAAACATCAAACTAATATTAATTATCAGTCCAATATATTTTCTTAAACCATGCATCAAATATATCAAGACGATAATTTTAAGACGGAGAGAGTAATTGGATAATATCCTCTCTTTCCATTATTTTAAATTTTTAGAGGACCAAAATTGTCAAAATTAATTTGACCATTCCTTTTTTTTTTTTCCATTTGAGAAATAAAAAACTAAATTATAAAACTTGAAAATTATAAGATAATGACAAAAAAATGTTATACTCCCTCCGTCCCTAAATTATCGTCCTCCTTTCCTTTTTCGTCCGTCCCAAAATAATTGTCCACTTTGAAACTTACCTTTTTAGAACATCACTTTTACCACTTTACCCTTACTTTTTCACTTTACTTTAATTATGGGTCACATACACATGGGCTTTAAAGGAAACTACACATTAAATCAATATAAATAATCAAGTCAATTGTTTTTTCTTAATCTGTGCGCCGGATCAACCAGGACAATAATTTAGGGACGGAGGGAGTAGATGGTTTTGGCTTCAATTGCCGAAATTCCTTTTGTTTTTCCTTTATTGTCAATAAACTCTCTGCTGCTTCTCCCTCCTCTCTCCTCTCTCTCTCTCTCTCTCTCCTCTACCCATTTCCTAGCTTCAATTGCTGACCAACCCTTCTTTCCCCCTATCATGAGAACTCGCCCTCGCCCTGCCTTCCATAGTTCCATTATCCCTTTCAACTTTGTATTTCGACTTTGGTCCACCCTCTCCATTCTTAGATTTTCGACTTTGGTCCACCCTCTCTCCATTCTTAGATTTCATCTCTCTCTCTCTCTCTCTCTCTCTCTCAAATTGCAAATTGAAATGGGGAAGGACGGGAAGAAGGTAAAGGGAAAAAGAAACAAAGAAAATGGATGGAAAAAGTAAAGGGGTACTCTGGTCTAACACCGGGTGGCAAGCGTTTATGAAAAGGGTTATGCGTTATGAAAATATATTCTCCCATTAAAATATTAAAATATAAATATATTTACTAAGACCATCACAGTAGTTACAATTAAAATATTTATTTCTTGGTTTTCTTATGAAATAAATATCGAAGTAAAATGTTTTATTTTGTTAGGTATTTGGATTCATTTCCACATTATTTCATTTATTGATAAATTCTCAAACTGACGCCGTGCCATCGGTACGGGCAAGAGTACTAAGGACATGAACAGCTTTGAATAAAACTAAGGACTAAGGAGGTATGTATTAATCTACTTGAGAACCAAATCTGGTAAAACCAAGGACAATAAATATGGGGGTGAAAGGTAGTAAATGTATACAAAGCTGAAATCAGCAACTAAAAGGCTGCATAAAATTATAACAACAGAGCAGTTTCTAGTTCACAGCAAAAAAACACACTCGCAACTTCTAAGGAGGAAAAGTACAAATAATGGATGAACAAAGGGGTGAAATTCCCCCCCAAGTCCTCCCTTCTCTAACTGATAGTAAACAGGAGATCTATAAGATTACCCAAAATTGCATAATACACCAAATCAATATCACTAACCGGCATATGCTCTTCTTGAGTATCCATCAGATCCAAAGGGCCATCTCGCTATAGACTACGTCCCTTTACTGGACTCATCTCCAGGTAGATCATCCTCATCATGGTAAATGTTCTCAGCCATCTGCCAGATTTGAAGTATATTATCTTCAGCTACGCTAGCTATAACCCAGTCTTCACATGGGTTCCATGAGAAATCCGAAATTTTACTCGTATGTCCACCATGGATAAAGAGCAACTCTGGTGGGCCATCCTCAGCATCCTCTGGTGTTTGCTCTTCGTCAATCCTGGGTTTCCATAAAAAAATATACATATAAATACAGAGCATTACATACCTGGTCCACCGATTTTTTTCTCCTACATGTGAAATTGACACACAACATAAAGCAGGAACAACATAGTGCCTAAAATGATCTACCTAACACAATCCAAATACCTAGATCCAGCTACCTACGTTAACTGAGATCTTCATTTTTGCCAAAGCACCCATGTTGACAAGTCAATGCATGGTTGTGGGTGTGGGTGTGGATGTTTTACACTACATTTCGTGTAAAATCTTTAAATTTCCACAGATCCGCACTCACATCTAATCCACGTTGACGAGTCCAGGTAACATGGCAAGCAACTGTAATGATTCATTAACCACCCCAAGGTGGTTTCAACCCTAGTTGATAGCCATGACATGAGACTTGGCAGCTGCTTAGCCACTAACTCCATCCATACAAATGAGAAAAAAGGCCATTCCCGGTCATTTTCCCAGTTACTGAGGTGCTAGGCAGGGTGGGCTGTGTCTCCAACCTTTGATATTAACACACCCTAGATGATCTCACACTCAAAACAACGCTATGAATGCCGACCACTGCCTAGGGCAGTGGCCGCCAAGCCAATACTACATTGATACTAACATAAGAATGTGGCAGCCAAACTTTAGAACATAAAAACAAACCATCCACTCATGGATCTCAAAAAATCAAAAATAGTTGATAGATGATTCAAACAATACCTGCTAAGATCCCACACCATGAGTCTCCTACCAAGACAACAAGAAGCTAAAATGGTCTCATTCTTCGGATTCCAACCAACCTGGAACACCTCCTCCCTGATGTACAATTTGTGCAACAAAATACAATTAAATCTCTACACATGCCTGCATATCTTGATTATGTGCTCAAAGAAAACAAAAGAGCTCTGAGATTTATCCAGAGAGGAACCATATAGCAAGTGCCAGGAAGATTTCTTACTTGTGACAATCAAAGGTATGGAGTGCAGTATTGATTTTGCGCAAATCAAATAACTTAACAGTCTTGTCTGTCGACCCCGTAGCAACAACCCACTCATTAAAAGGATTGAAAGCTAAACAATTCACCTGCCGAAAACTTGTGTCAATAAAGAAAAGCAAAGAAGACTCAACTACATTTTTAACGTGCAGTAACTTCAAAATTACTTGGAACTTTATATCCAGTATGCAAGCAACAAAATCATGATCGTTAAGTAACTATCAAACTTTAAATCCAGATAAAATGAAATAGGTGACCGTCTTTAATTTTATCAGATAAGCAGGCTGGTGGGGGGGAGTATAGGGTTAAGTAAGAGAATGAGAGACAACAAGCTGCAAATACCAACAGATGTAGCTATCTAAATTAGCTCAATTGACATAGTTGACAAGATCGTTAAATACAATAAATGGTTTCCAAACACACTCGCTTCCCCTGCGTTAAACACATTAATGAATATTGCACCGAGTGCAAAGAAACGTGAACTATGACACCTACCTCACTTTGGTGAGCAATTACAGTTTGTATAGGCTTGCTAACTGATGCAGTTCGAAGATCCCATATATGCAAGTACTGGTCATCGCCAACTGAGCCAAATAAGTATTCATGCCTCAGATGCCATGCTACATCTTCTACAACACCTTCATGTACCTAATCAGCACAAAAAATATATGAAAACCGACACAAAGAAGCATATTCAAGAGTAGCTAACAAGAAAGAAAACTAGTTTGAAATTTCAATAGATGGTGACGACAACCATCCTTAATAAAGTTCAAATCTTACTATGTTCATTTGACTAGTAAAGTTTAAAACCTACCAACACGATGTCTCGTATTACATGTTCAGTTAGGTTAGTATCCAAGTTACAAATTCAGTAGCAGCGATCATACCCTTTGGCCTACCGGAATAGAGCATAGACTCCAGAGCATTCTGGCATACCATTATAAGTTAATCATAAATTACAGTATATTTCAAACATAATATTTATAATTCTATGTATACTCCCTCCTTTCCACTCAAAATGTTTGAAAATTCTAATTATTAAGGGATATATATATATATATATATATGTATGTATTCCTATTAGTGATGATTATCACATCAATTGAAATACTTTAAATGAGAAAATATGATATGAATTGAGTAATGCACCACCATTTGTTATTTATGGTGGATTATAAAAGATAATTGATCTTTTGGTTATAATTTAGAACATATTAACACGTAGCTATTTCAACTATTCAAGACAAAATCGTGATTTGTTTCGAGTGAGAAATCATAAATTGAAAAAATTATAGGCGAGAACTGCTTGATTATTTTCTTTCCTAACGCAAAAAGAACTTAAAGTTGAAGAGGTAATGAAAGTGGGAGAAAGAACTATGCAGCTGAAATGACAGAAGCACCAACAGGCATGCTTCTCCACCATAAATAAACCTTGCGCACAATCTAAACCATGTTTCCGTTTGCTAATTATTATCAGGACTTGGTTTTATGTTAACAACTGTAACCCAGCCCACTCTCCGCCTCTAGTTTACCAAATAAGCTATGCGCAACAAAAGTGGGGAAACAAACCTTAAATATTTGCATGGCATCTAGAGATTTATTTTTTGGAGTTGCATTGATGTCCCACAAGCATATTTGTGCATCGTCAGAACCACTCAATAAATGACCCTGCTTGAATTGACTCCATGATAAGCCATATCCTTCAGTGCTATGGCCCCTCAACCTCAAATCCGGACTGCACGCTCCATCCAAAGGAGGCTTAGATGGGTGTTTACTATAATCAAAGACATAGACTTCTGCACTAACTGTCTTGGTGGCAATAATGAATGGGTTTTGAGGCATATAACGAGCCCGGTTAACCTCTCCATCATGATTTATTTGCTGAATTATTTGTACCTGCAGAGAACATTATATATAAAATACTGAAGGGAAGGAAATCCAAAGTCAAGTGTCAAAAAAAGAATATGATCAAATACACTGAAATAGTGAAATATACACGACAAAAAATAAGACTCGACCATTTCTAGTAGTCCCTCTATCCCAAATTTAGTGTCCCTTTCCTGAAAAAAATGTATCCGAAAATGAGATTTCCTTTTTTCGATAAAATCACTAAATTCACCTTTGCTATCTATCTTGTCCCAATATGCAATTGCAATACTATAGTGTGAACACTAAGGGCACTCATGTATATGTACCACTAAAATGGCATAAACAACAACTTCCTTATTTATTAGCAAAAAGGTAAAAAAAAGGACACCCAATTCGAGATTAGGAGGGTGGGGGTATCAGTTTTCAGAAACCAAACACCAATTATCCGATCATGCTTGAATATCTGCCGAGCATATGTTGACCACATTTCGCTATACTATAACCGGAGTCACACAACATCTATGCTCAGAATCCTATTATCTTATAGCCACACATGTCGTATTCATCCCTAAACAGACTACATTTACCCAATATTAATGTTTCCATGGAAAAAAAAAAAAGTGGTGCTATTTTAGACTCAACTCTCAAAGGTTATACAGACAAACACACGCTCTCCTCGTTGAATATTATGCTCCCATTCGCTCTTAGATCAAAGATCATGAAGTAGTGCAAAGCATCAAAATTCCATTAATACCAAATGCTCAGCACCACTAGTCTTCACATGCACACTGCACGGCGTCAATTAAATTCAAGACTCACCCTGACACTGATTTTATCTAAGCTAATCACATATACAAACTTTAAACCGCTTTAATCACTACAATTTCCAATATATACTAAATTAAAACCCTAATAAGCAAGCCTTCTTGCTGCGCTTAACAAAGAATCAATCTTTTTGCTAAACAGAAACAATCAACCGCGAATTTAACTTATAAACCCTAAAGAAACACTAGAAAATCAACTCATCGAAAATAAATCAGAAATCAAACCTTGCCATTGGCACAACCAAAGCCCCCAAAGTCGGACCGGTCATCATCATAATGCCGAGCATCGTTCTCGGCATCCTCGAGCGGGAGCTGAACCTGAGCGAGCATAAGGTAATTGGGCTCGTTCTCGGAGGTGTGAGTCCCCAAGATCATCTTTTGAACGGAATAATCCTTGCCGGGAGGCTCTTCGCGGTCGGGAAGCCACTCGACGGTGAGAGAAGGCCATTCTAGGGCATGCGTAATAACCAAATCGTACAAGAAAGGGGTGTTCTTTTTCCAAATCTTGTACTCTTCGTTTATCAGTCTCTCTTCTATCTCTCCCCTCATTTCGTCCTCGTCTTTGCCCATTAGGTTTAAGAATCGGTGGTGGTTTTGGAGTAAATTTAGGGTTTCTTCTTCTTTTCGTCCTCTCTAGATTGAACTTTGGGAACTTTCTTGCATTTGTTTGGAGGATTGAAGATTTGGAGGGAAGAATTTATGAGGAGAGAGAGGGAGTGCGCGTGATTTTTACCAGTGTACGTTTTTTTGGGCAAATAATGGGAAGGGTTTATGTACGTGATAATAGTACCAATTACTGGGCTCAAGCCCCTCATGGTTTTAGACTTTTTGGTCGGTATAGGAATTGGATCTATTATTTGGGCTTTTCTCTTGCTTGGTATACGGAAAAGGGTGAGGACTAGTGTGTAGTACAGTAACTAGGATAAATTACATGTCGGTAAACTTTTCAACAAAGGTAAAATTATGATCGATACTTTTTTTCCAAATTTATAATCCATTCAATCTCTTTTTTTCAATTCCTAAAGTCTAATTTCAAAATATAGTTTTTAATATGTTCAAATCGTCTCCTTCCACATCTCTGACAACAATTTGAAGTTTGAAAATCATGATTGTTGCGACAACGAAACGGAGATCGACCTACCCTGAAGATAAACGATCTTTTCGATTCGTAAGGTACTATACTATAGTGAACCTGACTTGGGTTGTGTTGGAGGATTTTTAGAAGAGACGAAGACGAGGGAGAAGAAGGCTTGCGACGGAAGAGGAGGGAGACGAAGGTGGAAGAGATGCAGTCGAAACCAGTTTGCATCACAGTCCATCGAATTTCAATCACGATGCAAAGATTTTGAGTCCCAATGCATCGTTATGAACTTATGATTTTGATGCATTATTGTGTGTATCGCGTTGTACATAAGAATTCATCAAAAACATTCATCTCAATTGTATTCCGTGCATCGCGATGCATAAATTAATGCAACGCGATGCACTGAGTAAGTGATCTGTAGTACGCATTCGGTTCATTAAGGGTATCATAATCTTTTTGCCCTAAAAGTGTATTTTTTGGTTAAAAAGCATAGGGTTCTATAGCGGTTAAAAACTTTAAAAAGTTAACCTTCCCACAATTTATCCAATCAAAAAATGCTTAGTCCCATTTTTTAACCCAAAAATGACATTTTTATAATTTTCATCCTAAAATGCTCCCACGAGCAAAAGTTGGGAGAAAATAGATCGTAAATTTTACGATCGCAACATCTTGCAAGAAAGAGTGCAGATTAAAGAGATAAGGTACGCTTCGTGATCTTTTGCTCTGGCCTTGAAAGTGAAAGGCTATAGATAGTTTAAGTCAAGGTGTTGTAGAAACTGATCAAGTTTATGAATAATGACATAACATTTCCATTGATTGAATCACTTGTTTATAGGGAGAGTTATAATTAAGGTTACACTTGGAGTAGGGAAGAAACTTATACAAGGAAGGTAACATAATAAGGAAATAACTATACAAGGTAATTACCACTAACTAATAATTACAAATAAACAATAATAAATAATAAATATATTATTCTCTAATATGCCCTCGCAAGATGGACGTCCGAGAGGAGAGTCCAATCTTGTGAAGTAATTGATGAAACCGTTGGTGAGCAAGAGGCTTGGTCAGGGCATCGGCCAACTGATCAGCCGAGGAGACATGGCAAACCCGCATAAACCCATCCTGAAATTGTTGTCAGATGAAATGAAAGTCCTGGACCACTTGTTTCATGCAAGTATGAAAGACTGGGTTCGAGCAAAGACTCGTGGCGCCTACATTGTCATAGTAAATGACTGGTTGAGGCGATGAGGTCAGCCCGAGTTCGCCAAGAAGAGACATAATCCACTTAACTTCAGTCGCGGTGGCAACCACTGCCCGGTATTCAACTTTAGTCGAGGAGCGAGCAACAATGCGCTGTTTCTTAGAGCTCCAATATATCGGGTTGCTTCCAACATAGACAATGTAGACACTGGTGGATGTGTAGCCATCCTTGTTGCCAGCCTAGTCAGCATTAGTGAAGGCATGGAGAGCAGGATGAGACTAATGATGAAGAAGGATGCCCGCATTAATAGAGCCACAAAGATACCGAAGAACTCGTTTGATTGCATTCCATTGCTTAGTGGTCGGCCTATGCATGAACTGAAAGAGTTTATTGATAGCGAAGCAACATCAGGTCGAGTAAAAGACAGGTATTGAAGACTCTCGACCATTGCTCAAAACTCAGTCAGATCTGTGAGAGCAGTGCCCATATAAAGAGTCAAGGTAGGCGAGGTAGCAAAGAGCGTAGCTACTCGGCGAGCATCGGTCATGCCGGTACGAGTAAGAAGATCAGCAATATACATGCGCTAAGAGAGCAGAAGACCATTTAGACGCTTAACAACTTTAACCCCAAGGAAATAGTGAAGATCACCAAAGTCTTTGAGCGAGAAGTGATTAACGAGCAGGGAGATGAAAGTTTGAACTGCAACGGGCTAGTTCCCAGTGATGATGATGTCATTCACATAGACAAGAAGATAGATGATGTTGCCCGCAGTACGAGGAATGAACAGTAATGCGTCGGCTACCGAGTTTTTGAAGCCGAGGCAAGGAGAAACTGACGTAGCTCGTTGTACCATGCTCAGGGAGTCTGTTTGAGACCATAAATAGTCTTGCGAAGCCGACACGCATGTTGAGGTTTGTCCTTGTCTGTGAAACTAGGTGGTTGGGCCATGAATACCTCTTCGGACAAATTGTCCTAAAGAAAGGCATTGTTGACATCTAGTTGGCGAATATCCCAGTCTTGACAAATGGCCAGTGAGAGAACAAGATGAACAATGGTCGATTTGACCACCAGACTGAAAGTCTCGTGATAATCCACCCCTGGTTACTGGTGAAACCCCTTGGCCACAAGGCGAGCTTTGTAGCGGTCAATGGAGCCATCCGTATGTCGTTTGATTCGAAAAATCCATTTACAGCCAACAATATTACGAGCACTCACTGAGGGAACCAGATCCCAAGTACCATTGCGAGCTAAAGCATCATACTCTTCGAACATGGCCTGGCACCACTTGACATCCTTTAGAGCTTGAGTGACACATATCGGTTTACTGTCTGTTGTTAGTTGAGCCGAGAGACTCATTTTGGCCTTTGGTTTAAAGATGTTGTTCTTGGAACGAGTAGCCATGGATGAGGTGCCAGCGGGCATGGGAACCAATACAACGGGCACAAGACTAGCAAGCATTGTGTGATCCTCAGGCATGGTACTGGTTGCCGATGAGGGCTGAGCAGCAGATCTATCTTTGGAGTAGGAGCTGGTTGCCGAGGAGGGTGGAGCAGCGGGCACAGAACATGGAGCAGGCACAGTGGTATCCTCGGTCATAGTAGTCGGTGTGTGAGGGTGGTGTATGGGCGAGTTAAGATCAGCCAAATTTTGATTAATGTTAGGAGCCACGGACGGAGAGGTACCGGAGCGGGCAACAGACGATGTGTATGAAGCAGAGAGCAGCTTGTGTGGAGGGAACCATGGGGCATAGGTGTAGATAGCCGGGCGAACATAATGGGTGGCCGAGGTGGACATGGGAAATACAGACTTAACAAAGCAAACATGACGTGAAACGAAAAGCTTGGTGGTGCTCAGATCGTAACACATATAGGAACTCTGAGTGAGCAAGTAGCCTAGGAAGACACATGGGGTGGAACGAGCAACCAGCTTGTGGGCGGAGTATGGGCGAAGCCAAAGGTAGCAAAGGTAACCAAAGGCACATAGTTTGGAGTAGTTGGGCGGAGATCCAAACAGTATGTGGTAGAGAGATAAGTGAGCTAGGGTGGGTGTTGGTAGACGATTTATGAGATAGGTGGCGGTTTGGAAGGCAAACGATCAGAAAGGCAGCGGATGAGATGCGCGAGAGAGGAGAGAGAGAGAGCGATCTTAACAATGTGCCGATGACGACGTTCTGATAAGACATTGTGTTCCAGGGTGTGAAGAGGTGAGGTGCAATGAGAAATGCCATGAGCAGACAAATAAGCGGCCAAGCCCCTGTCCCGGGCAAGTCCCATATACCCGCCACCATTGTCCAAGTGGGTAGAGCCATATGTAGTGAGTGTAGTGATCAACAAATATGACAGTATTTAAAACCATCAGCAAACGGAATGGGAGAGGTCCAGACATAAGATTAAATAATTTGGAGCGGGAAAGAAGACATTAAAGTAGATTGCGAAAAAGGAATTTTGTGACTTTTATTGCATAAACAATCATTACAATGTTTTTGTTTGATGGGAGTAGTGTCTAACGCAACTCCTAAACTAGATAGAATCTGACGCTGGATGGGTTCAGATGGATGGCCAAGCCGATGATGCCAGTCATGGTGAGAGACTTTAGAAGTTACACAAGTAAATGGGCGAGCAAGAGGAGTTGTGGTCGGCCATTCATACATACCATCGTTAGATTTCCCAATCAGCAGAATGCTCCCTGCCCGTAGATCCTTCATATGAAAAGAAGTTGGTAAGAACTCAATAGAAATTTTATTAGAGAGAAAAAATTGAGATATGGAAATAAGGTTCTTTTTCATGTCAGGAACAAAGAGAACATTATGAAAGGAAAAAGTGTATGATGGTGTATGAAGTGAAGAGAAACCAGTTTTGGAGATAGGAAGCCCGGTACCATCACCAATGACCATGTCATCTGTGCCCCGCGTAGGAGGTGTGAAGGTGGAGATTGCCAAGGTCGCTGGTAACATGGTGAGAAGCATCATTGTCAAGAAGCCAGCCCGGAGTCCCTGTGTCCGTTGAGGTCGCTAGATTGGCCCGAGGTGTCCAGCCACTTGCCGAGGAGGAAGTGGTAGCTTAGGTGGTGGTGGCAACCAGCTAGTAGGTCGGACAACGAGCAATTGTGTGACCTTGTTGATGGCATCCTTGACACTTTCCAAGATATGGATGTTGTTGTCGATGAGCTGGTGCCGGAGCCTACTGTGAAGGATGTCGAGGTTAAGAGGAAGCATGGCGAGCATGTGAGTTGTTTTTCCTCGGAGTAGCAAGATTGACAGTGACTGGATGGGAGAAGAACGCGAGCTGAGATTGTTTCAGGGGCAGTTCGCGGTTTATGAGTTTTTCATGAAGCTCGTCAAAGGATATGAGGGTATCGCGTCCTTCAACCACATCCACAATGTGACGGTAGTCATCATCCAACCCACCGATGAAGGTCTCAATGAGGTCCTCGTGGTCAAGTGGTTTGCCCAGAGCCGCGAGTTCATCAGCCCGACTTTTGACAGACTGCATGTAGTTGGAAATCGACTGAGCTCCCTTAGTTGCTTGCTTGAGGTAATCTTTGATCTGTTTGATGTGGCCGCAAGTTGGGCGAGCATAGGATTGAGCCAGGATGTCCTAGGCTTCACGAGCAGTGGCGGCCTGTTGGATCATAGGAACCAGGGGAGCAGACAGGATGCCAATAAGAACCCCAAACAGAAGTTTGTCTTGGCGAATCCATGGCTGGTAGTGAGGGTTTGGGGTGGGGACATCCTTAGATGATTGAGCATCCTTGGTTAGGACTGTGGGAAGCGGTCAAGGGTATGATCCGTTTATAAACTTGTAAAGATCATAGCCAATGAGGGTGGCCTCAACTTAGAGTTTCCAAGCTATGTAGTTAGTGGATGTGAGTTTGGTGATGTTGATGAGGTCGAAGGTTTGAGTGGGATCAAGAGGGTTTTTAATAGTGAGGGAGTGATTTCCGTTAGCCATGGTGGAGGGTGGTTAGGGCGGCGGCTAGAGGAAGAAGAAGAAGGTTGTTGGTCCCCATGATTGCTCAAATAGGCTAGAGGGGGGGTGAATAGCCTATGTTGCCGTTTAAAACTTTCATTTCTTTTTATATAATTAAAACATAGGTTTTAAAGGCGTAGACAGTTTGCACGGTGAGCATGTCTGCTGGTATCAAGGAACAACAGACTTGCTTTCGGAAGAGTTATGAACTCTGCTGGTGAACTGCCGTTTAAATCAAAAGCTTGTTTGAAAGAGTTTAAGCAGCGAAAATAGTTAGGCTTAGATTTAGGGAAGTTTTAAGTGGTTGTACACGAATATATGATCAGAACAACAACACACTTAATCCTTCTTCCAAATGCAGATTTAGGAAATCATTAGAGAATAACTTTTCAAATGATAAATCAATTTATAAAAGCTCATACAGATGTAAAGACTGAAACAAAGATTATTTGAAAGAACATCTAAATTTATTCAAAGGTAAATTACAGATTACATCAGCCTAGACATTCTATGTACAGTTTCTGTCATCATCCTTTCAAGCCTTAATATTTACTTAATTATTCATAAAAGAATTCTTAAGTAAGAAGGACTATAGGAGACGAGAACGAGAGACTGATATGAGAAGACACTATTGAAGGTCATTCAGATATTTTAATATCTGAACGATTTAGTGCATTGCACTCGTCCTTCTATGATGATTGATTATTGCACGATCAACAACATTTGCATGTGAATACAAATCTGAAGATATGAATGCAATATTTACAAACAACTCTTCATCTTCTTTGGGCACCATGTGAAATCGATCTTCAAATCGATCCAAGAGCTTGACCTCTAGTTTTATGAATAAAGTCCTAAAGTTTCAGCTAAAGGCTGAGTTCTTCGAAGAAAGGTGAAGAACTCAAATCAAGAACTAGGTTCTTGACCAAGATGTCGATCTCTGTCTATTGAAGTTTCTGATCTCTCACTTTTCTTCTTCAAAACTTTTCTTCCTAGCAATCCATAGAGAGTGTTTTGCTAAGGTCTGTGTAAGCTCACTGCAATCTCATGTGAAGATCTGAGATGCGTTGGTGAAGACGATCTCGTGTAGATCTTACAGCTTCTTTGAAGTTCTAGTTGCAGGAGTCTTCGTGTTCGTCGACTCTCATGTGTTTTCGTTACTTGTGAAGAAGAGGATGGGAGATCTCTTTTATAGACTGGGGCCAATTGATCGTTGAGAAATGAAGATGATTTTTCTATATGTTAGAAAAATGTCGTCGTTGAAATCCGTCAGATAGAGATGTTGTTCACTGGATCTTTGACTGTTGGATAAAGGCTTTGTTTTGCAGATCCTGAACTAGTTGCCTGTCAGACTGTATTGATAAGTCTCTGAAAAGCTAGTCTGACGTCTGATGCACTATCGGGTGGTCTGTCCAATAAAGTGGATTCTTTTGACTTTTCTAGACCACACAAGTAAGAGAAGATCATGCAGCATCACTGGTGTCAGGCTTCAGAAAGATTTGAATTGCTCTTGAAGATTGAACGCATTTGTCTTGTCTTGATCTACTGCGGTTCTATCTCTTTGTAGCACGTGCAGAATTAAGTCTGCCGGTAATATGTTCAATAGTGAGTCTTCTTGCAAAGAAGGACTGCTGGTTGCTGATATAAACATTCAAACCGTAGCAAGTATGCTGGTTGCTAGTCTTCAAGGTATATTTGTGATGCACTTGATAAATGTGCTGGTGACTATCCTTTGAGAAACTTTGACACTACAGCACGTCTGCTGGTGGCGAGTCTTCAAAGTGTCCTTTAGTGCATATGACAAGTCTGCTGGTGACGAGTCTTTCGAAAACCTTGATGCTACAACAAGTCTGTTGGTGCTAGTGCATATGAAGCGCTGGTCTGTTCAGTCACCATTTAGAAGGTATGACTAGATTAGGACAACCTAACCTAAGACCTATGTGTTGTCAAACAAGTTGCCGCACTAATCAGTACGCAGCCCTCTTAGCCACTTGTTATGACGCACAGTAATGGGAACAAGCAAATCAAAATATTCAGAATATGCAAGGTGCTAAGTTGATTATCAAGAGGCATATTCCAACAAAGGTTTAGGAGCAAAACTCTGATACCATGTAGAAATTGATAAGGTTTAGGAATAATAGCATAGTCTTTTCATTGATTGAATCACTTATTTATAGGGAGAGTTACAATTAGGGTTACACTTGGAGTACAGACACAAGAAACGTATACAAGGAATGTAACATAATAAGGAAAGAACTATACAAGGTAATTATCACTAACTAATAATTACAAATAAACATGAATAAATAATAAATATATTATTCTCTAATAGGTGCCACATTGAAAACAGTTCCCAGCCACTTTAGTCTAAAAAAAGGGGCATTCATCCCACAACAAAGTAGTCAAATAAGGGCCTTGATATGAACATGTCCTCAGATATAGAGCCTTCAGGTACTCCATCCAGTCAAAAGATGAAAGCATGAGCTCGAATGACAACATATTTCACTGATTTGGCTCGACTTGTGGAGCTCATTGACCCATCAGATTAATTCAAGGAAACGATGGCTTATAATATAGAACTTCTTTCACCTTATCCATAGCCCAATTTATTTCCAGATGCAATGTAATATACCTCACGAGGGCAACACCTTTAAACGGTAGCCAAAGTGCAAGCCTTCTACATTACACTGTTTATGGTCAAGAATATGAACAAAAAAACTACAATAATGAAGAACCCAAGTAGTTTTGTGCATGCGTATTGTTGCAGAAGATGATGAGAAGAAATTAAATGGTGTATGGAACAGAAAAGAAGGGAAGGCTCGTCTAGAGGAAGAAAATTTAATCACGTACGATGCATTTTTTTTGCATCCCGATGCACCTATTTGAAATTGCGATGCGTTGTTTTATAATTGTGATGCATCAATTTGGTATTAGAATACAAAAGAAAATCATGATGCACAAAATGGATTTTGCATTGCACGAATCATATTTACAATACAGAATTGCTGATCACAAATTAGATTTGCGATGCACACATCAAATTCTCGATGCAAAAATTGGATTTCGATGCAAAAATTGAAATTACGATGCAGTGCGTGCCTAATCGAATTTCTTTAAGAGTATACTCATCATTAATAACACCGACCAATTAATAACACTTAGGCATGATTGGAATAAATGATGCCTAATTAATAACATCGATGCATGGTTGGGCATCGTTCATTTTTGTGTGGCTCAAAAAGTTAGGCGTTGTTGCCTCCAATTTGTGTGTCGTTGCTTCTAATTTGGACGTCTTTTCATCCAATTTGGACATCGTTGCCTCTAATCATATGCAACGACACTCATATCATAGTCAACGACACCCAAATCACAAGCAATGACACCCAAATCACAAGCAATGACACCCAAATCATAGGCAACGACACCTAAATCATAGTCTTCGACACCCACATCATAGTCTTTGCCCATCTCCTCCACTACTATCTAGCAAGATTGTTCACGTATTGCAGCCAGAAATGGAGTCAAAGATTGTTTTTATCATGCCCAGAGATGTCAATCCAACCTACCTTGTAAAACAAGTTTCGAATTTGCAAACTTCCCATGTTAAATAAGTTTGAGCTTGCTTCTGTTTTGATGAGTAGTCTAGCCGTTGTGATCATGAGAGATTCGTGAGGTGTATTGTAAAAAATCAATAAATAGACTTGAGATATAAAAAAGTAGTTTACAAAACTTATTATCGAAGATGATAATAATAATGATGATGAGGAGAGGTAGCATGAGTATTTTAGAAAAAAAACAAAAAAATACTTTTATAATTTTCTTTTTAAAAAAGTATGAAAGAGGTTACAATTTTACAAAATTAGACCGGCCCACAATTATTCTTCACGACATAATCACAAGGCGTACAGCAAAGTCATTGTTATTAATCAATGAGACAAAGCCCAAGACCAAGCCCAAATATATTTTGATTCAACTTTCCTGAAATTTCCCATGCCAACAGGCGGGAAAACGCATCGATTGGAGAGAGAGAGAGAGAGGGAGAGAGAGAGTTTACAGTCAGTGTAGAGTGAGAGAGCAAAGCAATCTCCGAAAATGAAAGGCGCCGGACGTCGTCCTCCGAAGGAATCCTTCGCACCTGACCGCAAAGCCGGACCGATCACAACTCCCACCGCCGTCGATCCATGGCAATTCTTGAACAACGCTACGCCCGGTCGCGATTCCGACGCTAGCTTCTGCAGCAGCCGTCCCTCATCCTCCTTCTCCGCCGGCCCCAATCGATCGACCGCTGTCCCTATCACCGACCGCTCCTACCAAAAAGCTGCTATAGGTACCATCAACACCTACCTCTCTGCATACTCTTTCCCCATTACCTTGAAACTCAAACCCTTGCCTTCCAACAAGGACATTATCGAAACCCTAAAATTCGTCCTCACGCGTCTCGATTACGCTCCAAGTAATAAATTGGAAGAAGATTTGTTTGCTGTTCTTAAGATTTTGAATTGTCCGATAAAAATTAACAAATCTGCCCTAAAAGCTCCAGGAACGCCTCATTCGTTTCCGAGTGTTTTGGCTGTGCTTCATTGGCTGGTTCAAATTGCAATGTATAATGATCATTTAGCGAATTCAACTCAAACACGGGCAACTTTTGAAGAAAATAGTATGTTTGTTTATGCGTTGAATAGTTACTTGCATTATATACGTGGAGACGATGATTCAATGGAGAGAGAAGATGAGATTTTCATGGAGAAGTTGAAACAGGAGCGGAACGGAATGGAGGAGAATGTTAAGGCTTTATTAGAAAACATTAGGGAATTGGAGGGAAAATTGGATAGCTTGAAAACGGGGTTATCACCTAGACAAGTGTTGGAGGAGGAAAGAAGTATGTTGGAAGGGGATGTTAAGAAGTTTCATGATATTATAGATCAGCTGCAGGCATATAAGGTGAATTTGGAGAAGGTGAGGGATGAGAAAGAGAAGGTGTTGGAGGCGAAAGTAGAGGAGAGGAGGAGGATTTGTGAGGAAAACGAGGAGTTAAAGAAGAAGGTGGAGGAGCAGGGGATTAATGCAAGGGATGCAGAGAGGATGAAGAGGGAGTTGCAGTTGGTTGAGAGAGCTATCGGAGAGGCTGAGGTTGCAAGGAATGCTTGGGAGGAGAAGTCTTGGGATCTTGATGCGGCCATTGGGCAACTGTCTAAGGAGCTGGAGGCACTTCAGATAGAGTGCAACCAGGCTATCCGGAGGTTTCCATCTAACCTTCTCTCTTTCTATTGTTCGCGTTGGCAACAACATATATACATCTTTGGTTACCTACTTAGCGGCATACAGTACTTATGTTTTGGTCTAGCCATTGCAAATCAATATCATTTTATTGATAATGTATCAGGTACAATGTTACTTTGGAACATGGGTCATGATGATGATGCTGTTTTTGATGATAAATACAGCTTATTATGCATATTAGGACTAAATTGAACCCATTTTCAGAACAAAGTGTTGGAATACATCTCCTACTATAGAAATTATATTTGTTCTCTAAATTTGTCATTTCAAATAGTTTTCACAATGTAGCAACCATTCAAAGCTCTAGGGCTCCCTTTTCTTGATTAGTAATTTGAAATTGATTCTTTTACTGATTTTTTTCAAGTATGAGTTTTCACAATGCTCCTGCAACCATTCAAAGCTCTAGGGCTCCCTTTTCTTGATTAGTAATTTGAAATTCCAGGATTCTTTTAAAACTGATTTTTTGGAAACGATTTCCAGTATGAGCTTGCTCCTGACAACTTCAGTATCCAGAATGCCAAAGGTTCTACACCTGCTGAGGTGTTGGGAATAGACTATAAATCAACAGTGAAGCCTGCACTAGCCTCCTTTATTAATCACGTAAAGAAAAACTCAATGGAAAATTATGATGTGCTTATTTCTCTTCAGCAACAGTCAGTTGAAAATGCTGCAAAGATCGAAGCAAAAAGAAATTGTTTGGAGGCACTTCAATCTCGTATAGATGAAGTAAGTGCAGTGCAAATTGATCTTTACACTCACTATAATATTATAATTGATTCACGATGATTTGTTATTTTTAAGAATTGTGGTGTCTTTATCTTTTGCTGGGGATGGTTCTCAGATCGGTTATTGAGTAGGGACTGCTCCACACTTGTCGCGAGAAAGAGTAGGGTAGGTCATGAAGTCCTATATTTTTCTGAAATCTCCTTGCCACATGCACTTTAATCGCATCGTAAAATTGGATTGCTCTGTGATTTCATTAGAAAGGGCAGCCACTTTACTTGGGAGGGGGTTTGAGATTCCGTGAGATAAATCCAAAAGCCTTAGATTTTGACTCTCAATTATTCCTATGTATCATGTCACATTTGTTTCTATCTAACAATAATGCAGGAAAGAGCAACCTGGTTCCATAAATTATACTACAAATATTTCAATTACTAGTCTTACACGGGAAACTATGGGAGTGAGAGCTACTTCTTGTTATGTTAGATTGTAAATTTCCAATCTATCTGACCCCAAGGGGTGGGAGAGATGGCAAGGGCACTCATGCAAATACCTTGAGGTTCATGGTTCCAATGCCCATACGGGTCACACTTATACAAAAAAAATTCTAATCTATCTTCAATTTCTAAACTTTGAACCTCACTTTTGCTTTGTGTTTTCCATGATGGTGTCTGAGTTTGTTCATGTAATGCTTTGGTGATCATTTTCTTAGGTGGAAATTCAGATAAACTTAATAAGGAAAGAAGCTCAGGACTACAGTTCAGAATGTGCGACAAAGGCTGTGCAGTTGGTAGAGGATGTTGAAGCAGAGTCTCGTAACTTGGATATGATTGAAAGAGAAGCAGTTGAGCTTCTTAGGGTATGTTATTGTCTTTTCTCCTTGCTGAAACTTATGCTCGTATACCAGGCAGAGATAACTTTTTTAAGGAGGATGGTTTGTGGTAGCAAAGACAGTTTATCATTGTGAAATGGAATATTGGATTTTTCACTATTCTTTAGTAGTATTAGGTTTCCCTACAATTATTTAATTAGCTTTAAACAATTTGAACTGTAAGGTTTTTACATTGTGATTAACTATTTTTATCTTTTCATGAAGACCTCGAAATTGAAGTTGCAGAGCACAATCATACAAAGTGAAGAAGAAGTTCAGATGTGTGCTCGTGAACTGTTAGCATTGATTGATTCAGTTTCTAAGTACAAAGAGTACATGTCGACAAAAATATCAGAGATGAAGAATGACCTTTCAGAAACAGCCGGGGCAATATCAGATACTCACAATGGCTCCCTGCGAGTAAATTTTGGTGGTGTTTTTGATGCAAGCCACTGAATTGAAGTTTCTACAGTGAGTAGCTGAATCCTGGTTTTATCCTTTGATTACGTAGTCATCTTTGACAGAATGAAACGACTAAGCTCTTCATTTTCTAATACTTGCTACTACATAGTGGCTAATAGGGCTGGTGATTGGGTGGATTGGGTCGAAACGGGTCGCTATCCGTTATAACCCAAAATTAAACGGGTTAGAACGGTCGAGTCTAATCGTGTAATGTGTCAAAGTGGGTCGACTCGTTTCGTCCCACGATTTGCCATAGAAAAACCTACATCTACGTAGCAAAAATATACGGGCCGAAGTGGGCAACGGGCTTGGCCCGGTCTAACATGACGAATTGCCTAGGTTTTCTAACATCCGTAAGGTTGGTACTTGAATATTCTAAAAGTTTACTTTGAACTTTATTTTGGATGTAATGAAATGTAGACCTTTATGCACCAAAGAGTGTCTCTCAAAGACCCATGCTCTGGTATTCATTGGGCTCAGCTCAATTTTTTTTCTGCCTACAAGATGGCATTCCCTCTGTCCCAAAAAAGAAGGCATTGAAAAGTGAAACCTTTTAATACCAAACCTTTGTTTCTCTATACTTAAGTTATGCAATTTTTTCCCGCGTGACGCATAAGATAGCTTCATGTTTTCGAAATGAAAAGAAAATAAAAATTATAAAGACTTAAAGCTTAAGTTAAGGAGTGTGTGCCTTTTGAGGGGTGAAACCAAAATGGATAGTTACTTTCTCTGTTTCAGGATGGAGGGGAATGGTAATTTCTACAAGTTAGTTCATCTTAAGAGAATCACGTAGAAAAGCTCCCTACAATTTCTACATCCTTTTGATTTCGTTGTTCCGCTACGCATTTCGCTTGGAGTGTAGTATATTCTAGTAATTTAAATCTGAACTCATAAGTAACTACACTACGAGTCTGTTAACCTGACTGCTTGTGCTTTTAGTTATTTGTGATTTGTGCAGGCGATAGGTATTTTAGTTTCAGTTGATAGTTGACCATTGGTTGAATGGCCATTCTTGCACTTTACGAATGCATGATCACCAGCTGATGTCTTATTATTTGGCAGGTTTGACTGAACTTTCCAATCTTGCTTTGCTTCTTCTGACTTGTGCAATAAGCAGCCTGTTGGAAGCTCATATGCTGCTGAAGTTTGCTGCACGTTGTAGGATCAAAGACTATTATTTCCCTAGTTTTGATTATTTGAAAAAGTTGGTTGTTATTGGACTTGGTTCTTGGCGTAGTCAAGTGCTTTGAGTGTGCTTGCCACCTTATTTCAGTTGATATGATTTGTAATTAACCCACTTGGATGCGCCTGTGATACTACCTGCGCATGGAGAGAAAGTAATAGGAAGAGTTGTTCAGACTTTGCAACTACCTTGGTAGAAAAGCATTCTCATGCCTGCCCACGCCATGCCATTACCCCAGCGCCATCTGCACAAGTTCCTCACTGAAATGCCACTTATTAGACAGTAGGCAGTGGACTCTCGGAGTAATTCTACCTCGCAAATAATGAAAAGCGAAAATCGTTTACTGTATAAGAGATTTTTTTATTCATAACCCTTGTGCAAAACATATTAAAGCATCTACTCCCAGAATGTTTGTTGCTTGTTACCCATATTGAAATGTTTGTTGCTTGTAACCCAAATGAAGTGCGTCTGCCTGAAGTTGCAAAACTTTGTGGGATAGATTTCACTACTGTTCTCAGCCCCATTTTGAACTTGGCGTCGCTGTCTAATGTCTTGTTAGGTCTTTCGGGGGGTTTGAGTGTCCCTTCTTAAGCAGACAAATTGTTCATAGTAGCAGCAAGACTTCCATAGGTGGAGCTGGATATGGATTCGGCATCCTACCAAAGCTAGATTTTGGATCCAAATCGTCAATTATTAGTTTATTACCAACCGTGTGACAACTAAAGTGTGGATCTAGATGAATTTGGGTCGCTCATAACCCCTTATTCCTTAACCAAAACAATTTATCCTTGCTAACTTTCCCAAAAGCCAAGTTTCGAATGGCCTAAACTAATCATTTACATCCTGAAGTCCAGAGGAGTTGGTCACAAGTCAACTGTTTTTTTTAATGCCAACTTATATATATTACGAGACCCTTGATACCCTTTGGAATACAACTTCAGGAATCCTTTAGATGTAGCAAAATGAAAAGAGGAAATGGGGTTGGAAAGTGGGATAACACTCACTAAAGCTACAATACAATTTTCTATAAACCCTAAACCTATTGGAAAATTTTGTTTTCCACTGCATACTTGCTCACTAGTTTAAAGTATAGCTTTCCTTCCAAAAGCCATTCATGTGGCATTTGATCGGCTTTTATGTACTAGCTGCACTTGTCCAAGCGCATAATGAAGCCAACTCCAAGAGCAAACTAAAAGCACCTAGATAAAAAGAAGTCAGACAAGTTTTTTAGTCAACATGTTAGTGTGTAAAAACGCATAACTACAGTTGATGAACAATTGAAATCACTCTATAGAGACAACTGAAATTACCTCAAATAACCTTAACATCTTTGAAGATTGATGGCTGAGTAGTCAGGCCCGCTCGCCACCAAAATGAGGAGAAGCTGGGCTTTGAAAAGTAGATACTGGCCTCTTAACAAATTGGTGGTCCAATAGTTGAGCAGCCGTAGGCCGGTCATCTGGATTAACTTGTAAGCATTTGAGAATAAAATCGCGGGCATCTCTTGACAAGGAATTAGGAATAGGAGGAAGTTCACCCTTGCCAATTCTCCACAATGCTTGCATCTGACATAGCAGGAGCGGACATATTAAAACATTCATACCAATATATTTACCCTACTATAGATGATTAATTTTGCCGCAGCCCTGGAGACCAGTGATATTAGTGTGTTGCTTAGAGGGCAACCAACATTCCCCTAGTAGAAACAATCATTCAAGTGCATCTAATAATATAAACTCCCTCCGTTTCGGGCAAAAAATCCACTATTCTATGTTGAGATGTTTCACTTAAGGAGTCCGCTTTAAAAAATTAAGGCTTAAAATTGTCATTTTATTACTAATGGACTACTAAAAGTGTCATTTTCTTAAAAAGTTTTGACTTTCAAACAAGAACTCTTTGCCCGGGAGGGAGTATAATATAATGTCACATGATATTCTTAGCTTCTTGTATTAGAGAAGGTAGCCAATGCAAAAGACAAAGAAGAAGCTAAAATTCATTCCGTTATTACAAATAATAGCCTTACTAAACCCGACCTTATTCACAATTGATACTGCGTAAATAATACTGTGCTCAATATTTAGTGAAGCAACATTCTTTGTTGCAGGTAACAAATATCAAGGCCTCATGAAATTCAAGTATTTTCAATTTGCAGGACTGAGTTACTAAAGAAATGAGGGAATACCCCCATAATATGCCAATGCATGGGAAAAAGAAGGTAAAGAACTTGAGGCAAGAGTAATGCATACCCCTTCCAAATGGGAGTATGGAATTTGACGGGTTAACATCTCCAACACAGTGCAGCCAAGGCTCCATATATCAGCTGCACGCCCATATCCCTGGTTCTTCCGTCTAACAACCTGAAGTTCCACAACTAACATGTTAGGTCTAAGCACCAAAGAGAAAGCAGCACGGAGAGCAGCACACTAGGTCCAATAATAAACAATAAAAATAATACATGAACATTTGTTAAAACTAAACTCTCAATGCTCGAGGGAATATTCACCCAATACATGAACAGTACTAAAAAATAGGGATGAAGCTCTTTAGATATATATCAAATGTACATATATTATGGACAATTAGAATCTGTAATAGCAATATAAGAGTGGCTGAGTCCATTATCTTCCTAATTTCATCCTTACTGGGTTGCTAGGGCCAAGTGTGTAGTGTGGGCTGTAACAGATCACTCAATGGAACCACATGTCAACAAGAACCTCAAGAATCTAATTTGTATGAAGCTGTGGAACTGTGATTAGCTGCTTGCTTGATCGTAGGAGCAAGATATCTGGTGCTGTAATCCTAAGGCTTTCTATTCGGTTGTCATATGAATCTGTTAAAGATTAAGTTTAAATGGTTTCAAGGGAATCAAAATGTTTATTTTGCGTAAAAAAGTTATCATTCATATTCTCCAGGAACTACTCAAACTCATTTGTCTCTATTACAAAGTACTGGAAGCAAAGAATCAAGCATTACAAAAATATATTCTAGCGAATACATATTTTTTGTTTCATCTTAGGACCATTCTGATTAGTATAAAGGTTTTGATACAAATTCAGTAATATTCTTAAGAGACTCATAAATACAATTGTATGCATTAGTAATGAATGAAGCTATGATCAAATTCCTGCTCGCCTATATGTTTTAATAGAGATTAACAAGAAAACGCGACTTCTTTGTCTTTATTGCAACCAATGTTTCCAAAGTAACAACACTCTGCCACTGCTACTTTTATAGTTATTTTCTTATTTCTTCTTCATCTTCTTCATCAGTCATTGAGTAGACATAATTAACTGCACTGAAAGGTCAGCTTGGTTTGACATGTTATGGTTAATCCTCATATGAAAATTAATCTGACAGGAAACTTTGTACTCCATCCATTCCACTCAGGGAGACCTCTTTCCTGTAGGATATTCCACTGAAAGTCTTTTTTTTTTTTTTTGATAACAAGTTAGATACAATAAAGCTTTTGTAATAAAGGCCACTTTCAACTGTATTAATGATCTCTTTAATGTTTGATTTTCAAATACCAAGTCTTTGCGTGGAAAAGCGACGTACACACTTTCTCCAACCAACATGAAAAACCTATCAAAAGGACAGCCTAGTGCATGAGCACCCACAACTAGCACATCTTATCAATAGCAGCCGAAAACAAAGACAACCACAGCGAAACAACTAAATTGTAGGGGCTCTCAGGCAAGGCTACGGTTAGGGGTGAGGTGAAGAAGAGCTTAGCAGAATGGTGACTACTCCTCGGTCCTCACTGATGTTTTTGCCTTTCTGTTTCTTGTGTTCTGTCCTCTCATCTTTAATTCAATGAACCCTTACCCACTTTGTACAGAAATGTTTCCCCCTTTATCGATGAAATTCCTTCTTTTATGAAAAAAAAAAAGAAAAAGAAAAGGGACTGATAACTAACTGGTGACATACGTGGATAGATGCCCGTATAATATCCCGTAAATAACTATTGAATTGACAGAGATGCAAAACTTAACATTGACAAAAGATGTAAAACTTGAAAGGGTATATATGTCAACCTCTGGGGCCATCCAGAATGGAGTCCCTTTGCAGGATTTTATGTCATTCAATTTAGCTGCCTGAGAAGATAGTAAATGTAGAAATTTAGTCAGGCTTCCAAAAGAAACTCTTAAAAGGAAAGGAAGAAGAAAGGGTGCAAAAGGATTGCATCAGGCTGAAGTTACCTTTGCCAGCCCAAAGTCTGCAAGTTTCACCGATCCACTCACATCAACCAATATATTAGCACACTTGATATCTCTTGATGATGATAATGAAATAAGTATTAGAAAACAAAAATAGGTGAAATACAAAGTAAATGATCATGATTTCGAGTTTCAAATACAATACCAAGTTTCTCAAGTATAATTTTCTGCAATAGCATGTAAGCAACTGAGTCTACCATCTCCAACTCTACATAATTCTCTCATTTTTTAATCAATACTGTAATAATGGTTGATTTCAACTCCCTTGGCCCCCACCCCACACACAACCTGCGCCCAGATGCTGGAAAAGAACACGGGCAGCGCCCAGATACTGGAAACGAACACGGGCACACAAAATCCCGCACCGTTCTCTTTAAAATTCAAAGGAATATTAACCAAAAGGACATGCATACTTTCAAGATTTTCAAAATCTTATTACTTACTTTAACTTCGGCAAATCAACATTCATTCTAATCTTTCTAGTTTTCAGTTACCCCTAAAAGCCCAAATCATTTGTTGCTGAGCATGAAGATGCAGTGCTTTCGAAAACTTTTGCCATGGGACAAGGAGATGGATGCGAAGACAATGTGTGAAGTGGCACACATGTACATCAGATTCCTCCAGGGACAGATTAGCATTCACCAATCCTGTCACTTCAGCAATTTTACAAGTAGGGTAAATGGTGGGGAACCACCACAAAGAACAGCTGTGATATATATAAATGTTATCAAATAGATCACTAGTTATACATTCTCAGACCACTGGATGTCCACAACCACACCAGGATGTGAATAAAGGCATCTAAATATTCATGGTCGTGATTGCATATGTTTCAAAAAACACAAAAAACTTAATTTTAAACTGATACTTGGAACTCAAACATACGCTACGTTACATTACATTTGCAAAAGAACATCACCAGAACACCCCCAAAAACAGACCAACACAAACGGAAAACCAAATATACACACATGGGTAGCTAGAAGCGAAGCAGAAAGATCAACATCGTTATTAAAGGGCTTACAAGAAGGTAATTAGTCTTACCGGTGAACCACATCTCGTTCATGAAGATAATTCAAACCACTCAAAATCTGCCTAGTGTAAACAGAAACTTGGGAATCCCGCAGGTTATACTTTTGATAAAGATTTGCCAGGGAACCTTTAGTTACAAGCTCAAGAAAGATATATAATTTGCCATCGTCCTGAAACATCATTTCATAAAAAACATAGGTTAAACATACAACTAATCTCAAAATACAGTCAGGGACAGAAACTACAAAGCCCACTAGTTGGTAGTGGGACAATATCAACATCAGCAACCAGCTAGAGGCAGGGCGAAGACCAAAACTAACATGGACGACTGTAGTAGAAGATATAAGACATGAGTAGATGCAATTTGACCAATTACTTGACTTGGAAATGACGGAGTGACCAAATAGAGTTCATTTACAGAAAACCCAAGTAATAGGGACAAGGGCTAAGTTAAGTAGAGTCAGAACTCAGAACCCAGTTAAAGAAACAGCTGAAAAGTAAGAAAATACTGAAAGTTACAATTAAAATGTTTATCTCAATTTGGCTGTGACGACAACTACTCACATTAAAGCATATGAAGCCTTGATTCAGTAAAAAATTTACTTAACCAAAGTCAGTACACATTATGCTACGAATGAAACATGAACTATAGCCCACCTTATGAAAGAGCACAACACACATGCAGCTACTTCCATTATAATACAGCCTTATAATGCTAGCAGATCATCTTCAAGTCAGCACACATCAATGCTGTTAAAGAAATGACAATACACTCCGCATGGCTAAATTATCATGGATGGATAGCAGTATCACAACACGTAACAGTATACTTATCCTAAAGTTGCAGCATTTAGGATCCGTAATGGCATGTGCCCCAAGAGAATATGTGAAGCTTCGTACTGATACACTTAATATACCGTATGTTATGAAGTTTCTTGAAACAAAATCAATAAATATCATCAAAATATATGCAAGCAGGTTTCAAACTTGATAAAATATATCAAACCAATGCTTTTAACCGCCGAATCTCATCAGTACATTAAAAACATTGAAATTGACGCCTGATTTTCATTGAAGTTTATACAACTTGTCCCTAGTTTAGGCATTGTGGGAGATCCATTTGGTTGTTACTTGTTAGGGTGTAACATTAATAATCATTATTAATCTAACTACCCTTACTGAGGGGAATCAATAAATGAAAACAAATACTTCTACCTTAACGAAGATGTAAGCATTTGCAAAAATCGCTTCAACAACAGTCTACCCAGAAGCATATCATAGCTTCCGCATTTTTTTGATAAAGTTAAAGTATCATAGCTTCCGCATTATGATGGTTAAAAAACAGAGACGGGAAAAAACACAGAAAAGGAAGAGTAGTACCTTTTGAGTGCCATGATACCTAACTATGTTTTCATGTCGGAATTGTTTTAATAAAGATATTTCCTGAACCAGAAATGAAAAAAGAACAATAAGACAAATATGCAACAAAAGTAGGAGTGCACTAACTTCACAGTTATTTGTAAACAGAGTACAGCACATATAAGAAATGACATATTTTCCCCACCTGTTCAAGTTGAAAGATACTTTGCTGTCCCTGGCTTCCTTGATCAAGCAAAGAAACCTCCTTCACAGCGAAAAAGAACCCATCACTGCAAAGAAAAAGAAAAAACCTATCATAAGAGAGAAAAGAGAATAAAAATAAAAAATAAAAGGAGAACTTCAATGAATATAGGAAGAGCAAGAAGTTGTACAATGGAAGAGAGAGAACAAATTATTTAAAGAGGAGGCTGAGTTCAAGCAAGCTAGAGAAGATAAAATTGATAACCCTTAAAAGGAGGCAGAGCCTAATGCATGCTACTCTTGGCTAAAAGTTTGGCACTTTGGCCTCAAAAATCTAAAAGAGAGAATGATGAGAAGAATAAGTCATGATGGAAAAGTAAGAGAAGGATACACTAAATAGTTCCCAAGGAAGGTTTTTAATAGCAATGAGGTCGTGGGGATATATAACTTAATTGTTCCGTGTGGCTCTCTTGATATCTACACTCTGCGTAGTTAGTACCCATTGTATGAGACCAATAATCTTTTTATACGGACAAGAATCTTGAAATTTAATAGGAGTACGTGGTGTCGGTCACAAAAACCTTTCAACTCCAAGAACAATGAAACATAAGCATGTAAATGTAAAAGAGTACATGAATATAAGTCCTTGAAACAGATAAGAGTCAGTAATTTTCATACTTTTTATTTTCATACCCATCCATGACCTGATATGAATGGAACCTAATAATTCCGATCGGTGCTCGTGGTTTCCAACCCGTTCATAATCGTTGAGATCGTTTGAGGCCTTTTCGTAGGCAAGGAGACAATTGTCAATAGTCAACATGAAAATGCCGCAATATTAAATCCTACACCAAATGATGCATTCTATGCAGGTATAGAAGATAAACAAATATAACTCCTCCAAAAAGATACTTTCTCTCACTAACCATTGACGGTTACTATTCTATCGGATCAAAATTAAAGGTTGAGATTTATTGATTAGTTGGACAATGCAATTAATTCACCACAAAAAAGTAACCATCGAAAAAACTTCTTATATATATGTATAAATACACTCACTCACACACACACACACACACATATATATAACCCAAAATTTGAGTAAATTTGGTAAATTGCTTCTATCCCTCCCTCCCTTCCTATGCATGTAGACAAGAAGATACATGAATACAGGTCCTAAAAGATTAGGTACATAATTAGTACGTAATTTCATACCGTTTTTCCTAAATCTCGAATGATATATAGAACCAAAACTTTAGTAATTGCTAAATATCCTCCTCCCTGTTCCTGGGACGTATGTAAATGGGTATGATATTCAGGCTATATATCAGTTCGTCATGTGTTGTTTTTGTTTTTTTTGATAAGTAGTTCGTCATGTGTTGTTTTAGGTTGTCAATCGACAGCTATTATTTTTGTTATCCCTCTGATCCATCATCGATTACATGTGAGGCCTACATATTTGATTCTCACACTTGAGTGCATGGCACAAGGACCTACATATGACCACTAGGCTTACTGTTCTCTATTTTACTTCTCTTTCTTCCGCTTCTTACATGATTTTAGTTTGCCGATAAAAACTTATGAGAGTACAACAGTTTTAATGGCCTGAAAGCTAGCAGTCCCTTCTTTTCATTCCGATACGCAAAGTTAGCCTCGAAGAGCACAAAAGGCCCATCTTTGTACGACACACTAAAGGCCAAAAGGCAATCACCAAATATCACAAAAAATATCAACAGCAGAACCCAATGAAAATTTTTCAGACGCATAATTAATGTGCACAATTGTCTTGCCATTCGTTGCTTGAACTCAAATAGAACTCTCAGCTCCATCAAAATGTCTCCTACAATTCTCTCAAAATCTACACACTGGGACAGTGAAATGACCTCTTAGACCAAGACTCCACTGATACACCTCAAATATTAAGGACAGATAACGACCTGGCCCAACTTACAATAAAGAATCGCAAACCAAGGACCAACTTTCCTGTGCTCAAGTACAAACTGCCACAATGGACTGTCTCAACAATCAACCATCAAAATACTTTCTAAAGACAAAACCCAGACAAAGAATAATCGGCTTCGATGTCACCTTCAATCAGCGATCGCACATCTTATCCTTTACCAGCTCTCCATGTTATGATTTTAGCCACAACTGTCCTCTCTGAGTACAACTTATCCACCTCCAAGAATCATCCTAAATTAATTTCAACCCCATCTAGCACATCCATCAAGTATACTGACTGATATCAGCCAATTTCAAATTCCATCAAGTGAATATTTCTTAACTTGTCCGAATAGGATTCCTAAATTCTTTTCAACGTGAAGAACGGAAACATGACCTCTTGAGATCAGAAAATCACTTGTGGACATAGTTATTAAAACTCGTGCCTAGCAACTACAGTCTACAGCTATTCCACTTTCTTCATCTATCAAAAGGGTCTTGGTCGTTCATGCTAGTACACAGCATTATGAGATTCTCAAAGAAGAGTTTTATATGTCCATTAAAAATGTGTGGGTTCTTGCTATTAATTAGCATATACTACCTACTACTGAGGGAGCAATATTATAATTTTTTAAAAACTTGTTTCAGGTCTTTCTCCAAAAGAAAAAAACATTTTACAAACAAAAATTTGTTATAATGAACTAATTCACAAAAAAAAAAAAAAAAAGAATTTGGTAAAGATCATACAAATAAATTCATCTCACAGTTAATAGTTTTCATCCAAATTAGCCAAGATATGGGGAAAAAAAGGATGACACTTGTTAAGTTTCTATTATTACAAATAGGTTGCATTGAAACTCATCTTCAGTTAATTTGAAACACTCCCTAATGCATTAACATTTTAAAATAATTTCGCATGTAATAAACTTTCCAAATTGGGAAACCTTAACACGTGTCATAGGCACTTGTAAGTTGCAAGTAAAACTGACCCACAAAAGAATGCAAGAAAATTCTTACTCGGTGTAGCCTTCATATACGGTTCCGAACGACCCACTCCCTAGAAAATCCCCTTTCTGCCAGTTATTACTAATGTGCCTGAATGATCTATCAGGCGAAAAAGAACCCACAATTTCAGTCAGCGGGATAAATGAATCATTGTCATGATCCTCATCGTTTGATGTATCTGAACTAGTTTCAGATAGAATCCTACTGCTTCCACTACTTGCCGTCATTTCATTCGGCTCTAGCTCCCCATCACTTCCACCATCGACCTCATCCGGCGACCCAATAACCCCAAATTGTGCGGGCGATCCCAAGTCACCATCATCAGGAGGAGCAAAATCCCTAAATATTTCCCAAGTTGAGCTCAAATCGAGCACAACGGACCTCGTTTTAACCGGCGGCGGAGCAAGCACAGGCCGCCGAAAACCCTTAATTCCACTTTCACCGTCCCTGTAGGCTCTCACAGGCGCTGTGGACGTGCTTTCTTCCTCAACCCTATTTACGGTCTCAGCTAAGCAAACACCATTCCTCAATTCCGAATTCTCAACTCCAAGTGCTGTATCCTCATGCTTCTCTTCATTACGATACAAAACGCTAGTCTCAGTCTTACCTAAGCCAATACCATTCGTCAATTCCCTGAGGTCAATTCCACGTTCAGTTCCATTACTAACAGTAACCTTACCTCCAATTCTCTCCGACAACTCACTTCCGGCCGACGCTTTGACCGAATTGGAGGAAAAGCTTAACTTAGACGGAGACGGGGCTTTACGAGCTTCCCAAGCAGCAGCCGGAATTGCAAAATCCTCCGGTCCGGAAAGCCCTAACGAGCGACAAATCACGTCGAATTCGCCGTCGATTCCTTCGATCCTAAAGCTTGTACGGTCGGACAGCCGGGAAAGGTCAAGAGAGCGGGTTTTCTGAACAGGTTGAGCATCAAATGACGACGAAGACGATGATGGTGACCCGGATATCGATGCGTGGTAGTCTATGTTCTTGATTGCGTTCCGTCGATCCAGCCGCGGCTTCTGCTTCAACGACATCCTCAATGTATAGATATTACAGACATGTGGAGAGAAAAGTCAGAGGAGCTTCAACTTTCTCTCTCTATATGTATATGTACAGATAATATGATGAGAGATAGAATGGGTGAACAGTGGATCAAATTGAGAATATTCAAAGGAGTCTGCGCAGTTTCTCTCTCTAAAACCTTTTTTTCTACTTATACTTGGAAACTCGCAGGAAGAAATGGATATAGAAATCTCGCGGGGCCGCGTGAGAGCTTGTTGAGAATGGCGACTTGTAAAAACCGCCATATGGCAGCCGTCACGGTCTCGGGTAACCCAAGCAGTCATACGTACTGTATATTGGGCCATCGTATTTGGGGCCGTAACCGTATGTGGTGGAGCTTCGCAGCCATAACCATAGCATGCTTCGCAATTAAAAATGGGTGTTATGGATAAATAGATATAAGGTTATTATTTATGGTTATCCATAAATGATAGTCTAATACCCATTTATCCATAACACTTATTTTCAATTTAATAACACTCAGATCAAACGAAAGATCTTCATATTATTAACATAACTTTTAACTTACATAAAATGCCAAATAAGATGACACATTGAAACCACATCAACAAATTTAAACATTGATCCCTATTCGCAATTTAAGACCAAGTACAACCGCGATCAACAAAGGATTGAAAAATGTCTCTTGTGTACAGCGGAGATTTACATGGTATTAAAAGAGAATCAAAAATAAATAAAGATGGTTGAGTGTCTGGTCTAGAATCCAGAAACTCACTTTCCATAAATTCTGACCGGTCATTTTTTAAAGTTTTTAATTATAAAAGTTTATTTTTTTTAATCGTAAAATATCATTTTTTGAAATATTGTTTTAAAAATGTCATCGTCTTCTTCAATAACTATGATAAGACATTTTAGATTCGAAAATCACGATTGTACGCAACGAAACGAGGATCAACCTGCCCGATCTGGTTAAGGGACAGCGTCCCTTCGTGGGGGTTCGAGGGCAACGCCCCCGAAAAGTAAACGAATTTTTTTGATTCGTGAAATACGAAAATATAATGGATCTGTGTTATGTTAAAGGATTTTTCAGTTGGGACGAAGACAAAGAAGGATGGGAAGAAGAATTTTTACGACGGAGGAGATTGAAAAAGAATATGAAGGACGTAAACTGCTTTTTTATGCTATTGTATCGCGGTGCAAAAATGAATTAGATAACATTTGTGCACCGCGATTCAAAGTTTAATTTCCTAGTTTATTTTTTCATCGCGATTCATAAATTTAATTGCATTATTTTAAGTTTAATTTTCTAATATATTTTTGTATCGCGATTCATAAGTTTAATTGCATTATTTTAAGTTTAATTTCCTAATCTATTTTTGCACCGTGATTCATAAATTTCATTACATTATTTTTACACCGTGTTCAAAGTTTAATTTTATAGTTTATTTTTACACCGCGATTCATAAATTTCATTACATTAATTTTGCACCGCGATTAATAAATTTCATTGTATTAATATTTGTATTGCAGTTCAAAGTTTAATTTCCTAGTCTATTTTTGAATCGCGATTCATAAATTTCATTGCGTTAATTTTTGCACGGCGATTCAATAGTTTAATTACCTAATTTAATTGTAACGCGGTGCAAAAATAATAACATCCGTAACGCGCATATGGTTCATTAAGGGTATCGTAGTCATTTTACCACCAAAAATGATTTTTTCCGGTTGAAAAAGAGAGAACGAGTACTATCACGATTAAAAACTTAAAAAAGTTGACCAACTTACAATTTTTCCTAAATCAAGAACCAACCCTCTCTCTCTAGAATGTCGGTTATTGTTTTCCTTTTATTTGATTTTTGGTCTTTTTGCAATTCAAATTAAAAACAAATATTTTTAAAATGTATACATTTTTATCTATAAATAAACTTGGTTTGATTCATTTGGATACCAAACAATTTTTCTCCAAATTTTGAGTTATTTGAGATAAAAATAATTGGGTATAAAAGATGATAAGCCACTAACGAAGACTCAAATTGTGCACCAACGATGTGGTTTCCAATGCGTTATCTTATTTGGCATTTTACGGCTCCACTATAAGTTAAAAAGTTATGTTAACAATACGACACATAAGATACCACATCATTTTCAAAATCGAAAGTGTTCATCGAGGTCCCATAAAGATACCCATAAAAGATTATTTTGTTTTTTTTTTTGAAAGCTTATGGGTATCAAATTTATTTTTATATTCATTTTTAATAAATTAAGTATCAAATGAGGATCAAACTAGATACATGGTTATATATGTTCTATGGGATGCCAATAGTAACCATAACTAGATCTTTATACTTGTGTTTATGGCACAATGTCAGTATGTATGATTTCGTCAATTGAAAAGATAATGTCTAAATAGAAAGTGCGATTTTAAACTTGATCCATAGTTGAGGGGAGTTATTTGTAAGAGGTTATATGTAACTGACCCATGACCGTTTGATCTTGTAATCAATCCCTACTGCCAGATAGCCTCAGTCAATCAACCGAAATTTATTGTGAGATTATATATTAATGTTAAAGTGATGTTTTATAAGGGGTGATTGTTCAACGAAAAAAAAAGATTACTGCTCATAATATTAATTGTAGGGGTGATTTTGTAATAGTGAGTTAAAAGTGGATAACTACTCTCACATATGTGAATGTGAGGGTGAATCATAACCGTTAAATTTTTTAAGATAATTTAATTTCACCTTTTAAATAGCTTTAATCAATTGCACATGTGTGAATTTAAGCTCTATTATATATTAGATGGTGTCTTTAAGTTAAGCTTAAATTATTGATAATGATCTAGTTCAATTGAGCGTGTTGTAAACTGGTAATATAGAAAATCTAATAACGATGAATGAGGCAATTTTGGTTATTGTGGCCCACCCCCTCCCCCGTGGAGTCTTGAAGACTAACCCTTTCATATTTCATATAAAGCGGAATATTGAGATGAGTAATCTGAGTTTGACCCATGCTTGATTCAAACAAAAAATTATCAATGATTGGTTCCAATGATACCACCCTATATTATCCTCTAACTAATTCGTTTTTTATTTAATTTATATTTTTCAACACTTTAAAAAAAATTCACTACAATAATCACCCTCTATACAATCCTTTAAAAACCTTAAATTTCTTTCATCACAATTAACAAACCTAACTACCACCATATTTTTTATCTTTTTTATTTATATTTTTCCAACACAATTGAATTGAAATATTTATATTTTATATTATATATTCTATGGAAAAAATATTTTATTTTTTTAATTATTTCGATTACTTTAATCTAAAAATATATGTTATTTTAAGGATCAATTTATGTTTATAATAATAATAATTATTATTATTGTATCCTCTCATAGATTACGAACACGAAACAAATGATTTCCTTTGGTCGAAAAAAATTCGCAATTAATACACACATTTCACATAAAAAATAAGCATCTTTCAATTTGATCAATCGATTAAGTTTACGATAATAATGTAATACAATAATAATGTAAAAAAAGAATATATGTATATCAGTAGCTTGCAACGGTAGGAAAATTTAAGAAGACAAATGTAGTATAATTAAAGGAAACCACACATTACACCAATGTAATACAGTCAATTAATTTTTTTTCAGAACGATGTTGAAGATGACAATTATTTAAAAACTAAGGAATTTATGTTTTATAATTTTTAAAATTGCTTTTATCTCAAAATAAATGTCAATTTAAAAGAAAATTTATGTTTAAAATATTTTTTTATTATTATCTAAACTTAACTCCTACTGAAGAAATGATTTTTTTAAAATTTTAGCACCAAATAAAACTTATTAAATTAATAACTACACAAATGGTGGAAAAGAAGAAAGAAAATGGAGAAGAAAGAAAATTAGAGAGAGAAAGTGGATCACTATTCCACTAAAGGTCCCTCCAAACTTAGAGGGACGCTTAACTTGTTTTAGGGATAGAGGGTGGAAAAAATTAACCATCGTGAGTTTAAGTGTGAAAAAAAAACTCTAAAATGCCTTTTAGAGGTTTCCAAAAAAAGGGCTATTGTGGATGCCCTAAGATAATTGAGGCTTAATAGATTTCAAGCTCGTTCAACAATTAAGCTCAAACCAATGAGTGTACAACAAAATACTTTTATTGAAAATACTAAGCTATTAAAGTTCGACTAAATTCAAGACTTTTTGAAATTGTGTTTAAAATAAACCAAGTCAAGCTTAAAAACAAAAATATAAATCAAATCTCTACAATTATCAAACAAACTTGAACATTCAGGTCTCATAAACTTAATTAACTTTTGTGATCAAGACTACAGAAGAGAAGCAAGTCGTGTCAAGCTTTGGTATGTGATGTGCATATTTTGAATCCCTCTCAATGGCGTTTGGGTCTCACTTAAGTAAGGAGGCTCTCCACTGCAATGACCCATTGTACTATACTTAACGACTAAACGCTATAAGCCTGACCCCATACACAACAAGCTAAATCCATTCCCTTCATGTATAAATAGCCCCATTAGTTCATAAGTGGTGGATCTCTCTTTTTCGAGAGTGACTTCACACAACAATGGGGCTGCGCGCTCTATTTTCTATATAATGTATTGATAAACATTAAACGCGTAGAGTTTTGCGGGTGATCCCTTCGGCCACAACTCACTTCATTTCATTTTCAGATCACATAATGAGGATATCTGACGGCCGACGACTATTGGTGAAACCCATGTTCTACCCTATTTTTAGCACCCCAATATGATGATTTTTGGCATCATCGTTTGAGTCTGATTTGTCGATAAACAATTTTTTATGTCCTTCTAAAGCAGACTTCAAGACAATGGGGGTAACGCGTTCAAGCTTCTCACTTAGGAAATTGCGGTAAAGAAAAATGAAGTAATTCATAGTTCAAGGGAGACGAAGGATCAAAAATTACACTATCAAAAGTCTATAGTCCTACACTCCAATTACTCCACTGGTTTCTCTATCCCCCCACCTGTTTGTCTACCAAAACAAACTATTAAAAACAAAATCCTCATTACAATGGGGAGAAAGCCCAAGCAAAAGCATGTTGTTTCTATAAATCAGGGGACGGGAGAAAGGAAAAACAAAGATTTGATTATTCATCTTTATGTCGATCAACATCGAGCGCATAAAGCTTGCGAGAAAATAAATCATTTACAAGCCCCACAGAGGATGGGCTTGGATTGGTTCGATTCGTGGCGAGCTATGATTCTTTATTACTTGAAGCGAGTATAAAGAAGAGAGGGAAATAGAAAGTCCAACACCACGTGAGACTTAGTCCCCGCGGTGGTGGCGTCGTCGACATCAAACCCTTGTCTTAACATCACCCTGCGTGCCACCACAGGCGCTAAGGTTACGGACATTAGCGTGCATCATATCGCCACACAACTTGAGGTTGAGTTTGATGTGTGCATTATGCGTCCCTCGCAGCGATTACAAGGCGTGGGGGGCATTTACTCTAAAATTAATCGGTTGAGCGTCCATTAGTAATGGATAAGGCAGGTTGAACACCAATTCATGCCATTTCCCACAATTTTAGGTGAACTCTTTCGGGGTTTGCCTTATTTACGTCTTAGTTTACACAAACAACGGTGTGTATTGGCATTTCAATGGTATGCCTTGATAAATCATCCAACCCACTTTTCAATGATGCTATTATACTTGTCATTCACACATAATTGTATTGCTCTTTGCATCAACCATATACACTTGTCATTCAATTACATGATTCGTTGATTTACTATACCATTCAATAACTTTTGGTGAAAGATTACATTAAATATGTGTATGGGTTGTTGGGGAATTCTTAATAAACAATGTCGAATAACTTGGATATATTATAGAATGCGTGCAGGTACTTTCTGCCAAAATTATTCGACCCTATCGAAATGCCAGGTTACGAATATTCTTGTGGGATAAGACTATAATTGCTCTCCTATTTACGCTTTTCAAAAAGGAGACTACCGTTGGAGTATTATGAATTTTTTGTTACCTAAAAGCGAACGAAAGGAACTCATATATAGTTTATATGTGTCCTTTTGCAAATAATCAGAAATCCTTTCAAACAGTTGTAACCTTTGGAACAGTCACTAGACAACCGCCAGAAAAAACTGTTGCAAAAATAATCAGAAATCCTTTCAAGCGGTTGTAACCTTTGGAGCGATTAACAGACAACGCCGAGAAAAAAGCGTTGCAAAATAATAAATCCTTTCAAGCAGTTGTAACCTTTGGAGCAGTCACTAGACCAGCCCGAAAAAGCTGTTGCAAGCGATTTTTTTAAAGCGCTTTGATTATTAACACCCGTAAGTTCGTGAAACTTATGTGAATGTGCACTCACTTGCCCCGTATTCACAATGTAGTATTCCAGGCTCACCCATCTTGAAACATAAACCCGATTATACCAAATGACCAATGATTTTACTTAAATCATCAACAATCCTCCCCATTTAAGTATAATCCTTGGTTTAGTTAAAAGCGACAAATATAACAACTCATGCATTAATGGCAATGTCACGAAGATTGAATTACCACCTTAGTAATATTACACATTTCAAATATTCGAGTATTTAGGGTGTGTCTAAGCATTGAACCCTTTTACATATTTTGAATACATGAAGATAATATACACATAAGTTAAAACAACTCCAAAGTTTATTATCGACACTAATTATACGGGCCTTGTGTCCATATCCATTCATGAGCATATAGAAAGCCAACCACGAACTTCCTTGACGGCCAAACTTCATGCTCATATAGGTGAATCTTTCATTGTGCACTGCAATTGCACTATATCAAAAGATTTATTAAGAAGAAAAACTTTCAACCTAACCATGCGGGTAAAAGCACATACCTTTGGGACAATATCATGTGCGTAAATCTAAGACAATAGGCCTTCACATTGAATTACCTCTAACATTGTATTAGAGGGGAATTGGGTATCCTATCACCAAAGATTCATACGGGTTTAAGACCCATCCCAATAGTGACTTGTGAACCAAGTCTCTAGCCAACCCTTTGGTCAAATGATCGGCTAAATTATGTTGAGATCTCACAAACACAACCGAAATCACCCGTGAGTAATCAACTCACGTCTGTATGTCTAACGCCTTTGTCGCGACTTCCCATTATATACTTGACTATAAGCTTTGCCAAAGTAGATGCACTATCACATGGATAGAAATTGGTGAAATTGGTTTTGGCCATAATGGAATTTCATAGATCAAATTCTAAGCCATTCGCCTCTTTTAAATTTCTTTGCCAAGGCAATGAATTCCGACTCCATGGTCGAGCTAGAAATACGTTTGCTTTTGGAAGCCCATGAAATGGCACCTCCTCCAAGCAAAAACACCCAACCACTAGTAGAAGAATGATCTTCTACATTGGTTATCCAACTAGCATCAGAGTATCCTTAACACCGAAGGATGCCCCATATAAGACAAACCGTAGTCCTTGGTTGACTTAAGATATCTTAGCACACGATTCTGGCGCCAATGATGACCACAGGGTTACTCGTATACTGCAACTTGCCTACCATAAGCAATATACGGTCTTGTACTAGTCATTGCGTACATCAAACATCATCACTCGAGAATACTCAGGTAATATATCGGATTACATATTAGGCATAAGCTTCTCATTAGGATCCATGGGAGAATTTCTTTGGAGTAGAATTAGCACAATTAAACTTCTTTAACACTTTCTCAATGTAATGAGATTGTGTCAAAGAAATTCCATTGTTCCGCTTGATTTTGATTCCAAGAATCACATCCGCCTCCCCCATGTCTTTCATGGCGAAATTTGATGATAAAAATGCTTTACAAGGTCAACTTGATTTTGGTTAGTCCAGAAAATCAACATATCATCAACGTACAAGCAAATTATAACACCATTACCGGTATTATCAAACTTGCTATATACACACTTGTCGGATTGGTTAAGCTTAAAACCACTAGACAAGACAACCTCATCAAACTTATGATGCCATTGTTTAGGAGCTTGTTTGAGCCGTCTGATGATTTAACAAGCTTACACACCTTATGCTCATTTCTGCCATAATGAAACCTTCCGGTTGTTTCATATATATTTCCTCTTCCAAGTCTCCATTTAAGCAGGTTTTAACATCCATTTGATGGATCACAAGATTGTTAATTGCAGCCAAGGCAATCAATAACCTAATGGTGGAGATCACGAGCAACCGGCGTAAGTATCGAAATAGTCAATACCTTCTTTTGTCTAAAGCCTTGGATGACCAATCGGGCTTTATATTTGTCGCTTGTACCATCAACTTTCATCTTCCTTTTGAAGATCCACTTGCAACCCAAGGTTTACAACCACGTGGAAGATCGTAAGGATCCATGTATGTCATTACCCATAATGGAATCCATTTCATCATTAATGGCTTCTTTCCAAAATGAGACATCTTGAGACTCCATAGCCTCTTTGTAAGTCCTTGGATCCTCATCAACATTATAACAATATGAGTATTGGAATCCTACCTCATCTCTTGTCCCTTCCACCAAATAGGTTTGGAAGTCGGGTCCAGACTTTGGTTTGCTAGCCCTTTTGCTCTACAGACTCTAGTGGCTCATTTTGAGATGTAACGTTCTCATTAATCTCTTTTCCAACAGTAGTGGGGTCATATCCTTGGCCTAGGTATGGAAGAAAACCTAGTTTCATCAAAGATAGCATCCCTTGACTCGATAACTGATGTGAGCTGCTCTTGAATCATTAGGCTCATGACATAAAACCTATAGGCTTTGGAATGCATAGCATATCCAAAAAAAATACGATCAATGCCTCTTTCACCCAAGGTTTTAATCTTGGGCGCGGGTAATCTCACAACCGCCACAACTAAACTCGTAGAATAACCCAAGTTTGGTTTTCTTTTATGCCAAAGCTCATAAGGGGTAATAGGATTCCGTTTGTTGGGAATTCTATTTAGTAAATAACAAAATTTGTTAACATGGCTTCTCCCCAAAACCCTCACTCAAACCCGAGTAAGATAACATGGAATTAATCATCTCTTTAAGAGTACGATTCTTCCTCTCGGCTATGCCATTTTGTTGTGGCGTATAAGGAGCTGTGACCTCATGTATAATGCCACAACCAGAAATAGGATGGATCATAATATTCACCACCTCTATCGGTGCGCATCTTCTTAATCTTAGAAGACAATTGAAGTTCAACCTCATTTTTATAGATTATAAATTTATCTATTGCCTCATCTTTAGTGTGGAGTAAAAACACATAACAAAAAGCGAGTATAATCATCTATAAATGTTACCACATACTTCTTATTACCCAAAGATGGTGTGGAATATAAGTCACAAAGATCACTATGAATAAGTTCTAGAATTGAAGAAGATCTTTTAACATTATGAAAAGGTTGTCTAACAATTTTAGTCAACATACAAGTATTACACTTATTCATATTCATGTCAAAGGATGGAATAAGCTCATTCTTCGACATTAATAACATGCGTTTATAGTGAACATGGCCTAAACGAGCATGCCACAAAAGCGAAGTATCAATTTGAGAACATGCCATAATATTGTTTACAACATCATGCTTTATATTTAACATAAACATGCCATTACATAGATATCCAAATCCTATAAATACACCACACTTGCTTAAAATGAATTTGTCCGACTCATAAACTTGTTTAAAACCATCCCTACATAGCAAACTTCCGAAACTAAGTTTTTACGAATACACGGCACATGTAATACATTCTTTAACAAAATACTTTTAGAACTAAAATACAATGTAACGGTTCCTTGGCCAACAATTCTTTGCTTTTGACTCGTTCCCCATAAAGAGTATGGATCCATCATTCACTTTGGTTCATACTTTTCAAACCAGCTACGATCTTTGCATACATGTCTTGTTGCACAGTCTATCCACCATGTATCATCATCACGCACATAAAATGCCTCGAAAATAAATGGTACATAATTCACATCAAAATTAATACCACAAGTTAAATTCGACCTTGATGTGTAGGCGGACCTTGGTCCTTAGACCCCACCCGAAGCTGTTGTTGTATGATCCTTTATTCTTGCTCCTTTTTACTCGGCAATCGGCCTTGAAATGCCCACTTTTACGCAAATCCAACATGCACCCTTAGGTTTCATGGCGATATCATTGCTAGTGTTGCTAAGGTTCGTTTTGGCCCCTGCCTTTATTCTTAGAAGAGCCTTCACCGTCCACCATTTTGGCCCTTGCCTTTGTTCTTAAAAAGCCTCGATCGCTTCCACCATATTGATGGAAGTCGAATCCATAGCCTCTTTTCCTTTGGACTTGCCGCCCTCCGCATCCTTAGAGATTCCTCATGCGCAAATGACTACCGAGTTGAACCAGAGTCAACTCTTCCTTCTTATGCTTAAGCATATGTTTGCGATCTTTCGGGATGGGGGCAATTTATCTATAATGTTGGACACCTGAAATAGACTCATCCATTTCCATCTTATGTTGAGCAAATTGACCCAAAATACGGGCGGTTCATTGTATTGTTCCATTACCGGTCTAGAATCTACCATCTTATAATTCATAAAGTTTCCAACTAAGAATTTCTTACTAGAGGCATCTTCATCCATATACTTAGACTCAGGGAATTCCATAGTTCTTTAGCGAGACTCAACATTTTGGTAAATATCAAATAGAGAATCGAGACATACAGTTAAGAATATGGCCTCTCTGATGTAGTCATCATTCTCCCATTTACTCCTCTTCGCAGATCTTCCACGGTCCATCATCCGGCGCCTCGGCATAGGAGTGCTCAACACATATACCACCTTCAACGTCGTCAGCAGAAAATGCATTTCTTACGCCATGAAGCGAAAATCAACCCTTCAAACTTCTCCGGTTCAAAATTTGTAGTCATTTCTTTCACACTCGACATTGTACAAGTGATAGATAATTCTTGCGTTGTTGGGGAATTCTTAATAACAACAATGTCGAATAACTTGGATATATTATAGAATCGTGCAGTGCACTTTCTGCAAATTATTCGACCCTATCGAATGCCACAGGTTACGAATATTCTTGTGGGATAAGACTATAATTGCTCTCCTATTTCGGCACTCGAAAAACTGGAGACTACCGTTGGAGTATTCTGTGAATTTTTGTTACCTAAAAACGAAGACGCAGAAGGAACTCATATATAGTTTATATGTGTCCCTTTGCAAATAATT
>CM028381.1:101190413-101297162 GCA_013146195.2 Codonopsis lanceolata | reverse complement strand
TTTCTTTTTAGCTCATGGGTAATAGGATTCCGTTTGTTGGGAATTCCTATTTAGTAAATAACAAGTCATTAACATGGCTTCTCCCCAAACCCTCACTCGAGCCAGGTGTATAACATGGAATTAATCATCTCTTTAAGAAAATATTCTTCCTCTCACCTATGCCATTTTTTGTCGTATAAGAGTCAGTGACCTCATGTATAATGCCATTAAGACCCGAAATAGATGGATCATATAGCCTACCACCTCTATCTCAGAGACGCATCTTTCTTAATCTTAAAAGACAATTGAAGTTCAACTCATTTTTATAGATTATAAATTTATCTATTGCCTCATCTTTAGTGTGAGAAAACATAACAAAAAAACGAGTATAATCATCTATAAATGTTACCACATACTTCTTATTACCCAGATGGTGGGAATATAAGTCCACAAAGATCACTATGAATAAGTTCTAGAATTGAAGAAGATCTTTTAACATTATGAAAAGGTTGTCTAACAATTTTAGTCAACATACAAGTATTACACTTATTCATATTCATGTCAAAAGGATGGAATAAGCTCATTCTTCGACATTAATAACATGCGTTTATAGTGAACATGGCCTAAACAGGCATGCCACAAAGCGAAGTATCAATTTGAACATGCCATAATATTGTTTACAACATCATGCTTATATTTAACATAAACATGCCATTACATAGATATCCAAATCCTATAAATACACCACACTTGCTTAAAATGAATTTGTCCGACTCATAAACTTGTTTAAAACCATCCCTACATAGCAAACTTCCGAAACTAAGTTTTTACGAATACACGGCACATGTAATACATTCTTTAACAAAATACTTTTTCGAACTAAAATACAATGTAGCAGTTCCTTTGCCAACAATTGCTGCTTTTGACTCGTTCCCATAAAGAGTATGGATCCATCATTCAGCTGGTTCATACTTTTCAAACCCCTTACGATCTTTGCATACATGTCTTGTTGCACTTTAGAATACATCATGTATCATCATCATCCCACGCACATAAAATGCCTCGAAATAAATGGTACATAATTCACATCAAAATTAATACCACAAGTTAAATCGACCTTGATGTGTAGGACCTTGGTCCTGACCCTGCCAGGCATTTGTTGTATGATCCTTTATTCTTGCTCCTTTTTACTCGGCAATCGGCCTTGAAATGCCCACTTTTACCGCAAATCCAACATGCACCCTTAGGTTTCATGGCGGTATCATTGCTAGTGTTGCCTAGGTTAGTTTTACGGCCACTGCCTTTATTCTTAGAAGAGCCTTCACCTAGCGGCCACCATTTTTTGGCCGCCTTTGTTCTTAAAATAGCCCTCGATCGCTTCCACCATATTGATGGAAGTCGAGTCCATAACCTCTTTTCCTTGGACTTGCCTCCTCACATCTTTAGAGATTCCTCATGCGCAAATGACTACCGAGTTGAACGAGTCAACTCTTTCTTCTTATGCTTAAGCATATGTTTTGCGATCTTTCGAGGATGGGGGGCAATTTATCTATAATGTTGGACAGAAATAGACTCATCCATTTCCATTTATGTTGAGCAAATTGACCCAAAATGCGAGGCGATTCGTTGTATTGTTCCATTCTTGGTCTAGAATCTACCATCTTATAATTCATAAAGTTTTCAACTAAGAATTTCTTACTAGAGGCATCTTCATCCATATACTTAGACTCAGAGGAATTCCATAATTCTTTAGCGGACTCAACATTTTGGTAAATATCAAATAGAGAATCGAACATACAGTTAAGAATATGGCCTCATAGATGTAGTCATCATTCTCCCATTTACTCCTCTTCGCAAATCTTCCACAGTCCCATCATCAGGCGCCTCGGCATAGGGTGCTCAACTACATATACCACGCCCGGCGTCGTCAACGGAAAATGCATTTCTGCGCCATAGCGAAAATCAACCCTTCAAACTTCTCCGGTTCCGAAATTTGTAGTAATTTCTTTCACACTTGGCGTTGCCACATGATAGATAATTCTTGATTGTTGGGGAATTCTTAATAACAACAATGTCGAATAACTTGGATATATTATAGAATCGTGCACGATGCACTTTCTGCAAGATTATTCGACCTTATCGAATGCAGGTTACACGAATATTCTTGTGGGATAAGACTATAATTGCTCTCCTATTTCGGCACTTTCAGCCGGAGACTACAGTTGGAGTATTCGTCGTGAATTTTGTTACCTAAAAACGAAGACGAAGGAACTCATATATAGTTTATATGTGTCCCTTTGCAAATAATCAGAAATCATTTCAAACAGTTGTAACCTTTGGAACAGTCACTAGACAACCGCTAGAAAAAAATTGTTGCAAAATAATCAGAAATCCTTTCAAACAGTTGTAACCTTTGGAACAGTCACTAGACAACCGCCAGAAAAAAATGTTGCAAAATAATCAAAAATCCTTTCAAACAGTTGTAACCTTTGGAATAGTCACTAGACAACCGCCAGAAAAAACTGTTGCAACTGATTTTTTTTTAAAACGCTTTGATTATTAACACCCGTAAGTTCGTGAAACTTATGTGAATGTGCACTCCGCACCCCCATATTCACAATGTAGTATTCTCGAGCTCACCCATCTTCGAAACATAAACCCTGATTATACCAAATGACCAATGATTTTACTTAAATCATCAACAGTGACAATTTTTTATTTAATTTGCTGCAATGTAATGCCGTTAATACTGTTATAAAACATTATATGGTTATGTTAGTATGTTGTGAATTACATGACATGATTTACCACCATGTACATGAATGTATTTTGTGTTATTACGTTATAATTTTTATATGTAATAATGACTACCACATACTCTCATAATTTATTGTCAACCCATCACTTAGTTGATAATTTGGTAACCCTACGCTACGAAGTCCTAAAATATACTTTCTCCGCCCCAAAATTATTGTCTTCTTTTCTTTTTTCATCCGTCCCAAATTAATTGTCTTATTTGAAACTTTCTTTTTTAAAACAACACTTTTACCACTTTACCCTTACTTTTTCATCTTACTTTAATTATGAGCCACATACACATGAGATTTAAAGTAAACTACACATCAAACTAATATTCATAATCAAGTCAAATGTGTGTTTTTAAAACCGTGCGCCATGTCAACCCAGACGATAATTTTGGGATGGAGGGAGTATAATTTATAGATTAAATGAACTAACAAAAGTTAATTCCGTTATATTTCAGGGAAAACATGACTTAACGGACTTAATGGAGGTTAACTGATGAATCAGAAGGGAATTGACTGAAAAGTCAACAAAGTAAAAATTTCAAAGAGGAAGTCGCGCCCCTCTACTTGGGAGCCACACCCCCATACCAGGGAGCCGCTCCCTCCCTTTGTTCTTCATCTCTCTAGATTATCCATGAAGGACGTCAGGGTTTCGAAGGTCGATAACTGAGAACGCATGTTTCCTGTCTCCGAAAACTACTATAAGTAAAGCCCCCTGGACTCTTTCAAAATCACACCAAAGCCTCAAACATCTCCCTCTCCTCTCATCTGCGAAGAGCCAAGGCATCTAGCCTCCTCCTCCCTTGCCTCTGCGCAAGTGAGCCTCCAACCTTCGGCCTCATGCCTCCTGGCAGCCTCCTCCCTTGCCCGAGCTAGAGAGCCTCCTCCTTCCCCCAGAGCAAGCCTGCAGATCCTTGCTCTAACAAAGTAAGCCATCCTTATCGACAAACCGATCAAAAAATTCAAACACTACTGTTACATTGCCCGAATACAACAAAAGACAACAACGAAAACAACAACAACAACAAAAAACTTTATCTCTCGAGAAAACAGGGGAAGCACTCGCCAATCGCCTAAGCCTAGGCGTGCGGGATCGGATACTCACGCTGAAGAGGTAGGTTCGACCTATTATTACATCCACGGTTATTTTTAAATAGATAAAATGTAGATATAAATATTATTATGTGCTTGTAAATATTACCTGTAAATAATATCTTAATTAGTTTATATTATGTTTATATTTTTAAACGTAATAAAAATATAATATTTTCTTTATTTAGTATATTAAATAAAGCCATGTTTATTTAAATGTCCATAAAGTATAAAATAAATTGTTATTATGCTTAAATATTATAATAATAGTTATTAAGCCTTAATATTAATTTATAATTGTTATTATGCCCAAATAGTGTTTTAAATAAATCTCATTTATTTTCCTATAAATATATATATATATATATATATATATATATATATATATATATATATATATATATATAAAACATTTTTCTAGACTAAATATACATTAAACTAAGCATATTTTAGCAAACTCATTATGAGACCGAAATGGTAAGCTGGGTGCCTAACCCTTTCCAAACTCGTAACTTAACCTCAAACTTACATTTTCTGGTATTTTGAGTTTTTCTCTGTTTAACCTTAAAATGGAGGTGGCGACTATGTACATACATTGTTAGGGTCCAGAATGAGGCCAAGCGTATTCCACGCACTTAAATTTTAAAACCACTCGCTTTCACGTAGCGAGACCGCGGTATCAAAATGATGTTCTCATAGTGGTGACTCTATTGGTGAAGTTATTTTTTTTAAAACAAAAACAAAAAGAGGGCTAGACTTAATTTTCTTGGGGGTTGCTAATTTATTTATAGCCTTTACATGCTTATATACATAGTCTATATATATATATATATATATATATATATATATATATATATATATTGGAAATACGTGCTTGATTTATTATTATTGTCTATATTATGCAAGAAATGGCCGAGATTTGTAATTTGTAATTTATATTCTTTTGGGCGAAAGCCAAACATGTAATAATTATTTATTAGTTCTATCATTTTATTTTGGGGATTATGACAAAATGTAATTGATAGGAACAGATAGTTTCCCCACTTTTCTTTCTATTTATTGATGTGATTGAATGACTGTCTCGCGCGATCGCTCCGTCCCTTATGGGATTTGCAAATTAATCAACCGAGAAAATCCACAAACAAACAAAAATACAGTCAAATTTTTACTGCTTTGTATACTACAAAAAGTTTCCTGCTTTTTAGCTAACTCACACACATGTACTCATGTAGATATATTTTGAACTGCTACTCTTTAAACTCGGATAAACACACACGGGAGTTCTTGCTAATAAAGTCTGGACACTTAGGCCTAAATTATCCCGCTCTGAACCCTTCATATAAAGGGCCAACGAGGTGTAAGTCAGCCTAGCCCTGCATCAGCCACGTTAAAAGCATATATATCTTTTTAGGACACTTCATTTACCGGTTGATTTTTATACCCCAAAGTTAATGGCCAATCCAAGTTGCAAAAAAAAAAAAAAAAAAAAAAAGTCAAAATTTTAGTTGACAAAAAAAAAATCATCACATAGTCAACAAAATGCAATGGAATTGATCAATAAATTTTATGGTATCTCATTAGAACAATTGAATGGTGGATCACGGAAAAAGTATAGGCCCTCCGCCCAGGATTTGTCCGATCTTGGGAGGTCGAAAGGCATGTGGAATACGAAGGTCTTATACTCTATAGAAAGAATTTACTAGTTCCAGGATTTAATAAAGAGAGTCAAAACAAAACTATGGTTGTCTGACCAATTTTAGGATAAAAAACACAAAAATGTCTACTAATAATAATATGCGCATTGTACTTCCTCGAACCAATTCCTTGAGCCATGCCTTCCCATACACTACCTTCGACCATTTTTCCCCAGAAACCTAGCTTGGACCTGGAAAGGAAGGGACATCACTGGTCGTTTAATAAGAGATTTGGATAGTTCAGAAAATACAAATTTAGGTAGGATGGCTGCCGAAAATAAACAGACTTCAATGGGTACATATACAAAGGCTTTTGGTTATGCTTCTACTTCTGCCATGCAACAATGGTTGGACCAGAATCTGGGTGCGCACACTAATCGTCTAATGGGCTGCATAACAACCCTCATGCAAAGCTTGAGGTCGGACTTTGGAAACAGTCCTTCCTTTGTAAGATCACATGAAACATCAACGTCAAATATTCCTCCAAACACCAATTCTCAAAATCCGAATACCAATCCTCCATACAAAAATGCTAATCCTCCTCCAAATACCAACTTGTCCAATCCTCAAGCTTAGAATTCTAACCCTTCGTCTCAGTTCCAAAACATCAACCCATCTTTTCCATACTTCTACCCTCAATACCAGCACATCAACCCTCCTCCAAATATCAACATTACAAATACAAATCCTTAATTCTGAAATACCAACTACCCTTTTCAAAACACTAATGTCCCACATCAGGGGGCTTTCATTTCCCTACTACCAATCCACTCCAAAACAGCCCATATGCAAATCCTAGGGGCTACGTTCCATATAAACAAGTCACAACCTACCTCCCATTTAATGACTTTGGTCTTCAAGCAGGAGCAACAAATATTGTTCCCCCTACAATGTATATCAAACACCATAATCGACTGTAAAAATGAATCTTACTGGAACCAATCCTGTGAATGTCTACAATGCACCTCCAGCCCCACCCTCTCGAAAGTTGAGTCGAATATTGAGAAGCTCAAAGATTTAATGCTCAAAGTCTTGAACAAAGGAGAGTTTTCTACACACCCGTTGACTTTGCAACCTTCAGCTATTCTGTCGATAAAATTCAAAATGTCGGATATAGAAAAATTCGATGGAACTGGTTGCCCTATCTCTCACCTAAAGTCTTATGTCACTGCAATGCAATCAAGAGGGGTTAGTTTTGAAGCCATGGCCTGTAATTTCCATTTGACCCTAGTCGAGGCAGCAAAGCAATGGCTCATGTTGGCAGATAGCAGTACAGTTACTACTTGGGATCAGATTACAGATGAGTTCCAAAAAAGATACAAAGATAATAGTAGCCTAGAAAACTGAAGGGAGTTTGAGTCATACACCCAGAGAGAGAAAGAGACTCTGTGCAGATTTTGCAGCCAGGTGGAAAAAAAATTGCTCAAACTCTAGAGAGGCCTGACCAGGCTGAATCAACCTGATTGTTTATAAAAAACCTCCAGCCAATTTACATTGAACGTATGAGGTACCTCCCGTATGGAAATTTCAATGCCATTGTTGAAGTTGGGATCCGCATAGATGAAGAAATATTTACAGGATACCTAGAGGTTGATAACCCCGAGTTCTTTCCACTACTCTAAAACAAGTCAATTAGAAGCAGCACCCGCATTATAAATCAATGTTGTTGGAGATATCCAAGTGACCAGGGCATATGACAATCACTCCGAGAAAGACGAAGAAAGTTCTTGGGCTCATAAAACCTCAAAATACCCCTTTCGTACAAACCCTTTTGCCTTTGAACCCCTTTTTTTAAAGTCTTCAAGAAACAACTTCTTACTTCTTCTGAAAATCAACTTAGCATCAGTTTTCGTAGATTTTTCATTTTTGATTCTCATATATGTTTTTTCTTTTGATTCAGACCACCTATTTCTGAGTATCCTTGGACAGGTATTATTCTCAAAGATGATAAATTAACTCATTTAAAAGCACAATCTATACAAGTTAATAATGAGTCATCTAGAAGATATATATGGACCCACAAAACATTAAAACACATGAAATCCAAAGCAGGTAATTTGTCTTGACCAAGATCACCTTCGACCCATTGCGATCGAGCTGTTAGTAGCACACTAGGGCTTCCCACCATATACCAAAACCCTTCCAAATCCCCATCTGAAATCCACCATATGCCAAAACCATGTCCCAAACCTAAGACCTTCTAACATCTTCGGCCAAATAACCATCCCCATGATCCAACTTTCCAAAACTGGGGTTGTTTCACTCTTATATATATCCACCAAAAGTGACCATTCCTTTGCCGTAAAAGGAAAGAGGACATTCCTTCAACTGCTCTTGTTATGATGCTCCGAGAGGACATTCCTTCAACTGCTCTTGTTATGATGCTCCAAAAGGTCAAAGGAAGAAAAAAAAAGAAGGAAAGAAGAAGAAAAGGAAAAGACGAAGTGCTAGGTTGAAAACTCAAATACACCCTATGCCAAAGAAAGGAAAGAAAGAAGAAAAAGGTACCTCTCTGGAGCAGTCCTTCAAAATCTCTCTCTAACAAAGTCCAAAGCCAAAATGCAAAAGCCAATTTTTCATCTAAACCCTAAAACCAAACACTACACCCTAACCCAGTTGCCACATATAGCTTTGTTTCAATCGGTTATAACATGACCTGAATTAAAGGCACTCAGGGATAAAGTGATCTCTAAATCCCGACTCTCTTTTTTGTTCATTAGAGTCGTCCTCAGGTATTTTGCCTTTGATTTTCTCCTCGATTAAGTGTGCATGGGGTTGTTTCCCATTCATTTTTTTCTGGGGCTGTTCCCCATTCATTTATCATAAAACTTGTCAACCGAGTCTTCTAGGGGCTTTCCTGCCCTATCTTAGGAAATTTATTGATTGGGTCACCCTTGGGCTTCTCCCACTAGACCCATGAGTTTTGTCCATGCAGTCACCTATCACATGTTCCCTGAGCCGTGAATTGGTGATAACATCGAAAGACACTATGGTTAGGAAACCTTTGAAATTATAAGTCTCGCTACAAACAAGATAGATAAAGTTATTTCGGGACCTCGCAACTCCTCCTATAAGGTCAAGACATTTTGAAAACACCTGCACTATAGACCAAGAAATTTCTGCCTTAGCCTTGTTTTGCAAAGACTTTGTGGGAAATGATTTTCTAGGAATGGTTGACGGGAATGCTTACTATAAAGAAACCTTAGATGAATTCATAGCTATCACAGATAGTAAACTACAGAGTTGATACACTACCATTAGGGGCCCTCCTGAATACTCCGAACCTGGTGGATCGTTTCAAATACATGTTGCCCCTACCTTCCTTTTGGTTCCAGACTGGTCGTCTACCAGTTTCTGTCTAGGATACTAAAGGTTGGGAACCTCACTTACAAGGATCTTAGTGGTTTGACTATTTTTGCTTTGGCGTCGCACCGGTTTCTCTAGGTTCCATTAGATCTTACTGCATTGACCGCTATGTTGTCTTGTCATATGGGCCCAAATTTTGAAACCCCTACTTGTTTTCTTTGCTGAAAACCATGATATCTCATTATCAAATCCAAAAGAGAAACGTAAGACCTTCATTAAAATTCTTTACTGAGAAACCCCACCAAATACTAGAGACCAAACATCACATACCCAACAAAGCGATAACCTCAGCCTTTTCACTCACCAGCCGAGAAGTACAGTGCATTTATAAAAGATAGTTAATTTTTCTTAAATAGTCAATCATGTACATTTACTATTAACTAGTGTCTGTATATATACTAACAATAATTGCAAATAAATAAGTAAATAACTCAGCATCGTCATCTCGTGTCACTCTAGCTGGCCTGAAAACATTTCATGCCCATACTGCTGGCCTCATCATCATCCCTGCATTAAGAAACATCGACACTACCACCCGGCATGAGAACTACTCGCATCTTTCCTTGATTTTGATAGAGGCAAGGGATACTAAAGAAAAAATCACATGTTTATAGCCATGAAGGTTCGAACGGAGGAGGAAGAGATTTACACATCAAGCTCCCTCAAAAAGTTTAAGGAATCTACAACCAAACCTCTAGAGCATGTCGTTTCGCAAATTGCCTCCTCCAAAATCAATCCTGACTTAACAAAGGTGGACGTTCTTCAACAAAGTTAATCGACGACGGCCCCCGCCCAACAACACAAGACATCTCCTACAGAGCGTCACCACATGAACAGTAATAAAGTACATGTATTTTAATTTAAATGTTTGCATGTATTAAAAATCTCATTTTTTTAATCAAAATTATTATATTTTCGATACTGCATCACATTTTAAAATTTTGATATTTTGATACTACATCACATTCTAAACTTTGATTTACTATACTACATAACATATTTAATTGTCATGTTCCATTTCGCATCTTCATTTGAACCAAATCTTTGGACTTTGCAATGAACAATGATGTGTGACTCCTTGAAAAACAAAATCTTTTGACATTGCAATAATATTGCATTTTGAAAAGTTGTATCGTTTTAACTTATGTTGCAATGAATATTGAATTTTAAAATTACGTTAGTTTTTGAAAATGTTTCTGCAATGAATATTGCATTTTAAAAAAGAAATCATTTTAACTCACGTTGCAATGAATATTGCATTTTAAAATTACATTGGTTTTAAAAATGTTTTTGCAGTGAATATTGCATTTTGAAAAATTGTATCGTTCTAACTTATTTTGCAATGAATATTGCATTTTAGGTTTGCATTGGTTTTGAAATTGTTGTTTTGCAATGAATATTGCAAATATGAAAAAAAAAATCTTTGACGTTGCAATGAATATTGCAACGTGACGTAAAAAAAAATCTTTGACATTGCAATGAATATTGCAATAAAAGAAATCTTTTGACGTTGCAATGAATATTGCAACGTGGTTTTGAAAAAAAAAATCATTTGACATTGCAATGAATATTGTAGTGTGCTCGAAAAAAAATCTTTTGGCGTTTCTATGAATATTGCAACGTGGCTTTGAAAAATATTTTGGATGTTGCAATGAATATTGCGACGTGGCTTGGAAATTTTTTTGACAGTGCAATGAATATTGCAACGTGGCTTGGAAAAATCTTTTGACATTGCAATGAATATTGCAATATGGCTCGAAAAAAATAATCCTTTTGACATTGCAATGTGTTTGAGAAAAATATGTTGCAATGAATATTGCAACGTGACTTTGAAAAATCTTTTGGACGTTGCTATGAATATTGCAACGTGGCTTTGAAAAATCTTTTGGACGTTGCAATGAATATTGCGACATGGCTTGGAAAAATCTTTTGACGTTGCAATGAATATTGCAAGGTGGCTTGGAAAAATCTTTTGACGTTGCAATGAATATTGCAATATGGCTCGGAAAAAAAATCCTTTTGACATTGCAATGTGTTTGAGAAAAATATGTTGCAATGAATATTGCAACGTGACTTTGAAAAATCTTTTGACGTTGCAATGAATATTGCAACGTGGCTTTAAATTATTTTTTTTGACATTGCAATGAATATTATAATATGGTTTTGAAAAATCTTGGACGTTGCAATGAATATTGCAACGTAGTTTTGAAAGATTTTTTTTTCGACATTGCAATGAATATTGCAGTGTGGTTTTGAAAAATCTTGGACGTTGCAATAAATATTGCAACATGTCTTGGAGAAAAGAATTTTTTTGGCGTTGCAATGAATATTACAACATGCTTTGAAATCTCTTGGCATTGCAATGAATATTGCAATGTGGTTTTAAAAGCAAATCTTTTGGCATTGAAATGATATTGCAACGTGGCATGGAATAAAAATCGTTTGGCGTTGCAATTAATATTGCAATGCGACGTGACTTTAAAATCTCTTGGCATTGCAATGTGGTTTTTAAGAAAAAAAAAATCATTTGGCGTTGCAGTGAATATTGCAACATGCCTTTGAAATCTCTTGGCACTGCAATGAATATTGCAACGTGGGTTTTCAGAACAAAAATCTCTTTTGGCGTTGCAATGAATATTGGAACGTAATTTTGAAAAAAAATAAAACAATTTGATGTTACAATGAATATTGCAACGTGGCCTTGAAAATAAAAAATATTTTGGTGTTAAAAAAATTATTTTGGCATTGCAAAGAATATTGCAATGTGGTGTTCGAAAAAAAAGTCTTTAGCATTGTAATGAATATTGCAAAGTAGCGTTTTAAAAAAATCTTTGGCGTTGCAATGAATGTTGCAATGTAGAGTTTGAAAGAAAATCTTTTAGCGTTGCAATAAATATTGCAACGTGCCGTGAGAAAAATCTTTTGGCGTTGCAATGAATATTGCAATGTGACGTGGGATTTTTTTTTTGGGCGTTGCAATGAATATTGCAACATGACATGGGAAAAACCTTTTGACGTTGCAGTGAATATTTCAACGTGACAAAAAAAATGTTATTATGTGCTTGTAAATATTACCTGTAAATAATATCTTAATTAGTTTATATTCTGTTTACATTTTTAAACGTAACAAAAATATAATATTTTCTTTGTTTAGTATATTAAATAAAGTCATGTTTATTTAAATGTCCATAAAATGTAAAATAAGTTGTTATTATGCTTAAATATTATAATAATAGTTATTAAGCCTTAATATTAATTTATAGTTGTTATTATGCCCAAATCATTTTTAAATAAATCTCCTTAATTTTCCAATATATATACATTTTTAGGGTCCACGGTGAGGCCAAGTGTATTCAACGCGCTTAAGTTTTGAAACCACTAGCTTTCACGTAGCGAGGCAGCGGTGTCAAAACGGGGTTCTCACGATTTCACCATAATTACAAGTATACTTGATATAAAGTCTTTTATTAAAAGCTTCATTGCAAAGTTGATGATCATATTTTACCTATGTAAGGGTCATTTAGCTTGAAACATGAGTTGTAATCAATAACTTTACATTATTTTAAATGTTTACCGTACTTGCACACATTTTAATTGTGCTCCAACTCAAATCGTGATATTGGGGATAACTGATAATTCCAATTATGTCCCCATTGAGGGGCTGAAGAAAAGGAAGAAATCTTCATTTGAGAACTGGGTATTTAATTAATCTGATGATAGTTTCATTTTGTAGAGAATGATTGATTTCCGCAAGGAATAAGGTTTTGATAATCCTAATTCAGATTTCAAGTATTTCCTCAATTACCTTTATCAATCACAGTTACTAGGCCTCCACATTACCAAGGTTCAACTAAAAAAGAAGATTTGTCGTCTGATCTATAAGTTTCACAAAACTAAGGTCCTTCCTCACCCCTCTAAAATCTATACGTGCAAGTTGTTCCAGCTCTCCAACATCATATAGGGACAAGGAGAACAACTCAATTCACCTCATGTTGATATTTGTGTTCCAACAATTACTACTAGTGAAGCGGATGATGTTAACGATAAACTTTATTAGAAAAAGATATGGGTGATCATGATGATCGAATAATAACATGTTCTAAGTAATAAGACAAGTGATTCTACCATCCCATTTATATATACATATATATAGATTATGAGCATAAGATTAATTTAGTTTAAATCTCCCTAGTTTCGTGATGGTGTTCGTTAAATAATCATGTGATTTTAGCATCCACCTAGTGTATGAAGATTGATGTAGTAAAACAAGTTAAAATTGGTAAATGTTATGCAGGAAGACCATGACCCCACATGCCACAGCCACAAAAATTTAGTTGAAGAAACTCAAGTTTCAACCGAATATCCCAAAATAAAATGGGAGGTCTACAAACCTATGAGAAAGTAAAGATAGAGATATAGTTAACCTTAAGAGTAATATAATATAATGAATGACGCCAAACACATAAAAAATATTGGTACTAAAAGTTGGAGGCTTTCTTATCAATGTTGTATATAATATACAACTAATCGATCACCTTCCCTTTTCGGCCCATTTGATGTGTCTCCTGCTATCGCTATCTCTCCCACTATTTCTCCCTCTCTCGAAAAATAAAACTATCTATGGAAATCCATTTTGAACAAACCCCAAATCCCAAAATGCTACAAGAAGCTACTAAAAAAAACTACAATCCCAAACCCAACTACAAATAATCACAAAAAAAAATGACTTGATTTTGCAAACGACACAACAAGTTCCGATGGTTGCACCAAAAAGAAGAAGATCAAGAGTAATGAGAACATACACATGCTACAAGTCTCCAATTCCAATCGTGGTATCGAGGATAATGAAGATTGTGATTATGTTCCCATTGAGGGCTGAAGAAAAAGAAGAAGCCTTCGTTTGAGAATCATGTATTTAGTGAATGTGATGATATTTTTTATTTTGCAGGGAATAATCAATTTCTGCAAGGAAAAGGGTTTTGATCCCAGTTCATCTTTAAAGTATGTCGTTAGCTACCTTCATCAATCACAGTTATTGGGTCTTCACATTAATAAGGTTCAACTCAAATAGAAGATCTGTCATCTCAATAATAAGTTCGACAAAACTAAGGCCTTCCTCACCCATCTGAAATCCATACATATAAGTTGTTCTAACTCTCCAATATCATATGGGGACAAGGAGAACAACCCGACTCGCCCTGTGTTGATATTCATGTTCCTACTATTACTACTGGTAAAGCCGATAATGTCAACGATAAAAGTCATGAGAAAAAGGATGCGGGTGATCACGATGATTCAAATTATGTGCACTAAAACAGATTCTGTATATCCAAACTCTTAAAAGTGCCTTGATAGATACCTTATTGAGGCCTTTTGAACCTTGAGGCATTAGCCAAAATGTCGCTTGTATTGAAGTCTCAACAGATTATTGAAGTTATTTCAAGTGCTTTGATAGGCCACCACTTTATGAGACTCATGTAAAAGTCTCAATATATTTTATGTATTGTCACTTGCAAGTGCCCCCCCCCCCAAAATTTTTTTTCTTTTGAAATGTGGAATAAAGTCTATCGTGATTCAACAACTTTAGATAGGACGCCGCATCACCCATTTAAAAGCTTAAGCCTAAACCTGCCAATAGCCAATACCCAAACCTTTATAAGTTACTCATTTGTCTCCCATGTATATCTTATGTGGATCTCAAAGGTGGTATTCATGTAATATATATATATATATATATATATATATATATATATATATAGTCTCTTTAGGATAATTACATCAAGGGAATCCTAACTAATAAGTCCAATTTTTTCCTTTGAAAATAGTCCACATTACTTTTTCCCCTCTTAGACACGAGTTACAATAGTAATGTCAAAACATATTTCTCATTGTATTGTTTTAGTCTCACCAACACATTATTTCTTCTACAATACCCCCACCTATTACCGCTATTATTACTTCAAGAGAATATTTTGTAATTTTTAAAACCTTTTTGTATATCTTGAAATGCTTGTTGTTTAGGACAATATCGTAATATGGCAAACAAATCTCCATTAAAGAAATTAGGGCTTTATTGAGGAAGGGATTATGAGCTTCGACAAAAGCATGCTTTGGATTAGACTTATACACTAAATTACCCAACCATTATTATTTAGCAATCACACACTCCACTTCATTCGAGTTCACTATTTTTCTTCAAGGATGTGAAAACTAGTAACCCAGATGCTTCAATAATTGTTTTTAAAAAAAATTATTGATTGGTTGATAACATTGTTAATCTCACTATTTATAGGATACAAAGGAAGTTAGATAATTAACAATCTTAAGTTTGTTAGTTACATGCTTACATCAAATACATGATAGGAGTTATCCCAACTCTTATTTGAAATTGTAATCTGGACGTGGAGTGCTGGTCCAGGAGACTTGGATGAGTAGCTTGGTGACTGTGGGCTCTTTCCATGTTGTTTGTCAATATAGGTTTCTATACCCCCTCGCAAGTTAGAGCTGGAGTGACATCAGAACGGACACCCAACTTGGCCACAAGACGTCGAAATTGATCTGTACCTAATGGTTTCGTAAAGACATTTGCAAGTTGTTGGACAAATGAAATGTGGGCTAAACAATCGGTCCCAATAGAATTTTCTCACGAATGAAATAACAATCAATGTCAATGTGTTTCGTGTGTTCGTGAAAAATTGGATTTTCAGCTATATGAATAGCTGCTTGATTGTCACAAAAAACTCAAATTGGTTGCGAAATAGGAATGCCTAAATCATTAAAAAGATAATATAACCATTGTAACTCTAATGTTAGTTTAACAAGCGCCCGATATTCAACCTGAGCTGAGGATAAAGAAACAGTAGGTCGCTTTTTGGATTTCCAAGAAAGGGGATTGTTAGGGGTGAGCAGGGCCCGTCAATGCCCATTAAGCCCTTTAAAGCCCGTCAGTGCCCAGCCCATGGAGCCCGTGCCCATGGGCTATACATAGTACTGGGTTTTAGGTGAGTCAAATGCCCGCGGTCTCGGGCTCTACTGGGCCTTCAGCTGCTCCCTACCCGTTTTGCCCGGCCCGACCCAGCCCGTCCTCTACTATGATAACTTTTTAAAATTCTTTTTAATTACAGATCTTTGACCAAATCCTATATATTTAATTTATGTGTAATTGTGTATTCTACTATTACTATATTTATATGTTATAAGTTATAAATTATAATATATAAATATAGTAATAGTATAATACACTTAAACTAATAAAGCTATTGCTAAAAATAAAAGCCTAAAAGCCAAACCTTATTATTTTAATAATTAATTACTCAACCATCTAGACATCTATTGATATTCTATTCTCAATCTCATCACATGCAAGATTAAAATTTGACATTAGTATTAAATATAGTATTAGTAAGGTGTGGCAATTGTCTTCTTCATCTTCTTGGAAAACAGCGACGTTTCGACTCTCAAATCCTGCCCAACGGCGCTCTCGACTCACACATCCAATGTCTTCTTCATCTTTTTCGATCATTTATTGCCTTTCTCAAGTTCGTTACTTCGTCTTCATCATCTTCGTTCAGTTCACACTTCATCGAGTCGTCGCTTCCCTTTTGCATTTTGTCTTGAATGAGAAAACAGTAAAATTATTTAAAAACATAAACAAATGGGCTGAAGCCCGTGCCTACCCGTGCCCGCCCAATGCCTGGCTGAAGCCCGTCCACTAATGTCCGTGGGCTGATCAATAGTACTGGGCTTTTAAATCTAATGCCCCCTGCTTGATGGGCCCATACTAGGCATTGTCAATGCCCGCGGGCTTAGGGCCCGTGCACACCCCTAGGGACTGCCATCGAGCATCGTAAAATACCCCGTTGTAGATCGACAAGTGGTTAAGCAACCTGCCTAATCTGAGTCAGTATACACTTTAAGGTTAAGAGTACTAGATAAAGATAAGAAAATACCATAATTAATGGTACCCTTTAAATAACGAAGGATGTGAGTTGCAGCTTCCATTTGTGGCTCGCGAGGATGTTGCATGAATTGACTAAGATAATTTACCAAAAAGGTGATATCGGGCCTGGTAATTATGAAATATAACAATCGACCAATGAGATGGCAGGTGATATTGGCCTGGGTTTTGTAATGGAGCACCTGTAGTGGGAAGAATTTTCAAATGTTGTTCCATTGAAAAGCAGATGGTTTGGCATCTTGAAGATTGGAATCGACAAGGATGTCAAGAATATATTTACGTTGACATAAAAAATGCCCGAGAGAGAATGAGAAACTTCAATCCCGAGAAAATATTGAAGACGTCCTAAGTTCTTGATGGAGAACTTATATTCAAGTTTGGATTTGAGAGAGGCAATTTCTGATTCATTATTGCCAGTGATGATGATAACATCAACGTAGACAGGGGAAAAACAAAACTCGTGTGCCGCAATATTGCAGACGTTGAATAAATCATCGGCACTCCATGCCGAAGTTTCAACAAAGAACCAACCTGATAACAATTACCCACGGATAAAGCATACCGGGGTTGACCAACAATAGTAACAACTAGAATAAAAAAAAGCCCCAAAGCTACTGCGGGCCCAGGAGATAACAGAAATAAATACTAAAACCACGAATAACGACACGACACAACCCGTCGACCTAAGAAGAAACAATACAAATACCCAAGTATCTACCCGACCGTAAAGTCTAAATAACTTTACAAAATCGATCTCACAAGAATAGTAAAGTACAATATAGAGATGATGATACTAAAAAGAAACATAACTCCACAAGCTGCTATTCGGGGAAGTCGGCTGCTACAAACACGAACCACACGATCTAATCTCGATCTATCGATCAGCTGCACATTGCTATAGTCACGGTCTACTCAGCCTCAACGCGGCTACCAAATTACTGCAACTAGAAAACAAAGTACAAAATGAGTCATAATGACCTAGACACTACTACAAGAGATATATAACATATAATTATGTAATATAAAAATAATCGTGGTGTCATTTTAAAAATGACAGAAAACCCGTGAAAAGGCGTCGTATCGTTTAGATACTCCATAAATAACCTTTTTTTTTACTTACTAAACCCTCCAAATGAACCATGGTGTAATTCCCTGTTCAAACACAAATCAAATGAATTAAAAGGTAGTTCCCATAAAAACATCATATGCAAGTATATATATATATATATATATATATATATATATACAAATCGAGATGTTCACAGAATCATCATGTATAAGTGTGCATATTTATACATACACATCAAGTCTATCAATAACACTAATCAATACAAACATGGTCAATAAGATCTCATGTTCATTTAAAACTTTGTTGTCACATAAGTGCTCATAGTAAGCCACATAAAGGATAGGGAAGGTACTGAATTAATGTTGTTGAGTCGCTCCAGCAATCACAATCATTAAATTGTTTCGTGACTATGATGTACGTGATTGATACATTGATGTACCGAGCGGCTACACCTCAAGGGCATCCCTTTCTCAATAAAATTAACATAATCCATGCACTCTATTGGTTACGACAATGGGCTAACTTCCCCACTAAGGCCAATAGTGGAGGGTGTGTGAACTGTCTTCGGTACGACGATACATAGAAATCACGGATCTCATAATTCGTGAAGACGATGCATCATCCTACCATCAACGTATAAACTCAAATAATGTCAGCTGGACTTATATGCAATGCATAAGTAGATGTCTACTTGCCATGAAATCAAATAAGGAACCAACAAATCGTCCAATGTCAAGTAGGTGAATTACTCTACTACATATTCACGATTACACAGATAATTGCTATAATCGTTTAAATCACATTTGGAGCTTAATTAAGTCTGAAAACTACAAATGTCAAGTTGTCCACTCAATTCGATCCAAGTTCCAAAAGCTCGTAATCTAGTCAGATGGATTCTACAAGTTGTAGGATCTCACCACGATCTTCGTAAGGTTCAACTGTTCCTTAAGCTCGACTCGTTGAGTCATTACTACAATTCCAACCAAATAGGGTATAAATGCTATATGCATTTCTAGCTCTTCTATATTCTTGTTTAAGGCATAGCTAGGTCCTCGTTCCATTTAGGAACCCTAGTCCACGTATTAATAAGTCAAGTAGAAAATGGAAGCCTAAGTTGATTAATATCAAATCAAGCCCTAGTTCAATTCAAGTTCATAATCCCACCTATTAGTGGAACCCAAATTTCATTGCAAGTTAACAACCCAATAGTAGAGCATGCATGAAGGCAAGAAACATTATATACTTTATAAGTCATATTCATCAAGTATGGAGAATCAATCCTTAACAAGTATCACAATTATGCTTTCATAAGTCATAATATCTAATAAACATAGATGTTTATTTCTAGCATAAATCCAAGTTAAGTTCTTAACTTCACAAATACTAAATCACATATTATTCAAGACTACTATGTTAGTCTAGGATCATTAAATCATTTAGATTATAAATAATACACGCATCCTAGAATGATAATTCATCATATTGTCCAAAATTCATAGTAGTCCATAAATTAAACAAAACTATCCTTAACAAGTTCAAATATTACGAATCACTCTGCGCAACAATCTTGCTAATTGCATTAAAAATTCCTCTCAATACTAAATGTACTAAATCTTACTTATTCATAAAGTAGGCTCTTTAAACTATAACTTAGCCTTTTAAATCACTTCATTCGGACTTGTATTCATCAATCTATGATCATATCAAGATCAAGCTAATAATCTGTTTTTCTGTTATGATTATTCTGCCCAACCAACTTATAAATTCGACCATTAATTTCACACAACTCTAAATTTCATGAATTTTATATATTCAGAAACTAGACTCTTGGAACTATAATTTAGAACTTTAAAGCACTCCATTTAGACTTGTATCCTATAGGATACAGTCACCTCAAGTTCATGTTAAAAATCTTGTTTTCTATTATGACTTATTATGCATGACTATCATTCAAAATTCACCAAAAATTCCCCGTTGATACAAATGACACATATTTTACATTTACAGAAACTAGGCTCTTTGAACTAGAGTTTACCATTTTAAAATACTCCAATTGGATTTGTATTCATCAAGTCATGGTCCTCTCAAATTCATGACACAAATCTGATTCTCTGCTATGACTCACACTGAGTGTCTATCATAGAAAATTCACCAAATATTCCTCATAAATCCAAATATCATAAATATTACATTTCCAAAAACTAAATTCTCTGAACTATAACTTAGAATTTTAAACCACTCAATTCAGACATGTATTCATCGAAACATGGTCGCCTTAATATCGCGTTAATATATTGACTTTCTGGTAACACCTTACTGGAACAACCACGATTTGTGACTAACGAAATATACTTCCTGAACTCTAAAATTTATGAAACTTTACAGAGAGTTACCTGACATGTACAGGTATAACATATTGCATTTTTAGAAAATTCCCTTTAGTAGATTAGTACCGAAATTTTCCCAAAATTTGCCCAAAGCAGAGACTGAATTTGTATGGTTTGTTTTCCAACAAGTTCATGAACAACAATGATTCCATATCAAAGCCTGAACATATTTCAAACTAAACTCAAGACCAAGTTTAATGAAGACAAACAATCTAGCATACAAAATTCTGGAAATTTGTAGCTTACTTTAAGCCCATTAAAAGCTGGAAAAAAATAATATAAACCAAGGATTAGTAGTCTCCTTGTCAATAGCTACGATTGGGTGGTCTCGAATCCAAAATTGGATGGTCGGATCTCTGGGAAATCAAGAAACACACACTAATCTCACCAAGAATCTCCCTCACAAGCTTTACAACAATGGTGAACTGAAAATATCTAAGTGTAGGAGGTGTAATGAGTCGAAGATTGCAGATATTTCAAGGCACAAAGGTTAGAGAGTGAGTGGAAAATAAGTGTCAAGCTCTTATAGATCAATTTTTAAGTGAGATTAAGTCTCTAATTGAGGACTTAGTGCTAAAATTTTCACTTAGGCTTAATCCACTATAATTAAGGTCTTAGGGTCAGATTTGGTGGAATTCATTAAGGGTCTCCAAGTAAATCCAATAAATAAGGCAAAACTCAAATTTCTGGAAATACCGAGAATAAGTTATTCAGTCAACTTTAAAAATGCGTCAGTACTGAAATACAAGTTTAAAAACTACACAAGAGATATGGTTAGAAAGATCTCGAAGTCTAGTTTCTAACGCATCAAATGGATCTCAATTATGAGTTGTCTATAAAAAAAACTATGGCCAAATTATTACAGACCTATCATGGCTTACGAGAAATGCACAAGTCGCACCTGAAAATTAAACATGAGCGTGTGTAAACGTTAACACGACAAAACCAAAATAATACCAAGTTAATCCCCATGGTCCCCCTAGTCATCCAGGGCCAAAGCTAGGGTCAAAATAATATTAACCGAGTAATACGACAATAAACACAACGGTACGAACTCGTACAACAACACAATAACTAAAATTACGAATCGGGGAATCAAACAGCGACATCTACTAAGAACGTCGTGACCACATATAAACTTGTAAACATGGTTATTATGAATGTAAATGCCTCCAAGAAAGTACATGAAGACCTAGGATCTCTCAAAGCTCGCAAGCAAGAACAAGTACGTAAATGTTCTACCGAGTCAAGTACTTAAGGATTCGGGGTCTCACATGCAGTGTGAATCAAAGGTTGATATTCATGCTACGTGATATCAATCTGACGAAAAGAGACTTGCAGGATCAACGTTCGTGACAAACAAAGATCGTAGCTTAAGACAAAAGTCTTCCACTTTGTTTAAGGTCCAAGTTCGCACGGGTAACTCATGATTCATCATAGTTAACGAACTTATAGTATATAACCTTCATTGGTATCAGAGCCTATATGTTTGATTACTCGTTTCGTTATGTCATGAATTGCATGCTTTTGTTTTTGAGTTTGTTTAAAAAATTTACTCATAACGAACCAAGTGGGTTTGATTATTTCATGTTCAAAACTATTTTGTTTTTGGTAAATTTTTTATGTATGAGTTCCCTATGACGAGGCGAACAACATACTAAATTTTCGTTGAAATCTGTTGGGTATTTTTCAAAATATCGCAAACCCTAGTTTTGTTAAAAATCGATTTTTTTGAAACTTTGCATGTGTTTTTGACTTATTTATATTAGGCTTAAATCACAAATTGGTCACCCTACTTTCCAGTTTTTTGCAATATGATCACTCTACTATTTTTTTTTATCAATTTAGTGACTATACTTGGCAAATCAAGTCAATAAGGTCACTGAGGATTATTTCCGTTAGTTAGATGGACGGAACTGTATGAAATGACCAAAATACCCTTACTAATGTTATGGGTTTTTAGTTTAAAATGTTAATAGTTAAGGGGTTACGGTTGTCATTATTGGGATGACTATGATCCTTGCTCTTCGCCTTCTTCTGGATCTTCTATCTTTCGCTGTAAATCAGAAATTGAACATAGATTAGAGCAACTGATTGTAAAATAAACCTATTGGATTTTCCGAGTACAAACAACATTAATACATACCTAATTATGAGGCGGCCATTCGATGTAAATATCTTGCCCATTTTTGATCTCATATCAATCGGTTCCCGAAACCAAAGCAAGCATCCACTTCCCCTTGCGATATCCAAATTTGAATAAGGTACAAAGCAGTTTCTCTTGCACATCGTCTCGCATTCATCAAGGGTCATGGTCCAATTGAACCAAGAATTCGCGTGTTGCAATTTCAACCACGAATACTTGAAACCCTTTGCCACTTCCACAATCCAAAGCTACCATCCAGAGTACACCCACTAGTCCAATCTGCTACCCTCCATTGTTCTCGTTTCTTGGTTCAAATCCTCCATGCACCCACAGGAACGTTAATGTTGCAGCTCCCATAGGCCCCACATAAATTATAACGGACACGGTTGTCAACAATTGGAGGCGAAAAAATAAACCAATCACGACGGTCATTCCAATTCGGTCCATGTTGCCATTCACACAGCTATAATGATGGTCGCAAAGAAGAGATCGTCGGATTTTGCTATGCTCGAATCATCGAAACGGATCGAACTTGGGAGTCTTTGTCTGCGAATCGGCGATCTAGATTCGTGGTGATCGGTGAGGATTTTGAAAGGACATTGGGGAAGAGTGGAGGTCTTGTCATTGGGTATATGGGTTGGGTTTTTGGGTTAAAGGAAGAGGATCCAATTGCATTAAGTGGGGGTATTTTTGGGTTTTTATATTTTAAAATAGTTTTCCATCCAAAAAATTGGATGGAGTGATGAACGTGAAAATAAAGCCAAGTATAATGATGAAATAGAAAAAAAAATAGTAAGTGATCTTTTAGGGTGACCAATTTGTGATTTAAGCCTTTATATTATGTGAAACTGTGGTTTTATAGTTTGTACTTTTAGTACTCCATGAGGGCTTTCCATAGACATATTATATGCTTAATCAATACATAAATAAAAGAGATGAGCAATTAATGGAAATATCCCGCCAAAAGTCACTTTCTAAATTTAGAAACATTTATAATTTGTATATTTGTCATATTTTTTTAGAAATTGAAATGAAAATCAATTAATGAAGTTGAAAACAACTCTTCAGATTCAAATGACTTTACAAATATTTATAGTGCATTTAATGTAAACAAATTGTATAACATTTAATATAGTTTAATATGATTTACGAAATGGTAAGAAATACAATATCAAATATTGAATAATTTATTCTATATCCGATTTCACATTTCTTTTTTTTAATTTAATTTTTTTTTACATTTGTAATTGACATATTGGCTTCTAAATCTTCACCATGACAATATAAACTCCCAGAAATAATGAAACAATCGATTCAATATAAATTATTTACCACCATTATTAATAATAGTCTTGACAGATAATTACAATGCAATATTATTCAAACCAGTTTAAAATCATAAATCAAAGTAACATAGTTGCTTCTCATCACTAATGAATTAGTTAATGGTTTACTAAAGAAATATTTTTGGTAAACGTCCAAAATAATGATAATATTTTTTTTTCGTTTAATAAAAAATTAATTACATTAACAGGCTTACTAAATAATGTATTGTTCAACATAGAATATTATCATTACCTCATGAAAACTTTAATATTTTAACTAACTTTATTTAAAAGTTATTCATCGATGTAATAAGAAATATAAAAGATGAATGTCAGATAAATTTGTTAATATACAAAGACAAATTAGTAAAAGAACACATGCATTAAATTAATGTTTCTCAAATGAGTATATAAAATGATTGTCAACCATAGTTATTTGCAACCGTATGGAGTGTATAGACTAAATGCAATAAATATTTTGAAACAAATCATTTTGTTTAGATGTTTTAAAGCTTCATTTATGCGTAATATGAGTAGCTTTATGAAAAGTTTAATTCTTCTTCATTCTTATAAATTTTAGATTCTTATAGTTCTAAAATTTAAAGATTTTTAGAACCAATTTGTTATTCGAGATGCTTAAGTATTTTCAATATTATAAAAAAAATATTTTCTATATTTTATAACAAGTTTATATATCAATAATATCAATAAATTATATAACAGCTAGATTTCAAATAATTTACTACATACAACAGATTAAACATACATAAATAATTTATTCAATTTCATATAAATTTGTAAATAGAAAAGACAAATTAGTAACTGAGTATTTATAATAAATTTACTCTTAACATTTACTTGTCACTAATAATGGTAATAGTCAAGAAAAATAATTATTGTATAAAGTATCAGTATATGCACTACTCCTATTACCATTCAAATATTTTGTGCTTAATCGTCGAATACTTATAAAATTCGAACAATTTTATATGTAAAATTTATAGATCGAACATAGGCTAAGGTTAGATTGAACAAATAATATAAATTAGTAAATAGAAAAGACAAATTAGATTTTTTCTACTCCATTTTAATCAAATCTGACGCTAAAAAATAAAACTCTTTATTTATTTGTCTAGCATACATGTTTAAAAATCTAGGTCTAATATATGCTCAAAAAAATAAAATAAATTAACAAATAAAAATTTTAGTATATTTGTTCAGCCTACATGTTTAAAAACTTAGATCTAATATTTACAAAAAACTTTAACCTATTAAAGTTAGTTTACAAAAGATATATATTTATTCAACTTAATCGATAATAGGCCAAGGTTAATTTGAACTTTACTTTTACAAATATTTACCAAAATATACAGATCTAAAATGTTTTTCTCTATTTTCATCAGATCCGAAGTCAAAAAGCGCATAACTGATGTTTATTTTTCCATTTTTGTCAAAAATAAATTTATAAAACAAATGTCCAACACAAAAGGTTGGGATCATAATTTTTTTATCCATTTTGAAAAACAATTTGGAAAAAAAAATCATATGCTTAAATTTTTTCTCTGATATGATAGATCTAAGTTTCTATTTTTATAAATTGTTTTTTAAAGTAAAGATGCATATTGATATGTACTTGGATATAATTAATTAACTATAAGATCCGTGTATTTTACATACTAGGTTAAATTAAACTTTTAATTTTTTTAATAATAATCGAAATTCAAATTTGTATCATACAAATTTCTCTCAAAATTTTATTTAAAAAAAATAAAAAGGAAATCAAAGAAACCAAACTGTGAAATGGTTTGAAGGTATTCGATGTTAGAGTTTATTGGGGGATGATGTGGCTACATATTCCGAAAAAGGAAAGGGGGCCTAGCGAAATATCAACTATCTATTATAGGACTTCTCTCAAGCTATTAAGAATCTAGACCATAATATGATATTCCTAGTGTTGAAGGTTATGTTTTAGTTAGTTCGATTAAATTCTTTTTTTAGTTTGTTAGATATAACAAAATTGATATGACTATTTAATATTTATTTATATATATATAGCATAAACATTTGTGACTATTTAATATTTATTTATATATATATAGCATAAACATTTGTGCTTTTTCAAGGTTATTTGAAAATTACCAATCCAACATTTAAATGTAATTTTTTGTGATGCTTTTATTTGGTAGCAAGAAAGATTATCTCGATGTTTTAATATTAGCAATTCAAAGTACAATTTATGTCGTATGCAAGGATAAATACAACTTCATGCTTTAAAACCACCCCTTATAGAATTAAAAGTAATAATCATATGTTTTCAATGATAAATATTTTATATATATATAAAGCAATATTCCAAAATTTATAATAATTTTTCAAATATATGTGAATTTTTAGCTTTAATTTTAGTGTTTTTTTTTCACATTAAAGTTCTTAATTGCATATTATATTCAATTTATTTAAATATATGATATTTTAATATTCCATTTGGAGGTAAGACAATTGTGTTTGGTGGAGATTTTTGACAGATATTGCATGTGATTCCAAGAGGAAGTACACAAGACACAGTTCATCTCACTATTAATTCATTGTATTTGTGGAGAGATTCATCTGTATTGAGATTGACAACGAATATGAGATACAAAGTATGAGTCCAACGATTGTTCCGAATAATTGAAACTTTTTGTCAATTGGATTGTGAAGATTGACGATTGTAAAATTGGTGAACCAAATGATAATTGTACTTATGTTAATATTCTCAATCAACTGCTACTTAAGGAATTCAACGATCCAATCGCTCCAATTGTACAAAGCACATATCCTTCATTTGGAAGCAGTCCCGATGATTCATCATTTTTGGAAAAGAGAGTTATTCTAAACCCGACTCTTGATGTGGTTAATTCAATAAATGATTACATTGTATTGAAGAACAATTCAAAATGAGGATTGTTTTTTATCTCATATTTTTTGTGTCATTTTGATAGAAACGTTGATATTTTGAACGATATAGATATTCCTAAAGTTTTGAATAGAATTTCTTGTTTTGGAATCCTAAATCATGAGTTGAATTTGAAGGTTGGAACTTCATTAATGTTGCTTAACATTGACCATTTCCTTGGATTATGTTAATAGGCGATTAATTATTACAAGACTAAGAAATCATGTTTAAGAAGGTCGAGTTCTTTTAAATGGTCATTCTAGTGGTATTATTTTATTTCAAAAATATCACTGACATCATCTAATCATAGAATTTCATCCAAATTTCAAAGAAGACATTTTACGCTGATGGTGTCTTACGAAATGTCTATAAATAAAAGTGTCTAGCGCCAAACTTCTTTTCAAAAGCCATATTTTTAGTCATGATCAGTATATCGCTTTGTCTAGAGTTACTAATCTTAACGGTCTTTTAATTTTTTATGTGATAGTAATAGTTGTAATATCGCTTTGTAACTAGAGTTACTAATTTTGTTCTTAACTTTTAATTGTATATTATCTTTTGTAATTTTAGAACCTATACAATAGTGTAACCGTTAATCTTGGTTAGATCTTTGAAGTATTGTATGTGAGTTGTAATTTTCTTGTTTATCATTTTTTTTATCTGAACCAAAGATGTCGGTGAAGGTCTTCAACTTTGGCGAGAAGATTGAGTAATGATAGAACCTTATACAATCTTACGAATAAAACATAAAAGAAAACAAAACCTGTACTTTGGAAAGATGAAGTGGCGAGTTCTTGACTTGGAAAGAATGACTTGGAATGAAATGGAAGGAAACTTGTTGTGGAAAACGCCTTCCTTGAAGACGTTATTCATCCCACTCCCTGTAAGTGCCGGGAGTTCTAAGTTCTCGTGGAAGATCGAATTTGATGGCTTGAAGTATGGTGGAGAATCGAATAATGCCATAAATTAATGCCAAAAGGAAGAATTCAAGATGAAATTGCAAGTGTATAAGAGGAAGATGAATTTCCGACATTTGTGGAGAATGGTTCCTTTATATAAAATCAACACGCTTTAATCACTAATTGCAATTTGAATATGCCTATTAACCACCAATTCAACATTTTGATTGATATCCGCTTTTAGCTTATTGATTTTACACCACAAGTAATTCAAATCGTAGTCAAATTGGACCAAAGCACGAGTAGTACAAATTTCACTTTGTATATACAAGCTTCAAGACTTAATGTAATAACCCGCTCCAACATTTCAAATGCGTCATCTATCCGAATTCTATTCGAAAAGAACATAATTCCACATTGTCATTACATAAATGCTCATGGATCACGTTCGCGCATCACTAGTTGAACTTAAAATGAATTTTCTCGAGCTTGAAGAACTTGAAGGCGTCCCACCCCCCTACTCTCGGTCTCGAAGTATGTACCTTTTGTGGCACTTCTTTGGGTTCAACCAATACGCCGACTAGATTGTACTCGGTGAGACGAGTCCAACGCCACCCTCCGTGGCCTCATTGGAGATCGGGAAGGCGGCGTGTGACGGCGATGTCAACAGTCAAATATTGACTTGTCAATGGTCAAACAGTTTATCACTAATGTGGCTGCCATGTCAGCATGTGGGACCCACTTTCGGTGACACATAATGATGATATCGTCAGTGACATCAGCGTCCAATCAGTTTGTCCGGTAAAACCCACACGCGCAATGCGGTGTGGGTGACGCGTGTGAGCACGTGCGGTGGCTTCAAGCTGTGATTTTTTGACACATCCGGTGCATTTGGACTAATTTGGACCTTCTGAGTCAATGGTGTCCTCTGTTTTGATCAATTCGGTCTGTAAGTATTTGTTTTTTTTTCAGTGTATAAAAGTGTGTTTTTTATTTATTAAAAATTCAAAAATCATTTATAGGGGTTGTTTTGTCATTCTGTGACTGTTTGGGACTGTTCAGTAATTTTTAAAAACTATTTGTGACTTTTAATATATTTTTAGTCATTTTTAGCATAATTAATTATCGTTTTAGGCTCTAAAATTGTGATTGAGACTATACGAGACCCAATATTTTTATTTTCAGTAGTGAAAATAATTTTGTACATGTTATGTGCTTGGATAGATTTGGTCTATCGTATTTTTTTTGTTTAATTTATCAATTTGTGAATATTTTTACGGTGTGCATACTTTGGTTTGTATTACGAGCCTTACGAATTTTTCCTGCGTACGTGTATGATGTGATTATATTTAGTAATTGAATTTTTTTTGGAAGAAAAGTGTGTGTGTGTGTGTGTATGTGTGTGTGTTTATGTTTTTTTTTCTTGCATCAAATTGTAGTGAAATGACATCTAAAAATGGAATCGTTGACCTTAACAAGGGTGAGAAATTGGATGGCACCAACTATAATGTTTGGTAGAGAAAAATCACGTAAACGAGCAAGAGGTTTCTTGACAACCTAGACATTGTGATGGAAGAACCAGAGATTGATAATTTGACAATCACCCAATATCGCCAGAAAAATGCAAGAATTCTTTAAGTGAAAAAAATAATATCGATGTGCACGTTTTACTATACTGAGTAGCATGCATAATGATCTAATTGGCGAGTTTGAGGATTGCCTAACTACAAAACAAATGTGGGACGAAATTAAACTTATTTATGGGAATACTTCAGCTACAAAGTCGAGGACTTTGACTTACAAGTTTGAAAGCTATAAGATTGACCAGAAACGTGTCATTCCTAAACAACTACGCGAGATGTCCGGAATGATTCGTGAGCTTAAGGCTGCCAGTTGTATCTTATCTGATGAACAACAAGTTCAAGCGGTGATTCGTTCACTATCTAACTCTTGGAGTAGTTTGAGGCGTATTCTAACTCATACGGACTCAATTCAAACTTTTGCATACTTATCTCGCCATGTTGAGCTTGGGGCTGAGTGTCATGAAACGAATCGCGCGATAAGTGCTGCAACTCATGACCTTACTCTTGTTTCCCTTGAGGATCCACGCAAGCCACATGGGAAATTTAAGAAACAAGCTAAAGACAATAAGACTCAGAATTTTGGCCCCAAATTAAGGTGACAAAATTGCTAAACGTTGTAAAGGTAAAAAGAATATTGCTAAGCAGAAGTGCTGCAACTGTGGTACCTTGGGTCATTTTGCTCAAACTTGTCCTAAGCCCAAGAAGGTATCTTTTAATCCTATCTCTTTGCAAAGTTGTGTTTGGTCTTATGTTTTAGAGGTGGTCTCCTATAAGACGGTCTTATGGATCCCTATCCGTAAGACGGATCTATCCAGGTTAAATGGGGCAAAATTCAAAAACCTCAATGCAACCCCTTAGTTTTTGAAAATTACAGCGCCACCCTTTATCTTTATATATGTATAGTGTCAATTTTTATTATTAACAGTGTCACTTTATAATATAAAATGTGTCACTTTTGGCCTTAGAAGTGTCACTTTGCATTTTTAATGAAAATTATAATTTTTCCCTAAAAAAGTGTTACTTTTGGGGCTTAAATGTGTCACTTTTAGTCTTAAATGTGTTACTTTCACTTTGAAAAGTGTCTCATTTTTTTATAAATAAAAATCATTACGTTTGACATTAATGTGTTACTTTATAACATTAAATGTGTCACTTTTTAGCATTGAAAATGTCACGTTTTAGTATTAAATGTGTCACTTTTAGTAGTCAACGTTAGTTTTAAATTAACATTATTTAGTATTAAATGTATCACTTTTTAGTATTAAGAGTGTCACTTTTTAGTATCAAAAGTGTCACTTTTTAGTATTAAATGTGTCCCTTTTAAATATTAAATGTGTCACTTTTTAGTATTAAGAGTGTCACTTTTTAGCATTAAGAGTAGTATTTTGAATTTTAATGAGAATTATAATAAATTTCCCTTTATAGTGTCACTTTCAACCTTAAAATGTGTCGCTTTTGTCTTTTCAATGTGTCACATTGGCTTTAAACGTATCATTTAGCATTTCGTTAAAGTCCATTAAGGTCCGTCAAGTATTAAATGTGTCACTTTTTAGTATTAAGAGTGTCACTTTTTAGTATTAAATGTGTCACTTTTAGTATTAAATGTGTCACTTTTTTAGTATTAAATGTGTCACTTTTTAGTTTTTAGTATTAAGAGTGTCACTTTTTAGTATTAAGAGTGTCATTTTTTAGCATTAAGTGTATTACTTTGAATTTTATATAATAAATTTCCCTTTATAGTGTCACTTTCAACCTTAAAATGTGTCACTTTTGTCTTTTCAATATATCACGTTTGACTTTAAACGTGTCATTTAGCATTTCGTTAAAGTCAATTAATATCCGTCGAGTATCTCAAGAGTTGTGCTGCGAACCATCTCAGCAGATTCGTTTTTATGATTTTTTATAACGTATTATTCATTTATTATGACCCGCGAATTTCTAAATGGGGCACCGTCTTACGGATTTAGGATTCGTAAGACCGTCTTACACAAGTCATTGCCTATGTTTTATTAGCTAACTCTCTCCCTGTGTGGATTGTAAACTCAGGCTCAACCAAACAGGTGACGAGGGATCGAGGAGGATTTGTAGATTATCGAAAAGTTCATGCGGGTACAAGAAGAATTTTCATGGGAATTAGTTCGTCTATAGAAGTCAAAGGAGTTGGCTCATACCAACTTCATTTGTGGAATGGACGTACATTGACTCTTCATGAAGTTCTTTATGCACCATGAATTCGACATAATCTATTATCAGTAGTACAATTGATAGGACATGTATATTCTTTTAATTTTAGTAATGATCACTTGGATATTTGTTTTGGTGATGAGATTTTGGGACATGGTTTTTTGTCAGATAATTTATTTAAATTAAATTTGTTGGATTCTCATAATTATTGTGTTAATTCTTCTTCTTGTATGGTTTATGATGATTCTAATTCCGAGTTATGACATGCTAGATTTGGACATATAGGAAAAGATATGATGACTATATTGGCTAGAGAAGACCTATTAGGGTCTCTCACCAAAGTCAAACACCCTTGTGTGAATCTTGTTTGACAGGAAAAGCTTGTCGAAAGCCTTTTGGTAAGGCAAAAAGAGTCACATATCTATTAGAGTTAGTCCATTCAGATATTTGCGGACCAATGAATGTAAAGGTACGCCACGGAGCTTCCTATTTCCTTAATTTTATCGATGACTATACATGATATGGTTATGTTTACCTTATTTCTCTCTACGATGAAGCTCTTAAATGTTTTGAGCGTTTTCACGCAGAGGTTGAGAATCAGAAGGATAAAAGCTTAAAAACTTTTAGAACTGACCGGCGTCGTGAATGTTTATCTGATCAATTTAAAGAATTATGTGAGAAAAAGGGAATACGCCGACAGTTGACAATTCCTAGAACTCTGCAACAAAATGGTGTCGCATAACGAAGGAATCGAACATTGTTGGAAATGGTTAGGTCGATGATGGCATAGACCAACCTCTCAATTTCGTTTTAGGGGGGGATACGCTAATGACTGCCGCATACATATTTAACCGAGTGCCTTCTAAGTTAGTTCCCACAACCCCTTATGAACTTTGAAAAGGTGAGAAGCCTAATTTGGGGCATCTTTATCTTTGGGGTTGTGCAGTTTATGTCCATAGTGCATCCAATAAGTTTGGAAAACTAGGCCCTAGAGGAAACACATATGTTTTCATAAGGTATTCGGATACCTCAAAAGGTTATGTTATGTACGGTGGAAAACCTGACATAGGAATGACTGAAACAGAGTCGCGCAATATTGATTTCATTGAGAATGATTTCCCTCAGAAAGTTAGGAAAGACTTTGAACTTTTTGAAATGAAAGAAGAATATATGACATCTTTTGGCGTGGGGAATTGCCTCAACCTAATCCTACGGTACAACATGAGGTTGATCCTATGGAAGTCGCTAATAAGAGTCAAGGTGATCTTCATCCAAGTGGGAATACGGATCCTAGTAGGACTCTGATACTAGAGCGAAAAAGTAAACGTGGAAACATACCTTGTCATCGATTCGCGATCGAAGTGGAATCTTTCCTGAAAGAACGCGACAGCACGGATTCTCTATATGGGATGATGTTACTGTCAATGTTGCAGTGAATGTTGCAACAATGGCAGTAACAATGTGAACTGAAAGTGTGTAACCGAAATTTGCAGCGGAAGTTTTGTTTTGAGATTTGAAATTTAACACACTTAGTAAGACAGAAAATCACGAAAAACAATCTACAAGAATCAATCTTGTAGATCAAGCCTCAAGGCAACAAACTTTATTAAAACCAAAACTGTTTTTGAATCTAAACAAAAACACAAAATTCTCACAAGAGATAGAATCTTGGAGAATCACAAAACCCACATAAACAGTAAATCAAACGTGGGAAGAAAGAACTTAAAGACGAGAAACAGCTTCCAAGACCAATAACAAAAGTTGGAAGCACAACACAACAGCTTCAGGAAACACAAGGCTGTGTTCCTGAAGATATTAAACTGCAGCAGGTATGTTTCGACAGTCTTCAGAACAATTGTTGATCTCTTCTCTCTAATTCAGCACACAACTAATCTGGGATCAACTTCTCACTTTTATGCTCACAGCGCTTCTAATCAATCTCGCCTATGCTCTCAGTTCTCTATATCCTCTGCAAGCTGCTCGGCATCAGTTAAATAGGCAGCAACAACTTGTAATTCAAGGCACCGAGGAATCCTGCACATTCTAGGTAACCAACACATCCAACTAGGAAAGGCATTAGACCGACAAAAATACAAGATTTTGTTTCCTAAATTGATACCATCAATAACTAAACACTTACTCAAAGATTTACATACCAAAAATATCACCTACTTCTAATAAAGAATCCTACTTAAAAAAATACCAAATTAAATCCTATTTTGACCAAGAGAGTGAGGACAAGATAAATTAGGCAATGCCTAAAATACCCTTACATTTCCTAACTACTTATTACAATTCTGGTGAGCCTACATAGTTCAAATAATCTATTTTTTTTACCTACAAACAATGAATGGATGACTGCAATGGAAGGAAATTTCCTTTATGAAAAAGAATCAGGTTTGGGAGTTAGTTGATCTTCCGAAAGGTCTGAAGACTATTGGAAACAAATGTGTTTTCAAAGTCAAGCGAAAGGCAGATGGATCAGTTGTCAAATATAAGGCACGTCTTGTGGTAAAAGGCTTTACCTAAAGAAAGAGTTTAGACTATGAGAAGACATTTTCCCAAGTGTTGAGATTTTCCTTAGTTCGCCTAATCCTAGCGATAGTAGCGCACATGGATCTAGAACTTTATCAGATGGATGTTAAAACTGTTTTTCTCAATGGAGAACTAGATGAAGAGATCTATATGACTCAACTAGAGGGTTTTGAAATCAAGGACAAGAGCGCAAAGTGTGTCGGCTCAAATGTTCCATCTATGGTTTTCTCAAACAGTAATCTAGATAGTGGTTTATCGCTTTCACCAAGCAATAACCTCAATTGACTTTGTGATGATTGAGGAAGACTACTATGTGTATGTTAAATGATCCAAGAAAAAGATCTTGATTCTGCCATTATATGTTGATGACATCCTAGTATCTGGGAATTGTATGGAAATATTAAATGCCACTAAAGAGTGACTGTCTGCATTTTTCGATATGAAAGACTTGGGTGAAGCAACCTATGTGCTTGGAGTAAAAGTCATTAGGTATTGTTTGAAGAGATTTCTCGGTTGCCTCAAGAGACTTACATAAAGAAAGTCATCAAGCGATTTGGCATGAATAACTCAAAACCCATTGTCACTCCAATGGAAAAATGATGTGTCCTTAGTACAAACCAATGCCCTAAGAATGAAGAAGAGAAGAAGAGAATGTCTTTGACTCCATATACGAATGCGGTATGGAGTTTGATGTATGCTATGGTAGAGCTGTCAAAACGGGCAAAAGCCCGCGGGCAAGCTCGCCCTGCCACCTATTAGGGGCGGATTGGGCTGGTGTTTTCAATACCCGTTAGGATGCGGGTTTTCGGGCTTTGCCCGTGCGGGCCACGAGCTTTTGCGGTTTGGGGCGGGGCGAGCAGCCCGCATTTTATGGACTCTGGAATCTGGGCTTGTAAGTTGTATTGTTAGTTTGTTACTATTAAGTAATAACTAATTATGTAGTGGCCCAAGCCCACCGCCCACTCACAGACACAATAAGTGTAAGCCCGTCAGTGCACTGTCTCTCTAGTGCACTGTTCATCCACCCATTGCACTGTTCATCCAGGTAGAATTTGTAATGCGAAATCCAAGACACCCACGACATTGTTACTTGTTAGTCCTATTTTTCGAGAATTCGTACATTACTAATTTTGTTATTTACTTATTTATTATTTTAGGTATTTTGAATATATTAATGAATATGTAATTTACTAATTTTGTTATTTGAAATATTATGAATTTAATAGTTTATTTGTTGAAAATTTAAATATATCAATTATCATGATTCTTGACTTTAAATAATTGAAAATAAATAAATAAAAATTTAAATAAACTCATTTTTTTGTCTAATTGGTGTATATTGATAAATAAACCTAAAAGCCCGCGGGGCGGTTTGGGCTAGGGTTTTCATGACCGTTATGTTCGCGGGCTTTCTCGTCCCACCCCGTTTCACAGCGGGCTTTTCAGGCCAACGGACAAATCCGCCCCGTAGGCCCGTTTTGACAGCTCTATGCTATGGTGTGTACTCGGTCTGACCTATGCTTTGCAATTGGGATATTGAGTCGATTCCAAAATAATCTTGGACCTGAACACTGGATGGCAGTGAAAAGGGTTCTGCGTTACTTGGTGGGAACCACAAATTTAACCCTATGTTACCGAGGTGGGGATTTAAGCTTGAATGGTTTCACTGACGCGAATTGGACTGGAGATGTAGATGGTTATAAATCTACTTCGGGCTACGCTTTCCTCCTTAATGGTAGAGCTATCTCTTGGAGTAACAAGTGACAGACTAGCACCGTCCTATCTACGATGTAGTCAGAGTACATTGCTTGTTCAGCTACGGTTCAAGAAGTTGTGTGGTTGAAGAGTTTTCTTCAACATATTGATGTTACGACGCATGTGGATCGTCCTATAGTCATTGCTTGTGACCATGACAGGTTTAGGTTACACTAAAGATCCCAAGTATCATGGGAAGACTAAACACATCAATATAAAGTATCATTTCACTAGAGACATGGTTGCAGAAAAGAAAGTTGTTCTATAATATATTCCTACTAGAAGCATGTTGGCTAATGTAGACACCCCTAATTTACAATGTCCTAAAACTATAATTTATAAATTAAATGGACTAAATGATATTACTTTTCGTTATGTTTTAGAAAACATGACTTAACAGAAGTTAGCGAAGCTTAACGGAGAAGAGAAAGCTAGAAGGACTAAACTTCAAGAAGGAAAAGACCAAAATATAAAGAGGGTGCCCCACCCCATACATGGGTGCCCCTCCCCATACATGGGAGCCACACCCTCCTCCCATTTCCTAAAAAAAGAAAAAGAAAAAGGAGTCGTTCCCTCACTTTAGTTGCTGTACCCTGTGTCCACTTCTCTATGCAACTGAAACATTGTCGTTTCCTTGAGTCACCTCGTGCGTCCTCCGTTGTCTCGCTCTCCTGCCTCCACCTAGCGCACCATGTAGTATCTGTGAAGGATTTGGTGCCTCCGGTTACCCGTCCCGTGCCTACATTCACCTATAAATAGAGCGATGGGCGCTCATTCTCAAGAGATAGGAGAAAAATGATCAACACACACACACATCCGAGAAGAAGTTTCCTCCTCCTGCTGTAGACACCCCAATTTTGTACTCCAGATATGTAACATGACATGAAATATCAAGACCTGTTAAAAAGCTAACGAATGTCAAGTTACAAGGTCGAAAATGCAAAAAACAAAAGCATGATGCATGAACAGTTAAATGCAGGGGGCTAAAGTGTCAAAAAGATGAGGAAAAGGACAGCTTGGCGCCACCCATGCTGCCTCATGGAGCGGCGCCCAGATCCCCCATGGGTGGCGCCCAATAGTGTCAAATGCACTGTAGCATTTTGCTTTTGGTGCAACTCTCTCAGCGCGCGGTACAAGCCGACGAAGAACAGAAAGAGAAATCTTAATCACGAAGGAATCTCAATCTCAGCCTATAAATAAAGAGGTCCGGCTTGTGAAAATTCACTTCATAAAAAAACACCGTTCACAGTTTGCGCACACACTTAAACACGCAGTGAATGTTTTACGCAGTGAGTTCTGAGAGAGCGCCATGAGAGAAATCCTTCCTCTAGCCCCAAAGGTCAAATCTCCCCCCAAATACAAAACCAACCGGCCAAAGTGAAACCTAGTTGCACTGCTAGGATTCCGCTCTATTCCACGGGTCCAAAAATCCCAAAAATAAGCAGTTATGATGCCTGAATTTCTATAGGAAACAGCACAAAAAAAATCCATTATTATGACCAAATATTTATAAATGTATTTGTAACTCCCGAAATGAGACTGTTGCAAGTTTGTAATAATATAGATACAGATATATATATATTTAAATGCTTAATTTCATCTGTTAAATAAATATAATGAAAGCATATTTTAGCCAAAAACTATTTTGAGACCGAAAGGGCGAGTTGGATGCCTAACACCTTCCCATCTCGTAACTTAGCCTCCGAACCCCTTTACAAATCTGGTAACATTTGGTTTTTATTTGTTTTTCCTTAAAATAAAGATGACGATTCTGTTTTAACATTTTGAGTCTACAATGAGGTCGGACGTATTCCACGTGCCTTAAAACGTTTTGATTTTGTTAATCCTTTAAGGGAAAATAAAATGTGAAAATCTGGGACACTCACACCTGCCTTGCCTCACAAGCCAGCCTGTCTCCTTCTTTCTCCCGAGCAAGCCTCCTCGCCCCGAACGAGCCATCCGAGTCTCAGTCCTTGCCCCCGACAAACCAATCCAAAGATAAAAAGATATCATTATGCTGCAAGAATTTCGCAGAAGATGATACACACACACACACACACACAAAAGACTTCCTTTCTCGAAAGGAAAAGGAAAGCGCATTTAAAGTCTTCGAGCGCCTAGTGGGCTAAAGCCCAGGCGTATATACCAGGTCAAACATTCACGCTACAAGAGGTAAATATTAATTTATTGTCTTGTCCCTTTAATATAAATGTAGAATATTTACATTAATAATATATATATATATATATATATATATACTATTTAGAAATGTATAAATTATATAAATACAAACACATTGTTACTATGCCCAAATGACATTAAATGCAAAGTACTGCTATTATCAATATGTATACATATAAAATACTTTATTCTAAACTGAATACATTAAAAGCATGTTATTCTATTAAAGCCCTAAAATGAGACAGAAAGGGCGAGTTGGGTGCCCAACCTCTTCCCAACTCGTAACCTAGCCTCCGGACATACACATTTTCTGGTACATACGTTTTTTTTCTGTTTAACCTTAAAATAGATGTGGCGATTCTGTACACACACATTTAGAGTCCACAACGTGACCGGATGCATTCCACGCACTATGATGTTTCTTGAGACACGTTGTCGTTTCTCACATAATGACGGGCGTTTCACAATGGTGTTCTCACAGTTGACCCTATGACTAATCCTCTAGCTAGAGAGTTCTCTCATGATCATATGTTGGGTCTAGGGCTTCGTAGGATTTGATATTTTATCTGAGAACACTTTTTGTTGACATTTGATTATTATTTTCATTATCGTTTGAATAAATTGCAGTTTCATTTAATTCCTTTTATTTGTTAATTGGATGACTTAATGTGAAATTGTGTAGCATATATATTTTAATTAAAAAGATGTCGTGGATATTGAAGTGACCTTCTCACACGGGTAATTCACCTTGTCGCTAGGTGGGCGAGCAAGTTGAGATAGTAAAATCTTTGGCGCCTACGAAAGGGGGTGCGCAAATGACATTACTTTTATCGCCTTGGTATACGACCAAGATGAGATCTTTTATAAAGCTCGGATTTATGTCCCAAGAAAAAGTCCGAATATGAGATCTTAAAAGAGTCACTAGAAAAGTGACTGCTTTTGAGTACTCAGGTTAGACGCCAGAAGGACAGCTAGACTAAGGTTCGTACGATGTTTGAGCATGACATGTGTTGTCTCTCATTTGTATTGTGATTTACATATGTTCATACATTACATTTAGTTTTATACATTAGTGGCTAATTGGGCTACGTATCAATTAGCGTGGCAACTGTGTATAGAACTTTGTCATAGAATAGTTTTTATAGGCTTCACAGGTTCAGTGGAAGACTTCAGCAAAGCTTCACCGGAAGACCTCATTCATCATCCAGCGGCAGACCTTGTCTGCACGTGTTCAAGCATGATGTGTCAAGTCACCAAGTCTTAGTGGATTAATTAAATTCATCCTTTATCAGTTTGAATTTGAATTAAAACATCTTCTACGACTTCTCAGACACGCCTGACCAGCTTTCTGAAAAGCAAGAAGACTTTCGCTTTTGAGCCTTTTGATGTGAGGAAGCGGTGAAGCAGGCCGACACTTACGATGCAGTACCAACTATTGCAAGTGCAACTCTTATTGCTCACTGCCCATTCTGCAACATCCACCCGGTATCAGTGAAGACGAAATCTACAAGTCAGCTCCATGCATTTAATGCATTCAAACTAATAGAGCTGTTACACTTCGTCTTCTCCAACGGATCTCAAGAATGCCCCTGCTATAAATACATCCATTAAAGACTGAAGAAAACAATGCTCTGAAATTCTCCAACAACATAAAGTCTTTATACTCAGTGCATTCAAGAGATCAGAAACTGATCAAGAAGTCCTCGACAACAATCAAGAAGATCTGCATCAACACTTATCATTAGCTTCTTATTGTTATTCCTTTAACTATTCTTCTGCACAATTGAATATTCTGCTTTTCAAGATATTCAATTCCCAATCCCCCAAACACAAGTCAAATATTTTATACACGATCCATTGGAACTTTTTGTAATAGAACTAGTGGAAAATATAGTGCACATTTAAATCCAAGGTTGACTGCCTTGGTGGTGGACGTAGCACTCTTTATAGTGCGAACCATCTCAAAATACTTGTGTTCTTTCATTACTGTTGATTACTGCTTTAAACTGTTTCATATCTATTTACTTATCACTTCAAACAACAGACTTGAGTATTCAGCCAAGTCTACCGGTAGTGTTTCACCGGCAGACCTAAACTCTCTTCCTTACAAGACTTCCGCTACTTCAATCTCTTTAATAGATTGCAAGTGTTTGTTTTAGGAACTTATATGAAAAGTTTTTTAAGTGTCTAATAAGCTATTCAACCCCCCCCCCCCTTCTAGCTTATTATTGTGCCCTTTGGGACTAACAATTGGTATCAGAGCTGAACTCTTCGAAAACTAGTTTTCAAGATTAAACTCTTGAGAGTCACGATCAATGGCACAAACACACTACATCTTTGCCTACATCAAATATGAACCACGTCCCAATATTGGACGAAGGCCATTTCGATGTTTGGAAGGATAAGGTAATGTGTTTTATGAATTCTATTGACAACAGGTTATGAAAGTGCGTACTAGCAGGACGTCATGTACCCATGAAGGCAAATCTACTGGCATCCATCGCTGGAAATCCTGCTGAGGTACCCAAAGAAGAATCATAATGGACAAAGGACGACAGAAAGCTAGTAGAGCTAGATAGTAAAGCCATCAACATCATAACTAGCTCTCTAGACACCAGCACTTACTAACAAGTGATCCGGTGTACCACTGCGAAAGAGATGTGGGAAGCTCTTGTCGAATACTTGGAAGGAGACCAAGACACAAGAGACAACAGAAAATACACCTTCATCTAGCAGTTTGACTCCTTCAAGAAGAATCCCAAGGAGACCTTGAGACAAGCATACGATCGATTCAGTGAGGTAATAAATATTTGCTTTTCTCTTGGTAAAATCTATGATAAGAAGGAAATGAATATGAGATTTCTAGACTCTCTAGGTAGTCTGTGGCATATTAAGACCACTGCCATGAAAGAATCTAAAAACTTAAACGAAATGACTCTCCGTAGTCTTTACGCAAGTTTAAAGGTTTATGAGCTCGAAGTGAATCAAGCTCTAGAGCAGGACAAATAGTTCAGAACTGTATCCTTGCCCGTCATGGTACAAGAAGAAACCACAGTTGAAAACAAACCTTCCACTTCCTCCAGTGAAAACGATTTTCTTTCAGACGAAAAATTCGCTATGTTCGTAAAACGTTTCAAAAAGTTTGCAAAATATGGAAGGAAGGACATACACCAGCAGCCTTTTAGAAAAACTGCTGAAAGCTCATCTAACGAAGAGCTTGTGTGTTATAATTGTAGAAAACCTGGACACTTCGCCTCTAAATGTCTAAAGCCAAAATTTGAAGCATACCGAAAGCCTCCATATAAGAAATTTAAAAAACATAAAAGGTATGCTGGCTGAAGACATAGAAGAAAAACAGGTTGCTACATAGTTTGAAACTGACTCAGAAGAGGAAGAGGACGATTGTGAGCAAGCTAACATATGCTTAATAGCTCATGATTCAGGTCCCACCTATGAGTCTGAACATGAAGTCGAAGCCTCACCTAGTCCTTTCGACAAAAGTGAGATCAACTGTGAGAACTTCAGTAAGGAAGAACTACTCAAAGATAACCAATAAATGCTTGAAGAGTTCAATTCATTTAGAGTAGCCTATGTAAAACTCGCTAAGAACCGTGAGAAGCTTGCTGTTGAGAAATCTCTACTGGCAGCTGAGATTCAAACTCTCGTTAGCTGTTAACAGGAAAATATCAAGCTAAAAGGAGAAAACAAATTCCTTTGTGACAAAGTCAAATGTCTCACTAAACACATCAAAGGACTTGACCTGGAGAAGATTGCCTTGCAAACGACAATTGACTTCTGGAACAGCTCCAAGGAAACCTTTGAAGGAATCCTTTTAAGCCAAAAGCCTAATGGAGATAAATCTGACTTAGGCTATAATGATGAGCTCAGTTCAGCATACTCTTCTGTCACGGAGAAAGGTGAAACCTCCGAGACTGCTTATGATATCTCCTTCTCCAAACACACGTTCGGAAACAAGGGTAAACAAGGACTTGGTTATACAAGTGTACCATACGTTTACCCCAAGGCTCAGAAAGGGAAAGCCAAAGTAACTGCTTCTAATGAGAAGCTTGAGAAAGGAACGGTAGAGAAATCAAAGTCTACCGACAACTGCTCTGCCAAGGCAAAGTCTGCTGGCGGTAGACCTACGAAATCTCCCTGTCAAGTTTGTCTATGAAACGGCTAACGCACCTAAGCTAGTTGACAATAAACTTAAAGGTATTCTACCAAATCTTCCTAAAAAGGTTAACAACAGACCAGCCAAGGCTAAGTTTGCTGGTAACAAATCAAGGAAGGTTGAACAGAAACCAATTAAGTCTACCGTCAACAAGCCAGCTGAACCCAAGACTGCTGTTAAGAACAAGGAAAGTCACAAGCACTCTACAGCTAAAGCTGATCACAGTCCTCCATGGAACTTTCATCGTTGTCATTCTTGCAATTGTTTAGGCCATCTAGCCCCAGAATGCTTGCTAATGTTCACACCAAAATCTGAGAGACCCAGTTCTCTCAAGGTTAGGCAGGTATGGGTTCCAAAAGGTTGTTAATCCTCAGGACCCAAAAGAAAATAAAGGGGACCTTGTTTCTTTGATCTTTTTCAGGTCTGCTTCATGGCTATAGATTCAGAAGATAAGGACATCTGGTACCTGGATAGTGGTTGTTCAAGACACATGACAGGAGAACGTAAGTCTACTTTCGAATATAGAATAAGCTGAAGCCAAAGGTCCTATGGTGATTTTCTACGACAATGCAAGAGGGAAAACAATTGGGTATGACTCAATCACTAGAGGAAGTCTCTCCATCAACAAAGTTTCTCTAGTGAACGGCTTAAAGCATAATCTTCTGAGCATATCCCAATTTTGCGACAAATGACTCATCTGTCAATTCTCCTCCAACCAATGTCTCATCAAAGATCGTGAATCCTGCTCAATGTTACAGACCGGCAATAGACAAAGAAATGTCTATGTCGTGGACTTAAATATTCTAGGAAGATCCTACAGTCTTTGTCTAGTTGCCAACAATGTTCGTGATAACAGTTGACTTTGGCACAAGTGTCTCAGTCACCTCAACTTCAAGTACCTCTCCAAGCTCTCCAAAGATGGGCTTGTCAAAGGTCTACCTATGGTGTCTGCCGACCATGACAGAAGTTGCAAAGCTTGCCAATTAGGAAAACTCTCCAAGTCTTCCTTCAAAAGAAAGTCTGTCATGTCAACGACCAGACCTCTTCAACTTCTGCATATGGATCTCTTTGGACCTATCACTATAGTCAGTAACTCTGGAGACAAGTATTCACTTGTAGTAGTTGATGACTACTCTAGGTTCACCTGGATCGAAACAATGACTTCAAAGGATGAGACATATGATCGGGTCACTGCTATTTTCAGAAGACTTCAAACCCAAAAGCTCGAAGACATTAGTGACATAAGATCAGACAACGGCACCGAATTCAAAAACAACAGTGTTGAAAGATATTATGATGACCATGAGATCGACCACAACTTCTCTGCTGCCGGAACTCCTCAACAAAATGGTGTAGCTGAACGGAAGAACAGAACACTAATTGAAGCAGCAAGAACTATCTTTGAAGCAAGACTTCAGTACTTCTAGGCGGCGAGTCAACTGCATGTTTTACCCATAATAAATCCCTGGTAAACAAGTTTCATAACAAAACTCCATATGAAATATGGAGAGGAAGAGCTCCAAACATAGGATTTTTCAAAATCTTCGGCTGTAAATGTTTTATTCTATATAATGGAAAAGAATATAGAGGAAAATTTGATTTAAAATCAGACAAAGGAATTTTTCTGGGCTATTCCAAACATTCAAAAGCATTTCACATATTTAACAAAACTTCTTTGAAAATCTTAGAATCTGTGCATGTTACTTTTGATGAATATGATTTATTAGAGCCTCGAAAGGCTTCGAATGTTGTTGATGATTCTGATGATGATGAGACATGTACAAATAAAGCTTCTACTTCTACTCCCTTGAGAATCCTCCAGCTGCAGACCCTTCCGATTCTGCTAACCTTGCACCGGCAGACTTCAACTCTGTTGATGCCAGCTCCAACTCTTCTGTTGACCTTGAACCCATCTCTTCTGTTCTACCCCAAACACCTTTGCAGATCACTCACCCTTCTTGTTCACCAGAAAATGAAGGTTTTGAAGATCCTATCTCTTCTGAACCCGATTTTGGTGAATCTCCTTCTCTACCTTCTCCAGATTCGTTAAGGGAAGAACTCACCAGAAGTGATCTTCCTCCAGCTATTATTGACACAAGAGATCACCCCATCTCTCAAATCATTGGTGATCTTAACTCAGGAGTTCAGAGGTAGAGTTCGAAATGAGACTATGTTTGCATTTGCATTAGGTGTAATGCGAAATCGAGCCAAAGAAGATTGATGAAGCTATCGAAGACCATTCTTGGATTGAAGCTATGCAAGAAGAGATGAACCGGTTTGAAAGATGCAAAGTGTGAAGCTTAGTTCAAGACCGGCCGGCCATCGGTTATCGGCACCAAGTGGGTATTCGGGAACAAGAGAGATGAAGATGGAAGCGTCACGAAACAAAGCTAGATTGGTTGCTCGAGGCTACCGAGCGGGGAAGAAGGAATTGACTTCGATGAAACATTTGCTTACATTTGCAAGATTAGAGGCAATCGAGACTCTTTCTAGCCTATGCTTCGTTCATGGACTTCAAAGTTTATTAGATGGATATAAAGAGTGCCTTTCTCAATGGTGATCTTCAAGAAACGGTATATGTGGAACAACCTCCGGGTTTTGTCATCCAAGACAAGTAGGATCATGTCTACCGACTCAAGAAAGCACTCTACGGCCTGAAACAAGCTCCCAGAGCTTGGTATAAAACTCTATCCAAGTTCTTAATTGAACAAGGATTCGTGAGAGGAAAAATAGACACAACTCATTTCATCCTAAAGCCAAAGGTCATTCTCTTACGGTACAAATCTATGTGGGCGACATTATCTTTGGATCTACAAATCAAAGCATGTGCAAAAGATTCGAGAAGCTGATGCAAAGCAAGTTCAAGATGAGCATGATGGGAGAGCTCACCTACTTTCTAGGATTGCAGATTCAACAGACTTCCAACGGGATCTTCATCAGCCAAACCAAATATACAAAGGAACTCATCAAGAAATTTGGTCTTGATTCAGGAAAAGGATTCGAGACTCCAATGTCTACCGACTACCATCTTGACAAAGATGAAAAGGGAAAGCAAGAGAACGTGACCAAGTATCGAGTAATCATAGGTTCACTTCTTTACCTTCTTGCCCGATGAACTGATATAATGTTTCTTTGTTTGTGTTTGTGCTATATTTCGAGGCGAGATCCAAAGGAATCACATTTGCTTGCGCCAAGCGTATCATCGAGATATGTTTCAACAACTACAAATACGGGTATACGGTATTCAAAAGCAACAACTTGATCTAGTTGGGTACTCAGATGCAGATTATGCAGCCTGCAAAGTGAGCGGAAGAAGCACCAGTGGGACCTGTCAATTTCTTGGAAATAGACTTGGTTGAGAAATCTTGGTATGATTGATCCTACTGCTTAATTTCAATTTTCAAGTTTTTCTTTCATACCGATAGACTTAAACTTCTACTAACCGGCAGACTTAATTTGCTATATAACGGCAGAGTTAAGCTCTTCGCTCTCACCAGGTTAGTATTTCAACTGTTTAGTCTATTAAAGCGGGAAAGGTCTCTAAAAGGGAAAAGTGGTTAAAAGTCAAATTTTTTAGTACTTTGAAAAATATCTTAAGCTACAACTTTTTCGCTAAAAGATTTTTTCCTCTTTTAAATAGACTTTGAACTGCCCTTTCCAAAACTTTACGAAACCTCTCTTTCTAATATTTCTCTCTCTACTCAAACCCTCCTCTCCTCTCTACAACTGCTCCCTCTCTTTCCCGGTTATTCTTCGCTTCTTCTTACGTACACTTGACAATGGTAAGATTTTCGACACTCTTTAAGAAATTCCTCTTTAATTTACGCTTAAAATTTCTTTTTTGAGTTATATTGTTAAGGAATTCGAAAAGACGATTTGCGTATCTTGACGGTTTCCGCCATTGTTGATGTTTTTCAAAACCTTGAAACTAACAGTTTTCTCTGTGCTTTGAATATTCATTTTTTTCTGAGAAATCTTCTGTTAAGTGTTTCTATGTTGTATATATCCAAAACATTTAAGGGTTTCAACTTTTTCATCTGAAATTTCAATTTATTTCTCAAAAATGAAATCGTTGATTGTTTGTTCTGTCAGGTCAAAGCCTAATTTCTAAATTTGTTTTTGTAGGTGAAACCCTCCTGAAAGTCAGGCGACAACGACAACGGAAGGAGTTTGACCCGAGAAGGTCATTCCACAGTGCGAACATCAACCTACCGGGATACCCTCCATTTCCACTCCCTCACGGCGTCATTGTGGGCTGTGGACCCGAAGTTGTATCTACCTGGCATGTGCATAGACCTCAAAACTGTCTGCACATTCGCCGCCGGAGTCAAAGCCTGCGAGGATATGAATGAGTCGGGGATTCTACCGCTCTTCTGCCTACACGACGACAACTACAGTATCCTCCTCGCTGAGGAATTCTATCAGAGAATGGTCATCGACCCCAAGACTCCGTCTACAATACGTGGATGGATTCAAGGACAATCAATCTCCATCTCCGCCAAAATTATTTCCAGAATTATCGGTGTTCGATATGGCGGAGACTCTGAAATTTCCATTCTTTGAGGTGACCACGGCGGGAAGCAATGAGGGGAATCAACACTCCAAGGGAACCTCAAGGCAAAATGCTGAGGAACCTCTTCCCTTTGGACGTTTACTGCACAATCCACCTGCTTGACAAGGGTCTTCTGTTCAAGAACGGGGCCCACGACATATTCACTGCCTAACAGCTCAATCTAACAAGTGTCGTCTTCCTACAGACTCAACTCAACTACGGCACTATCATCTACAACGAGCTGCGGCACCACGTCGAAAAAAGTGAAGGAGAGCCCCAACTTCAAAGGCCATTTGTCGGCTCATCAATGCCCTTCTACGGGACACTCGAGAAATCAACTCTTCCATTAAGGAGGATGAGCTCATTACTGTGGGCAAGGACAAACAGATGACGGCCACCTTCTTCAAGAAGTATGCCGACTATGAGAACAAGCGAAGGCATCAACGAGGACTTCCCAATATTTCTCTTGACAAAGTTGCCAAGCCTTCACCAATGGTTGTCATGCGTTTCAACATGGACGCGTATGATGCTGCTAGCAAGGGATATCACTCTGCAATATCCAAATTTGGCCAACCAGTCCCTATTGTTGCTCGCGATATTCTCAGCGAAGCAAAGGATCTAGCTGCAGAGTCCGAGAGGCTATTGAAGAAGAAGGAAGCAGCTAAGGCCAAGAAGGCAAGGGCGGAAGAAGAGGCTGCAAAGTTTCAAGCACAGTGGATACGACAAGAAATGAAGGCCAGCAGACGTGACAAATCTGCTGGCAGCTCCTCTGCAGCTGCTGGTATGTCTTCATCACCCCAGCCTTCTAACCCTGAACCACCAACTTCCACTACCCAGACATCCCCTACACCCAAACAAAAACCCTCTTCTGACCAACCCTCACTTTCACCTAAACCCAAATGTAGGCGATTATGTAAAGGTCTTGAGCCCGGCCACGGCGAGACCTTGCTACCTCTGCAGATGAAGTAGGTGAACCTCTGTTCGGTTGCTAAAGGCGAGAAAAGGAAGTTCTTGGCACCCAACCCTCCTGACCCATTCCTACTAAGTCATCTGCTTGGGGAATCAACCCTACGGAGGAGTCTATCCCTTAGGAGGAGCCAGGCTTCGGGAGGAGCCTACTAGAACACCCTCTCCAGCCCCTCCTTCACCCTTCAACTACTCACCAGACCCATCTACTCAATCATCTCCCCTCAAACTCAAACCAACCCAACTACACCATCCGAACGAAACGAGACCACCCCTTCAGAACCAAGCCAACCTATACCTCTCATCCTAACCCATGGCTTCCACTTACCCTTTCCTCTACTTCTACGAGGTTCATCTTTGAACTCTCGGCGATATGAACCTCTTTCCTCAACTTGTTCCCCTCGCGAGGAACTACCCACGTGAGACGAAGACCTACCTATCCACCTCCTTCCTTACGGTTCTCCGAACCCCTACCCGGCCCTTCGATATCTGTGATCACTCGGACACGAGATATCAAAATACCCCCAACCCCTTCTCCCTCTCCCCAAAAATCCACCTCCTCTTTTACCCATACCTTTCCCTCACGCGACTTAACTTCTTCCACCTCAACCACTCCACCTCTCCAGCAGCCTTTCCAACCCGTCACCTCTGCCGATGCTACTTCTTCTGTCGGCAGTGAGCATATCCACATTGGCCTGGACCCTTCTCTATCTCAACCGGCCAACTTTGAAATTTTGAACACTTTGGGCCTTGATAAACTACTACAGGACTAGGAGAGCTTACTAGTATCTCCACAGCTGCCGCTGAGCTTGCAGCTGCCACGTCTAAGGCAACGGATAGAAATGCTGCCCTCCTTCGACAATTTCAAGACGATGTGTGGACACGGTTTAGACAGATGAAACACGAGTCCACTGATATCAAGATCAACGTGGAAGCCTAACGCAAGGAATGCGTAAGGCTCTGCTCAACTCTGTTCTACCAGCTCTTCCACAACATCACTCTCCATTTCGGCCACAACCGCCCGCATGTTCTCGAGCTCAACGACATCGCTCTCAACGCGTCTCATGACAAGATCAACATAGAGCGTGATCGTGATCTGGCCATCACGGAGGAGAGATAAGCGAGGTCTATCAACAAGACTCTAATGGAAGAGAAACGGCCGTCGTGAAGCTGGACTACCATTCTCGCTCCACGGACCTCCTACCCTCTGCTTAGATGATGAGTACACGAGGAAGAGTCGAAGAACTTGAGCAGCGAGAGAGAGAAAGAAGAAAGGAAGCAACCAAAGGAAAAAACCGTGGTAGTTTTGTATCTTTTTCCCCCTTAACCTTTGTATCTATCTTAGTTTTTGAAAACTCTGTAACATTAAACTTCTCGTTTGAATGCAGAAGTTTATTGCCTTTCAAAAATTGTCCTGTTTAAATTCTTGCTATTTCAATTCTTATATCTGCCTAGAATTTAAACATTCAGTTTAAATCCATATTTGAACTGTTTATTACTAATCCTTGTGTTGTTCTTTATATCTCTTCTGTTATAAGCACTTAGATTAGATTTTACACTTGAGGTTTTCTTCTGTTTGATAGAGTCATGTCTACCGTTATAAATCTAAAATACTTTTTAACATGCTATTATCTATCATATAGTTTTATAGTCCTCACTTGTAAGTAATGATGACCAGATGCAAATAGGAGGAGATTGTTGTCTCTTATTTGTATTGTGATTTACATATGTTCATACATTACATTTAGTTTTATACATTAGTGGCTAATTGGGCTGCGTATCAATTAGCGTGGCAACTGTGTATAGAACTTTGTCATATAATAGTTTTTATAGGCTTCACAGGTTCAACGGAAGACTTCAACAAAGCTTCACCGGAAGACCTCATTCAGCATCCAGCGGCAGACCTTGTCTGCACGTGTTCAAGCATGACGTGTCCAATCACCAAGTCTTAGTGGATTAATTAAATTCATCCTTTATCGGTTTGAATTTGAATTAAAACATCTTCTATGACTTCTCAGACACACATGACCAGCTTTCCGAAAAGCAAGAAGACTTTCGCCTTTTGAACAGTGACAAAGCAGGTGAACAGACTGACACTTACAGTTTGTACCAACTATTGCAGGTCTGCAACTTTGATTGCTCACCTGCTAGCTACTGCAACATCCCTGCACGAACTCCCTGCTCAGTATCAGTGAAGACGAAATCTACAAGTCAGCTCCATGCATTTAATGCATTCAAACTAATAGTGCTGTTACACTTCGTCTTCTCCAACGGATCTCAAGAATGCCCCTGCTATAAATACAATCATTAAAGACTGAAGAAAACAATGCCATGAAATTCTCCAACAACATAAAGTCTTTATACTCAGTGCATTCAAGAGATCGGAAACTGATCAAGAAGTCCTCGACAACAATCAAGAAGATCTGCATCAACACTTATCATTAGCTTCTTATTGTTGTTCCTTTAACTATTCTTCTGCACAATTGAATATTCTGTTTTTCCAGATATTCAATTCCCAATCCCCCAAACACAAGTCAAATATTTTGTACACGATCCATTGGAACTCTTTGTAATAGAACTAGTGGAAAATATAGTGCACATTTAAATCCAAGGTTTGACTGCCTTGGTGGTGGACGTAGCACTCTTTATAATGCGAACCATTTCAAAATACTCGTGTTCTTTCATTACTGTTGATTACTGCTTTAAACTGTTTCATATCTATTTACTTATCACTTCAAACAGCCGACTTAAGTATTCAGCCAAGTCTACCGGTAGACCTAAACTGTCTTCCTTACAAGACTTCCGCTACTTCAATCTCTTTAATAGATTGCAAGTGCTTGTTTTAGGAACTTATACGAAATTTTTTTAAGTGTCTAATAAGCTATTCAACCCCCCCCCTTCTAGCTTATTATTGTGCCCTTTTGGACTAACAACATGCCTGCTTTGTGAGGGAGTTTCACCATAGCATACACATCATACTGTATGTGACTATAATGCGATCAAAGAAAATGATTGAATGATACCTGTTTCATCCCTGTATGAGTTCTAGTGATCAAATCCAGGTCATGATTATGCCCTACGTGACTTAGAACAATATCATGAACTTGGACGTTGATCATGCTACTTTGGCATGTCGACCAACGAGCTATGTACATATAACCTTACAGAGCATTATTGGGAAAGCAATTAACCAAAAGTGATTGGTACGAGGGTATAAGGAAGATAGTATGTCAGACATCTCTATTTTTGTGTTTCAATGCCATGACGATCATATTGAACATACAGTTCAAAAGATTGATCTTAATACACAAACATGTTGAGGTTTAGGCACCACTCTCAATTGAGGATGCTTAAATTGATGTATATATACGGTCTTGGGTATATATGAGTTTTGTTTTCTAACGAGGACGTTCTATGCTGGTCAGATGGTGACTTGGTATAGCGCTCTGCCCTTTATCTTTCTCATTAGGTTGCACGCTTCACTTCCAGTATGAAGAGGCAGTGTTTAACGATTTTTGATGATACGATGTGGTAAGAGAGGTGAGTCCATGAGTGCGAGTGGTAGATGTAAGTAATTGGGCTCGTGGCCTGATTATTTACTTCCGCTCACATGGACTCTAATTATATTATTATAGTAAGTAAGTATCCTAATCCGAAGGGGTTCAGGATCGACTTGACTTAACTTACAAGAAATATGTTTCTTGTACAATAATATAAATAATATGGCAAGTAAAGGGATATAACCCTAACATATTACACGCCTACAAGAAGAAGGCGTCTTCTTGTGTTGGCCTCCCCTTTCTTGTGCTACATGATATCAATCCGACGATAGAGACTTGCATGATCAACGTTCGTGATATACAAAGATCGTAACTCAAGCCGAAAGTCTTCCGCTTCGCTCAAGGTTCAAGCTCGCACGAGGTAACTCATGATTCTTCGTAGATAACGAACTTATAGTATATAACCTTCACTTCTTTTTCCACACAATAAATGTTGGAAAACATCGTTCTAGATGAATAAGTAAACAATCAAGCTGAAGACAAGCAAAACCCAAAATGAAGCTTTGAAGATGACAAACTGTTTGGCTCATCGTTTCAACGGATAGCGTGGTTGGCAACTCTCAACATGATAAGGAGTTTTGGAAACGAATCACCGGGTACTACAACAAGAGTCGAAAGACGGGAAATTCAAGAAAGTTAACTGTCTTGAAATCGCATTGGTACACAGTTCTTCCAATGGTTAATGAATTTATCTAGTACATCATCAAAGTACAAAATCAACATAATATTGGGTGGTCCGATGACCAAATGAAAGAAGCCGCACGTGATATTTTCTTCTCAACAGCGTAAAAAACATTTTAGATACGAACATGTGTAGGCAATGCTGAAAGATGAGTCAAAGTGGAAAGGTGGAAAATTAAGTGAGTATTCCTCTAAAAAGACAAAGATATTTGAAACTGGGGCATACACATCATCATCCGATGCGCAAAGGAGCATCAACATTGACTACAATGAGGTTGAAGTTCGCGCGATTGGTCAAAAGGCCGCAAAGTGGAAAGGGAAAGCAAAAAATCACCAAGCAAACTGAAACAAAAAAAAGATAATGAATGGGCTGCAATAGAAAAAAATATAAAATTTGTGCACTCAAGGACGTGTCAGAAGCAATAAACATGTCTACACTTGCTAAGAATTATAAATCCTTTATAAGGATACTAGTGGCATGACGAATGAGCAACTGCAAATTCATGAACAAGTTTGTGCTATTATCAAGGCCAAATTTAATATTGTCTAGTTTAAGTTATGCAATTTTGAATTTATGAAGTTTCTAATTATTGTAATGTGAGTTTATGTAATAATATGTTTTTTATTCACGTGATCGATATTTATGTACTTTTAATTATGTTTCATATGATTTTATATTGAATTTTGTTTAGTAAACTCTAGCCGTTGCAAAATTAGTCGTTATGAAAACACTAGCTGTTACAAAACTAGCCGTTACAAATGACTATATATAGACACTTGAGCTTCCATATTTTCCACAAACACAATCGAGAATTCATACAATATTCTCCACATTAAAAATGTGTTCCGACTCCGACTCCAACTCCTTTTCCGATTCCTACCTCTGTCAATTCTACAACTCATACATGATGAGGTGAAGGGCGATTCTACCAATCGAGAGCGTGAAGCTGAGAGCTCTCACAGTCGTAAATGTAGTCGAAAATACATAACTTGAAAGGGCATGACCGTCTTTTTAACGACCATTTATCCAATAAGCTGATTTACACAAATCAAATGCTTAGAAGAAGGTTCCGAATGAGTAAGAAGCTATTCCTTCGAATTGTAAAAGTTCTTTCAAATCATTATGAGTATTTTTAAATGAAGCGTGATGCATGTGGTAGAGATGGACATTCCCCGTTGCAAAAATGCACCTGCTGCTATCCGTCAGTTGACATATGGCTCGCGTGTTGACCATTGTGACGAGTATGTATGACTTGGTGAAGCCAATTGAATTAAATGTTTAAAGAAATTAAGTCGTTGTCAGATTGAGATATTTGGAAGAGTTTATTCAAGAAGACCCAATGCTAACGACGTCCAACGTTTACTTCAACCACATTATGATTATCATGACTTTCCTGGTATGTTATAAAACATTGACTGTATGCATTGGTCGTGGAAAAATTGTGCAGTTGCGTGGAAATGTCAATTTACCCGAGGAGATCAGGGGGTTCCAATAATTATGCTAGAAGCAGTCGCTTCTCAAGTCCTTAGATATGACATGTTTTTTTTTCGGGGTTGCAGGATCTAACAACGACATTAATGCGCTCAACCAATCTCCATTGTTCAATGATGTATTGCAAGGATACTCTCCTGAAGTTCAGTTTACGGTAAATGATACACACAATACACGAATGGATATTACCTAGCAGATGGTATCTATCGAAGTGGACTTCATTTGTTAAAAGCTTTGCATATCCAGAAGACCCTAAAAGGATCAAGTTCAAACAAATGCAAGAGACTGCAAGGAAGGACATTGAATAAGCATTCAGAGTCCTCCAATCCTGTTGGACAATAATACGAGGTGCAACACGATTTTGGATCAAGGAAGTTTTGAAAGATATAATGTATGCGTGTATCATATTGCATAATATGATCGTAGAGAATGAATGTAATGCAATAAGTAACTGATCAAATGAAGAAGTAGAGCCACAAATACACGTATCTCAGGGAGATGTTCAATACTTTCAACAATACATTCAAAGACATGCAGAAGTAAGTGATCATGAAGTACATAAAAAACTGCGACCCGACTTGATTGAGCATATTTGGGAACGCTTCGGAGACAATAACAATGAAGATTAAGTTGCTTCGATTGAATATTTCCTATCAATATTTATGTACTTTTAATTATGTTTCTTATGATTTTATATTCAATTTTGTTTAATAAAACAATATTTTAAATTACTAATCATTATTATGTTGACATAATATATATTTTAAATATTTTAAATATTTTTTTTATGTTTTAAGAATATATATTTATTATTGAAAGTAAAATTATTATTTTTAAATAAATATTATGAAAGAATATAATTTTAAATGAATGCTGTGAAGGAATAAAATATTTAGTTGTGAGTCTATGCTATAAAGCTTTGTAAATGTTTATGTGAGTCTAGAGAATAAATTTAAAATGAAAATATTTATAAGTTGATAACGTGACATGCTGGATAAACCTTTTAAAAAGTTGATAAGTGTAGATGTTTTTAGCAAGAATTTGATTCCAGGAATATTCAAACATCCTCATTTCATTAAATGCATTATGCACTAAGGCTCCGTTTGTTTCACGGAAAATGACTTCCGGAAAATGTTTTCCTCATTTTCTGGTGTTTGTAACCTTAGAAAAATGCAGTCAACGTAAAAGGTTTTCCGAGTCAACGGAAAATGAAGGCTTATTTTTCAAAAAATGACTTACGGATTCATTTTCTGTAAGTCATTTTCCAAATGTTCGGGCACCTTCCGCCCCCTTTCACAATTGCACATATTTACTTACACACACAATATTTCACTCAACAAATAAATTGTTTAGAAATATAAATGAAGTTTGTGCATACTATTTATAAATTATAATTTTAATAAATGTTTACTTCGTTCTAAAATTAGTGTCACCTATATTATTTAGGGGCATCCTAGCCATTGTCAATTTTCTATTTTAAAATGTTTTTTTCATATCAATTATCAAAAAAATTATTTGTAATTGCGAGATTGAAAAAAGATATACATTGATTTGACAACACTAATGATAAATCGAGGGTTACTAAAGAAAAATTACTTAAAGTTCAACACTATTTTATATTCAATATGTGCATTAATATTATAATATATTTTTTTGTATTTATTCATATATAGTTTTCCGTAGGGACATCCTAAACATTGCCTATTTTCTATTTTAAAACGTTTTTTTTTTCATATCAATTATCAAAAAAATTATTTTTAATTGTGAGATTAAAAAAAGATGGACCTTATTAAAAAAGATAGTCCTTATTGATTTTCTAGGGACATCCTAAACATTGTTTATTTTATATTTTTATTTTTGTATTTATTCATATATTGTTTTTCGTAACATTTTTCATGTGTTTGCCAAACATCCGTAAATGTTTTCTGACATATTTTCAAAAGATTTACCAAATACCTGAAAATAAAATCTTTTGATTTTCCGAAAATCATTTTCTAGAAATGATTTTCCGTAAAACAAACGGAGTCTAAGATTGAACTTATAAAAAGCATATTGTAATTTTCAAGATTGAAATCTACATAGCTAATATGGGTACTTCAAGTTGACAAGAGAAAAATACATGGCACACAAACTTTTTGCAATTCAAAGCTAGGTAAACCTTTTAGACCAACCTTTAAAGTCGTCATGTTCGAAGATTTGGAGGCATTCTTCAACTAGAAAAATGCGTGTGAAATAGAATATTCCATACATTTCAACAAATGATTATTACATATTCAAAAAGACTTTTTAAAATTTTGTATATATATATATATATATATATATATATTTATATTAACAAGTTAGAGAAAATATCATATTTTTGAAAATAAAATAAAAAATAATAAAACAAAAACTTGATATTTTATGTGAAAGCACATGCTCCCTTCATTCAATCTAAATAATCTATGTTTGAAACGTCTAATTATTAAGAATTTAAGAGGTGTATAATATCTTTAAAGTTGATTATAATTACAAAATACCCTTTTCGTTTCGGGTAAAGAGTTCTGGTTTAAAAGTCAATTTTTTAATAAAGAAAATGACACTTTTAGTAATCCATTAGTACTAAAATGAAACTTTTATTCCTTAATTTTGAAAATACTTTTTGAATGAAATATTTCAAGATGAGATAGTAGACTCTTTGTCCGGAACAGAGGGTGTAGTTAATATGTATATACCATATGTATTGGGTAAAGTTGAAAGATTTAGAAAATTGTATGCTTATTTTTTTTTTGGAAAGACTTACAAAATAGTTTATCATGTATACTAATTTTTTGACGATAGTCTTTTAAACATCCAAAAATATAATAATAAACTATTTATCTAGATCAGACAGATTATTTAATAGTTTAGTTTTTTTTAAAGTAAGTTTTGAAAGACAAATTCAAAGGTAGGTGTAATTATAAACTACATGAAGTACAATACCTAGTAAGTATTTACAGAAAGCCTTTGAGCTTAGGTTATAATATCATCACTTAAAAGATGGTCATGAAAAAGGAAACAAAATAATAAAAATCAATAAGGAAACACAGGCGCAAAGGTTTATAATATTTGAACTTTTAATTTTTTTTAAAATAATTAATAAAGGATTCTTGACTAAATAATACTCATTTCGTTTTAAACAAAGAGTCCACCATATTATTTTGAGATATTTCATTTTAACAGTTCATTATAAAAAATATATTTATAATTTTTATAACATTTCATCATTACATTTCACTTGTATTATGAGTACATTGTTTGTGTTTAAATATTTTTATAATTATAATTAACTTCAATAACATTAATATATTTCTTAATAATTAAAATTTTCAAATAGAAACTCGCATTTGAATCTTCAAAGATTGAATAAATTGTGGAGCGTAACAGCCGACCTAAATGAAAATGAACCTCCTTATCAAAATCAAACTAAAGTAAAACAAAAACTCCTAAATATAATAAAGAATAAAGAAAAAAAAGAAAAAAAAAAGAAAATACGAATTTGAAATAGAGTTGAAACATAATTTATTTGTCTTGAGAGGTTACTCTACTGACCAAATTAGGAAAAGTGAAAAAAGAACTTGACTCTTGCTCCTCAAGATAGCATTAAATAACGAAAAACAAAAAATAAAAAATAAAAATAGGAATAGGGTTAAAGCCAAAATTCATCTTGAGAAAGCCCTTAACACAACCAAACACCAACAAAAACACACACACAACACCAAAGTATTTTCTCCTATAATCTGTGCTCTCTCACACCCTCTACACGCACACACGCACACAGATAAAATCTTCTTCCTCTGCACGGCGCAATCAAAGCGGGTGCGTTCCCGGTGTTTCTCCCTCTCTTCATAAACTCACAAGGCGCCTCCTTCTCCACACTTGCCCTCCCATACACGCAGTAGTTTCTCTCTCTACATACAAATACACCTCTTTCTCGCTCTTGTTCTAAGCAATTGAAACTCTTCGTTTTCTCTCTCTCTAGAATTTTCCCTATATAACACAGTCGTTGAATCGCACTTTGCTTAGCATTGAGACTGCCAGGGGCGGCGTAATTAGGGTTTGGTCCTGCTTATTACAGTCTTTGGGTGGGGGGTTCTTCTAATTTCCGTTCGTTATTAATCGAATGGTTCGTGGGTTGTCAGTTGTATCCCTCTCTCTTTTTTGACTGAAATTATCTTTACTATCTCGCGTATTTTGGAACCCCCTAGGGTTTGTTGGAGGTCCCCTTGTGGGTATCGAATTTCTTTATCAATCCTTTTTTTAATCTCCCTATTGTTGATGGTTTCAACTTCTAGGGTTTGATTATTTTTTTCCTTTCCCTGTAATGGGTTTTGAATTTTTATTGAGAAGAAGTCTTCTGTTTTGGTAAAAGGGAGAGTTGTAGTTTTGAGGGGTACTGATTGAACTTAGCTCTAAGATGAGGGTCTTTTCAGTAACATCTTGTTGAGCATTGGAGGTTTTGAGAATAGACAGAAGGTTGTTCTCTTAGATTGAATTCAACTTATATATGTACAGGGAGGACAATCCCTAGTTGCAGTGTACAGAACAGTTTCTAATTATTTTATTGGATAGTGTGGTGTTGAAGGATAGGGATAGGGTTCGAAAGGTTTTAATTCGTAACCAGGTTTTGGGGTTTAGAGAAACTGGAATTAAAGAAATATATGGATTAATTCTGGGTAGGGGTGGAAGAATTTTGTTTGGGGAAAAACTTGGAGTTTGAGCATTATTACACTGGATACAAGTTGGGGTTTTCCCTATTTTTTTTATATGATGTTCAGTACTAGTTATGGAAAGAAGTGAGCCCACATTAGTACCTGAATGGTTGAAGAACAGTGGAAGTCTAAGTGGTGGAGGCAACACAGCCCACCAATTTGCGTCGTCGTCATTGCACTCTGGTAATTATCTTGTCATTCCGCTTGATATGTTTTCAAGTATGTAGCTTTAGTTTTTCCTCACCTTATCTCATGAATTTTTGTGTTATTGTTGTCATAGATGATCAAGGCTTATTGAAACCTGGAAGGAATAGGTCATTAGGTAACAGTAGTGATAATGATTTAGGACGTTCGTCTGTTTCTGATCGAACAACTTCCTCTTACTTCCGCCGGACTTCTAGTAGTAATGGTTCTGCTCACTTAAGGTCTTACAGCAGCTTTGGTCGAAGTCATCGTGATAAAGACTGGGATAGGGACATATATGATTTTCGAGATAAAGACAAGTCAGTTTCAGGTGACCATAGGCATCGGGATTATTCTGATCCTTTGGGAAACATTTTACCGAGTAGGTTTGAGAAGGATGGGTTAAGACGCTCACATTCGAGTATTTCTGGGAAGCGTGGTGATTCTTGGCCCAGAAAGATTGCAGCTGACTCGAGCAATGCCAGTAAAAGTAACCATAGCAATGGCAATACTCTGCTTACTGTTGGGGGTTCCGGTGTGCACAAAGCTGCATTTGAAAGGGACTTTCCATCTCTTGGAGCCGAAGAAAGACATTCGGATCCTGAGATAGGAAGAGTCCCGTCTCCTGGATTGACTGCCATTCAGAGCCTACCAATTGGTAATGCATCAGTTATTGGCGGTGATGGGTGGACATCAGCCTTGGCAGAGGTGCCTGTGATAGTTGCGAGCAATGGTACTAGTGCCACATCTGTCCAACAAACAGCTGTTCATGCAAGTTCTGTTTCTGTAGCTTCAAGTGCAACTACTGGTCGCAATATGGCCGAAACTTTGGCCCAGGGTCCTCCTCGTGTTCAGGCTGCTCCTCAGGTTGCTTAATATCTTTTATGTTTTATTTTTATTTCAGCACTTTTCATAGAACATTCATGCTAACATTCAGTCTCTGCTTGTTGTAGTTGTCAGTTGGAACTCAGAGGCTTGAAGAGCTTGCTGTTAAGCAATCCAGGCAGTTAATTCCGGTTACACCTTCCCTGCCTAAGGCCTTGGTAAAAGCTCTTTCTCTTCCTGTTTGCTTTTGAATGTTTTAAGTGTTAGGTCAGTTAAATCTTGCCTTTTGTCTTTTGATAATGAGATTCTCGAGGACCTTTATTTCAACAAGATTGTAATGGACTCTGTGGTTCTTGTCTAACTGTGTCACCAAATTTAGGGGAGTTCTAGCCGTGGATTTGTTATCTGATACTCCTTTGTCAGTAATGAAAAAGAGTTTGGCCTTTTATATGATTGTGTAATTATTTTATCCTATTTGTTACTATCTAAATACTCCATTGTGCTTATTGTCGGTAGGTATGGTGATGATTTTTTAAATCATTTGTACATATTAGCTCATTCCAGTATATTTAATTTGGTACGTGTCTGTGCCATTTTTTTGTCTTACGTGCATAACGTCAAGTATGGACAGTTCGAATACTTAATTCTAACCGTTTTGTTTCATTTATTTGGGTGAGCATTGGATTGTGAGTTCTTCATTAGACACCATGATTTTGGACTGTTACCTTTATGGCTCCAATGTACCGTTTCAGTACTTGATATTTAGTTTAAGTTTAAATGGGGTTGGAATATTAATTGATGGGATATTAATTTTTTCATCGTGCGTTGAGACTGCAGTCAACATCCCTATTCCAAAACTTTTAATTCTTTTATGGAATAGAAAGGTGGTTCTTGTATCTCCTTGGACTTTGTGCGGGGTGCTTTTTGTTGCATACCTGTTACTGATTTGCAGTGGGATTAGACAGCTATTCCTTGTTATTTTCCCTTTATTTTTCATTATATATACTTTATCTCCCTCTTTGATACTCCCTCCGTTTTCAAAATTTAGTCCTCTTTGACCCGGCACACCGTTTAAGAAAAAGTAATTGACTAATAAATATTGGTCAAATGCATGGTTTCCTTTAATGTCCTTGAGCATGTGGCCATAGTTAAAGTAGGTAGAAAAAGAAAGGGTAAAGTGGTAAAAGTGTTTTTCTAAAAGGGAAAGTTTTGAAAGATGACAATTATTTTAGAGTGGACGAAAAAGGAAAGGTGGACGATAATTTGAAAACGGAGGGAGTATAATTTATTATCATTAATTTGTTTTTAAGCAAAAGGAAAAAGTGATGCTGACATGAATTCCATATATTTGGTTCTTTGATTGTTTCTGAAATTGATCAAATCTGTTTCTAGTAATTTTTCCAATCGTATAATCATATTTTACATGTAGAAGTTTCGCTTCTTTACATTTAATGAACTAAACTTATACGGGTATCACGACCTCTTCAAGTAAAGTTACTCCATATTAATTGGGCTCAGAGAGCAAAAGAAGAAAGCAAGACACCCTGAGAAAGAAGTTTTAATTGGAACATCTTTGTCGCATGTTAATTAATTCAAATTTCTGCTATTTAATTGTATGGGGGAGTAGTTTATTTTTATTTTTATGAACAACTTGGTGTGTGTGAACATTTAGTCATTCATTACTTTGAGAAGAGGAAATTTGTATTGCTAAAAGTGCATATGGGCGAATTCTCTATGATAACGCTGGATTGAGTGGACGGAGCTTGTATTTGAAACTATGAATTTGCAGCAACTATTCTTCATTTTCATTGAACGAGACCTTAGTGTTAGGAACATCTTTTCTGGGGTTCATATTGGCATAGAGAAGATAATGCTATTTTACGGTTTCTTCTTGGCAAGGGCACTCATGCAAAGACCTTGAGGTCCTTGGTTCCAATCCCCATACCAACAAGGGATCACACTTTTGAAAACAAATTAGCTTTTCAAGTTATCATTATTGAGTAAAATCATTTCTTATCATTGCAAGAAGTCCATCATAACCTTAATATTTATCAAGGATATTCGATTTTGCTGTCTTGGCAACAGTTGGTTGTGAGTTGTTCAACATTGGATTCAAGTTGTCAATACTGCCAATGCTACTGTTCTTACTGCTTGTGCCGAGTGTCTTTTGGTGGATGAACATGGGTTTGAATTGGCATAGGAAAGCAGGGAGTTTGGTGTAGAATAGAGAAGAGAAGTGGAAGTTAAAGTCTAATTTTTGATTAATGTTTGAGTTCAGCTAGATGGTTACTAGAGAAAGTGAACTCCCAATCAAAGTCAGAAAGAAGAATTCTCATTCATGGATTTGAATGAAAAATTTGGGAGGGAAAAGTGATCTCTGTTCTGGTAAGTCCCCTTCGAGGAATTTCTTGTCGCTGAAGTGCGATTCTTTCTAATGGGCACTGACCCTTGTCTTCAATATCACGAAGAAGGCCTCAGTTGGGATTTCTTTTGAAGCTATGGTGCATAGGACTGAGATCTAAACGAACGGAAGCTTGTAGTCGTCTATCTATCGAGTCTATAACGGAGGTCACTGTGCAGTCGAGTAGTTTGTTAGTCTCGAGCTGAGTTTAGGTACTTTATCTATTTAAAGCTTCTTAGGATCTTGTCTAGCTGGATTTAGCCGAGCTAAAAAATCCACATTAGCCTTTAATTATGGTTAAGGTTGGTCATCCTAGGCTTAGGTTCTTCAGTAGGCTGGATTTTTTTTAAGCCAGAGTTTAGGTTTTTCAATAGGCCATCCTAAGTCATGTGTTTGCTTACGGATCTTAAGGCTTCAGGTAGCTTGACTTGCTTTACAACATAATGATCATCTATTATATGTGGTGCCCAATATACCCATAGCAGAGCAGAAGCCTCTTCTCTTTGGTTGCCATAAATGCAGAAGCCTCTTTCTTGTTGACTTGCTTTACAAGTTCACATTCAGCTATGATGTGTGATGCCCAATGAATCCATGTCAGTGCAGAACACTGTCTTATGGCTCCCATAATGCTTCCACTGCTTGTTATGTTACCAGGAATTTCTCTGAAACTGTATTGGGAGTTTAACAAATATATTTTCCTCAACTTGTATGAGCTTTTTAATGAAAATACGGCTGTTAAACATAAAAGGAATGACATAGTGTTTCAGTGAATTTTTATGGTTGCTGTAGGCTGAATTAACGAATATGTCTTGAAGAATAACAAGGTGATTATTTCACTTGTCGAAGAAACTTGTTGATAATCGAGATGCAGGGGTAATTGATATACCAGCTTTGATCAATGGTTATACATAGGGAAATGGCAGGGATCCCAACTTTTCATCCCAATTTCCCCTCCCAATCTATGTTGTGATGCATGTGATTGGTTAAATTGTGGTCCCACGGGTTAATAATGTGAATTCTAACTCATCGCATGTCTTGCCACAAATTGGGATGAAAATTCTGGGGTAAAAAATCACTTCTCTTTAATTTATTGTTATACTTGTGATGTTCCCCGAAACCAGTTTGGTGCTTATATGGGTGCCCCACCAGTGTAACAATTGTTCGTTGGTTTGTAGTAGGTAATTAATAAGGCAACAATGAAGGTAAATTTGAAGTAAGAAAGGTTGGCGTTATGCTTAAGCTCAAGGTAGTAAGAGAATGGCTAGTTTTATACTAATGGTGGAACATGAGGGGATCTGGGGCTGTTTGTGTTCTTTATACAATTTTCAGCTTGCTTGACCTGAAGTAACTACTATTTCCTATTTAACATCTTGGTGTTTTATATGTAGTATTGGTATCAAACCTGATACAGTCTGGGGATCATATACATTGACATATATTAATGTATGTACTTTGAGTAATTTTAATGATGGAAATACAGATAACTGAGGGGTTTTACCACTTTGGTGCTGCACAATTGTCCTCTTCAAGCTGATCAATTGTCGTAAGCTATTTTTTAAATTGAAGTCATGGGATTGCATTTATTGAATTTGATGAAGAATATTTGGGTGTAACTTGCCAATGTATTTCAATTCTGAGATTGCATTTAAAATAAAAATGAGAATAAAAATAAAAATAAAGCTTTATAACGGTCATGGTTAAAGATAGCTTTTGGGTATGTTCCAGGTCAAGACAATACCTTTTTTGACACCATCTAAATTCAGCATTTCAAGAAACAATTTTATTGGATTGCTCGAAGCAGGAAATTATTTCGTTGGGAAAACGACAAAACGAAAACGGAGGATGAGGATGGGCATTCCGATGAGAATGGATATGGTGACACTATGACAGATAGTGAAGTGACTGAAGTCTAGATTTGAAAGGTGTACTCTCTGAAGTGAAGGAATTCTTCAGACATTTAGTGATCATACCTTTGGATAAAAAAGAAAAAGTTAAAGAGAAGACCTTTAAATGAAGAGGCTGGAGAGTTATGTTAGTGTTGAACCACATGTGTCTCTTTCTCTGTTTATGCGTGTGTGTTTATATATATATATATATATATATATAGAGAGAGAGAGAGAGAGCAGGGGTATTGGTATTTGTAAATTGCACTCCCCGTTTTCTACCCATGAATTCATTGTGTCGATCTGGGGTTGGAGATGAAAGTAATCTCTGAGAAATTTGAGCACAAGCGTAGTTGATACTTTCTCAATTTACTGTTCGGATATCTAGGTGCTTCTAAACCTGGACTTCAAGGAAGGCGAACGATCCTTTACCTTGCTCGTGACCTTTCTTGACCAAGGCTCCCAGCTGCCAACCTTCACTTTCTTGCTGGCTAAGCTGAATATTTGGTCGGGATAGGCAATGATTGACCTGGTCAGGATCTGTTTGGACAATGAGCCCTTTCAACGGCGTTGGCAATTGTTGCGGGTGGGATGTGATTGCTGAGACATAGGGAGAGAAAAAAAATCCGTAACAATACTTATTTAAACCCTATTCTTTCCAGTAGACATTATAACTCCCTAATTATTTTAATATGAAAATTGAGCCTTACATTTGTACATTTGGACAATCTGACTTTTTTGTGAGACCAATCTAAATCTTTTTCTTATTTTACCCTTGCACTGATTATGCTTTGAGCATATAATCATTTAACGGGCCCATTCCTAAGTCCTACCTCAGGGACCACTGGCGTGCATTGTTCTTGATCAACTATGTGCAAAGCTTGAGTACATGGGCTAATGGTATTTAACATGAAAATACAGGGACAATTGGTGCACTTTACATTTTTTTTTCATTCGATATTCTTTCCTTTTGGATTCACTCCTAAAGTTCGTCTCAGCCAAATGTTGTGTGTTACATATGTTTTGTTGTCTCTCAATTGAAAGTCATTTTGAAATAGTACCCATTTTGGTATGCCTACCATTGTATTATTCATCTATATTTATTTATGGTCGTAGTGCATGGAATACAACATTTCTTGTTTCTTTCAATATGGCTATTAAAACTGATTAGATGCTCTTACATATTTGGACTAGCTTAGCGCTCAAATAAGTTTGAGTTTCGCTGGTTGCTTTTTGTGGTTAAATGTGGTTGTCTTGTAATGCACATGAATTCCTTGCACAATTTTTATATGATTAAGATTTTTGTCCAAAAATACTGCTTATGGATTATGTAGCTTTCTGGAGTCATTTAGTATCTTACTTTGGTGTTCAAGATTCATCTTTCCTGTCGTGTAGGCATCATAGGGAAGTGAAATCTAGTGAAGAATTGAAATATTACTTTTAGTAGTTAGTATGATTTTCGTATCAGTCTTGTGTAGTTCGGTTTTGTATACGACCTGTGTACATGGTTACGCCTCCCTTTTGGCGTTATTAAAATATAACCTTACTTATAAAAAAGAAGTAGTTGGTATGATTTTCTTATAGTCATAGACATGTATAGAGTAGTGTCCATTTTTATGCTTGTGGTGTCCTAGATCCTAGGAGGGTGAGTTGAAGCTCATACTAAGAAATATTGTGGTATATTGATGTAGATAGACTCGGGAGTAACATAATTGTGACCAAACTGATTAAGGATGATGACATGGCAAGAATCTCCTGATTATCTACATACCTTTACTATGTCTCATCTTATTTCAATAATGAAGTCGTATGTTTTTAAATATAATTATAATTATTTAACGTGAAATCCTTGAGATAGATCAATAGACAAATTAGGGGACTTCGAGCTGTCATTCTCCTTTTTTTTTTCCAGGGCTTTTGGTGGGGGGGATGGGTAATACTTTCGTAAGCATGAAATCTATGAAATTTTGATTGAACACGACTCTTCTTACATGTTCTAGCACTCAAGCTAGAGCTTATTTCAAGTGGCCAAATAAGGGATTAAATGTACGAGATTTCATAAGTCATAAAAAGATGGCTTGGCCATGTCTTCTGTGTGCCAGTGACTACAATATAACAAGCAACTCTAACCACATGAACTGTGTACCAGCTACATGTCTATGTTATTAAAAATTTACTCTAACTATTCTTACATGTTTTAGCACTCAAGCTAGAGCTTATTTCAGGTGGCAAAATAAGGGATTAATTTCATAAGAATCATAAAAAGATGGCTTGGCCATGTCTTCTGTATGCCAGTGACTAAAATATGACAAGCAACTCTAACCACATGAACAGTGTTCCAGCTACATGTCCATGTTATTAAAAATTTAGGATTGTTCGTGTAAATAACTTTTACAAGGCTGTGTTTTTGTTTGGAGTGAGTCTATGGGTACCCAAAGTCTATCAAAGTTATAACACCAAATGAGGTGTCATCTGCTGTGGTGCGAAAAACAAAGTAGAAAATCAAAATTAATGCACACATTATAGCTGCCCATAGTGACACCTCATTTGGTGCACAAAAATTGGTACTCTTTAGATACCCATAGCGTTACTCTTTTGTTTATGGGAGTGCGTCGATCCTATTAGTTGGAGCACAATATTGTAATGTTTGATCCCACACCTTTTTCATGACACAACTCTGTCTTTTTGGCTAATTCTTTCAATTTCTCTTACAGACCTTGAATCCTTCCGATAAACCAAAACTGAAGGTTGGGCAGCAGCATCAGAATTCTCACCTTGTTAATCACTCCCCTCGTGGTGGACCTGTGAAATCTGAAGTTTCAAAGACATCCAGTTTGGGAAAGCTTCATGTACTCAAACCATCACGAGAGCGGAATGGCATTTCTCCCACGGCCAAGGACAGCTTGAGCCCAACAAGCAACAGTAGCAAGTTACCGAATAGCCCACTTGCCGTTGCTTCCTCTGTGGTTGGATCTGCCCCATTGAGAAACCCTAGTAGCAATCCAGTTGCTGGTGTGGAGCGGAAGCCTTCTGGGGTGATTTTGGAGAAGAGGCCCACAGTTCAAGCTCAGAGTCGCAATGACTTCTTTAACTCTATGAGGAAGAAATTTATGTCCAACTCTTCTGCCATACCTGATTCTGGCTCTTCTGTGCTAACTTGTGTCTTGGATAAGCCCAGTGAAGTAGGAACTGTTGTGCCTGTTTCTCATGGTAGAGATGAAGCATTGGTGGATGGGTCTGGTGGGGACCTCCGATTTAGTGCAAATAAGGATGACTCTACCTGCAATGGGGAGGCTTGTGATGGACTTGAACAATGCCTTAATAACGGAAAGAACCATCCTCGGTACTCTGAGGAGGAAGAGGCTGCATTTTTACGCTCGCTTGGCTGGGAAGAAAATGCTGGAGAGGATGAAGGCCTTACAGAGGAGGAGATCAATGCTTTCTACAGGGATATAAGTAAAGTAAGCTGCTGTCATTTATTTATTTATTTTTGATAGGTAAGTGTTTCCCCTTGGTGGTATGGGGATTGGAATCAAGGACCTCAAGGTCATTGCTTGAGTACCCTTGCCATCTCTCCCACCCCTTGGGGTCGTCATTAAAACATCTATACTTAAATGGTTGAAATCGAATATCATAAAAGAAGCCACCCTTGTAAAAAGTTTCAGGATTATGGTCTTTGATTTCCACCTGAATAAGATGTAGGCTTTCCATTTACTTCAAACAACTATTGGACAAGTAGGTGAACTTATTCAGTTGATTTTAATGAGTAAATATGTTGAACCCAAGTCATTTTTCATTTTGTTTTTTTGTATACACGATACTTGTCAGAGAAGCTGTTTATCTTTGATCACTTTTTGACATGGTGTGCTTGTTTTTGTGCAGTATGCGAATTCAAAGCCATCCTCGAAGATTTTTCAAGGAGCACTACCAAAGTTTTCCGATGCTCTTAACTCGGTCATTGGTGGCATTTCGTCTGACTCTAAGCTGGAATCTTGATTTATCTCAGACCTCTCATTGGGTTTGACAAGTACTAAATTTGCTGGCAGAAAGGTTTTCCTTTTGTTTATTTTTATTATTTTTTGTTTCTTCTATTGACATGGAGATGGAAATCCGAGAAGCCAAGTAGGTGTCAAGACTAGAGAAGGGTTGTGAAGTTTTGAAATCCTTGCACTTTAGGGGAAGTGAATAGGAATAAGAATGTATGGTCCGACAATCCCCGGTTTGGCTTGTGGTTTTGAGGTGCCCACTTCTTGACTTGTGGATTTTTCTGAGGTTCAAAGGTTCAAAGGTTGATATAAAGAGAATAGGAATAGGATTTTATGGAAGCTGCTCAGGGAAATTGCTTGCTGTGCAAAAAATCTGGGTTTTTGTCAGTTTTGGGGTTGTTTTTTTTTGAGGGGCTCAATTGAACAAAAATAGCTTATGGTTTATTAGTCATTTTAAAAAAAAGGAAAGAAGCAAGAAATTTACTTAATCTGGTGTTGTTCATTCTCTTTCTTTTATGTCCTCTGTACTTTGCTTAAGTTGCAATAATTTGTGAATATCCCTGTGGCTTAACGATGTGATATATCAGTGTTTGGTCAATTGATACAACTTTGGCTGAATCGGACTTGAAACAAGATGAAATTAATTTTGTTGGTAGCAGCTTACATGCATTTTGTCCATGTCTAGAGAATGTTTTGGATATCTGCATCCATTTAAAAAGTGAAATTAATTCTGTTGTCTTTCTCCCAGTCCCCTAGAGTTAGGCTGGCTGTCTGCCTCTGCTTAGTTAGTTGTTCGCCCACAGTCACAGAGCGTTGCCTATTTCATGTATGACATTGGATTTGACTATTTGAACGACAACTAGTTGTATGAGAATTTGTTCTGTAGGTACCAGGTACCAGGTACCCGAGTTAGCAACATTTCTTTTTGGGAGGTTGACACTTGATTATTCGTTTTAATCAATTGATAATTTTTGTTAAATTTTCTTTTGCTCTTAAAAACTCTACATACCTACATATATTCACAGCATTTAAGCGTGTTTGGTTTACATTATGTATCTTACATTTTATTTAGAATGTACATATCTTGTTAGAATATTGGCCCTTTAGATGTTGAGTAGGTCTCCTTTAAGATCGTTTTACGGATCTTAATTCGTAAGGCGGAGTTCTATTCTCTCACATCTCAATCTATTAACACACGGTGGGTCGGATAAAGAGTATCCATCTTACCTAAAAATATCCGTAAGATCGTTTTACACAAGTATTTGCTCAGATGTTTGTTGTAAACTACGAAGTCCCAGAATTGGTTTATTGTACTTTTTTTGTGTGGATTTTTAATGAATAGCATTCGTAAAGAAATAGTCTTATACCTTGATTTTTTATAAAGTAATCTTTTAAAAAAAAAAATGTATAGAACAATTTATCTTTTTAAAAATATGTATAAAACAATTCAAGGGCAGTAACAACTAACAATCAATGTTCTAAAAATTTAGAGGCACTAGCCTGGTCCCTGCCACAGCGCCTAGGAATCAAGCCAACTAAGTTTATTGAATTTTTAAAAAATGATATGATAAAAAACAATATAAAATAAGATAATTTATGTACTTTAGTAATTTTTAAATGTTGTGGAGTATTATGTTTATCTGAACTTTGGAATATCATTGAATTGCTGATTTTACTTTTAATTTTTAGTTTTGTGATGTAACGAGTATTTTTATAATAATTGATGTTTTTTACGATTAAGTACATTTAAATGTTTAATGCTTCTTAATTAGGTCATATGAAGAAAAAAATCAAAAATAAGGTAATAATGTCTTAATTATTTGCTCTATCCAGGCTTTGCCTACGCGATGTTTAGAGCATTTCTAATACTAATCTGGATGCGAAAAAAATTAGATGGTATCTAGGATTTACACCCTTTGTAAAAGAAACAAATTTCTCGAATGAAAATATGGATAATGAGTGAACATAATGTGACAATCAAATTTGTTCATATTGTAGATGATAATATTAAAATTTCACATTTTACCTGAGGGTGTGGATACCTCTTAGTCATTTATTTTTATTTTTTAAAAAACTCTTTTTATTGGTTGTTCTCTTTTATTTTATTTTTTATTTGTTTTGTCAAATATTATTTTAGTAGTGAGATGCATGCCACATAAGATTAAATCCACATTTGTATTAAAGAGATCCATTTTGATTGAATATGAATGAAGATAGAAAAATTGACACATATGATTAAGGGTGTTAATTATTCACGAATACCAATGATCAAATCCATAGTTCCATTGGTGATGCCCTTAGGCGCGCTAGGGACTGATTTGCCTAATAATTTTTTAGAACATTGCTAACAAGCATGCAAAACTACAAGTTTAGAAAATTTAACTTGTCAAATGAGTTTAATTTATATATTTATTTTTGTAAGAAAGGATGGCAACCAATTTTTATATATTTATTGGGAAAGGCCTAAAAGATTGATAAGACTCTTTTTTAACAATAGACAGAACACAAGTTTCAACTTAGAATATACCTCAAACCAACTAACTAACCAACAACTCGGGTGATCACACCAATACTTTGGGTGACTATGCTAACAATCTACGTAATGGACAAGTGTAAGTCCGTATTAAGGCTTGAATAGCCTTTAAAACTTTTAGTGGTTGATTTGAAAATCCTATAATATTGGCAATGAAAACTTGATCTTGTCGATCAAGCGAAGAGATGGTGGACACTTTTGAAATTCCCTAAGCAAGTGAGTTGGTCATTTTTATTTGTTTTGAGGTATGATCACTAAATAAAGAGAAGAAATTCGAACACAAGTTAACTAAACAAGTAAGAGTGAAGCCGACACTTAATCGCTTAAGAACTTATTAAGTGTTAAGTTGATATACGAAATAGACAATTCTTGAAGTGGTTCACGATAAAGCTACGTCCACTACCAAGTTGGTCGACTTGGATTTTTGAAGTGCACTAATTTTATTAAAAAATCTAATTGATCTCTAATGGATCAGTGTACAACAAAAGACCGGTGTTTGGGAGAATGATTGAGAAACAATCAAACTCGTGAGACAAATTGACTGAGTTCGAAATAATTTGAAATGAAGTACTCAGTGTTTTGCCTAAACAATAACTAGAAAGAAATTTTTCAATGACAGGTATCTAGCTAAAGTTTTCTGAAGACGAAGACTGAGAGTTTGTGAGTGGAAAGTTTCTTGACTTGAAAAATTCTTCAGATCATCTTTTTTCACCAGTGCTTCCAATGGGTATATATAGATAGTCTGAGTGAGCAACCCGTTAGGAACACATTTGAATTTTGAAAATGTGTTATGACAGATGTAAGATCGCAAAGGATCTTGGGAGATATTATATGGCAGGACATCTATCACAAACACAAAGTAGGAAAGAGTTAGTACTAGAGAATGTTTAAACAAATAAGGAAAAGATAAACTCATTTCATAGCAACGTATTGATCACCAAGAGACAAAATAATAACCAGCTGACCAAATTTAAGCTGCTTGTCCTGGCTGACAATCAAGTGAAATGTTTTTAAGCAAATCCTTTAAATTTAAAGATTCAACAACAAGAGTCAAGGTGTAAGTGATGACAAAGATATCTAAGCTTGAAGTTCTTCTGGGAATATATTTGATAAGTGTATTTTGGGTATCTATCTAGTTCTTAAGCCTTTGATGTGACCGAGAACTGAAAGAGAAAGCACCGTTAGGAAGTTGGGAGGTTGTCTCAGCTAAAGCCCTCCGGTGTGAGAGTCAATAACAGGGTAATAGTAGTGACCGGTGCCAGGTGTTCCCTGTAACTTTCGATGGAAACTTGTATTGAGATTGTGTGTTGTGTGCTTGAGAGTGTGTGAGAGAGAGTACCTTTTTCAAGGTGGTGGGAGTTTCCTTTTATAGACCTTGTCTTAAGTCTCAAGTCAGAGTGGGTGGTTTGGATGTGAGGACCTGTTGTTGGTCGACTAGTTGGCGGTCCCTCTATTGACTGGTATATTTTAGCGTGTAGTAGTTACGACTGTTTGAATGGCGTACCCACATCCTTTGAACTTGGAGTCGACACCTGCCACTACGTATAATGTTGATGTCTTTGAAGAGTTCGTTCGCCGAGCATGGTCGTTCTTCGGCTAGATGGTCGGCCGTGCTCGGCCTACCGAGGGTCCTCGGTTAGCTCGTACGTGGTCGCTTGTCAAAGTATTGTTGGGTGGTGGGCCCCTTCCAGGTCGCATTGATGGCCACGTGTCCCTCTCACGTGGGAGGTTTCAGTTCGGGCCCCTTTAGTAGCCTCCCGACTTCCCAAGCGCGAGGATTTATCCTTAGGTTGGAGAGTGTAGCTCTATTCGTCTTCGTCTTGTCGCCGAGCGTTATCGTCTCCTCGGATTATTCGACCATACCGATCATCGGTTAGGATATATGGACTTCGAGCATGGGTGTTTCTTGAACACTTAGTCTTCATTTAAGCGATCTGGTCAACCGAGGGTGATCTTCGTGGAGTCCCCGAGCTTGTGATCGATTTTGCATGGGGAACTAATGCGCTGTTTTCCATTAATAGCGTGGTTATCGAACCGTCATTAGTGTGTCAAATCACTTGGTTTTCATGATTATTGCACCGTCTCTTAGGCATCGAAACGACGTCGCCCTTGCTAGTCTTTGACACGCGTCGTTCGGCAACCGGTTAGGTAAGGTCCGTGTGTTTTCTAGTCTGGTTGACCCGACGTCTTTGGGTCATATAAAGGGTGTCTTTTTCGGCTTTCCCTATACGTTTCTGCAACTTTTCAAGTTTTTCCCTCCTAAACGTGCTTTGAGGGCGAATTTTTCCTCCTGTATTATTTTTTCCATTTCTTGCTTCCTCAAGCCGTTTTTTCCTCTTGCAACTTAGTATCCCAGGTTCGACTTCTACTTCTGGTTCTATTGTGGTCATTTTTCGGTGTTTTTGAGTTGATTTGAGTGCGTCCTAGATATGTTTTCCTTTCCGGCGAGTTAGTTGTCGTTTTCTGCTGTTCTGGTGTTAACTCCGATGACCGTCTTTTTCAGATCCTTGGTTTTACTTACTCTCATCCTAAACGCGCCTCTTTCTCTCAGGTACTTGCCTTTTCGCTCATTGCTCTTACTTTTCTAGGCTAGGTTTCATGAGACCTGTTCTTGACTTCACGCTGAGCGAGTGTTCCTCTACTTCGACTTCTTCTTTGGATAGTTTTGCTACTGTTTTGCGGTTGGGGACGAGGACAAAAAATGTGAGTCTGGATCTAGTGTACGCTCGGTCTCCTACTAGTCGAAGGGTATATTTTCAGGATGATGGGGCTTGGGAGATCGTTCTACCTAGCCGAGCAAAGACCCATTTGCTGGGAAGGGGTATGACTTGAAGGGTTTTTCTGCTCTATCCGATGATGATTACGTGACCAGAGATCTCCCCCCTAGCATTGCTATGTTAGTTTGTAGGGATAAGGATTATGCCCTTGGATGTTTGTTTAATCAATATTTCCGGGAGGCCGTCGCCGACGAAGTTGTTGATGCCAATAAGGATTTGGCGAGCAAGAAAATAGGGGAGGCCTCTTCTGTTGCTGCCTAGGTCGAGGACGGCTCCAATGGTGCGAGCATGCAAATCGATAAAGGAAAATTGAAGTTGGTGGTCCTTGGCAAGGTGGAGATTGATGCAGGTTTGAAACCATCTCGTCGGATATTTAAGGAATGGAGGAATAGTATGTGTTTAGAGGATTTGATCGCATGGGATGAGAAATATAATCATAGTCGAAAAAGATTCAGAGGATTAGTTCCCCATGATTCACTTGATTTGGATGAGCTCCGGAGTCGTCGTGACAATGTATGATTCTACATGACGTTTTTCGAAGTGGGGCTTCACTTGCCACTTGATCCCCTAGTTTGTGATCTTCTCGAAAAGACTGGTGCCCATCCTTTAGATCTTTCTCTTAACCTTCTGAGAAACTTGGTGTCCTTCATTGCCTATGTTCGGGTGCTCGGTTTTGAGCCGACCTTACCTCTTTTCAAAACCTATTTTAACGTGACCAAATCGTTAAAGCGACTTGAATGCAAACATCACAACAGAGGTATTATTTTGTTCGCCAAACCGCCAGGCAAGACGGTTCATTGGGATGAGAAGGTGTTTTTGGTTGAGAGTCAAGTGGGGTGGAATTTTCCTGTTCCCCGTAATTCGGCTTTCGAGGTAAAGAGTCTTCCTCCAGCCGAGGCTTTAGATGAATATGAGGAGTCAACGAGGATGGCCCTCGAATCTTTTTTAGGGGTACGTGGGGTTGAGGGTGCTTGGGTTTTTCGTTGGAGCTCGGTCCAGGAAGACGAGGTATTGTTAAGGATGGTCGGTATGTTTACCAAAAAGATAGATGGTGTCAATCTTCGGTATGAAGTCTCCGAGTATGTTGTATATCTGGGGTGGTCGGTTCATGAGAAAAAATTGTTTAAGCAGGATTGTCCTCGATGCCACGGTTTGCTCAGTGATGGTGGGTGCGAAAGTACATTTTACTATTGTTTATGGTTATACTTGCTTCATGTATTGCTCTTCTCTTCTTTTCACATGTGATTTTGACTTGTTTGTTTTGTTATTTTCAGCCATGTTGGATCTGAATCAAGTCCCTGGTAGGATTACGAGGCAAACTAATAAGTGTTGCTCGCCACACCGTTCTAAAGGAAGCAGCTGTCGACCCTGAGAAGGCCTATGCATTGCTCACCAATGTACCAGCTGCCGGGAGTTCGTCCCTGACCACTACGGCACCTCCCGGAAGGTCGTCCCCAAGGTTGTCGTTACTCCCAAGGCGAAGTCTTCTGTCCCTATTCTTGCGAAGAGAGCTCCTTCCATTGTGGGTGCTTCTGCCTCAGTTGAAAGCGCTCCAGTTCCTCCTCATGCTGCTCGGAAACGATTGATTGATGAGGTTTTCGAGGAATCTGAGTGAAGCCTTGAGGTCATTTCTGTTAGCTCCCCGGCCTTAAAGAAAACAAAGACGACTATTGTTTCGTCTTCACTGAATGAGGAGACTGTGCCTTGGCTTAATGGATGATTTCTCCCTCCCAACATCTAGGGTGGACCGACATCCAGCTCGGTTTGGACATTGGGGATGTCCATGTTTTCCAAAATATGGTTGTCACCAAGTGTGATGGCCCCATTGCCGTGGCCGGACAAGGGATAATAGTTAGGGCTCAGGTGAGGGATCTTGTTGGAGTAGCTAACTCCTTGCCCGCTTCCGAGGCGATGGGCCGAATGGGACTTTTGCGTAAGTGAGGTAGATATCCCTTCTTTTTTCTTATTATTTCTTTGGGGCATAAAATTCTGATTTCTCATGTGTTCTCTTATTTTCTGTAGCTATGCTCCTTTGTCGGTTCCTTGGGTGCTCGCACTTGTTGAGTTGAGCTTGATTTGAAAAAGTTGAAGATCCAGGTTCGGGCCGATCAGGATGAGATCAAGGTTCTCAAAGCTCGACTCGAGTCTCTGGAAAACGATCAAGCGAATAGGACTGCTGAGTTGGCCGAATAACTTCTACAAAGATCATTGCCTTGGAGATGGAGAAGGAGCAGGTCGAGCGGTGAGCTAATGAAGCCGAGCTGAGCAAGTTCCTTGGTTGAGAAAGAGAAAGAAGAGTCTTTGACTCAGGTTAGCGAGTTGGAGCTACGAGTTGCGGAGGTGATGGCGTTGACCTTTGAGGACTTTAAGAAGACCGACAAATTTGTCAACGAGGTCATCCCCTATTTTGATCGCGGTGTCCGCCATGTCCTTTGATTGGCTACTTCCTCCGAGCTTACTCTCGGGGACTGTGGTCGATTGGGGTGGAGAGGCTGAGAGGGAGGGGCACGAGATGGTCCCTTTCCAAGGAGATTAGCTTGAGATGATTAAAAGGAAAGATTTAAACGCCGCACTCGAAGAGTGGGTGCCCCTACCCCTTGGGATCAGAATGTCGTCTTTTTGATTAATACCTTGAATCGTGGTGAAGATGTGGACTTTGACCCAGGGCTCCAATTGAGGCAATTTATGGGCGAGTAGTCTAACCACGATCAATTTGTCGAGGACTCTTTTGACGCCGAGCAACATGGTCTACCTTCCCCTGCTCGGGGCACCAATGTCTAGGATCCCCCTCCTGTTTGAAGAATCATAATCCTTCCTCGCTCTATCGAGTTGATTGGGCGTGTGTGCCCGTGATTTCAAAACAATTTTACTTTTGTTAAGTGTAATTGTTAACAATTTCCTATTTTCGCCCGTTGATAGATGTGTTTTATACGCATCTATTGTGTATATATTCCTACTTAGATTGTGCTTTTATGCGAGTTTCCGAAGCTTTTGATATGAGTTTTAGTGTTTTATGAGTTTCAGGCTAAAGTTGAGGAAAAAGATGTATTTCAGGCCATTTTGCAGTTATATGAAGTTTCCAAGGGCTTAAGTACAATTCTGCTAAAGAAGGATCAAAAGGGCTAAAAGATTGTTCAGAAGGCTAAGCGCTTGCTCAGCAGGAGGTTGAGCGAGTGCAGCAAGAATTGAGTGAGCCCGAGCGATCGCAGGCATGGGTTGAGCGACCGCTCAACCCCGATTTTCAGCAAGGGCAGATTTTGCCTTTTCTCCAAAACCCTAGCTAGTATAAATAAAACCCTACCTCTACAAACTTTGTATCATCCGTTTTTAGGTCAAATTAGGCTGCTCTTGAGCACTCTCAAGAGGCAAAAATACTTTGTAATTTAGTTTTACTTTCAATTATTGAAGATTGAAGATGATCAAATCCATTCATATGTTGTGTTCATTATCTATGATGAACTAACTTCACCATCCTAGGTATTGGAGGTAACTTTGTATCGAATTTTATGTGTTAAATATAATTTCATTCTATCAACTTATTGTTTATCATATTAGATTATAATTGGTTTATATTGAAATTATCGCATAATGACTACGTTAATGAATGTGTAAGCTCGTGGGTATGATGAAATGCACCATCTAATGCATAAGTCATACATTGGCCAACCTAATTGATAAATAGGTCTCTCTGATTCCCGACCGTAGGCTAAGGAGTAGATCTAGGTTCGTATTGTATGGTGAAATGCAATATGGAGTACCATAGAGTCCGTTCCTCCATGCTTTAATTCCTATGGAACTTAATGGACTCTTAATTATTGTGTGGACAATGAAAGCACAGCCAAAGCGGAGTACTACGGATTGCAATCCTCGACCGTAAGTCCCAATCCTTTACCTAGCGATAGAACCCATAATTAATAGATATATTTAGATCAATACACATAAAAGGAGATACAAGTAAATCCCAATACCTAGACTTTTCTCATCCATAAAACCTTCATAAATTCAGTCTTCTGCAAGTAGTTAATTTTAGATTCCTTTCATTTAATTTAGTATTAAATTTTGATTCAAAAACAAAACCACTCTTTTAGTTTATTGCAATTATTTTAATTAGTTTAGATTAAATCCTTTTTAATTCATTCTCCCTGAGGTTCGATCCTTGCTAATATATATATTCTATAATAGTCTTGTGCACTTGCAAGGTAATATTTAAGACACATCAAGTTTTTGGCGCCGTTGCCGTGGAGGATTTTAATTAAAAAGTTTTTAAATATTTTCTATTTTCTCAATATATAAAATTAAAAAATAGATAAAATCAAAAACAAAAAAATATTTTTATTTGTTTACTTGCTTTTAAATTATTCCTGTTTTGTAGTTGATTGTGCATTGCATTCACGGTCGACGGTCGTTGAATCCCATACTGGCGGATTTTAACGACAACATCAATAATTTAGGAAGGAATCCTCAGTTTAATAATCCAATGGCTGATAATCAAAGAAATCAATGAGTAGATCCAGTTGCTCCTGGTGAAGCAGTTGTGGCTGCAAGGGACGAGATGCAAGCTCCTAGGACGATGCGAGACTACAATCGCTCTAATATAGATTTTTCACCGTCATGTTTAATCTTGCCTGATAGAGTTAAAATTTTGAACTTAAGGGACATTTTTACAATATGTTCCCAATTTTCCATGGTTTGCCTACATAAGATGCAATCTCCTTTATGCAAGATTTTGGTCATTTAGTTGAAACTTTACCCTAAAGGAGGATTGACCGACGAAGAATTTAAGTTGCGTTTTCTGTAGTGTACTTTAAAAGATAATGCTAAAAAATGGTTCATGACCTTAGTACCTAGGAGCATATCTACATGGAGAAAGTTATATGATGCATTTATTGCTAAATTCTATCAACAAGCTTCTCTTTCTAGTCATAGAAGGAAAATCATGTGTTTTGTAATAGAGCAAGGTGAAACTTTTCATGAAGCTTGAGACCATTTTAAATCTTTATTAATAAAATGTCCCATCATAACTTTTCGCAAGATATTCTAATAACTCAATTCTATGACTCACTCTTAATGCACCAACAGAATATGGTAGATAGTGCTGCAGGAGTGTCGATCCACGGATTAACCCCTGATTAAGCTTATGAACTATTCGAGATGATAGGATCTAATTCAAGACAAAAGAGTGTGAGAGGAAAGGCTAAGACGGTATATGCGTTAAATTCAAATGTTGATGAATCCAATTCATTAGCATTAGCTAATGCTAAAATCGAAGCTTATGAAGCCATGATGGTTGCGGCCAATTTAAATTTTCCTATTGATCCGAATTCTAATTATGTTAACAATTCTTTTGCTACTAATGGTTGCACCTCCAGTGGAAATATGCCTGCTTTTCATAGGAACATGTAAATTCATTGAACTCATACCTGCCACGTCAAAGGAATGACCATTTTTCCAATACATATAATCCTGGATGGAGGAATCATCCAAACTTCAGTTGGGGAGGGAACAAGCCTTTACAACCTCAACCACAACAACCACAAGGATTTGGACAAGGGAATCAGAATCATAATTTTGGAAATCCTATACAGAATTCTCAACAAAAAGAAACCGAAATTCGTGTACAAAAATTGGAAGAAGGCTTACTTGTCGTAAATTCTATTTTACAAAAGATGATGACAATGCAATGACAAATGAGTGATGATATCAAGGAAATGAAGGGACGTGACTATGGGAAGTTCTCAAGTCAAAATGAGCAAGCTAAAGCAATTACTACTTTGCAAAGTGGTAAAATTATTGGTGAAGACGTAAGTGCACCTATTCCTTCTATGTCTTTTGAAAAGGTAAATGATGAAAAAGATAACAAGCAAAATGAAAGTGCTGAGAAAGAAAAAGAAAAACCGATTTTTCCAGACATAAAGGAACCTTATGTTGCACCTCCTGCTTATGTGCCCCCTATCCCATTTCTGGTCGTTTGATGCAGTTTAAGGCTAATAGACAGTTTTGAAATTTATAATTTGCTATCCAAGGTGAACATAAATTTACCTTTATTGAATGTGATTAAAATTATTCTTGCTTATGCAAAGTTTTTCAAAGAATTAAGTTCTAGAAAACAAAAATTCGATAGATGAAAAAGTGATTATGTCAGAAAATGTTAGTGCTTTCTTCAACAAAATCTCCTCCAAAATTAAAAGATCCTGGTAGTTTTAATATGGATATTACTTTAGGAAATTCAAAGAAAATCAAAGCGATGTTGGATCTTGGTGTGAGTATTAATTTGATGCCCTTTTCGGTATATAAACAATTAGGATTAGGAGAATTAAAACCTAATTCAATAACATTGCAACTAGCAGATCGATCAGTTAATCACCCTTTAGGAATTGTGGAAGATATTTTGGTCCAAGTAGAAAAACTAATTATGCCAGTAAACTTTGTGGTTCTTGAAATGGAAAATAGAGCTAGTGTTAAAGAAGAATCACCTCCTCTTCTTCTTGGAAGACCATTTATGGCTACAGCCAATACAGTGATCAATGTTAAGAATGGAAAATTGTCCATGACTGCTATGGGAGAAACAGTTGAAATTTCTGTCTTCAATGCTTTGAAGCAGCCGGATGATATGAGTGACTGTTTCTATGTTGATGAAATAGAAAACATAGTGGCTAAAAATTTAGTGCAAGAAGTGAAAAAAGACAAATTGGAAGAATTCCTAACTAATGAAGATAAAAGTGAAAAAAAAAAGAGAAAGAAGACGATAAAAGTGAAAATAATGAAGTTAGTGAATTGACAAAACAATTTGAGGGAAAAGAAGAAATAGGAATGAAGAAACTAGTTCGTGAACCCTTAGGAAATTTTAATGAGAAGTTAGTCCCTTCTATTGAATCTCCTCTTGTTTTAGAATTAAAACCTTTACCTGATCATTTAAATTATGTATTTTTAGGCAAAAATGAGACCTTGCCTTTGATTATTTCTTCAAAACTGGCTGAAGAGCAAGAAGAAAAATTGATAAGAATTTTGCAAGAACATAAAGAAGCTATAGGATGGACCTTAGCTGATTTGAATGGTATAAGTCCTACAAAGTGTATGCATAGAATCCACCTTAAAGAAGATGCTAAACCTTCTAGAGAGCATCAAAGGCGTTTGAATCCTAACATGGAGGAAGCCGTAAGAAAGGAAGTTCTTAAACTTCTAGATGCGGGTATTATTTACCCCATCTCTGATAGCAAATGAGTTAGCCCTGTTCAAATAGTTCCAAAGAAATCTGGAATCACAGTGATTAAAAATGATAAAGATGAGTTAGTACCCACTAGGACTGTTACAAGTTATAGGATGTGTATTGATTTGAGAAAACTTAATGCTACAACTAAGAAAGACCACTTTCCATTACCATTCATAGAGCAAATCTTAGACAGATTAGCTGGTTACGAGTTTTATTGCTTTTTAGATGGATTTTCTGGGTATAACCAAATTCCAATTGCCCTAGAAGATCAAGAAAAGACAACCTTCACATGCCCCTTTGGCACTTTTGCGTATAGAAGGATGCCTTTTGGTTTATGTAATGCTCCAGCTACTTTCCAAAGATACATGATCTCCATTTTCTCTGATTTAATCGAAAAGTGTGTGGAGGTATTTATGGATGATTTTTCTGTCTATGGAGACTCTTTCGATACATGCTTAAATAATTTGACTTTAGTACTTAAACAATGCCGGGAATCTAATCTGACCCTTAGTTGGGAAAAACTTCATTTAATTGTCAACCAATGAATTGTTTTAGGACATATTGTGTCAAAGAGAGGAATTGAGGTTGATCCAGCTAAAGTAGAAGTTATTTATAAGTGGGATTTTCTGGTATTTCTACGCGGGGAAGAAGAGGCATCCGCCTTTTCATGTGCTTGATATTTCAATTTTCCAGCAAGGCTATTTGCGTAGCCTCTGTATTTTCTTGTGATCAAACAAAACTAGCAGTGAGTGGTCGGAGCCCGAAACCAGGATACCTAGCAGGATTGGGGAGGAGTAGTGGGGGCTCCTGGCGCCACCCATAGGAGAAGTGGGCACCGCGCCAGGAAGGAGTATGGGTGGCACCCAGGCTTTTTCCTGTGCAGTCCCTATTCATGCACTGTGCTTAGAATTCGTCCGCTTCTTCAATTTTTTAGTATAAATGGAAGCCGAGGCAGCGCTCATTTCATCATCAACCTGCTTTATTTCCTTCTGCTCAAGCCTTTTGATTTCCCTTTTTGCTTAATCTCCTATTCTTTTTGTCAGATAAAATTTGCTTTTATCTAGAGATGGCCACTCCAGCTCATACGGCTTTAGAGATAGAAATTTACGAGAATGCTTTGGACTTTTGGGTCCTTTCTTTGCGGTCAGATGAGCGAGAATGGTTTGAGCATATATACTAGTACCGGTGCTTGCTGTCATGGCGGACCCTTTATATTAACTGGGATATGCTGCGGGAAGCCTCCATGTTCTGGTCGCCTAAGAGCCACCTTTTCAATTTTTGCATGAATGAGATGTGTCCCACTTTCGAGGAATTTTGCGCCATGGTGGGGATGCCAACCACTGGACCTATCGATGTGTCTTCTGCACTGAGGCGTCTTTATATAGCAATAAGGGAGTTGTTCGACACGACTGGCAAGGCTACTCCGGGTTTTTACAACGGAGTAAACTTTAACTTGACCGTCCTTCCCGGTGCTTATACGGAGTACAGGGAAGATGACCCAATTTATTTGCGGCGTCGGTTAGCTTCTCTTTTTCTCTGCCTCATGGGACGGTACCTTCTGGTGGGCCGACTCGGATATATAGATGTGCGGGTCGTTGACCCGGTGTTGTAGGCTCGGGATCGTTGGGTAAATATCATCCCGGTGATTATGGCTGAAACCTTGTCTGCATGGATGCCTTTGCGACTGGTGATGAGTTGTTTCCTCCGGTAGCCCTCTTTTGATTCACATGTGGCTAGAGGAACATTTTAACTGGGTGATGGGCCCAGTGTTGATGAGAGCAATGTATGATCCGGGGCTCTATGGCTCTCGTGACCATTATCACGCATCTAATTTTTCGTAGTCTAATGGATTCGAGTATTTTCAAGCATTGGCTTCATGGAAATCATATGGGTTGTCAGCCACTGGCAGATCCGTAACTTCTTTATGTATAACGGGGTCTATGCCCAGGTTATTCTGCCGGGTCTTGAGCACACCTCATTTTATTTGACGTACAGGGTCCTTCGTCAGTTCAGCATGGAGCAAGTTATCCCAGATGTGAGCCGTCCTCTTGCTGAAGAGCTGGAGATAGATAAGGACGTAGGCACCCTTATCCGCAACATATGGCAACTTGATTTTGATTCGCGGGAAGCAGCTTATGCCTATTCTGAATATATGCTTCTGTCTCATGAATATTTGTCATGGGTGCTAGTGACTGCTGAGGGGCATTCTCGCATCATTAGGCATGCATTGAGGCAAATGCTGGGCCGACGTTTGAGCAGTGGCTTGGATGCTCACCTGATGGAGATAGGCGAGGATTTGGAAAGCTCAGGGCTAGTTGTCCCTCGTGCTCGCAGAGGATTTCAAAGTGTGCATGGCCTTGGTGCCCTGATGGCTCTCGATCCAAATGAGGCAGGCCCAGAGTGCGCCCCGCTCGAGTAATACAAGTCGGCGAGCAATCCCGGCAGCTAGTGAGGATGTTCCTCAGCCGGGCTAAGCACGCCCATAGGGATGATGGCGCTGGCCCAAGTCGTCCGGCTGTTTATGACAATGGGGACGCTGGTGATGAAGAAGATGAGGACACTTCTGGAGGTTTTCACGCTGGTGAGACTGGATCCTCTTTTGTGCATTGCAGAAGTATATGATCCCGGCTGGGCGGACGTCGCAGACGCTAATGGACCGCTTCGGGGCTAAGCTGTAATAAAAGGATAGTTGGGGGAACAGGGGGTATATAGGTAGCAAGTAGCAATGGACAAAATGTACAGGCATAAATGCATAATCTTAAATGTCTTAGGTAATTATTCCTGAGTTGCACCATATGACTTGTTTTATATTATATTTTGATGTTTTAACGCGAGCTCTGCCGTGGTTTTTCTCCTTAGTCAGTTAAGATTCTGCATATGCTGAAGACTTTGGCAGGCTGGAGGTCAGATGCTGAGGATTCAGAAATTGCATTCCATCTTCTTTTCTCCTATATATTCTTTTATTGCTTTGGCTTTTGCCTAGGCTACCCTTTCGGGTTTTCAACCTAACGAGCCCTTATTTCTCCCTTATTTTTGTTGTTTTTTTATGCTCTAATTTTTGTATAGGCCGCCCTTTCGGGTTTTCAACATAACGAGCTGGAGAGAAAAGCAATTGCCAGATATATTTTCAGTTCACGCGTAGTATGTTTTAAGCTTATCGAGGTTGAAGGGCTGAACCAGATCCTCCCCATCTTGATCTGTGAGGAGTACTGTACCTCCTGTCCAGATCTCTTGGACAATGTATGGTCCCATCCAGGGAGACTTCCATTTCCCTCTAGTATCAACATAACTAGGGGGTTTTTCGCGAAGCACCAGGTCTCCGACTTGAATGTCACGGCCCTTGACTTTTTTGTTGAACGCTCGAGCTATTCGCCTTTGATATGCCCGAGTGTGTTCCAGGGCTAGCAGCCGTCGTTCGTTGATCAGGGCTAATTCTTCGTATCGCCCTTTGACCTAATCAATTTCTGATATGTTTGATTCCATCATTACTCTTAATGATGGGATTTCAACTTCGATGGGCAGCACCGCCTCCATGCCGTAGGTTAAAGAATAGGGGGAAGCCTTAGTGGGTGTACGAACTGAAGTGCGATAGCCCCAAAGGGCTAGTGACAATTTTTCTGGCCAGTCTTTTTCCGTGTCAGCCATTTTTCTGATAATATTTTCTAGTGTTTTGTTGGCTGCTTCAACGGCACCATTGGCTTGTGGTCGGTATGGGGAGGATTTATGTCTTTGAATCTTGAAATCATCGAGCAGACGATTCACGTCCCCTTCAAAGTGTGTGCCATTGTCGGAGATAATTTCGAAAGGTACTCCATATCGGTATATGATATTGGTCCGGATGAATATAGACACCTTTCGAGCATTTAGAATTTTATAGGAAGAGGCTTCCACCCATTCTGTAAAGTAATCGACGGCTACCAAGACATATTCGTGGCCATTAGATCCATTCGGATAGATTTGACCTATGACATCGATTCCCAGAGTCGAGAAGGGCCAGGGGGCTGTGGAGTTATGTAAGATATGCAGGGGCACGTGCTGCAGATTTGCGAAGCGCTGACATTTATCGCAATGACGTACCCACCGGATATAGTCGGTTTCTAGCGTGTTCCAATAGTACCTTTGTCGGATGATTTTTTTGGACATCATATGCCCGTTCATGTGTGGCCCGTAGGTACCACCATGAAGCTGGTCCATGATTTGCTCAGCATTTACTTGGTCGACGCATAATAAGTCTAAGCCCTGGTAATGCCTTTTGTACAGGCTGTCACCGCTGACTACAAATTGCGATGCCCATTTCCGTAGGCAGACTTTCCCCTTTTTGTTTAGGCTGTGAGGATAGACTCCTTTATGAAGCAGATTCACTATGTCTGAATACCAAGGCTCGTGGTCCCTTTCAGGAGCGACATTGATTTTGAAGTAGTAAGCCGGAGTGACTTTTTTCCCAACTATTAATGGTTGGACATTGGTTTCTGTGGGAATTTGGACCAATGATGCTAGAGTGGCCAAGGCATCGGCGAATTAATTTCTATCCCGCGGCAAGTAATGAAACAAGATATTATCAAACTTGGTGGCTAGTGCTGTCAATTTGGCGTGATAAAGCTGTAGCCTGGGATCCTGGGTCTTCCATTTCCCTTCGACTTGGTTTATGATTAATGCGGAGTCACTGTAGACTTCCAAGTCTTTGGTTCCTTTTCGGAGGGCTTCTTCTAGATCGGCGATACAGACCTCATATTCAGCTGTATTATTTGAGCATTCGAATTCCAACCTTATGGCCAACGGAGTGTGGGAATCTGTCGGGTCAATTAGCAAGATTCCTATACCAAAGCCCCTTTTGTTGGCGGCTCCGTCAAAAAATATTTGCCAGCTGGTGTCTTGGTTAGCAATTTCTAAGACACCTTCATCTGGGAAACTGGGCTCAGATGCATCTTCTGCTTCTAAGGGCAGATCAGCTAAATGGTCTGCAATTATGCTGCCTTTGATAGATTTGAGCGTGACATAGGTGATGTCAAGCTCGTTGAGGAGAAACGACCATTTAGCTAGTCGGCTGGAAAGTGATGGCTTGACGAAGATGTGTTTTATAGGATCCATCCTGGAGATGATCTTGATGAATCGAGTTTGCAGATAAGTTTTGAGCCTTTGCGTTGCCCAGACTAGGCCGGTGCAGCTTTTTTCCAATGCTGAATAATTAAGCTCGCTTCCTTGCAGCTTCCTACTTATGAAGTAGATGGCATTTTTTATGTAGGAATTTTCTTTTTCTTGGGCGAGTATAGCCCCTACTGACGTATCTGTGACGATTAAATATAGAAGGAGAGGCTTATGTGTATGGGGAGGAGCTAGCATTGGTGTATTGGTAAGGTAGGCTTTTATTTTTTCAAAGGCTAGCTGACATTTCTCGTCCCAGACCTGGTTAGTATTTTTCTTTAAGAGTTTGAATAGTGGCTCACATATGGATGTCAGCTATCTGATGAAGCGGCTGATATATTGTAACCGGCTCAGGAAGCCCTTGACTTCTGTTAAAGTTTTTGACTGCGGCATATTTATGATAGCTTAGATTTTGGGCGGCTCGATCTCGATGCCTTGCTCGGTCACCATGAATCCTAGGACCTTGCCTTTGGTAACCCCAAATGTGCATTTGGTGGGGTTGAGTTTCATCTGGTGCTTTCTTAACCTTTCGAAGGTCTTTGATATGAGCACCATCGGCAGCGCTGGAGTGTACGATCATATCATCAACGTACACTTCGACCTCTTTATGAATCATGTCGTGGAAGAGGGCGGTGGCAGCTCTTTGATATATAGCCCCGACATTTTTTAGCCCAAATGACATGACATTATAGCAGTAGGTTCCCCAAGGGGTGGTGAATGATGTTTTTTCTTGATCATCTGCTGCCATTTTGATTTGATTATAGCCCAGCATCTCGTCGACGAAGGATCTTATTTTGTGAGAAACGACGGCGTCTACCACAATATCAATGTTGGGTAGAGGAAAATCGTCTTTGAGCGATGCCTTGGTTAAGGTCGCGGAAGTCTACGCAGATTCGAACCTTTCCGTTGGGCTTTGGAACGGTCACTATATTTTACAGCCAGATGGGGTATTCTACTACCCGAATAAACTTGACATGTAGCTGCTTCATGATTTCTTCTTTTACTTGTAGTGACCATTCTGGCTTGATTCTGCGGGGCTTTTGCTTGGCTGACCGAACATCCGGATAAGTGGGGATCCGGTGTTCAACAATGGTTGGGTCCAACCCAGGCATATCTTTGTAGGACCATGCAAAGATGTCCACGAATTCTTTGAGGAGGTCAATAAGTGCCACCCTTTCAAAGCCTTGTAGGTAGCTGCCGATTTTGACTTCTTTGGTTTCATTGTTCAGCCCCAGATTGATGGTAGATAAGTCTTCATCTGATCCAAGAACAATAGTTATTTCAAATATAGCATAGAACACATTTAATTCTAGGCTTAGTACCAAAACAAATCAATTGAGTTCATACCCAAATATTCCCAGATTTTATCACTCTTTAAAACATGTTATTAACATGGTAGAAGTCAAGTAGAGCATGAATTAGACATGGAAGAAAGGGATAGCATGTTATATCTCGCATACAAAACCCTAAGGGGAATCAATAGCTTACCTCAAGCCAAGCAAAATATGAAAGCAAATAAAACTAATCGGAGATAATCGATCTCCTCGTTGGTGGCATCGAAACGGCTGTCTCGAAATCGAAAACGGGTCTTGAAATCTCTTGGAGGCCAAACCCTCACACACTATCTCACCAAGACTCTCACGTACAACTCTCTCAAGAACAAGGAAAGAAAGAAGGGAGGAAATGATGGGAAGTAAGGGCTGTCACAAACCCAAGTAGATGTAATCAAATGTTTAGGGTGAGTGGAGTACACATGTCACATGGAGAGTGAGGGAGATAAGGTTAATAAATAATTAGACCTAGGTTAGACTAATAAGGGTCTAATACAATTGATTATGAGCACTTATGGTTAAGGTTTAGTAAGGGTACAAGGGTAATCAACCAGAAATTGCAGAAAATCCCGACATGCTGAAAGCCAATTGTTCGGGTGGCTGGACCGAACATTTATGAAGGTGTTCGGTTGATTGGGCCGAACACTTCTAAGAGTGTTCGGTTGGCATGGCCGAACTTCTTTCAAGAAGTTCGGTGGTTAGGTCAGAACAAGGTTTCAGGTCATAAACAAGGCTAATCGGGTCCAGAATTGAAGGTGTAGCACACATAGGGCAAATGCAACTCAAAGAAGAATTAAAACATGTATTAAGATACATATTGAAATTATAAAAGACTCATATAAACTCATCTAAGTCTATAAGGACCAAAGCATGAATCAAGGTAGGCAAACAAGAGCACACAAGGCGTAGAAGTCTCATACGGCAATTGCGACTCAACCAAGGAACATCACCAAGTCAAACATGTTAGGAATATTACTAGCATGTTAAATACACATATTAAACATGTTAAACAAGTATAGTTGACATGTTACACAAGTAGGCTTTGGGTTCTCACAATTAGTTTGCTCGTCACTGAGGGAGGTTGCATGGTTGACGGAGTGACGTTGTTTGTTCCCTGTTGGTTTTGCTTTGTGGGAGTGTGTTTTTCCATGGTTTTTCAGTCACAGTGAGAGAAATAATAGAAGAAAATGAAGAAAATTTTTGATTCCCAGCAACGAAACCACTTGATCACGCTAATAATTTGGGTGACTACGCTGCAATCCCCGTAATGGACTAGAGCTGAGGTGTAGATGATGACAAGGATATCTGGGCTTGGATTCTTCTGGGAATATGTTTGATATGTGTATTTTGGGTATCTATCTGGTTCTTAAGCCTTCGCCGCGACTGAGACCTGAAAGAGAAAACATTGTTAGGGAGCTGGGAGGTTGTCCCATCTAAAGCCCTCCGATGTGAGAGTCAATAACAGGGTTATAGTGACCCGTGCCAGGCGTTCCCTGTAACTTCCAGAGGAAACTTGTATTGAGATTGTGTGTTGTGTGCTTAAGAGTGTGAGAGAGAGCGTGCCTTATTCAAGGTGGTGGGGGTTTCCTTTTATAGACCTTGTCTTGAGTCTCAAGTTAGAATGGGTGGTTTGGACGTGAGGACCTGTTGTTGGTCGGCTAGCTGGCGGTCCCCTATTGGCTGGTATATTGCGTGTAGTAGTTACGATTGTTTTCATGGCATACCCACGTCCTTTGATCTTGGAGTCGACACCTGGCCACTATGTATAGTGCTGATGTCTTTGGAGAGTTCGTCCGCCAAGCATGGTCGTTCTTCGGCTAGATGGTCACCGTGCTCAGCCTTCGGGGTGATCCTTGACATGCCGAGGGTCCTCGGTTAGCTCGTCCGTGGTCGCCTATGAGCCAGGCGTATTGTTAGGCGGTGGGCCCTTTCCAGGTCACGCTGACGACCACGTCCCCTCCACGTGGGAGGATTCAGGTCGGGCCCCTTCATCGGGTTTCTTGTGTGTGACTCTCTATTTCCCACAAGGTGCACAATAGCACCCTCCACTCTTTTTGTTACAAAATAATGTAAACATTTAAAAATGTCTCATGACCAAACACATATCCCCTCCACAGTACCACCTGTTTGCTGTGGCGATGGCTTATGTCCGATTGTTGATTGACTTATAGCTTATTAACTAAATGACCGTTTGTAGCAGCTGCTTAGAATCGGTTTATGGTTCGTTGTGATTATTTATTAAATAAGTTGGAAATAGTTGATTTAATACAGACTTATCACAATACCCTAAAAATCCTAATTTACTAGTCCCTTCTATGAAGATAAGATTAAATTAATATTTTGATCATACTCTCACGTTAAATGTTTATTTTCGTAGAAAAATTATCTGAAAGTGAGTGTTCCTCTCGATAAAAGGGTAAAGAGTGAGAATCAAAATACAAAGGATAGTGTTAATTTGACTTATTTTCAGCTAAACCCACCGCAACGAACGAGTACTTAGCCCATTGTCTTAATCAACTTTTTCCGCCTCAATCTCCACCTCCACCTCTTCTAGTTCAAGTATTCCATCCATCCTACGCAAGGGGCTCGGCTCGTTAAAAATATTTTTAACTCACGAATTAAATATTGAATCTTGTCCAAGTCTTGAAATCAGGAGAGAGAGAGAGAGAGCAAGTATCCCATCCATTGTACGTAAAGGACTCGACTCACTAAGAATATTTTCAACTCATTGCCGATCACATTTTGAATCTTGTCCAAGTCTTGAAATTGGAAGGATGAGAGAGAGAGAGATGACGGGTGGAGTGACAAATTTGAGATGCAGGGAAGTTCGTTAAATTAACGATAGCCAAGATTAAAGTCTAGATATTGGGCCAGCCGACCTAGTCCTTCTGCAAAGTTGATGGATTGCTGTTAACTATCTTTAGGATTCTGAAACCTAGGTTGGGTGATGAGAGGCCAACGGTTGTGATAGAGAGGAAAAGGGTTGGCGATAAAGGTGGTTGGTGCATCGATTTTCAGAGATGGGACTAGTTGAACTCAATGCTGAGTTGGTCAATGGAGGGGTGTAAGCAGAAACCATCGAACCATATATTTTGGTTAGGTTTTGGTCCAAGACGATTCAAGTTCAGTTCCAAAAATTGAAAAACATATTGGTTGGCGGTTTGATATCGAACCAAAAAAAACTAAACTTATATATGAAATATAAAGGCAAAAACTTGTGTAAGACGGTTTTACGGATATTTTTTGTAAGATATATCATCTTTACCCGACCCCTGTATATTGGTGGGTTGAGTTGTGAGAGAGTGATGCTCCGTCTTACATGAGACCTACTCTAATATAAATTACATAAATTTTGTTAACTATTCTGAGCCGTTAGATCATATAATATGTGTAATCTACTAAATTGAACTAATTCTAGGCTTGTTGGAGGATTCTTTTTTCTCTTCATTGTTTGTGTTTATTGAAATTTGGCATTTGCTAGAGAAGTTTGCAAGTGTAAGGGTAAATTGTAAACATCTGTATTTTATTTAGGTTTAATTAATTATTTGGTTCTTCGACTTGTTCCGGATTTTTTGTTTGGTCCTAACATTTTTTTAAAAATAGTTTGGTCCTACATGTTGCGTTTTGTTGTTAGATTCCCCTCTTTCCCTATTAACGTTTAAATTTTCGTCTAACAACAAAACATTAATATTTGACAGAAATTTAAACGTTAACGGGAAGGGGGAATCTAACAACAAAAAGCAATATGTAGGACCAAACTAATTTTTAAAAAAATGTTAGGACCAAACAAAAAATTCGGAACAAGTCGAAGGACCAAGTAATTAATTAAAAATTTATTTATGGTATTTACTTTTAAAAAATTAATTTTTTAATGTTTGATGCTAATTACCACTAAAAATCCAAGTTGCCTCATTTTTAATATTGGTTAAGTTGATCAAAAAAATTAATATAAACCACAAAAATGAAGAAACCAAGTGGTTCGATTTGAAAATTTTGGAACCACTCATGTGAGGTGGTTCGGTTCGTGGTTTTCGCCTAACCGAAACACGTACATCCGAAGTTATAAGAGTTTCAAGTGACGTGTACTAGTAACAGAAAGTTTGAGCATGGAGAGTGACAAAGGATGAGATAGAAAATTTGAATCCAAAGGAGGGGAGGGGAACGGTAGTGATAGAGGATTATGAGACATATCCGTTTACAGACTGCATATGTAACGGAAATTCAAAAACTACAAACATCAAAAAATAAAATAAAAAATGTTTTATAGGCAGAACCCCTTTAGTATGTTGGTTTGGCATCTCAGTTCATATTCTTTTTAAGAATAAGTTATAGATAACCCCCTCAGTTATGTGTCAGGTTTGAATTGCCCCCCCTACTACTAGTTAATGCAACATCCCTATAACGTTTATTTAATCACACCTTTTGTTAATTAAACGATGCTGTTTAAGTTGACATAAAGAAAACTCACATGAGACTCATGTTACGTCTTTAGGATTTGTTTTTTCGTGCCTTTTGCTATTTTAGTTGACTATCTTACACTTGTTACTCTATGTAAGAGGCAACAAGGGTAAGATAGTCAACTAAAATACAAGATGAGTATTATGGTAAAAAAAATATAATTAAAAATGGTCACGTGATTCTTAGGTAGAAATTTTTCGTTAACTAGAATAACAGTATCTAAACATAAGGTTCGATTAAAGAAAACGTTGTAATTGAAGAAACAATTTGAACTTGAGGGGTTATTTGTAATTTATCCCTTATTAATCAGATCAATTACGACAATTACAAGTGGTGCTCAAGCTTACATAAACCTGATCCCGAACCATCTTCGGCCCTTGACCTAACGAGTCAAGACTAGCTAACCAAATTAAAAAAACTTGAAATGAGACGCTACTTTACCCATTAAAATGCTTAACCAGACTTTATAATAGTCGAGCTCTCATATTAATTTTCCTTCATTGAATATTTGAATGTGGAATGGAGGATTTCATAATGGTAGCCAAAAAGGGCATTTTGTTTGCAAATTGAAGTTTAACCATCGTAGGCAGAATAAATGAAACTGTGTATATTCATCCTGACCTGACCTTTAGCAAATAATACTCCTTCTGTTGTTTTGTTTTGACTTTTTAGGATCGAACTTATTATTTTGTGAATACAAATTTGTTATATATTTTATTTATTTATTCACAACCATAGAATACAAATTCTTAGTGTGTGTTTTTTCTTCCACAAATTACGTATTTTATAATTAAAAAAAATAAAAAGATGCATGTCAAGTCTTTATTTGAAAACCCGATTAGTTTGACTTTAAAAAAAAATCAAAACAATACAATGATTTTGTAAATATTTATCATGCCTTAAAAATAAATAAATGGCGATCATGGTTTTGTCAAAGTAAACATTGGATTGGCTGTCATTAGAGATAAAGTTAAAATGTTAATCCCATAATTAGTCCATGTGCTGCCAAATCTCTCTTTCTCTCTCTCCTTTATCTACTAATCAGTATTAGCAATGTACATGCACCCAAAAGTTAAATGCATTGTTAGAGCATTATCAACAAATATGTGATTCGGTGGCAATGTCTGGCACGACACGTTAGCACGAACCAATAAGACACGATTATAAAACACGATTACAGAGACAAATAACACGATAAGCCCAGCACGACAAGATACAATACGAAATACGACACGAAAGACACGAAATTGTTAATATATTCAAATTAATATTTATTGTTGTATTTATGATCAAATAAGATAGATAATATTAAAACACGATAATGAGGCACGAACACGACACAATAACACGAATTGCCAGTGAATGACGAAAAAATTGAGGGTCACTTACGATTTACAAATTCTTTGAAGATGAAAAACTCTTTAATACCGTCGCGGATAAATGTTGCGAATATAACATATCAACCAATTTTATTTATTACATTTTCGATAAGGATGTCGGTTTTTCACATTCTAGTTTAGTGTAAATACATCCTTTTTTATAATGGTTGTTAGATTTAATTTTGTAAAATTTCATTTTAGTGGTGAAACACACGATATATAAGATTTAATCTAAAGTTGCATTAGAGATGTCTTTTTCAATTGAATTTTAATTAAATGCGAATAAATAAAAAAATTGTTACATGTGAGAGAAAAAATCAAACTTACAATTGCACTGACAATAAACTAAAGTGGCGAATATGAGAAATGGTGTAGGTAAGTTGGAGGAAATTAAAGAAACCTATGTCGTGTCAACTCTAAAGTCGATGGAATATATTTATACACACACATACTTATACTTATTATTATCATTCCCAAGACCCGATTTGTCCTTGGTTCCTTAAAAAACAATAGATTTAGCTAATATATTGATAGATACAAGTTATTAAAATAATAAAAAAAAAAACTCAATTGGTTCTATTTAAGATGAACGTTTATAGGGTTACTCACACCATTGGTCCCTTGACCGAGCCATTCTCACCATTAGTTTTTTAAGAAATTTTCATAATAATTGGGTCCTAAAACTTTCAAATATTCATAGCCGTAGTTATTTTTATGAATGCCGTTAGAGAAATACCGTTAAGATTGTTCATGTGTTTCTCACGTGCATTTAGTAAATGATAATGAAATTTTCTCAAAGCTAATATTTATATCACAAATTGCAATCGGATTCCTAAGGTTTGAAAAAAAAGACCACAAGACCTTTCTTTCCCAAATGTCTTGGAAGGGGATCGATCTCTCCTCAACTCCTCAAGCCCACCAGATTTTTCAACTCCTTTTATAAGTAAATGGTAGGAAGAGACAATCAGCTTGTGCACAAGAAAAACACAAAAGATGAATCGCAAACCGCCCTGCAAGCTGCACACGCTTGAACCTAAATAGTAATTGAGTGAATCTTTAATTTCATTTGAGTGAAGTAAATGAGATTGGATTATGGAGTTGGGTAATTCGTATGCCATCATTTCGAAAATGGTAGGGTTGGATCGAGATTTGTCGATTTGAGGCAGTGGAGACATCGGGTTCAGGAGGTCGCCAGTAAGAGCGAATTGAAGTTGAATTTCGTGAAGGAGGATGTGAATGTTTCGTGGTGCATGGGTGATAGTGGTTGTGTTGCCGTAGACAGTGGTGGTGGTTGTCTCCATTATTGTGTTGGGATTTATTGGTAGCAAGGACGAAGATAGAGGATTGGAGGTGGTGAACGTGCGGGGAGGGATGAGGCGGTGCTGGGTGTACTTATAATTGTAATGGATGATATGTTAATGAGAATTTTGAATTTGAATAAAATAAATAAGCCTTTAAGGATTTCCAATCCCCTTCCAAAACATTTGGGGAAAAAAACTTTATTTTCTTTTTTTAAAACCCTAGGAACTCGATTGCAAATTATTATATAAAGTTAGCTTTGAGAAGAATTTCATTTTAACTCTTACTAAATTCATATGAGATGCACATGAGAAAATTAACGATATTTTTCTAACGACATCCATCAAAAGGGCTGAGATTTTGAAAATTTTAAAATTTTTAGAACTTAATTGTTACAAAAATTTCTTAGGGGACTAATGGTGAGAATAACCCAAAGTCAAAGAACCAATAATACGATTAACCCAACATTTATATCTGTTCATAAACATAAATAAAAATTAACATTCATTTTAAAACGGCATTAGTACTTAATATACCAAAATATAAGATTTGATTAAGGTCTTGTTTGGTGCAGCGTTTTGAAAACGCATCTTTTTCAAAACGTAGTTTTATTTTTGTAAACATGTTTGGAAAACTATTTCAAAACGTTATTTTTCATAAACAGACTAATTGAAAACGTAACATATTTTTAAAATGCTACAAATTGGAGCGTTTTAAAACGCTCCATGTTTTTAAAACACTGCGTTTTAAAACGTTGCATTAAAATATTTTTAAAGAGAAAACGCTGTATTTTTTACCAACATTTTGACCAAAACACTCCACCAAACAAACACCAAGTTTCCTCAAGAAATTGAAAGAAGAAAACAGTTAACATCGAAATCTAACATCATTGGGTACACCCTCAGAAAGCACCAACTACAGTCTACAACAACCTAATTTGCTTTGCCTAATGCCTATTATTACGTACGAAGTTGTGAAAAGAAAATGTTAGTTGGAGTGTTTGGTAGCTAGGTACGATGTATATATTAATTCTAATATATGTTATAATAGAGGTAGGGGTTAAGCGGCGGCCTTGATCGGTCTCATCAATCCATAAATATATAATTTACGTAATTCTTTTAATCGTGAGTTTTGTTTGAATTATTTTCTTTACAAATTACATATAAATCATTTAGTTGTTGATTTTACATGAATTATTTTTTCAGTTATGAGTTTTGTTTATACCAAATATTTATTGAGTTGATCTCATATCCCATAAGATATTACTCCCTCCGTCCCTAAATTATCGTCCTCTTTTCCTTTTTCGTCCATCTCAAAATAATTGTCCACTTTGAAACTTATCTTTTTAGAACATCATTTTTACCACTTTATCCTTACTTTTTCACTCTATTTTAATTATGGGCCACATATACATGGACATTAAAGGAAACTACACATTAAACCATTATAAATAATCAAGTCAATTACTTTTTTTTAAACTGTGCGTCGGATCAAGCAAGAAAATTATTTAGGGACGGAGGGAGTAGTTTTTATTATATTAAAAGAAAAGGGTTAAAGACTATAGTTTTCGTCATCATGAGTAGAATATATATATCCGAAAAACTAGGAATGTCAAGCTATATTCTATAGGGAGTTTTTATTTGAGAAGTAAGATCCAATCTCATTTGGAATCATGTTGATGTGTAACACCTAAGTTGACTATCATAACTTATTATCATACTAACACAAAAGTCTGATTGGTGAAACAAGAATTATGTAAGTATTAAAAGAATATAAGCACCCCACAAAACACACACACACACGAAACTGGTAGCTTTGTAGTCATGATTTTTTTAAAAAAATATTGGAAAGAAAGTGCCTTAATTTTTATTTTTTTTTCATTTGTTTCTTTTATAATGTACAAACAAGAAATTATAAATAGAATTTTTTTTGGAGATTAAAAAGACTGATCAGACTTTCTTCGGTTCTTGACTTCCAAGTATTTCTTTTTTTGTGGTTGTGGGTGCAGTTGCTGTTCTTCATTAGGATCCAAGTAATGCGGTGGGGATGATGAGAAGACCTGGCAAAAAAAAACAAGTCAAGCTAAAAAACAAACAAGGAAAATCTTAGCAAATCCAAAAATGATAAAATAATTATAAACTGAAATTTTGATTGTTGCAAAAGTCATTGCAAAAGATTTCAATGAATCAAACTAGTCAATGTATTATTCAACATAATACTACTTAAAAAAGAAAGAAAGAAATATGCTTTTACACATAATTTGTTTTCATTGATATAATTTGAGAATTATTTGCAAAACTTGTAGTAGAATTCGGAAATGATCATATTAGAAGATAAAATTATTTCATGGAATGAAAATGCAACAATAATTGACAAGAGAAAAGCAACGCATTAAAACCTAGTACGGAGCGCGTTAACGGTTTAGCTGAGATTAGTCTCGGTCGAATCTTCGACCTAGAAATTCATTGGGAAACAAAAAATAGAGAGAGAAAAACAACACATTGTGAAAAAAAAAAAGATCATATAAATAAAATATGACTATATTGTAGAGCTAGGATAAATAAGGACGACAAAAAATAAGTTACATAAGTTAGAAGACCGACCAAATGACCCATACTTCTACAAAATAAATTAAAAAATAAAAAAAAATATTGATATTCCTAATTTTAAAATGCCGCCACTATAAATGCCTTTTTTTTTAGAAAGATTATAAATGCCTATATATTGAAGGGTGATTGATCATATTTGATTTTATACATTTAGTTAATGATAGGTTTTTTTTTTTTTTTACGGATAGATGTTATCACATTAATTTGATTTATGATAAAATCGTTTATTAGTAAAAGTTTAAAATTGCTCATAGAATAAGTTTGATTTTACCTTAGTAAAGGATATTCTTGATCACATTTTGATTTATACGGTTAGTTTAGTTTTTTTTTTTTTTTTTCGATAGATAGAAAATTAAGGTCGATAATCGATTCTCTCTCCAATTCTACTACCGGATCCCCGATAATATTCTCAAACGGTTCCTTTTCACTGCCACATTTTCTTGCTCATAATTTAGACATACTGCTATAAATTAATTTTATGTTTCAAATTTTGGCTCACTTCACTGACATCGAATTTGAATTTTCCAATGATTTGTTGAAGCAATAGAGATTCCTACCTCGATTCCCTTTTCAATGAAAGTCCCTTGAGTGGCTCCTGCTCTAGCCTCTTGCTCGGACCAAGCTTTTACCCATCTCAATAATTACACAGATTTTACTTAGGCTAATCTTGCCTAATCAAATGACTTTCTTCTAACTAACTATGCCTATCTACTGCATAGCTCGATCTGACTTCGGTGAGCTAGCCCAAGTTAAAACAAATATGTGTCTTTTGTCTTATTGATAGTTAATAAATTTCATGTGGCTGGTTTACGTTAATTTTATCCTTGCCTAATCCACTTATATGTATCATTCTTGAGATCAACACATTTGTATACATGTTATAGCATTAAATTACAATATAAGTAAAAAGTGTCACCACCTTTAGAACTGCATCATGATAGCATTTCAATGCATATGTTTTAACTTCTCTTTTCTACAGCAAATTCCAATACGCATCTTTAAATTACTCATTTATATATCAATATCAGTATTTACTCTATTTTAGTTTAGTTCAAAAGATTCTAACTATAATAAGTTTATAAAATTATCTTATTTTAATCACTTTTGCGAAAATTGTTTTTAAAATTGTGCATCGCACAAGTATAACATAGTTATTAATATATTATTATCAAAATATGTAGGGTAAAGTTGAAATATGTTATTGAGATTGTCAACATAATTTTTTAAGGCAAAAACTTGGGTAATACGGTCTTACTGATATCTATAATGCAATAAAGCTCATACTCACACATGTGCAATTGACTAAAGCTATTTAGATGTTGAGATTAAATTATCTTAAAAAAATTAATGGTTGTGATTCATCCCCACATTCACATGTGTAAGAGTAGTTATCAACTTTTAACTCCCAATTATAAAGTCACCCCCTACAATTAATATTATGATCAATCATCTTTTAGTTTTTACAAAGTCACCCCCTACAATTAATATTATGAGCGGTCATGAGTTAGTTACATATAACTTAATTATGGGTCGAGTTTAGAAACGAAATCTGCTAACTAACAATTAAGATCCGTAATACGACATCACAAATGACTTGCTCATTTTTTTAAAGTTGTTTATTTGCGTGAAATGGATAAGTAGTAATTAAATAGGTGACCACAAAAATGAGTAATGAAACTAATTGGGAGAATCAAGTTGTTGATAAAATCATATTAGTAAAAATATAATTACATTGGGATCGAAGGTGGAAGAATCTAAATCTAAAACAATAAAAGAGAATCAAACCTAGGTCAATGATGTACATGTGTTTACACATCGGGGCGAGCAGAGAGAGAGAGATAAGGCTTTTGATTTCAGCTGTAGAAACGACTAACGTGACTGAGAATTTGCTGCGGCGACCGCGACGCTTGCTCCCTCCCCAAGTCCACGCCATGCCAATTATCATGCCCCGCTTTTCTCTCTCTCTCTCTCACACACACACTAAATTAATAAATAAGAAAGTCATCGCATCTAACCAATCAGGTGACAGATTCTAAGGAAATCAGCTTCTCTTCATGATGAGAAGCAACTTTTCCGTCTTCAAGACTAGTTGTTAGAAAAATTGTAATATTACTTGTAAAACTATTCAGTAAATTGTCTCTCTTCAATCTTCAAGTTCAGTATTGCCAACCATACAACCTATCACAAAACCCACATCTCTTGCTATCCATTCAATAGTCGACTTATTTAAATTTCAAATTTATTGAATTTTATTAGTTTTTTTATGCGTCTAAAATGTTCGTCAATCACAAATGTTGTGGCAACGAGGAAAGTGACTATTGGAATAGTGTCTGTTCAGAAAAGACATACTCCCTCCGTCCCTAAATTATCGTCCTCCTTTTCTTTTTCGTCTGTTTCAAAATAATTGTCCAGTTTGAAACTTACCTTTTTAGAACATCACTTTTACCACTTTACCCTTATTTTTTTACTCTACTTTAATTATAGGCCACATACACATGGACTTTAAAAGAAATTACACATTAAACCAATATAAATAATCAAGTCAATTGTTTTTTCTTAAACTGTGCACCGGGTCAACTAGGACGATTATTTAGGGACGGAGGGAGTAATAATTTGGAAGAGATAAATCTATTTGTGAATCACAATTAATCTGGCAGGTGAAACATTTCTTAAAATACAGCAAATTGTTTCGTGCCTTGGAGAAATCATGCAATTATATATATATATATATATATATATATATATATATATATATATATATATATATATATATATATATATATATATATATTGGTTCAATGTTCACATATTACTTAAGCAAGAAACCTCGATTTTGAACCGTTGTATATTAAAAAACTTTTCTGAAAGATGCGGATTACGTGCATTTCTGACTTTATATAAATTTGTTAAACTAAGGTGGTTAACAGTGTTTAGTCTCATAAATAAATTCAAGATATACAGCTTTATATGCATGTAACATGAACTCAATTTTATTCAACTTAAGGGGGGGTGGTGAAGAAATCAATGCATTAAAGTAAATAAATAGTTATTTAATTAAGCAGTTTAAAGAAATGGGCTTCTTTCTAATCATAAAAGAGTGGAAAGTAGGATTGAGGGTCTTCTAGTTGACAACTTCAGACCTGATCCCTAGGCTCCATCTTTTTTTCTTGTATTCGATATATTAATGTTAATTACGAGTATATAGTAGTAGGAGTTAAGGTAAGGATAGGCACGTAAAGTCAAAACTCAGATGTGTGTTGATTAATTTTCTAGTTTTAAGTCCTTGAAGCGAGGGAATTGACTTTGGTGCCTCAAAAGCAGCCATTTATATATATATATATATATATGAAAGAGAGAGACTGCAAGTTTAATTTGCATAATATTGAAGAAGAAGAAGAATATGGGAAGCAACAGCAGGGAAGAAAGTGAAATCATGGAGATTGATCCAACCTTGAAGCTGCTGGATCCTCAACATGATGAACGAGAAGCTGCTGATCATCATCGGATCGTAATTGATGATCATCAAGTACAGCAAAATGATAGCAAACAATCATCAGAATCTGAAGATCACGTGGATGTTACACTTGGGGATGAATCCCTTCAAGATAACAGGAACACCACAGAAGAGGTATACAATATATTTGAACATCTCTTCCATCTCTCTCTCTCTCTCTCACACACACTAGATGTAACTTATAGATAGAGATCTAGAGAGATAGAGAAAGCTAGATTAATGTTAATCTTTTGTATTAAAGATTATATATCAGCCCCCTTCTGCGTCTTCAAAGACACTAGTGTGCGTTAGGCCAGCTCGTTCTCTAGGAGATCAGGGCGATGGAGCTAGCAAAGCTAGCGCCGGCCGGTACTTAGCATTACAATTATATGTTTAGAGTAGCTAATTCATTTTTAAAATTTTCCATGACAGTACTAACTAATATAAATTCATGTGATCTTGTGAATTAGTAGTTATCAGTATTACAGACAGAAATGATTCGAATGAAAGAGGAGAATAAGGTTTTAAGGCAAGTGGTAGAGAAAACCATGAAGGATTACTATGATCTACAAATGAAATTCTCAATCATCCGAAAATCAAACAACAACTATAAGGTAATTAAATAAGTTACAGTACATACCAAGATTTTTTTAATTATTTTTTTCCAATTAATTAAACCCTATCTTTAATTTTTAATGCATAATCTTCTATTTATTTAAAAAAAATATCCAGGATCCCAATATATTTCTATCACTGAATGGTGAAGATGGAGAGAGAAAGAAAAGCACAGTTAGGCAAAGTGCAAGGCAAGCTTCAGAAGAAAGAGAGAATGAATTAGGGTTGTCACTGAGGATACAAAGCAACATGAGTAGTAGCCAACAAGAAATTAGAGATGATGATGAAGCTGGTATTATTATTCATCAAGCTGATCATGATCAGAACCACCAAGAAGATCATGAAATGACGAGATCATCGATGCAGCAAAGCAAGATAATCAGGAGTACTGATCATCAAAATAATAATTTGGGTGGTACCAACCCAAACCCAAACCCTATTACCTCCCCTCCTAATAGAAAGGCTAGGGTTTCTGTCAGGGCAAGATGTGAAGCAGCCACCGTAAGTTGTATTAATATGATCACTTTTACACTTTTTCTTGTAATTATTAAAGAAACTTCATTAATGGCAAAAAATTCATGGAATTTAATTTGAATTTATCATATATTACAGATGAATGATGGATGCCAATGGAGAAAATATGGGCAAAAAATTGCTAAAGGAAACCCTTGCCCTCGAGCTTACTATCGTTGCACCGTTGCTCCAGCTTGTCCAGTTAGAAAACAGGTAAAAATAAGTTTTTCCTTTTCATTTCGTCTAGAAAATTAACACACAACTTTTTTGGCTCTAGCTGCCAATGTTCTAGTTCTAGACACGCGATTGCGATTGCAATGAAATTGTGATGAAAATGCATTATTGTGTGTTTACGTTTTTGGCGATTCAAGCATCTAATGAGCCATCGTCCCTACTTTCTTGTCACAATTAGGTGCAAAGGTGTTTAGAGGACATGTCAATACTAATCACAACATATGAAGGAAACCACAACCACCCACTCCCGGTGGGGGCGACAGCAATGGCATCAACAGCATCGGCAGCTGCAGCATCATTCATGTTAGTCGATTCGAGCATTAATCCTTGTCTTCCATCATCAGATCAAGGCAATGTAGCCAACTTCACCCAATTACCATCCTACCCTAATTTCCACACAACCTCAAACATACTCAACTCTTCTTATAACTCCTCAACCTTTAGAAACAATATTATTGACCCTAATTCTAAAGGAATAGTCCTTGATCTCACCACCAACAACAATACCTTGTTAAATCCCCACAATTTTCCCATCCCTAGCCCCTCCCCTCAACAATTGGGGTTTTCTTGGTTGCCTGGCATACCAACAAACCATCAAAATGTAAGCCACCCGAGCATCGATTATAACTACTTTTCTAGTACAAGGCAATTACAAGATGGCCATAACAAGTTGTTATTATCTGAGAATATGAGCAGTGCAATTGCAGCTGATCCAAAGTTTAGGGTAGCTGTGGCATTGCGATTGCCATTAATAAAGATCATACCCAAACAAGTAGTACTTCTAGTGGTCCGATGGGGGATCAGCCTGCCGCCGCTAATTCAATATTAGGGGTGGCACCTAAACCTACACCTACACCTAGTAGAAATGAAGAGAGTGGTGGTAGCTCAAATGGCAAAAATTGAATCTCTCTCTCTCTCTCTACAAGTGGTTACCTCATTTCCTTAAATTCATGAAACAATAGTTGCAGATTGAAATGTATACGTACTTTATTGTCTAGATTTTCTTCTTCTTTTTTGGTTAAAGCAATGATACTCATATGTGATATGAATATGTTTTTCCACATTAGTGTATTTTACTTTTATTTAATTGCGGTTCTACGATGTGCGCATTTGGCTTAAGGGCTTGAAATCTTTTATCCTAACACCCGGCACATTCAATCTTACCCATAGAGCATCTCCAATGCTAATATGGATGTGAAAGAATTTAGATGTTACCTACGATTTATTTCATTTTTGAAAAAAAAAACATCTCAAATGTAAATGTGAATGATGAGTGCAGATATGATGTGACAATCAAAATTTATTCACATTGTGGATAACAATGTCAACTTTTCACATTTTACTTGAGGGTGTGGAAACATCCTAATCATTATTATTCATTTTAAAAACTTTTTCTATTGGTTGTTCTCTTTTATTTTATTTTTTATTTTTTTATCAAATATTATTTTAGTGGTGAGATACATATCACATAAGAACAAATCCACATTTACATTGAAGAGATCCATTTTGATTGAATGTGAATGTAAAGAGAAAAATTGACACATATATGATTGAAAGTATAAATTACACACGACCACGTAAGATCATATTTACGATTGCATTTGTGATGCTCTTAAACGTGTATTTGTAAATATAAGATCAAGTAAAATAAAAAGACGTACGCATGCATGTACAAAAATTTAATGAAATAAATGTGTAATATAGATTGAGTCGGATGATTGGAACCCGTTTGTAAAGCGGACCGCAAGTAGCTTACATTGCTGCAAGCGAGAAAAGAGATTAATGAGAGAATAGTGTTAGATCAATTGGCAGGCATGTGGTTGAGCAATACTCTCTCGATCCTTGTGTTCGTAGCTTTTGTAGTTACTAATAATAAGGGTAATGTTTGGGCCATTTTCGTTTTGCATCAACATATTGGTATTTTGTGATATGATATACTCTTATTGACTGAAGTGTTGAGACCCACTAAATATTCAACCAATGAGAATATGTCACATCATATAATACCTATATTTTAATACAAAATGAGAGTCACCCTAGCATTACCAATAATAATGCTAGAATTTCGTCCAAAGGCCAAACCAAACATGATTTTTCATCTATTTAAGTTGCGGAGAGTTTTCAACCCTTCTTTCTAAACATAGATATTTAGTGATAATATTTTTGTGGGAAAGGGTATTTTCACTATAATTTTTGTTTATCCACTGTATCCTTAATAATTGTATCAAATAAATACATGTTTGAACAAAATTACACCTTAAGTACTTGCCCATTTTAAGTTGACTAATTAACTTATTTTCCTAATTACCTTTTAACAATACTTTTTAGTTCAAACATTTATGAACAATATAGTTATTCTATTATTATTTTTACTTTTTGTAATGACTTTATTAATTAATCTTATGACTAAAGTTATATTGTATAATTAAAAAATATCATAAGGAAATTTTGTCTACCAAACTTTGAATAAATATACGTTCATTGGTTATGGAAAAAAATTAAAGTGAAATTTAAAGGATGTAATAGTAAAATAATCAAATAGTAAAATCATAATATGAAATAGTATCGAAATATTTAAATATTTTGTCTACCTTTATAATTGATTCAAAAATTTAATTCTTGAGTTGATTGAAACAAATATTCAGTCTAAGATCTATTATAATAATTGAATTGATATTTTAAAATAATATTTTTAAACTAAACTAGAATAATAATTTTTGATAATAAAATATCCAATATAATCTAAAATTGTAGAAAAATTATTAATCATATTACTTTAATAATAATGGAATATGAAACATGAGTGATTAGAAAAATTGATTAAACATATTTACTGCGAAAAAAAAATAAGTATCTTATTTGTTGAGAATTAAAATGTTAAGAATATAAATAGAATAATTATGTTGTCCATTGTTTGATCAAAAAAATAACAACATTACTAGCCTTACAACTACTTCTACAACTAAGCTTTGAAGAAGGGTAAAGTTGTCTTTGTTCAAAACATTTTTTCCTAATTCAAGGCTTAGTTGTAAGGAAAGTTGTAGGATTAGTGGTAAGGATACATATCACATATGAACAAATTCACATTTACATTAGAGAGATCTATTTTGATTGAATGTGAATGTAAAGAGAAAAATTGACAGATTGAAGGTATGAATTATACACAACCACGTAAGATCAAATTTACGGTTGTATTTGTGATGCTCTTAAACATATACTTGTAAATATAAGATCAAGTAAAATAAAAAAACGTACGCATGCATGTACAAAAGTTTAATGAAATAAAAGTGTAATATAGATTGAGACGGATGATTTGAACCCGTTTGTAAAGCGGACCGCAAGTAGCTTACATCTATATATATATAATAACAAATGTGATTTTTTCGCCTAAAATTGATATCTATAAATGAAAACATTGGAAGGTGAAACACTTTGTTTTTTTATTTTTTCTTTTGTTTTTATGCTAAACATTTAATATTTTTAGATAAGTTGACATGAATATATTTACACATTTCTAGAAACTTTGAATACACTCAAACTGTTGACATTCTCAGCACAATTCACAATATCATGCTTGACCTTTTATTTTTCATCACATTTATATAAAGTCTGTTGATGTTCATTGCGTATGTTCAACCAATCTTCTGCAAAGTTTAAAAAAATCGATCACGAAATAAGCTTTAGACATTTTGAATCCAAAATATTTAGTGTAACTATTATGACTTTCATACCATCTGTCCTAAGAGACGTCTACAAACAAAGATTCAAATGGATACTCAAATTCAAAGTTGCAAGGAAATAGTTAGTCCCAGCTGAAATAAACAATGAAGTTGTTGACATAGTCTAACTATAAAGTTATATATTTTTTTATAAGTATGAAGAATGGTTAAATAAAAAATATTAAGAAATATAACAGATAAATTCATCAGTTATAAATTCAAATCTCAAAATTTGAGCTATGTATTCTTTTCAAAATAACCTTCAGAAGTATATTTAAAAATTTAGAATATAACAAATCTCGGACAGTAAAATAAAATATTTATCATTAAACAATGTTTTTACTAAATACTTGACTTTATTTTAAATATTGAAGTCTCCAATTATTAGATTTGTATTTAAAAAAAAAAACTTTAAAAGTTGTACAAGGAAATAGAAGGTAAAACAAAATGATATAGGCTCAATTTTTAGCTCAACGAAAAATTAAAAGAATTTGAATAATCTGGAGAGATCGCTACGATTTCTTACCGAATGTTAGGTGAATGAAATTTTGAAGTGAAATAATATATGTCAAATGAAGGATTCTAAATGAAGGGTTCTAACTGAAAGATTATATTTGTTAGACGACAGATGTTGAATTTGGTTAGATGTTGAGGTCGTGTATTGCTTTATTAAAAGCAGTTCTCCGGTAAGACCGTCTTACGGGTTTCAATTCGTAAGAGGGAGCCCCACTATCTTACAACGCAACTCACCGACACACAGTGGGTCGGGTCAAGAAGATCCGTCTTACATAAAATACACATAATATTATTTTTTCTAAGTTTTTATTTTATATTAATAGGTTAAAAGGGACAACTTACATGACATGGGGCTTAAGGGTAGATGTGAGATTTTAATAGGCTGGATTTTATATATAGTAGAACTTTTAGTGTTTTTCAATGAGGTTAATTTTTTTATTTCTCATTTTGGTAAGGAATAATTACGGACCGGCCCCTTTTTTTTTCTTAAATGTTAACTGCTGAAGTACACTTTTTTTTACTGCAAAAATATTTTTTTTCTTCCTTAAATGTCATCGTTCCCACTGAAACAATATTTTTCAAAAACCGAATCATTACTCTTGGAAGAAGAGTCGGTCGGTTAGGGGAAGAAGAGCTTTCCCTCTCCCTTTGCGTTCCCTCTCCTTGAATCTTAGTCCCTCCTTTAATCAAATCAATCTTTCCCTCTGCCTTTCTCGCTCTCTCTCTCAACTGACCTTGCTTCGGAAGGGTGAAGGATTAATTAAGCACCTATGTCTCTTTCTTCATTTATATTTCACATATTTTGCTTGAGATTGATCTTGCATGTCTTATCTTTCTTCCTTAAGTTGGCTCTTGCTCATACTTTATATTTCATTTTCTAATGAAAGAAGGAATTCTTGACTTTAATCCACTAGTAAGTCCCTCACTCGTCTTTTATATCATTCTGAATCCTTCTTCATCTAAGTTTTTTTCCTTCTTCATTCAATCGAGAAAACCTGATTTTTCGTAGAAATGGTTCTAAAATATACCAGAAAGTAAGTGACCATTGCAATTCTTCCATGACTTAGGGCACAGGATGGGAGCTATCGAAATGGATCATTGCTATTAATACAGAAGAATGTCTTTGACACATTTAGATGCTCGCGTTGTTAGCATCGTAAGTTTTGACGTCCATCTTTTTCATTGCGATGCCCAGTTTTTCTTTGAGCGGGGCTTATTGCGATGCCCATATTTTCCATTGCGATGCCATCTTTTCTATTGTGATGCCTAGCTTTTATTTGGGCGGGCTTTGTGCGTGCATCTTTATTAAGGGTGTGTTTGTCATTTTCCCCCTAAATGTGTACTTTAGCGGTTGAAAAAAATATTGTGGACTTTTGCGGTTAACATTTCTCTAAAAGGTGTCGGCTTCGGTTATCACCCAATAAAAAATAATATTGTTATGTCTCGATAATTTTGTTGAAGTCTTTTGAAAGAGATGTATTAAAGTTTTTGAATTATTTAGTCCATATGAAAATAATAGTATGAATGGAAGATTTTTGGTATTTGTTTTTAATTTAATAATCTTATATGAATTATGTTGCAAAGAAATGTTTAAGCC
>CM028381.1:101042274-101190313 GCA_013146195.2 Codonopsis lanceolata | reverse complement strand
TCCTCTAGCCCCAGCTCCGCCAAATCTCCCCAAACACTAAAACCAACGGCCAAAGTGAAACATAGTTGCTCACGATAGGATGCTACTATTCACCTATCCAGAAAATCCCAAAGAGCGGTTGCCTTGCCGAATCAATAGTTAAATCGTGGCAAGCGTTGATTTATGATGGAGTAAGCAAACAACGGCAAAAAGCAAGCGGTTGCTGCTTTTGGATCCGGGCAGCAACTTTCGGAAGCAATTACTGGGAATCGCAATAGCAAAGTAGCAACTATCTCCTGAAAGATAGAAGGGCGCGCGCATATAACATGCCGAGCTGCTAGTTAGTACGAGATAAAACCCCTCACTTCAAGAGGTAGGCTATTTAAAGGATTTTTATATATAAAAGTGTTGTTTAGATTAGCAGATGTAAGAAAAAATAATTTATCTACCAATTTCTATAGGAAAATAGCACTAAAAAGAACCATTATTATGGCCAAAATTTTATAAAAGTATTTGTAACTCCAGAAAGAAGGTTGTTGCAAGTTTGTAATATTATATGTACAAATATATATACATATATATATATATATATATATATATATATATATATATATATATATATAAGTGTTTTATTTCATCGGTTAAATAAATATAAAAAACATATTTTAGCCAAAAGTATTTTGAGGCAGAAAGAAGAGTTGGGTGCCTAACACCTTCCCACCTCGTAACTTAGCCTCCGAACCCTTTGCAAATCTTGTTATATTTGGTTTTTCTTTGTTTTTCCTTAAAATAAAGATGGCGACTATGTTTATCATATTTTGAGTCCACAATTGAGTCCAGACGTATTCCAAGCGCCTTAAAGGTTTTGAAACCATCCGCTCTCACCGACAGGGGAATGAGGTCGAAAAACGGGGCACTCACAAGCCCCTAAAAGTGTCTTTTTCTAGTTTACGAAAAAAAACGTGTGTACTATAAGTAGGGGTGGCAAATCGGTCGTGTTGGGCTGTTATCGGGCCGGCACGATAACAGCATGACACGATAAGCACGAGCACGAACACGACACGATACGTTTATTGTGCATAATATTAAAACCCGAACACGACACGATAAAAACACGAAAAGCATGGCACGACACGATAGACACAATAAGCAAAAAAACACGATTTATTTAGTCAGACCCGTTAAGCCCAATAAACATTATAAAATATATAATTTTCATTTTTTAATACATATTTTGAAAATTTATCAATATAAAGAGTTTAGTAGTTTAAAAGTCATAAATTTTCAAATGATAAAACAATGAAATAATCATGAAAATAGTTCGAAATAAGTGAATAACCCCTAGTAAATTTTTAAAAATATATTTTTAAATCATATATATTTTAGTTATCTTGCCTTACCGTACTTATCAAGTCAGCCCGATAATAACCAATTTTTTATCATGTATTATCGTGTTGGCCCTATAACGGCCTGAACCCGATAAGCCCCAGCCCAAACCCTATAATTTCGTATCGTGTTCGTGTCGGTTAATCGTGTCGTGTCTCAAATTGTCACCCCTAACTGTAAGTGAACCGGTCCGCAATTTTTTTTAAACGGTAAAATTCTGATCGGTCTCTATTTCAAAGTTTTTAGCATCAAAAGTTCACCGTTCTTTTTTTCAATCGTAAAATGTCATTTTTCGAAATATTGTTCCGAAAATGTCATAGTCTCCTTCAACAACTTCAACAACACACTTTAAATTTAAAAACCACTATTGTTGGGCAGCGAAACGGGGATCGATGAAGGCGGAGGATGTGGGGGAAAAGGAAGGCTTACGAGATAGGAAATGGAAGAAGAAGGTGGAGAACATGGTCTGGTTCATTATCATTTTGTATCGCGGTGCAAAAATAGATTAGATAATATTTTATGTATCGCGGTTCAAAAATTGATTCATCGCGGTACATAAAAGTTGGTATCGCGGTACACTTAGACTATACAATTAAACTATTAAACTGTGGTGCAGAAATGAATGCAATAAAATTCATAAATCACAATGCAATTAGACTAGACAAATTAAACTATTGAACAGCGGTGCAAAAATTAATACAATAAAATTGATGAATAGTGGTGCAATTAGACTAATCAATTAAAATATTGAACCGCGATGTAAATATTAATGCAATAAAATTGATTAATTGTGGTGCAATTAAACTAGTCAAATTAAACTATTGAATCGCGGTGCAAAAATTATAACAATAAAATTGATGAATCGCGGTTCAATGGTCAATGCACTGCGATTTATTTCTGTAGCGCGTCTCATGCTCATTAAGGGTATCACTGTCTTTTCGCGTCTAAAATGTCTTTTTCTTGTTGAAAAAAAACACAGTATTGAATTGAATTAAAACTTTAGAAAGTGGACCGACCCACAAATTTTCCAAAAAAATGATTAAATACGTGTCGGTACCATGCGGTGAAATGTTAACCGCAAAAGTCCACCATAATTTTTTAAAACTTCTACAGTACACTTTATGGGACAAAATAACAAAGATACCCTTAAGGAAGAAAAGACGTACATAAAGCACCCCCAAAAATAGGGAATCACAATGCACAAATTGGGCATCCCAATTTACAAATTGGGCGTCGAATGGACAAATTAGGCATTCTCACACGCACTCTCTCACACACCTTCTCACACGCACTCTCTCACACACCCTCTCACACCACCCCACACCACCCATCTCTTTCTCTTTTCAATATTGTAAAAACTCACATACCTTTGATTTACTTAAAATTATTAAGATAAAACCAACTAGTTTAAAACCTGTCCAAAATCCTTTAGTCAATTTTAAACTTGACTTTATAACAAGTCTAAATCTATCTACTGAAATATTCAGCAAATAAGATGTTGTTTATACAACAGATACCCTTTTGACTTTGCTTGGCAACCTTCAATCTAGTTTCATTTTATATGCCTAAAGCATAAGTCATCAGCAACTAGCAGCTATTGATACACAATGTCAGCACCTGCTTATACTCTAATTTTCTATCTACTGAAAATACTATAGTCATTTGAAAAAGATCTGACCTTCACGCGTTTGATATAAAACATTATTTTAGTAATTTTTTTCAAATGAAAAAACTATTCACATGTCACATCATAGAAGACTTTCGTGCATGTTCTAAAAATGTTCTTTGAATACTCATACCTAGCTAACAACTCTCTTTAATATTTCATGCTAGCAAATACTCTTTGTCTCTTACAGTCTTCTATAAATTATGGGCATTCAATGTAACATCATTTCATCAAGAAATTCAAGATTCAACATCGCTCTCTCAAACGGTTACAATTCTGCATATATCTATAAAGTGTTTTAAGCAAGGATTCAAGAAGACAACCTTTGTAATATTACGTGCTCAAGCTTTCATAAATCAATATTTCTCTACAGCACTCAAAAGAGACAAACTAGTCGAAGCTCTCATTCAAAACAAAAGACTTTTAATCTTTTCTTGGAGAGCTTCTTCTCCAAAACATTACTAGACAGTTTCCTTCATAGTTATTCTTTTTTAGTTTCTGTTTTGAGCAATCACTGATTCTCTATTCCTTTATTCTTTCTAATCCTTAAGGATCACGGGTTGTTGCACGAGTTTGATTCTTGTTAGATCAAACTCCTCAAATATTGGTTTTTGTTGTATACTGATCTGTTAGTGATCACTTAGCATATATATATATATATATATATATATATATATATATATATATATATATATAATCTTACTGTATTTCAAAATCCAAGTTTGACAAACTTGGTAGTGGGCGCAGTAGTTTTAACACTATGAACTACTCAAAATACGGTGTTCTGTTTACCTATTGTTTTTATTGTTTACAACACTTAAACAGCTTCTATTTAAGTGTTCAACTGTTATAGTTCTGAGTTCTTTACATAATTAATCTTATATATTGTTCTTCAATTCAGTCTTTATACTTAGGTGATCACAAGAAAAACCAAACCAAACTGTTTTATGTTCAGTAGCTGCTACTTATTGATTTTACATCAGTTGCTGAAAACTTATCTTTTCAGCTGCATCTTTTGAACGTTTTCAAAATAACCCTTAAATTTTTAAAAGGCTATTCACCCACTTTAGCCTTATTTTCTTGCCAAATGGACTTACAACTTCCTATATTTTTGCTTCTTTTTCAACGTGACTATTCATTTCTCATCATCATTATTGTTTTGAAAATTTTGGGCATCGCTCACCCAAATCTGGCATCGCAATACAAAAAATTAAGCACCGATAATTAATTTTGAGCATCGATCATTAATTTTAGGCATCGACCATTAATTTTGGGATGCAAAAATAGTGACATTGATCATTAATTTTGGGCATCGATCATTAATTTTGAGATGCAAAAATAGTGACATTGGGAATGGAAAAAGTTATTTTTGACTTTTTTTCTCTCTTTCACACATACCCTCTCTCACACCTCCCCACACCACCCACCACTTTTTACAAATGAAGGTAGTTGCTGCTACTTTCTCTTCTTTCTCTCTCTCTCTCACTCTTTTTCTACTCTAATTTCAAATAAACTATAGCCACTGCCATAAAACATATAGCACGCTTCTCTTTGTCTTGGTTCGAAAGTCATGGCATCTGCCCTCGTTTTCAATGTTCAACGAGAGAAGCTAATTGCAGAAGTTGCTATTATGAAAGAGGTGCCTTTCTAACCTTATTAATGGGATTCAAGTTCTCTTTCGAATAGATTGGATGCCCTTATTTATCCCATTTCAGATTCTATATATAATTCTACTAAGGTTGATACGACGCAAGCTTTAGAGCCTACGACGCAGCTTCGAAGCCGACTACACAACTCCAAGAAATGTACTATGCATAAAATAAGGTCTCGCAAAAAGGTACGATGCAGAAAATAAGGCCTTGCAAAAAGATACAATGCAGAAAATACGGGCGCAAAATCTCTGACACAACCTGGGTTTGTTGGGATTAGAATGACTTGGTATATATCATGAAATTCGATTTTATAAAGATAATTCATATTTGATCAACTTTGGGACTCCTACTCATATTGTGATTACTATATTCCTACAATTTTAATTCATATTATCACATTGTACGCTTGTCTTTCAAGCCATAACAGTAAAGTAATAAGCATTATGTAGCCACTGCATATGCCAACTGTTTGATTATTGTTAAGATTGTGTTTTGGCTCAAAAAAATCACTGTCCAACCACGTGCAGGCAGACACCCCCAATATGACATGTTACAGTGGAGTTAGATTGGTTTGATTCGAACACATATAGGTGGGAAGTGGGAACGATGGCATTTAAGGAAGAAAAAAATAAATGTGTACTTTTGCAGTTGAAAAAAAGAGGGTAGCGGAACGGTTATAATTTCAGAAAAGGGGAGCTGCCCGCAATTATTCAAAAAAAAAAAAAGAGGATAAATTACAAGTCGTTAATTTTGGATAAATTGTAGGCCAGTATACTTTTCAAAAAAATTAACTTATTTAGTCCCTTATTTTTTAACCGCTAAAGGACTTTTTTATAATTTTCGTCCTAAAATGTCCCCACGAGCAAAAGTCGAAAAAAAAAAGAAATTGTAAATTATACATCGTAACACATTGTAACAAGGAGCGTAATTGAACTTTCAGGAAGCCGGAACTAATAGTGTTGATTGGTTAAGAGACTCGGCCGACAAAGATGATAGAGATGATGAAGCCGATGGGGCTAGGCTCAAATATGTCCTTGCGGTGATGGTGTGGAGCTGGGGGTTTGGGAGATGGGATCTGGAGCTTGGATTTTGACTGGTCTGGGATGTAAGGTTGTTGTCAGAAGTAGTGAAGATAAATAGAGTTGTCAAAACGGGCAAACGGGGCAGGTTTGACAGTGGGCCTGAAAAGCCCACCACTGAACGGGTTGAGGCAGGAAAGCCCGCAACCTTGGCGGTCTCTAAAACTCTCGGTCCAATCCGCCCCACGTAGGGCTGCGGGTAAAACAGGCAAAGCCCGCAAAAATATATACCAAAGGGGAAAGCATAACAAATATTTTTGGGCAGACCTCGTACTCCCATTGAGTCGAAACTCTCAAACTATCAAACTGTGAACATTTTATAATGTGAAACTATTTATATCCCATTTTCCTTTTGCACCCATGTTCAAATCATTCATATATTGTACCAAACGAAATTGTTTGTTTCTATTTTTTTATTTATCTCAAAATTAAATATAAAATAGTATGTAATTAATATAATCGTTTAACCAATTGTAAACATATGTGTCTTAATTTTTCCTTGCAAGTGCACAAGACTATTGTAGAATAGTTGTATGGTAGCAAGAATCAAACCACATAGACAAGAAGTATCTATGAGCAAGTAAACCAGTAACAATTAAACTATGGGGGGTTTTGTTTATTAACCTACTTTATTTTGCTAAAAATCAAGAAAACTAATTAACAGTTTAAAGCAGTAATCACAGTTATGAAGATCTTATGGTGGATGGAAAACTAGAAATGTGGATTCACTTATATCTACTATATTGCTCTTTTGACTAAAGTATCAATCAATTTAATCTTGGGTTCGTTCACTAAAGATTGGTATAGATTTTCAAATTATAATTCAATCTCCATCCTAAGCACACGAACTGTTGTTTCTCATTTGTATCTTGATTTACATATGTTCATACATTACATTAGGTTTTATACATTAGTGGCTAATTGGGTTGCGTATCAATTAGCGTGGCAACTGTGTATAGAACTTTGCCATAGAATAGTTTTTATAGGCTTCACAGGTTCAGCGGAAGACTTCAACAAAGCTTCACCGGAAGACATCATTTAGCATCCAGCGGCAGACCTTGTCTGCACGTGTTCAAGCATGACGTGTCCAGTCACCAAGTCTTAGTGGATTATTTAAATTCATCATTTATCAGTTTGAATTTGAATTAATCCATCCCTTGACTTCTCAGACACGCCTGACTAGCTTTCCGAAAAGTAAGAAGACTTTCGCCTTCTAAACAGTGACAGAGCAGGTGAACAGACTGGCACTTACAGTATGTACCAACTATTGCAGGTCTGAAATTCTGATTGCTCACCTGCCAGTAAGTAGGGGGTGTGCAAGATTTTTTCGGAACCAGACCGAACCAATAGAACCGGACCAAACCAATCAAAACTGGATCGGACCAATACTTTGGTTTGGTCCTAGATCTGAATTTTCATAAAATCAGACATTTGAGTTGGTCCCGGTTCTCGAACTAAAAAAACACGGAACCGGACCGAACCGAACCAATATATGCTGTTTATTTATTTATTTTATTATATATATTATATATATTAATTCCTAATATTTTCTTTGTTCTACTTTTTAGTTGGTACTATTTTATTATTTTATTTCCACCGGTTTGTTATACTATGAGTTTATAAGTTCGACATTTTTAATTGTTGAATGTACTTTTATCGAAAGTTTTTTAAATTTTTTTTATGAAGTTTCAGCCTTAAAATTTTTATTATGTATTTGTATTAAATAGTTAAAAAGTAAAAAATCATAGTATTGGTCCGGTCCTGGTTCTCATACATCTTTGATTGGTTCTGGACCGGACCAATGTTTTGGTTCTCATACATATTTGGTTGGTTTCAAGTTCTAAATTTTTTGAAAACCAGACTATTGGTCTGGTTCCGGTTTTCTCTTTTTTTTCCAAAAAACTGGATCGAACCGGACCAAGCTCACCCCTACCTGCCAGCTACTGCACCAACTCCATGCTCAGTATCAGTGAAGACGAAACCCTCAAGTCGGCTCCATGCATTTAATGCATTCAACCTAGTAGAGCTGTTACACTTCGTCTTCTCCAACGGATCTCTCGAATGCCCCTGCTATAAATACTGTCATTAAAGATTGAAGAACTAACATTGAACTGTCCTGAAATGCTCTGAAATTCTCCAACCACATATAGTCTTTTATACTTAGTGCATTCAAGAGATTGTAAATTGATCAAGAAGTCTTCGACAATAATCAAGAAGATCTGCATCAACATTTATCTTAAGCTTCTTATTGTTGTTCTTTAAACTATTCTTCTACACAATTGAATATCTTGTTTATCCAAATATTCAATTCCCAAACCCCCAAACACAAGTCAAATATTTTGTACACGGTCCATTTGATATATTATTTGTAATAGAACTAGTGGAAAACATAGTGCACATTTAAATCCAAGGTTGACTGGCTTGGTGGTGGACGTAGCACTCTTTATAGTGTGAACCATCTCAAAATACTTGTGTTCTTTCATTTATGTTGATTACTGCTTTGAACTATTTCATTCCTATTTACTTATCTATACAAACACCAGACTTGAGTATTCAGTCAAGTCTACCGGTAGTCCTTCACCAGCAGACTTGAATTGTATTCCTTACAAGACTTCCGCTACTTCAATCTATTTAATAGATTGTAAGTGCTTGCTTTAGGAACCTATAGGAAAAGTTTTAAGTGTCTAATAAGCTATTCACCCCCCCCCTTCTAGCTTATTATTGTGCCCTTTGGGACTAACAAGAACATATGAATTTCCTAACTGTCACTTAGGAACATATATATGAACCTGGCCTTAACTTATACTCTCGTGCATCGATAAGGTCAATTTATCACAGTGGTGAGCCAGTGTACAACAAATGCATATGGTTGTGCAGTTATCCGCACCTCTTGGTCTTTACTACTTGCGATTCCATTCATTAGGAAAAAGCGAAATAGTCAAGAGATTGATAAACATTGTGATCAACAAGATTTGATTAAATAAAAATATATATAGAGCAATAGATTCAATACAAGTTACCTCCAATCCATAGATTATGGAGCGGTTAGTTCATCATTGATGATGAACAGATCATTGGGATGAAAGACAATCTTCTAACTATAATTACAAACACTAAAACTAAGTATTACACACTAAAATCGGAGTAAAATTCGTCAGTCTCTTGCTTGTGGCTACATGGCTTGTATTTATAGTAATGTGTCCAAGGGAAAGGAGATACAATTAGGGTTAAACACACGTTCAAAAACTGAAGGGCTTGCGGGGGCAAGGTCTTCATGGAATGCGGCCGCAAGGGGTTGTCACAAACTTGGCTTGCACGCTGGAGACCTTGCGGGGGCAAGGTCTCTTACACTCTCATCTAATGCAATCTTCTTTTCTCTTTTTGCACTTTGCACCCTTCCTTCAATTCTTCACTTTTAGCCTTGTAAATCTCATAATTTCACCTAAAACTCTTAAACTCATAATAAATCTCAAAAACACATATTAGTAGCCAAAAGCCTCGTGGAATTGTTATTTCTAAACTATAAAAGTACCCAATAGATGCGTATAAAACACAACTATCATAAACCAATATACCAAACATATATTTATATTCCAATATACCAATTATATAACAATATACCAAATTAACAAATATGCCAAATCAATTACATCATTGTAGTCTCGGGTCTGTAGAGGAGTATTTTAAATTTTGATGAGACTGACTGCAACTAACCAACCCTAACTCTAATTTAGACGAAAAGGAAATGGGCTTGGGCAGTTGGGTTGTCAAATGTTTAAAACTTTTAATAATTTAGCACATAGTCTATAAAGTGCGGGCTGCCAGCCACCTGCCCCGACCCAACCCGCAAACGCCCGCAACCCGTGCGGGAAAAGTCCAAAAATCCCACATCCAAACCGGTATCTAATATATTAGCCCAACCCGCCCTTAATAGGTGGCGAGACGAGCATGCCCGCTGGCTTTCGCCTTATTTGACATCTCTAAAGATAAAGGAAGTTGGAATTGATGGTGTCGATCGGTGATTGGTGGTTACGTTCAAAGTAGAATACTATTTTGATTGGTCTTTTGATAATACCCATCTTCCTTCGATGGACCAACTGTTAAAGCGAAGGCTCTCCTCGTTGGTTTACAAATTAGCATAAATAATTTGAAAGTTTTAAATAAAAGGATGTAGAAAGTCGGTCTCAACTTCTTCTTAAATGCTTTCTTTCTGATTATGTCATTCGTTGGGTCTGATTGATATTTCAAATTCATTTGGAATGGGAAGGCACAGTTGGAGGGATAATTTAGTCGTGATGCATTTTTTCCCATCCCGATGCTCCTATTTTGGAATTGTGATGCATTGTTTTAAAATCGCAATGCATCAATTTGGTATTAGAATACAAAAGAAAATCATAATGTACAAATTGGATTTCACGATGCAGACATCAAATGTACGATGTAGCAAAATTTGATGCTCAAATTGGTTCTGATGCACGAATTGGAATTGTGATGCATCGAATTATAATTGTGATTCAACGCGTGCCTAATTTAATTTCCTTACGGGTATACTCGTTCTTTTGCTCTAAAAAATTTCTTTAGCGGTTAAAAACAAAAATCATATCCTTTTTCTGCTGAATCGATGCGAGAGGACTGACCCGTTTATCACCCTTCAAAATTTTCAACTTGTTTTACGTCCTTATTTTTTAAACTCGGGAAAAAAACTTTTATAATTTTCATCTTAAAATTCCCCTAATCGAAAAACAATAAAAATATGAGAAGTTTGAAGTATATTTAAGATAATATTAAGTTATTAACCATCAAAGACTTTGAATCCATAGTTTCGTTTATCAATTCATAAATACAAGACCCATTTCAGAGAATTACAAATGGTATGAAATCAAATTATCATATTAACTCTTGATACAAAAACATCATAATGTAAGCTAAAGTTCAAATTTGTTACAAATTATCAAATTGTGTATACAAATTTACAAGAGAATCAAGCTGAATGAGCAGAAGAGATGGATGGAGAGAGAAATGAAGCAGGTTTCTTCCATTTGCCAGGTTTGAAATGAGTGACCAAATATGAGGAACTTGGAGGTTTCTTGGCCGGATGTGAGAAGAAAGATGAAGGTATGAAACAATGGGACATGGCTGTAGTCTCGATTTGTTGATGGTCGCTGATGGAGATGATTGGAACAGGTTGCAAATTGACCAAAAATGGAGATGTGGTCGCTTTATCGGTGATGGATGGATAGGGAGAAGGATGGTGAACATGGAGACGATTGTTGTTTGCTTATAATAAATAGAGGCAATGTAATGAATGAGTCTTATTCGGTTTTCTCTAGTATATCTCTGACTGGGAGTTGGCATCCCTCTTTTGAGATATGAGGCAATTGATGAGTCACTTCCTTCTTGCTTCCTTGAATGGGTCTTTGCTGCTTTGTTGATTTCAACCTTTTGGACTTCTGATCCAAATCTGTCGTATGAGAAGATGGTGTATTCTAGATGCACACGTGATTTATCGCGATTCAGAAATCAATCTCATGTGATGCACAAATTGGATTGGTGGTGCATAAATTGGATAACTTGTGATGCATTGATATAGAATCACGATGCATCGATTTGGATTTACGATGAAACAATTTAGAATTGTGATGCATAAATTTGGAAATAGCAAATCCCGATGCACAAATTGAATTTTCGATGCACAAATTAGATTTACGATGTAAATCGCTTAATCCAATTTTCATAAAGGGTATACTCGTACTTTCCCAAAAGTGTATTTTACATGTTAAATTAAAATATAGAGGATTTAGTGGTTGAAAATCAGGTGAAGGGGACCAACTTGATTATCACCCAAAAAAATGAGGTAAGATATTACGAGCTAGAGTTTGTGGTATTACTACAAGCTTGAGTGTTAGTGCCGTTAGATCAAATCTATTAAGATCTTTACATCGTTAGATCAAATATGGTATTTTCTAAATAATGGCATAAACATTCCAAATTAACACCAACTTAATCATTCAACGGCTCTAACACTAAAATTCATATTAATATCACAAGCTCTAACTCGTAATTTCGTTTGCCAATATGATAAACCGAGTAAGTTTAAGAGTAAGAGCATGAACAACGGAGGATCAAACACCAAATCTTAGCTTACAACGATGAATCTAAAGTGTATCTAATCTAATTCTTATTTGATTTGGTTTGATTCAAATCAATATATGCTACAAATCAAAACCAAATCAAAAGAAATTAAACCAACCGGCCAAACCATTAAACTACACAGTTTTGGCCTTTAAAGACATAAAGTTGGTGACGTTTGAAAGGCCAAAACAAAAAAAAAAAGTCTTGTGGCCGACAACCACTGACGCCTCCTGCCATCCCCTTTCCACATGGCAACTTGCTAGTGACGCCAATTTCTTTTCCACCTCGTTTTTCTTAGTCAATTTTCGACCATTTTTTATTTTTTCCCTAAGTTAAAGTATACATTTTTACTTATACATAGAGACTTGGTTTGTTTCATTTGGATATCAGAAAAATTTTCTATGATTTTTTCAAGTTTTTATCTATTTTCTTAAAAAAAAAAAGTAATGTAGATAAATATGGTTAGATATGCAAAAGTATTTGATTATGTACCATTGTTGTATGATTTTTTTGGTTTTGAATCAAATGAGTATCAAATAAATTATTTTATTAGTTTTTACTGAGTTGTTTGATCAAAACTTTTGTTCATGCTCTAAGGTGGGTGTATTTAGAGGACCAGTTGCAAATAGGCCCCACACACTTTTTTTTCTCAAGGAGAATTTTTAGAGTAACCCTGAACGTAACACCTAAAACCATTTAAATTGTGAAAATACCTAACTACCCCTATACACATTTTAAATGATACTAACTATTAAACCCCTTCATTTACTCCACCAACCAACCACCACCCTCCCAGCCAATACAACTTCCAACTTCTCCAAACACTCTCATTACTTTCAATATATTTCCCTCCCTCACAATAATCTTTATCTTTTAAAAATAAACTCTTCAAACCCTTCACCCAACTCATAATGAGTTATGATAGTAATCCCAATGAAGATGAAAATGCTAATAAGGATGATTATTTTAAGGTAAATGTTGATTTTTGAATGTATTTTCGCTTAAATTTTGTTTAAAATTTCGTAACTGGGCAAAACATCCGTTAGAGCACAACGGATGTTTAGTCTAAGTACCGCGAACCACCAACGACTGTTTCATTAAACAACCGCAACCAAGTAGCGGATGTTTGGGTGTACATTCATTTTTTAAAAGCGGATGCTAGTAAATATGTCCGCTTTTTGGTAGTGGATGTATATAATTAAAACCGCAAGTCATTAGCGGCTATATATCAAAAAAACCGCTACTTTGTAGCGGCTCTTTGGTTGATTTTGCTCAAATTTTTTATATTATTAATTATTAATATGATTTTATTATTATTTGTTTATAGGACTACCAATTTGAAAACGATAATAATTTATTTTCAGATGTATCTCATTTTTTTGTGATAGATGAAAAATCCATTGATCGAGAAGCGGCAGAAAAATGAGTTAGAGATACCAGTCGTGCCGATGATATGTATTTTTATGTGACCAGAAGTAAAATTAAATTTGATAACACTCGTAAAGTTTGGTTGAGTTGTGAGAATGGTGGAAAACCTCGGTACGATGATAAAAAAGATTTAAAAAATGTAAAAAAAAAATTGTTCGATTAAGCTTTTGTGTAAATTTGAAGTGTATTTGCAGGAAGTAAAAGATGATGGTTTGAGAGTTTAAGTTAGCGAGTTTAACAATACTCACAACCATCCACTTTCAATGGGAGAAAATTGGCACACTTCTACATCAAAGTTGATAAAGGCTGCGATTGAAAGAGTTGATCAACTTTATAGTGCTAATGTGAAGCCAAAACAGATATTAAATTAAATATATTGAAAAAGGAAAATCCTGATAATAGAAGTTCGAGAAAGTATGTAGAGAATGGTTTGGTAGGTATAAGAAAGAAGAAAATGAGAAATAAATAAAAAATGGAGCATTTTTTTAGATGAAATGAGTCGATGTGGATATATTTTCTGGTTCAGGTCAAAGAGACTTGCCCAAAAAAACAAAGTTGTATTGAATGAAGTTATGTTTGTTCATCCGAATGCCGAAGAGATTTTTGCCTTATTTCCATATGTTCTCCTTATGGATTCAACATATAAGACTAATAAATATGATTTATCGTTATTAGAAATCATTGGAGTTAGATATGTGGGGAAGAATTGTTGTGTTGCATTTGCATTCTTGAAGAATGAGAAAAGTGAAACATTTGCTTGGGCATTACATCGGTTGTATACTTTCCAACATCTCAGCATATGTTTAGGGCCGGCCTTGGGGGGTGGTTGGAGGGGCAACCACCATGGGCCCCCAATTTTTAGGGCCCTAAATATTTGAGTACTACCTTATATTTAGTATATATATTATAGTGTCAAAAATATTCACAATTGATTGACACTTCATCTAGTGGTTAAGATGTCCCTGATTTAAGATAGAGGTCCCAGGTTTAAAACCTGGGTTGTCGTTTATTTTAGTCTGTTATTTTTTTAGTTTGTGAACTATATATAATTTATAACACGTACTTATTTTAGTCTGTTATTTTTTTAGTTTGTGAACTATATATAAGTTATAACGTGTTGATTAGTTTAGTGTAGAATAGATGACTTAATGGTTAACATACTTGGTAGATTGTGAGAGATTTTGGGTTCAATTCTTGCTATAAAGTATAAACTTTGTACTTTCCTTTTTCTCAATACTTTAAATGATTTCATTTTTATAAAAGACCCCTTTTTTTTTTTTGTCTTGGGCCTCTTGAAACTCAGGGCCGGCCCTGCATATGTTGTGTAAGAGACGCATAGCGAAGGATGTTGAGAACTATGTAAGGAACCTGTTGGGAATGAGAAGTTATGCTACAATATTTATGAAGAGGTTGATGAATATAGTTGAGTCCAAAACTAAGGAAAAATACTTAGAAAATTGTCGAGATATGGAGGTGTCGTGGGTAAATATTCAGGCAGTTGTTCGATATGTTAATTCGAGTTGTTTGGAGGCTTGGAGCCCTATAAGGATAGAGTTGTTTGTGCTTGGACCAAACAATACATGTATTTCAGCAATCAAACGACGAACATGCAAAACTTATACGTTTATGAATGCAATATATTTATTGTTTATTAATATTATGTATTTTTTTTGTAACTGTGCAATATGTTACAAAGTTGAGAGTACACACTCCCAGATGAAGAGATGGCTATGAACGTCAGCTGGGGGTTTCGATCATATATTCGATCAAATCCACGATGCTATCGAGCTTCGGTTCAGTAAGATCTTGACTCTATTTGAAAGGTCTTTGAATGTAGCCCATCCTTTGACATTCTCAAATTTTCTTCTCCGTCGATTGAGATTTAAGGTATCATCTCATGCCCTTTAGTTGCTATAATACGATTGGAATTCAACACAGTGTATAGACGAGCCAGTTGAGGGTGATTCTAAGAAGTGTGGGTGTTTGTTGAGGACAAGTTATGGTTTACCGTGTAGTTGTGAAATGTGGCACATTCAACAGACAAATGTCCCGATTGAACTCCATGATATCCATGTGTTTTGGAGGACGTTGTCTATGGATGGAGTTCAAAATATGAGTACATCAAGGGAATATGCGACTGATTTGATAAAAAAATATTTTATCAGATATGGACGAGACTCTTGAATCGCAACGATATCACTATGCTAAACAGTACATCCCCCAACTAACATTTCTGAACTAGAAATAGTGCGACACAAAGGGCGTCCCAAAAAGAACTCTATACGTCATATTACTTTTTTAAATTTCTTTATAGTAAATGATTTATGCTTTAGTGTTTATAATTATTTTCACCTAAATAGGTTACGAACATGCTAACCGTCAACCAGTAAAAGAATCAGAAGGTAGAGGTAGAGGTAGAGGAAGAGGAAAATGACATAGTTCATTAGCATCGACGGGTAATTCCATTCCATACGCCTCTCACCTTCCACCATTGATGATCACTTTCATATCAAGTGTTATAAATGTCAAAGCAGATGGAAAATATGGTTTCTGAGTAAATGCCCACTTTATTTATCATGACGAAGAAAAATGGGATCATGTGCGTAATGACTTGATGCAGAAACTTACTGACTACTGTGGCTTCTACTCAGCCATCAACTTCTTGGAAGGTGACATTGAAGGATCATTGGTAGGTCTGAATTGTCATATCTCTTCGGCTCCAACTAAGCATTGGTTGAATCTGGACATGCTCAGTTGGGTGATTGCTACACGGTATCAGAGGATTGTGACTTGCTTGTCTAATATATCGATTGCTTGCAATACATGGTTGTCGTTGCATGCCCAGTCTGTTGATGGACAACCGCCACAACCTTGGACCACAAGTATTGACTTTGGGTGGGTGAATTCAATCCACTTCGTAGAACTTGGGATGAAGCCTTCAAGTCCACTGCCTCGTCTGCCCATTATTCTGAGGTGGGAAGATTCTTGTCACCCAATGATACAACACTAGCTGTCAATTTGGCATGATCGATTTACTAATTACCTTAGTGTAGAGCGTTAACAGTTAATTTTTCACTTTATATGATGTAAAACATTAATTAATTACGAGGGTTAATTATTATTTTTGCAAAGTTCATCTGTTACAATAATTGTTAATAGTTTATGGGGGTTAATTGCTAATTGTTTATAGTTTAGGGACTTAATAGTTATTTTTGCAATAGTTTAGGGGCCTAAAGTTATTTTTTGCAAAAGTTTAGGGGGTTAATTGTTTTTTTTGCAAAGTTTATCATTCACAATAATTGTTAATAGTTTATGGGGGTTAATCGTTAATTGTTTATAGTTTAGGGGCTTAACAGTTATTTTTGTAATAATTTAGGGGCTTAACAATTATTTTTGTAAAAAATTATGGGGTTAATTGTTATTTTTGCAAAAGTTTAGGGGGTTAATTGTTATTTTTGCAAAGTTTATCATTCACAATATTTGTTAATAGTTTATTGGGGTTAATTGCTAATTGTTTATAGTTTAGGAGCTTAACAATTATTTTTGCAATAGTTTAAGGGCTTAACAGTTATTTTCAAAAGTTTAGGGGGTTAATTTTTATTTTTGCAAAAATTTAGGGGGTTAATTGTTATTTTTGTAAAGTTTATCATTCATAATAATTGTTAATAGTTTATGGGGGTTAATTGTTAATTGTTTATAGTTTAGGGGCTTAACATTTATTTTTGCAAATAGTTTAGGGGCTTAACAATTATTTTTGTAAAAGTTTAGGGGGTTAACAATAAATACATCACTACAAGTCGAAATAAACTTCTCTAACAATAGTTTCCAAACAAATATATCATACTTCGAGTTCAAATAAAATACATAAACAGCTTAAGAACATAAGTATCATAAAGTATATCACAAAAACATAAAGTTTATCACAATACATCCACAAATTGTTGAACAATTTCGTCAACAGTAGTCATTTAAGTACCCTGGACTACAAGTGCATCTCGCATGGAATGATGGAGTGCCCTAAGCCGAGGAAGTACAGCCTCGACTCGATCCTCAACCGATCTACGCGCATATGCCACAACTCTTGATGGATGAGAAGGCCTTTGGGATGCCATATATGATGGCTACACGCGATCATGGGTGATCCACGATGGTTGATGATCCCCTATCACTTCAGTTTCATCATCATCATTAACCGGCGGTGTCACACGATAATGTGTCAACTCCTGAAACCAAAGCTCATAACCATCTACGGTGGTGGACGGAATGTTGGCGACCTTCGATCCGGCTCTCTTGGAGTTTATAGAATGATGCTCCTATTGTTGGAAATTGCGAAGCATCTCATCGACAGAGTCATCGTGGACACAAATGTACTTCAACGGTTTTAGACCTTTATAAACCTTCGTCGGCTGGAATACATGGCCGGGAATCATTTGGATATATCCAAATTGTCTTAAGCAACGATCGGACATGTATGGCTCAGTAATTTCACGACAATGAATTATGCCTGAGAACAAACTGATCGGTACCTCCTGTGATGGTCTATGTGTAAAGGGAGTCCAATTATCCTGTAAAAACAAATATTAATATAAATATCCAAACTTTTATTTGATACATTATTTATGAATGATAAATACTTACGACATCAACAGTCATCCGATCGAGGACTCTACGATACTCCAACAGAGTCTCGGGATCATTTCTTCTTCCACTGAGAGAAGAGGTCCATCTCTTAGCGTATGGCTCTTGAGGAGTTCATGTCGCTGAACAACTTGGTCTGAATTGATAAAAGTAGTCATAGATCCAAACCTACAATAAAATAGCGTCAAATAAAATAGCATCAAATAAAATAATTTAAATTTTACAGTATCTAAAGTATTCATTTTTATACATGTAGTAGAGACAAACACTCATCCATCTGTTTACAACCAATCCTCGATGCTATACCGAGCTGACGGTATAGAAATGATAAAGTCGTTGTACCCCAAGCGTGATTGGGCATATCACAAATATCCATCACATACGGTATAAAGTGAACATTTACCCGGTTTGACAACTTGTCCATGAACAATGTCGTCCCCATCAACCACAACAAATAATCGATCGTCCTCGGTTGAGCTGAAGCAGTCTCGCCACCCAAATATTCTTACAATATCAAAAATCTAATACCACTTCCCCTCACCTCACTGTCCACCTAGGTAGTACCCATGCATAGGAGAATGGTTAGAGATTACTTGATCTGAGCTAACTTGGTACTTGCCAAAATGAGTTTCCCGACCACTGAGATCTGTAAAATGTAATGCACATCGTGCAACGTCAACGTCATTTCCCTGAACAGTAAATGAGAACTGTTGGTTTCCGGCTGCCATCTTTCTACAAAGGCTGATATCAACGACATGTTCAAGTGTTGTAACATACACTCCCTCAAATGTCTCATATTACTTCGAATGATTCATTGAATAGTCTCCATATCATCTATAGTCCAATGCAATATTGTTCGACGGTCTACGGAGCTATGACAACTCAATACTGGCCTTTCTTGTTGAACATAATGAAATAATATCTCATCAATATTAAAACAATACTACGTAGCCAATTTAATAAATTTGAATCAATACTATCATCGTCAATAGAATAAATTACCTCACCATTCAAACAATTCAACAACAAATTCAAACAGAGTAAGTGTTAAATGCTTAAGTTTAAATTCGAAAACAAAACATACCTGTAAATTGAAAAATTGCATAACTTCAATGATGAGAGATGAGAGTTACATAGATGAAAGTGCACAGCGTCAATTCGGCCTAGAGGTGGGTTGGAGAAGAGAGAAAACAATGAGATAGAATGAGAAGAGAAGAGAGAAAAGAGTGGGCCGTTCACTGGAAATGTTGAATGAAAGGGGGGTGTTGATTGGTTTAGAGAATTAATGGAGGGGGTGGGTAATGTATAAATGTAGTTAGGGCTAGTTAGTTATTTTTATCATTTAAATGATGTTATATTTAGGGATTGAGCTAATTAAATATTTTTATAATTTAAATAGTGGTACGTTTAGGGATTTAGGACTTAATTGTTTTGTAATTTGTATGACAGATTTTGGCTTCAATTTTAGAGTTTGAACCGTTACGGCATAAGCGACCCTGTTCGAATCAGGTGAAAGCAAAGGTGACCATCCCCCCCCCGGCAATCCATGGGCGGCACCTCCTCCTTATGACCAACAACTCTAATACACCCCACCACTACAATCATTGGAGTCTACCGATTCCATAATCGCCGGTTAACCTTAGTCATATACACACCAATCTCCGATTCCATTAGTTTCAAATCCTTTTTTTTTTTTTTGATAGGTATAGTTTCAAATCCTTAAAACTCAAACGTTTGAATCCCCTTGCCGTTCCCGACTCAAATGTTATAGTAATAGTTGTGCCGATTACAAGCTTAAACTTTGAACTTGGAGGATGCGGTGGTTGGATATAATGCCATTTTGGAGCATTAACCATGCGCCAAAAGCCTACCAAGCTTTCCAGTTCTTCATACTCCCTAGGTTACAATCCAAGATTACCTCCTGGGCAAACTTCCGTGGTCCCACTCTCACAGAATCTGCTGCCTCTTCTCACGTGTGGTTCGTCAAAGTTGTATGCACATTATGTGTTCGATGTTCGTCCTCACTGAATATTTTATCTTCTGATTACTTTCGCAACAACCTGGATTCTATGATCGCTTTTGACGTTATTAAACATGTAAACATTAGCTTCAATAACCCTAATTTGGCTCTTGGTTTCTTTCAGTTCACTAGGTTGAATTTGAATCTTATTCATTCTTTGGATACGTATAACTTACTTGTTTGGTCATTTTGTCAAATGGGTCTTCATGATTCAGCTAATTTGGTTCTTGATAACATGAGAGTTGATGGCTATTTCCCCGATAGTTCACTCTTAGGATTCTTGGTGTCGTCTTTCGCTAATGCTGACAAGTTTGAAGTTGCCATGGAGTTATTGATTGGTCATGCTCAGGCTGAGAATCACAAAGCTGGGGCAGTGAGTTGTATTGTGTTTAATAACTTGATGAGCTTGTTGGTGAAGAGAGATAGGGCGGATGAGGCAGTTGCTTTCTTTATAAACCATATCTTGCACTCGAAATGCTATTTCCCTGATACATTTAGTTTTAACATTATCATTCGTGGTCTGTGTAGGTTGAGAAAGGTTGATGAGGCTTTTGAGTTTTTTAGTGATATGAGGAGGTTTAGTTGTTTGCCTGACTTAATTACCTATAATACTCTTTTGAATGGGCTTTGCAGCAAAGGGAAAGTGGGTAAAGCACGTAAGTTATTGATAGATATTCATGCACAAAGTGGGTTTTCACCAGATGTTGTGACATATACATCACTTATATCGGGGTATTGCAAGTTGGGTAACATGGAGGAGGCTTTGAATCTATTTCATGAGATGATTGGTCATGAAATCAGACCTAGTACATTTACTTTTAATGTTCTTATTGATGGTTTTGGCAAGATTGGCAATATGGTTTCAGCACTGCGTATGTATGAAAGGATGCTTACCTATGGTTGTCATTCTGATGTTGTTACATTCACGTCTATTATTAACGGTCATTGTCGTGTGGGAGAACTACATCAAGGATTGAAGTTTTTTGATGAAATGAAGGCGAGAAATTTTCATCCAAACTTATACACCTTTTCTGTTCTTATTTCTGCTCTGTGTAAGGAAAATAGGTTGAATGAAGCTCGCGATTTCTTGAGGGAGTTGAATTTGAGAAGGGATATTATCCCTCAACCATTTCTTTATAACCCTGTAATTGATGGTTTTGCAAAGCTGGCAATGTGGATGAGGCGAATGTGATTGCTAGGGAGATGGAAGAGAAGAGATGTAAACCTGATAGATTAACATTCACAATCCTCATAATCGGGCATTGTGTGAAAGGGAGAATGTTTGAAGCAATTAGTATTTTCAATAGGATGTTAGTAGTTGGTTGCGCCCCAGATACAGTTACTGTAAATTCTTTGACATCTTTCCTTTTGAAGGCTGGGATGCCTAAAGAAGCCTTTGAAATAAGGAAAACTGCAGTAGAGGGCTTGAACTCCAGTGTGCCATTAACAAAGAGAAATACTGCATCTAAAACAATCATGGATATCCCTGTAGCCGTTTGATTACTACTTGACTTTCTGCAACTAACACTTGTTTGAGGCTGTTCATGCCATTTGCTTCCATGATGTACGGAACAGTCATCTCTTGGGATTAATGATGCAGTCAGTGACTCAGTAAGTGTTCTATTCCCCTCATGTTGAATTGTTGCAGTTCAGTTCAATCAATATTTATGTCTTGTAACCTTCAACTTGATTTTACCCTCTAGAATTTGTACTAGCACCATGGATAAACACCAGATGATCAGACACTGAGCTGAAAATGTTACTCTTTCATAATGACAGCCCAATAAATCAGCGATTTTTTCATCATTTTAATGTCATGGCCTTCTTGGGTTATTGGATCATAGGTGAAGTACCATAATCTTAGGAACTTTTCATAGTTCCTTAAATTTCTCAATCCCTTTATTGGTGTGCAAACCTAGTCAATGAGTAGGACAGAGTAAAGAGCAGCTTCAATGCTTCTTGCTTTTTATCTTTTTCCATGGAGTGTGTATGGAGTTGCTCTGGTTCTTCTCTGGTAGTGATAGTGCCTTCATACCAGCATGCTGTGTGCACATTGGTGTCTATTTCCAAGTGTGCCTGAACTAAATCTTTGGAGTATTCTTATAGAGCAGTATCCACCTGCTCATACTATGTGAGGCAATGGTTGCTTGCGCTAGATTCTATTAGGTCAATTATATTTTGCAGTCATTATGGTCTAACCCCTTATGCATTCACACAAACAGGGATTGCTAGAGACTAGAGGGTTGATTATGAGTACAGTGAAAGTGTAACTGGTTAGTGCACTTTTATCTGAGGTCCTTGAGAGGGAGCTTCAAGGGTCGTATGTTGTGAGTGATTTGTTAAAACAACTTGATACATCTCTGTAACATTGAATTGATGTTAACAGCTTGATGACTTCACTTGGCTGCCATCTCTATATTTGGCATTACAAGTTACTGGACAGTCTGTACCTCAATGCTATTGCTGGACACAGATTCTTATTTTCTGGCTTGCCATGATTAGTTGTGCTTCCGAGTTTTGGAAAGTTGTTTATCGTAGTGAGACAAGCCCTTTCTTGTGGTCATTTGCATTGCCATTTTTAAATGTCAAAACTTTTCGGTAGTGATCGATAGACTAGAAATGCAGAGATTATTTCTGCACAATGTGGCATGTTATTCTTCTCAGTAATTGATCGAACTCTGCCATTAATTAATTAATTTTTTTGAATCATATCTCCTTGGTGTTCAATCTGTCAGACTTGTAATTACGTGTTGATTTTTGTGTTTGCATTGCAGGCAGATGGTGCATGTACCCATTCAACTTGCAGATTACCTCTGTCCCAAGTGTTCTCTCCTTTCTCTTGATGCCAATGGCAAGTTAGACCCTGCTTTCAGTTTCTCTCTGAACTGTTTTGGTTTCAATACTTTTTGGCATATTTGTTCTTTCTCCATGTTTCGTTTGATATACTACGTAAATATAATAATTCTAATACTGAATATAACATGAATTTTTCTATGTCAAGAAATGTGATGCGTAATTGTTGAGAATTAACAAGGGTTGCTAGTTTTCGTGCCAGAGGACATGTTCTCTTGAACAATTATTATTAGAGAAAGTAGGATATTTTTCCCTCGAAGACACATAATCTTACGGGTTCTAAGTACCGAAACTGATATTTCTAAATACTTCCTCCGTTCCATCCAAAGAGTCCATGCTTGAAAAGTTTAATAATTAAGAGATACTCCCTCCTTTCCGGGCAAGGAGTCCTTTACACTATTTTGGGATGTGTTTCACTTGAAGAGTCAACTTTCATAAAGTTATGTTTACCATCTCCATAGCTTTTCAACTTCACTCTCCATATTTGATATTAACATATTGATTGTTTTCAAGTATTTTTGTAATTATGAACCACTTTTGATGCTAGTTATACATCCGCTAATAATTAGATTTTTCAAACATGAATTTTTTTGGTGAAACGGATAGCATTAGAGTTGGTGATTATTACTATAATGCGTGACCATAATCAATATGTTAATATGAAATGTGGAAGATAATGTTAAAATATCTTGGAGATTGTAGACATAACTTTTGTAAATTAACTTTTCAAGTGAAACATCCAAAAATAGTATGACGGACTCCTTGTTTGGAACAAAGGGAGTATTATCTAAGTGATCAAATTTGTATGAATAAACTAAATTAATAACTACTCCCTCCGTCCCTAAATTATTGTTATATTTGACTCGGCACACGGATTAAGGAAAAACAATTGACTTGATTATTAGTATTAGTATAGTGTGTAGTTTCTTTTATAGCCCATAATTAAAGTAGGAAGAAAAAGTAAGGGTAAAATGACAAAAGTGTTGTCTTAAAAAAGAAAGCTACAAAGAAGACAATTTTTTTGGGACGGATGAAAAAGAAAAAAAAACAAGAATAATTTTGAGTCGGAGAGAGTAAAACAAAAAGTACAAGCTTCACTGAGCAGATCACTCACATGCAATTCACAATCCTCACTCCACAAATGAACATTCCACTTTGATATCCAAGGACACTAGACTAACTGTTATGGGCTCTCGCTGACTTATTACAATCCGAATTTACCAGCCTACTTGCTAACTTATAGGTTAAACAAAATAACTAGCAATGAGAACAAGTCCCTTAAAGAGCATCTATGAATTCAATCTCCACCGGTCTCATGTATTACATAAACAATTAATTTGTATGTCAATCATTGAGCGGGCTGTTGCTAACTTACATATATGGAAGAATTTCAGTAGCATTTTACTATGATCCTTGGCTCTCTTTTTTTTTCTTCCCTCACATGTATATTGATATGTTGCTTACTGGATCTTGACAGTTGATTGCATTAAGTTGTTTAAATTGATTTGATTTTAGGGTCTCCTATTGCCTGTATATTCCATAACACTAAGAAGTACCTAAAATGATTAGCTTTGTAGCAGCTGATCTAGACTTAAGTGATTGACACCGGCAAGATTTTGTTGTATTCTTTTGCAGCCTTGCTTGCTGCGAGTATTTTAACAAAGGCTGCAAAATATCCACCACGAAAATAATCGGCGGTCAATAACAAGCTCTATCCACGTATTTGATCTTGTTGACCCTTGTCTGCTCATGGAACAATATAAAGCCTCCTAAAGGTGAAGGTGTCCACAATCTGTTCCTTGAGATGGCATTGCTCTAGTCTTGATTTCCATATTCTTATATCCCAAGGATCTCTTCCTTTCCTACTGAGACACGGTGTCCAGAATATCTAAAATGTACATTATGATATTCCTTAGGGTATGTTTGGATACCTCAATTCCATAGCTTAGAATTGGAATTGGGGCCTCCAAAACCAATTTCATTGTTTGGGAACATAACTAAAATTTGGAATTGAAATTGAGTTGGAATTTTAAATGACTCAATTCCATTAAACTAATTCCATCATAAATTCTAATAATTTAAATTCTTAATTTTGATCAATTCTTTCATAGTAATAACTCACTTTTTTTTTACCACCACCACAACAACTTTCAACCACCACCACTTGCACCACCTTCGCCGCCACCTTCGGCCACCACCTCAGCCGCCTCCGGCCACTATATGCTATTTTTTAGAAATGTAAATTTGTTATAAATTTATTGTTAGCAAGGTTTGAACTTTTGCCATCTATTATATAAAAGAGATCGGACGGTTAAAAAACTAATTACCGGCCAGGATTGATTTTTATCAATCACAATCACTGGCCAAGATTTAATGTAATCGGGCGGTTGAAAAAGCTATTTACCGGCCATGATTTGTTTTTACGAAACACGATCACCAGCCAGGATTCAATTTTATCCACAACCGTTTTTTTACACGTTTTTTTTATTCCTCACCATCTATTCCTATTCCTATTACTTCTCCTACTCCTACTCCTACTCCATCTCTTCTATCCTCATTTATAATAGAGCTCCATCCCGTTCAACAACCTTCAGTTCATCCGTCCTCCTCCCTCTCTCCTCTTTTCTGGCGAATTCTCTCTCCTCTGTCCCAGCGTTTCGCCAACCTCGCCATCTCACCATCTCCTCTGTTATCCCGTTCCCCATCCCTTTCTTCAAGCTTCCGGTTCATCCGTCCTCCTCCCTCTCTCCTCTGTCCCGGCGTTTCGCCAGCTTCCAATCCATCCGTCCTCCTTCCTCTCTCTTCTGTCCTGGCGTTTCGCCAGTCTCGCCATCTCACCATCTCCTCTATTACCCGACTTCCGCCTCGCCAGCCTTGCCATCTCTCTTTGTGTAAGTTCTTATCTCTCTGTGTAAGTTAGAAATCGATTTCTTCTTCAGTGATTGAGTTCATTAGGATTGTGGGTGGGTAGGTGATGACGTACGTTACCTGAAATTAAAATTGTGAACAAGTGATTAGGGGAGATGACTGTGTAACTGGGTTGAGTTTTTATAACTGGGTTTGGGATGTCTTACTGTCAAGACATTTGGTTTTTCAACAATGAAGGATTTTTCTTTTTGGTTTTTGTTAGTCTTTCCTGTTTTTGGTTTTTGTTACCATTGTTTCTTATAAGATTTTATCCATGATCTGGGCGGTGTAATGAAACCGAAATCACGGTTTACTTTAAGAATATTCATTCTTCAGTTAGAAATCGACGTACGTCACCTGAAATTAAAATTGTGAATCAAGTGATTGGGGGAGATGACTGTAACTGGGTTGAGTTTTTAGTGGACGAAGTCATATGTATTTAATAGCCGGCCAAACATCGCACATAGGATTGACTGTATACACAATGAAGGTCTGTTTTGTGGAAATTGTCGAAACGGGGATTTAATTTGTTGAATAAGAAAGATGGTCATTTGTAAAGTGGCCAAGCTTAGGTGTGAGAATCATTAGAGTTGGTACCACTGGGTTTGGGATGTCTTACAGTCATTCCTGTTTTTGGTTTTTCTTTTTCATTCCTTTGATTTTTCTTTTTGGTTTTTGTTGTCTTTCCTGTTTGTGGTTTTTGTTTTTGAGTCGATTTTTGGTCTCCCCCGTTGATCTCGCCACTTCTTTCCTCCCCGCCGATGACCATCAATCCTAAGTATCTGGATCGTCCACCATTGTTTGTTATCAAATAGGAGTATGTTTTACTGTCAAGGCATTTTCTCAAGCTTCCTCCTTTGGTCCGATGACAAAGAATGCAATTGATATCTGTATTGATGCTTCATGGCATTGGACTGTGTGTTTCACATTGTAAAATCGTCCATTGCTCCATACCTTAACAAAATATATAGCGATAAAAAATGTTGTATGTTGTTTCACATTTTAATTTTAATTTTTTTATGTTTTATGTTGTTAAGACAACTCTAAAAGAAAAAAAAATTATTTTTAATCTGAGAACATCATTTTTAATTATGGAACGTGTCAGTATTCAAATAAATCAATATATATATTTTTAATTTTGTAAAGGTCGGATCAATGTACACAGTTAAAAAACCCATTTTAATGACTTCAAAATTTGCAAAGACAACATTTTAAAGGTTCGACGCTTTTGTAAAAATTAAGAAGGGTGGAGTCATTTTTTGGTTTAACAATTTTTTTATTGTTTAATACATTTTTAATTATTTAATTAAATAAAAATTGTCTCAAACACAATTTATTGGGTTTTTCTTATAAAATAAACTATTTTAATTTTAATTTTTTAGAAATGGAATAAGTAATAATATGTATAACCACTAATTGGGAATTCTTCTGATTTTTTCTGTTGTTGGTTTATTTTAATATATTTATTAATACATCGTTGTCAATGTACACTTGCATAGGAAAAGATTTAAAGGTTCGACACGTATGTAATAATTAAGAAGGGTAGAGTCATCTTTTTTGGTTTAACCATAACCCATTTTAATGACTTCAAAATTTGTATAGAAAACATTTTAAAGGTCAGACACTTATTTAATAATTAAAAAGGGTGGAGTCATCTTTTTTTGATTAACCATTTTTTATTGTTTAATACATTTATAATTATTTAATGAAAACTGTCTAAAACATAATTTATTGGGTTTTTCTTACAAAATATGTTAATATTTGATTTTGGTTACTCATTAAAAATATGTTGATATTGGGTTTTGAAATTGTTGATTTATTTTTAATATATTTTTTAATATATCGTTGTCAATGCACACTGTTAAAAAACTCATTTCAAAGCTTTAAAATTTGCATAGAAAACATTTTAAATGTCCGACATTTATGTAATAATTAATAATTAAAAAGGGTGGAGTCATCTTTTTTTGTTTAACCATTTTTTATTATTTAATACATTTTTAATTATTTAATGAAAAATGTCTAAAACACAATTTATTGCGTTTTTCTTACAAAATATGTTAATATTCGATTTTGATTACCCATTAAAATATATATTGATTTATTTAAATATTGACACCCTTCAATACTGACATCTTCCCTTACTTGCGCCGTGCCATGGGCACGGGCACAAATACTAGTTTATAATAAGTAACAACCGTATACCACTAGACTAAACTAGATATTTGACTTATTATTAAACTCTTATTTTAAGTATAATGTAGAATTATAATTGAATTTCATACATTATCCATACAATAGAATTGCTATGATTTTGAAAGTAAATTCTAAGTTATTTAAATTTTATAGAATTTAAAATCAACCCTTAAGGCTTACCTTTTTACTGCAGGTGCAGGTACATGCATAAGCTGAAGTCAACATGCGAACCACACCTTGTATGACTGTCTGCAGAAGAGAGGTGACAGGTCCATGGGTTTGTGATGAATGGTCAAGAATACGCATATGAGCTAAGTTTAGTGTGCATTGTTGGGAATGGGGTGAATTCCCACCTCCTAAATGCCTAAATGGAGTACGTAGTTTTCTTAGCTTTTGTGAGAGGCTATAGGAATCTGCCTCTAGGCAAAACACCTCATTTTTTCCGACATCCATGAAACCTATTGCAGTGTACAAATTTGTGTAAATGTATATGATTTAATGTACTAATATAAATTCATGAGTTTTTTTTTTCTTCTAAGGGAGACATGGAAAGGGTTAAAAAAAAAAAAAAAGATTCAGCTGAGTTGGTTCCCAGCAAATTGCTTAAGGTTTCAAAGATGCTATGGTTGGTTTGCCCTGGGGGCTGGCTCATGGTAGGCGTGAGGTGAAGTGTGAGTCTCGGGTTCGATCCTTCTGCCCCTTAAGAGAACAAAAAAATAAAAAAATAAATTCATGAGTCCAATGGCAAAGGATAACATATTACGTTATTGATAGAACCCGAGGTTAGAACTGTGGATGTGGGTTAATGTTTGGTTTGTTCTTCACCAGGCAAATTTCAAAAAATATTGTTAATTTCTTCCTAGTCTTCATGAAATCAAAAGGTCTTGATCTCATGAGTCATGACGAAGTAGAGCAATCATAAACCCAAAGGCAGCTCAAGTAAGTCAAAGACGTGTGAAATATTCAAATATGCTTTGAGATAAAATGGGAAAAAAATAATTCTATTAAGACGTAATCTTGACATTTTGACCGCTCCTTGTGCCTTAATTTGTAGTGTCTGGAACGTACAAGTTTTCCTGGTCAATTTGACCAACTTTTGATTGGTATTTAACATATTTTTATTCCATTAGAGAAGATTTGTACATAGGAGTTGACTTGTTTGTAAAAAAGCTAAACAAGTCATGCACATCAAGTTATTCCATTAAATGTATTGAAATTGATATCCATACAATTCGAATTCGATACTAGAAGCCAAAATTCTTATCAACATATAATCGTACCGTTTAGTACTTGAGATTAAGATCAGATAAAATTATTGTTTTTTTTTTTTGTTCATTTCAATCCTCAAAAAAAGGGAAGGGTGTTAATCGTTTACTATTTTTTTTTGAGATTAACATTTAACTCGAACTACACGATATACAAGTGATGATTAATAGGACTAAGCTTTAACTATTTTACATAACTTTTTATGTATAATTTCAAAATTATTATCCTACTTTCTTTTTTGTTTAATTATGGGTCAACCATTTTACATAACTTTTTATTTATACTTTAATTATGGGTCACATGGACTTTAAAAAAAACTATATATCATAGCAATATTAATAATCAAGTTCATTTTTTTTATCTGTGTGTCGGATCAAACATTATAATATTGTGAATTTGTTCCACTGTTATAGCCAAGAACACATACATAATCGAGTCTTCGAATAACAAATATTACAACCTCTTAGTTTAGCTTAGATAATACAGATTATCTAGACCACACACAACACACATGCACAGATGGGGTTGGGGTTAACATAGATCCTAGTATGGGGGTAAAAGCATATGATAACTAGCACTAAGGATCTAAGACCATAAACAACAAGGTTGCTTAATATTGTGCTTATGGGATTCTCCAAAACAACAGCATTTTATGGATGCTTATTTAAGCATAAAGTGTTTCAAGAAGCAAAATAGGCTTCCGTGCTTAATAAGCACAAACAGCACAAACACCTGCCAATTTCCTGCCCCTTTCCTGCAAATTTCCAGCATATCGTCATTTTCTTTTCCACCATTTTTTTTTTGCCAATTTTCAGCCATAAAATATTTTTTTAAAAATATTTTTTCTTGTATTAAAGTAAACATTTTTTCCTACAAATAGAGATTTTGTTTGTTTTATTTGAATATCAGAAAAAATTTCTATGATTTTCTATAAAAATATTAAATTAGTAGAGATAAAGATAATGAAGTGCGTAAAAGTGTTGAACTTTGTGCATTGTTAGAAGATTATTTTTATTGAGGAGCTTAAATGGGAAGCTTAATGGCATTTTTGTAATAAAATTGAAAAAAATGAAACTTAAGCAGTTAAGCTTCCCAAGTGATGAGCTCTCTTGTTCCTGCTCTAACATGGGTCTAACTAGAATAGGACCTGCACAAGAAGTGTTAGCATATGAAACTTAAGCAGTTAAGCTTCCCAAGTGAGAAGCTCTGTTGTTCCTGCTCTAACATGGGTCTAACTAGAATAGGACCTGCACAAGAAGTGTTAGCATATATATATATATATATATATATATATATATAGTATGAATCAAAGACATGTAGACAAAAGGATTAGTAAAGCAGAAAGGATAACAAGGCAGAAATATATCAGATCTAAAGAAGCAACAAAGGTGAGTATGTCGTGTTCCAAAGCACGACTCGCCGTAATCGGTCACGAAGACTGACGGGTGTCAAATCGTCAAAAATAATTTCTATTTTCCCAAATAACGAGTATAAGGTCGTAGGGATCGTATCTACAGGGAACATCGAATTTACTTCTCTTAAGAATTTTAACAAAACAATTAAAATAAAGAATGATGTTTTTAATCTAAACTAATTACTAATGAACGAATTAACTAAAAGCTGAATTTAAATGACTAAATGTAAACAAAATAGAAAACGATGTTTGAATTCAATAAGAGAAAAATCAAGTCAATGAAATTAATGTAATCCCATAAGTTTACTACTGATCATAGATGCAAAGATGACTCAATTGGCTACAAATAAATCGGTTATAGTTGTCGACAACCGTCAGACACACAATCTCTCCTTACGGTCTCGATAGTCTAGAGAAGCTCGTTAACTATTTCCCTAATCAAAAGACAACCCTCGAGACGTTCGTAGGATTTAATGTTTTGAAAGCATTAAGAGAGAGAGACCCGATTCTAAACAGTGCATATTGAAGCAATATCATTTAATTCGCAACACGGACCGAATATGCTTGTGATGCCTAAACGGTGTGTTACTTGCTACTTTGTTAGAACCCGGTGACAATTACGAATCAACGGTTATAACTAGCAATGAAATATTATGTTAATTAAGGTTTTGGCCACAAACATTAACTAAGCATAATAATCCTATATTACAATTCCTTTTGCAACAAACAAACAGAGAACAAATAAATACTTAAACCCAATTGAGAATTAAAACACTTAGATCTCACAGTAGAAACTTGTAAAGAATTACTTGTTCATTAACTGGAAGAAATAAAACTAGCCACTAAACATAATTAAAGATTACTTACAAAATGAATTCAAAACGAAAATAAACCCAACAGTGTGATGGAAGAAACGAGCAAGCTGCTACCAAAATCTTCGAGTGTATATGTGTGTATATGATTATGTGTATCAGCCGTCTTGTCTGCGAATTCATACCGACTTCTAAAAATGACTTTTCCTTATATAGCTGAGCCCCTCCTTGCTCTCCAAGTCTTTCATCCTTTATAGATGTCATGATCTCCACTCCTAGGTAGTTGTTGACAAAGTCCACAACATCTAATCTATCTCTTATCATATTTTTTTTCAATAATTACAAAAGAGAAAGAAAAGAACTAACAACAATTTAGAGAAAAATAATAATTTCCTAATTACTGAAATGGATAATGCCTGAAATTCCCTTTAAAAACGTGACATTGCTTCCAACGTCAGCTCCACCTCGCCTCAGATATATAGCGAATGCCCATTCGGTACCATGATATCCGAATTTCTTCTTTAAACTTGATTTTCTTTTCACTTTTTCACCATCAATCTCTCATAGACCTGTAATCACTAAACATACAAAATACCCATAAAAAGTGCAATATTTACAACAAGTTAAGTCACAAAAACGATATTAAATATCACACTAATTTGAGTTCGTCAAATACCTCAGCTACACTCACTTCGGCTCAGAAACCCTTTCACCGGCCATTGTCCACTAAGAGTCCATAGAACCAGTCACTAACACCCAAAGTCAAAACCACAAAGAATTGGTTCGACCTACTATCTCCGGCAACTAAGTCGGAGAAGACAACCGAGAGAACGACTTAGCCAACCCCAACCCCAAACCCGTGACCCAAAACCCATGCTCATTACACTCACAAAATCACCAAGGATTTGAATGACAGAGAGGGGATCTACCCTAGATTTACTGGTGTTGGATTGGACAGAGAAAGAAAGGGAATGAGGTAAGGGGTTGCTGGTATAATAATAATCTCACCTCTCTCTGCAAAATGATGAAAGAGAATATATATATAAGGCAAGTAGGGCACAGGGGCTGAGAAGCTGTAAGTGACTACACAAACTCAAGGGGCTTCTGGTTTTGTGCAAGGGACTTAAAGGGCCGCCCAAGAGATGGGCCGAACTAGGCTTTGGGTTCACAAAAAATGGTTAAAAGGCTACCCCAATATTTGGGCCTCCATTTCTAACATTTTCCACCTTGGAACAAGTGTTGGTTCACACAAATGGACTCACAAGGACATTTAATAGAAAGGTTCATCATCGTCTATCTCTACACTTGATCCAACACAAAACAGGAAGAAAAAACTAATTTCCAGCAACCACAGAAGAAACACAAATTCATAAAACTTAGCTAATTCAAAAAACGGAAACATAAACAACCAAGTTACCCTAGCTTGATCACAAAGAACAACCATGGATTTTCAGGAAATCACAGAAAATGGGTCAACCTCAATTACCGGGATCACCTGTATCAAACATCAGAATTTTCAAACAGTTTAGAAAATTTGAAAGATGAAGGCACTAGGTGTTCATATCAGTAGGGTTCATGCTAGTATCAATTTTATCCAAGTAAACAATGCACTTAGCAACAACATCACAAATGAAATGAAAGTGAACATAAATGTGCTTAGTTCTATTGTGAAAAATTGGATTTTTACAAAGTTGAATACCACTTTGACTATTCGAAAACACTACCACTTTGTCTTTCAAAAAACCGATTTCAGAAATTAACCCTTTTAACCAAAGTGCTTCTTTAATAGATTCGACTATAGCTATGTGTTCAGTCTCGGTTGTGAACATGCCCACAACGGATTGCAATTAAGACTTCCAACTAATGCAAGACCCACAAAATGTGAACACATAAGACATGGTAGATTTTTTATGATCTCTATCATTGGCATAATTCGAGTCAACATACTCAAACAATCTAACATTGTTTTCAGGTTTGAAATTTTTATACCATAGTTCAAAGAATGTTTCAAATACCTCAACAACCACTTAACGACATGCCACTGGGGCAAACCCGGGTTCGACATATATCGACTAAGACAATTAATGACATAAGCTATGTCAGGGTGCGTATTAACCATTAAGTATATAATGGAACCTATGACATTGAAATACAAGATTCTACTCATTTGATTCATTTCAAATTGATTTTTCGGACATTGCTTTTTACTAAGCACAAAATGGACAACAAGAGAGACATCAACGAAATCGGCATCTACCATTGAAAATTTACTCAAAATCTTTTCAACATATGAAATTTGGTTCAAGTAAACAATTGAGGATTTACGATCTCTAATTATGTTCATGCCAAGTATCTTACTAGCATCACCTAATTATTTCATGCCAAATTTAGAACTTAAGCAATTCTTAACATATTCAACAAATTTAGGACATGGGCTAATAAGAAGCATATCATCCACATATATGAGTAAGAAAACATGCTAATTCCTATCATTTTTGAAATAAAAACAATGATCATAAGCACTCCGCTTAAATTTCAAATCTAGCATGTATTGATCAAATTTTATATTTCATATAAGGAGATTGTTTCAAGTCATAAAGATTTCTTTGGCAAACACACATATTCAGGATATTGTTTATCCATATACCCCTCAAGCTGCCTCATATAAATTCTCTAATCTAAGTCACTGTGCAAAAAAAAAAGTTTTAACATCCATTTGTTTCAATTCCCAATCAAATTGAGCTACCAAAGGAAGCATAATCCTAACAGTTGTGAACTTAACTAACGGAGCAAAAATTTCAGTGTGGCCTATATCCTCCTTTTGAGTAAAAACCTTAGCTACTAATCTCGCTTTAAATCTAATCGAATCAGATTCACCCTTGATTTTATAAAGCCATTTGCAAGCAACAATTGAATAGTTTTTCGGCTTAGGCACTAAAATCCAAGTTTGATTAACATGCAAAGAATTCATTTCATCATTCATAGCATTAATCCACTCATTGCAATTTACAGATTTTAAAGCTTGATTACAAGTTTTTGGCTCGGTATTATCAATAGACTAAAAAACATTAAAAACAAATGAAGTCATTTGAAAATCATCAAAGCGAGAAGGTTGCCTAGCAAGTCGTCTAGGTCTATCACGAATAAGTTGATAGTCATGCAAATCATCCAAATTAGGAATTTCATTTTGTTCATTTTCAATATCTTCTTTTTGCTCATCAAGTTCATTTTCAAGATTATTATCATGCTCATTTTCAGAATTCTCATGCAAATGATCAGAATTCACATTTTAGAATTATCACCAATTTCAAAATTCAAAATTTCAAATTGGTCACTTGAACTAGCATCACTTGATCCTAAGGGATGCTCCACCATAATGGGAGCCGGGGGAGGGATAGGTTCAAGCAGGAACAATCAAGTAAGGAAATTCATTTTTATTAAATACGACATCCCTACTAATGATCACTTTAAATCTTGGTTCCTCACGTAACCATAACTTATATCCTATAACACCCTCCGGGTATCCCAAAAACACACATCTCACCGATCTAAGTTCAAGTTTATCAAGTTTCCTATGAGCATAGGCAGAACAACAAAAACTCGCAAGTTTGAAAAGTCAATTTCTCTACTAAAAAACACTACTTCAGAACATCGACCATATAAGGGAACGGAAGGGGACCTATTTATGAGGTAGGCGGCAGTTAAAATTGCCTCTCCCCAAAATTTTTTGGAGAGACCCAAGGAGGCTAACATGCTCTTAACACGCTCTAGAAGGGTTATATTCATTTTTTCCGCGACACCATTTTGTTGAGGATTACAAGGCACAATTTTGTACCTCTTAGTCTCATTTACAGCACAAAAATTATTCATGTCATGGTTGCAAAATTCTAACCCATTATCAATCCTAAGTATCTTGATTTTAAGACCAGTTTGGTTTTCCATCAAAGTTTTCCAGTTTTTGAAAATTTTCAAACACATCAAATTTGTTTCGCATAAAAAATAGCCACACTTTCCTAGAAAACTCATCAATGATCGACAAAAAATAACGATTTTCACCATGAGTGAGTACACTAGCAGGACCCATACATCAGTATGTATATACTCTAAAGCATTTTTTGAAGAATTTTTTTTGGGGTTAGGGGGAGGTGGAAAACTCACTCGTTGTTTACTCATCACACAAGTTTCACAAAAGAGCAATGCCGAAATTTTATCATTTCCAAAAACTATATTTTTGTTTAAAATTTTAAGTCTTTTACTACTCATGTGACCTAGTCTTTTATGCCATAAGTTGGTTTTATCTTCTTTAACAAGATTTGCACAATTATCAAACGACATAGGCATGACAGAACAAACATACAAGTTTCAGTGTTTTCAGCCTTAGCAGCAACTAAAGAACCCTTTATTATTTTCATCACACCTCTACCTCATTTACCCTCTAAACACGTATCTTCCAAAGCAGCACAAGAAATCAAATCATTGCACAAATCAGCCACATGTCGAACTTTTTTTAAAGTTAAACAATTTCCAGAATCAAATTTTAGACAAACATCACCAATACCAATAATATGACTTTTTTTTTTCTCATTGGCCATAGAAACAAAATCAGTTTCCAATTTCTTTATAAGAGCTAAAAATGTTTTTGAAATGTGACATGTGATAGGTGCAGCCATAATCAACAAACCATTCATTTTTGTAAGAAAACATGGAATGCACGGAAGTCACAACATCATCACATAATTCGGTTATCATAAAAACATCAGCACTGTTCTCACCATTAGAAGCTATATTACAGTCGTTTTGCTAGTTTTGATATTGATTTTGATTTATGTTTTTCTTTTTAGGGTTTGGGCATTCTTTCCTAAATTGTCCTACTTCTCCACAGTTGTTACATTTTCGGCCTTTAGTTCTCGATTTAGACCTACTCTTGCTCCTATTTCTATCATTTCCAGAATTCTGATTTTTTCCTTGGTTCTGATTTTGATTGTTTTTTCTGTCCATTGTTTCTTTTGAAAGTCCTACCTCTCACCATATTCACCTCACTGGAATTTGATTTTCCTTTTCTAGCAGCCTTTAAATCTGATTCTTTGCCTTTTAAACTATTTATCGCCGTATCAAGTGTGATCTTATCCCTACCATACTTAATAGTAGATTCCATATCGGTATAAGAATCAAATATAGTATTTAAAAGCACAATCGAGGCATAATCATCAATGTGTTCATCACCGATTTGTTTTATATCTTCAACTAATTTGGTAAAAACATCGATATTGTCTTTCATGTCTTTGTTAAGATCCAATTTGAAGCTAATTTTTTTTTTAAGAAGATAAATTTTACTTGACAAAGTTTTTTTCAAAGTAAATTTATTCTAATTTATCCCAAAGACTTTTTGCATGTTTATATTTACTCCATTTCCACACAACCGAAGCAGACAAGTTCAAGATATGAATAGGCATTTTCATCCATTTCATGGATAGCTTCTCCAGAAGTGTCTTTAGCAAATTTATGAGTTATGACTTTGAAAACTTTTTTTAATTACATTACTTTTTTTGGTTGCCAAGTGGAAAAATCACTTTCTCTCTTACTATAAAAGTCAAACTTATTTCTTACAATTTAATTGATAGACAAAAATAACCTTTCACCAAATAAACTACCCACCATTTAATTAAGGACAAAACAAGTAAATTTACCATGACAAAAAGTAATATTTGGACTAAAATAGCCCTAACTATAATAAATCACTCACTATTAATTAAGGTTGAACAAGTAAATTTGTCATAGGCTAATTAATTTCATGAATAATTAAATAATCATTTGATCCCTTGACTTGTACCTATTTTAAAGTTAGGTCCTACATTATTGAATTCCATTCATTTCGTCTTGTATTTTGATTTTGTTATCATTTTCCTTCTCCTACCATTATCGTTACAAATATCGTCCAATATATTCTAAAATGACAAAAATACATTTACTCAAGATACTAAAATTTTATTCGAAACTAAAAAAATATTTGAAACTAAAAAATAATATAGTTTTATTTATTTATTTCTTAAATATATATGTTCGAGAAAGACATTATTAGATGTATATAGAAAATTGTAACTATAATGATAGATTTGTTAGTGAGTATCAAACTATTAAGCAAATCTGTAGTGTGTTTAGTTATTATCCATGAATAAGTTAAGAGAAACGGGTTAAGAAAATGTGTCATAATGCCAAGAAGATGAAGAAAATGAAGAACCAGTTGATGAATCTATGCGTTTTATTAGAAAAGAATGTTAAAATCTAATATTTACTTTTTTAAATTTTCAGACTACTACAACAACTTTTAAAACTATCAATGATCCCTAACTTATAGATATTACAAACAAAACCAATGTTAGTAATCGCAAATAACTGTATTCAAAATATTTTACTCATTTTCATAATTGAGTTCCAAACCTCTAACCTCTTTTGGTCTTAATTTACTTGCTCCTTTTCATCGGACTCGAAGTAGTTACATGTGAAAATCTCTATATTCCCTCCTCTAGCCATCGACTTTCTTTCTTTTACCGCAACTCTTTATCACCAACCGACATCCTTTTTAAGTAGTCTCATCCTAAAATTAGATTTTCGTCTTACTTAGTAATTTGCACAAAAAGTGTATTGGAACTAAGAAATAAAAGATGTTTAAATAAAGAAGTTCGACTAAATGAAAGTTAAAAGATATTTTATGTCTACATTTGAGCAAGGCGAGGTGAGTGAGTTTCTTGGTGATGGTGATAATAGTGTTGACGATTGCAAGGATAGTGGTGTTATGGGCGGTGATGACGGTGATTGTAGGGATGACAATGGTGGTTTAGATGAAATACAACATTGTGAGATTTCCAAATCATCAAATTTTCAAAGATCCATATGAGTTTCAGTTTCAATTTGAAAATTTGAAAAATTAAAAAATTGAATTTGAGTTTGTAAAAAGTGAAATTTAAGGTTGCGGTGGTGGTGGTGGTGTGTCCATAAATGATCGCTTTTGCAAATGAGTTACTTTGAAGGTAGAAGTAAGAAATTATAAAATGAAATAAAATCAAATCAGAAATTAACTTTTGTGCTAATGGTGAAATTTGAGGTGGTAGTGGTGGTGAGTCTATGAATAATGAGGTTGACGGAAAAAATTGAATGATGAAATAATAAATTGAATAGAATCTAAATTTCATTATTTTGGAGTGATGCATTTTTTTTCACCTTTGAATTTAAAATGAGACAAAGTATAACTATTGAAATAATTATTTATTATTTTAATTAAAATATATTTTAAATATCAAATGACAATCTAAATTATGAAAATATAATCAAATCTCACTTTGCGTCACAAATAAAATATGACCAAAATAATCCTAACATGTATGATTTTCCATTACTGTTTTTAACACTCATGAACGGGAGAGGACAAAGTCGGACAAATATAAAAATTATGTATGAAAGTGAGACATCATATGTTGGGAAAGACATAATTAGAGGTATATGAAAAAATGTAACTATAATAATACATTTGCTGGTGAGTATCAAGATATTAGGCACTTATGTAGCATATTTAATAATTATTTGTGAATAATCTAATAAAATACGTTAAGACAAGGTGATATAATGTCAAGAAGATTAAAAAAAAGGGAGAACTTCGTTGACAAATCTTTGCGTTTTGTTAGAGAAGAACACTAGAATCTATATGAGATACATTTGAAGAAAACAGTCTAAATATATTTTATTTTTTCATTTTAGCAAGGCAAGGTGAACGTATTTCTTGGTAGTGGTGATATCGCTGGTGGTAGTTGCAGGGATGCTGGTGGTGGTGGTTAGGAGTACGTGGTGGGGGCGATTGTAACCATGACAGTGGTGGTTTAGGTGTGGAATACAATATTATTAGATTTCCAAATCATCAAATTTTCAAATAATCATATGGGTTTGAGTTTCAATTATCAAATTTAAAAATTCAAAAAATTGAATTTAGGTTTATAAATAGTGAAATTTAAGGTTGTGGTGGTGAAGAGTCTATAAATGATGAGTTTTGCATATGTGTTAATTTGAACGAAGGAGTAAAAAAAATTAGACAAAGAAATAAAATAAAAAGAAAAAAAATTGATTTTTGGGTTAATGATGTTATTTGAGGTGGTAGTAGTGGTAATAGTGGTGGGTCCATGAGAGATGAGGTTGATGGAAGAAAATGAAAGATAACCAAATAAATTAAATAACTTCTAAATTTCATTTTTTGAGAGTAATGTAATCCCTTCGTCCCTAAATTATTGTTTGATGCCATTAAGAAAAACAATTGACTTGATTATTTATATTGGTTTAATGTGTAGTTTCCTTTAAAGCTCATGTATATATGACCCATAATTAAATTAAAGTGAAAAAGTAAGGGTAAAGTGGTAAAAGTGATGTTCTAAAAAGGTAAGTTTCAAAGTGGACAATTATTTTGGGACGGACGAAAAAGTAAAGGAGAATGATAATTTAGGGACGGAGGGAGTATTTTTTTAACTTTAAATTTAAATATGATACAAATTATAATTACAACATTGTTAGCCTTACAACTAATTTTATAACTTTCCTTACAACTACTAAGTCTTGTAAGGATATTATTTTCCTTATAATTATATCAAATTACAATCACTCCCCCCAAAGTATCCACCAAATCACATAGTGTGGTCCAACCTAAGATTTGTCCCATAATGATATCTTACGTTATATATATATATTTTCATATTTTCCACCCTAGCTGCGACAACGGTTAGAAAAGTCACGTTAAATAACACGTGGTCTTCCACGATGTTAACTCAAGGGAAATATTAGGAATTCGATGTAAACTTTGAGGTACTTAAAGTTCAAATGTTAAAATGGAGTTGGGTCCACAATTCCATTTTTTCCTACTAAAAAAAAATCTAGAGAAAAGACTAACAATTTTTTCCGATCTTCATTTTCCACAACAAAAATTAACCCATAACCCAATCTTGGTTTTGTCCACTCCCTCCAAATTTTCTCTTAAATTTCTCTCTTAACCCAGATGATAGATATGCATTGTCAATTTTCTTATCTTGATAATAAAAACAAAGTAAACGAAAGATATGAAACAAAAACTCTTACCCATAGTTACACGTCTCCATCTTCAATTTCATGTATGAAATTGGATCCACGTACCCACCTTCTCTGGTGAAACCCATCCACCACCGAAATCAATCAATTTCCCATCCCCCTTCATCCTCCTTCATCCTCTTACATGACTTTACCTTTACTTTATCTCTCCTAATTCTTTAAATAAACCAACCTGACCGCCATGACAGCTTCTATGAGGTCAAAATCATCTAAAGTCATAGCTTTTCAACATCTTCTCAATTTTGATACTTTGTTTTAAACCATATGCATATCGGCCATATGCCTAATTTTCTCCCGCAAAATTGAAGAGTATTTCAATAAAACTCATAACTATTTCTCTTCATTCAAGCTCGTCTCTCTCTCTTTCATGAACTCGTCAATAAGGTTTATGAGTTTTCTATCAATTGCATGTTTTTTCAAGGGTTTTTAGTAACTATACTCTATAGCCTTTGATTTCTACTTTAAGCACGACTTTTGCAGGGGAGAGAATGAGGGAGATCGGAGATGGAGCTTGGTTAGAATCGAAGGAGGACGACGTCAGAGTTATGATAGGCGTGACCATAGTGGGAAGGGTTTGGGCCGGATATGGGAACTTGCACCCAGAGATGGCGGTGACTATGGTGGAGCTAACTGGAGATTGCGGCTATTACGATGGACCTAGAGATGGGAACTTACACCGGGAGAAAAGAGAGGGAGAGGGTGTGAGATTAGGGTTTGTACTTTTAATACATTTACTCCTTAACCAGATAAGAGAAATGATATTTTCGCCCCGTACGTGGAAAACCACGTGCTATTTAACGTGAATTTTCTAACGTCCGTCAGTTGTAGGGTGAAAAATTGGGGAGGGGGGAAGTAAAGTCAGATACCATTATGATACAAACTTTACATAGGGGTAAACTATACGATTTTGTGGATACTTTGGGGAGAAATTGTATTTTGGCCGTATAATTATTTTTGAATTATTAAAATAATTATTTTTATTTTTATTTAGAAACATATTCTAAATACTAAATGGTTAATTAAATACTGAATTTATAGTCAATTCCCATTTTGTGCGTCAAGCAAAATGACCAATAATCTTCATGTGACATGCACATACCATTTTTCGTTACTATTTTTAACGCCCATAGACGGAAGGGGGAAAAGTCGGACAAATAACTAAATAAGTTATGAAAGTGAGATTAGGGTGCAATGTGAGATTTGATGTGTAATTTTGAGAGCTAATCATATTTTGGCCCCATCGAAATTAGTTCAAAATACAAATTTCCCTCTAAAGTATCCACCAAATCCATTTTGACCCACAATGTAATTTTTTAGTATTTCCATATTCCATGTCAAATTTGGTAATGAGATGTCATGTCTGGTAATCGTAGTGATAAACATGGTGTGGCGAATAATGTTTAAAATCGAGAATTTGCTCCAATCAAATCATAAACAATATCAACGGTGTTGATGAGAAATTTGTTGGAGTTGAAGTTATGGACAATGAAAACGGATCCAACTATGGTTTGTCTCATCATTGTCGTATACGTATGTGATGGATTCAATTATGAGATTTGAAATTCTTGGTGTATGCTTGTGTATTATGTTGTACGAGGGAGAAAAGGGGAAATTCTTGGTGTATGCTTGTGTGTTATGTTGTACATCTTTAATTTTTTGGTTGATTTTTATTCGTGGTGGCCTTGACACCTAAGTGTGATTATCTGATCTTGAGTTCAATATCTCTGATATGATTCCGCTCTATTTTTATTTATTTTTCTATATAATAATTTGAATAAAACATTAATACATTTTTGAGTTTTATCTCACTTAAAATTTACATATGAGGTCATTGCCGGAGAAGATGCAGAGAAAGTGTTGCCGAAGAAGAAAAAAAGAAAGTTTCTCTTTGGGTAATAAAAACAGAGAAAACATTGCAAAAAATGACTAAAATGCACTACACGTGAAATACCATGTGCATATTAACATTAGGTTGGTAACCTTCGTCGTGGTTAGGGGGAAAACTAGAAAGGAATTATAAAATGATACAAAACTTAGGTTGGGTGGTAAAGTGGAGCTCTTTATATACTTTGAGGGAATTTCATATTTTTAGTATAAGTATATATACTTTGGGGTTGAAAGTTTGATTTCTCTAAATAATATATTATTTTCTATAGGGAGTCATAAATTTCAGAAACGACATAAACAAAGTCTCCAACAACAATGTGTTTATCTAAGATAGTAAGTTTGAATTATTTTCAAATCACACACTCATAAAAGTGAATGAATTCATGTTTGGTAATTAAAAAAATTAAAGAATGAAAATAACCAACCAAAAAACAAATTTGTAGGATAAGTTGTTATACAATCACTAAAAGTATACATTATAAATGACCGGAAAACAAAATATCAAAAAAACTAAAAACACAACAGTACAATTTATAAGTTTCAAAAATTGTAATGATTAAAATACAAAAAAAAATCCAATAATTAAAAGTAAGCAGAAAAATGAAGAAACTAGCAAATCATTTTTAAAAAATCATTAACAACACGTGCAACGCACGTGAACCTTACTAGTACCATTAAAAGGGTTCCAAGCTACAAGACGATGAAACCATTTTTTGAAAAAATCACGAAAGAAACCACAGAACAACCAAAAAAACCAAAGAACAGCCACATAATATCCAAACGATTTGAAAAACAGAAGTTTTTTAAATCCCAAAAAATCCAGTAAGTAGCATGCAGGTTCTAAAAACACTAAACAAACTTCAGGAAAATCACCAACTAAAGCAGGATTACCAACAACTTAACAGGTCTAAAACAAAGATAACAGGTCTGAAGAAACAGAGCAACTACCCAAGCAAAAATAATTACGAAGCTATTTCAACAACAAATCTAGCACGGATATCGTAAAATTAATGCAATAGGGACGACGCTCACCAAAAAACTCTTGAAGAGAGTTTTTAATTTTGGATTGAAGGAGGTTCTATCGATTCACAGTACAAGGATGCGGGCACTGATACCACCGTCGTGGATTCGTTCCACTGCTATATCTAATAACATGTACAGAATCGGGTCTTTGAATAATAAATATTACAACCTCTTAGTTTAGCCTAGGGATAATACATGTTATCTAGACCACACACAACGTACACGTACAAATGGGGTTGGGGTTAACATATATCCTAGTTTGGGGTAAAAGCATATGATAACCAGCACTAAGGATCCAACATGGGTCTAACTGGAACAGAACCTGCACAAGAAGTGTTAGAGCATTCCCATTATGTAATCTTCATATATATCTTTTTAGCTGGATCCCATTATTACCTATACATTTTTATCTTCTTATACACTTAAGAATATATCTTTATATTGTATAATCTTATTACACAAAAAATATTAAATTTAACACCATCCCACATAAATACAAAGCCCCCCCCACACCACAAAGAGACAGCCGCCGCCCCCACTCTCTCCAAAAGTCTTCCTCTCTCCCCAAAAGTCTTCTTATTTATTAATAAAATTTTTCCTCTCTCCTATTGACAATTAAAAAGATGAACAATGGTAGATAAATTATATCTTCTTAATTGGAAGAAGGGTAAGAAGACAACAATGGTGTTGTTCTTAGCACTATATATATATATATATATATATATATATATATATATATATATATATATATATATAGTATGAATCAAAAACCTGTAGACAAAGGATTAGTAAAGCAAAAAGGATAACAAAGACATAAATATATCAGATCTAACGAAGCAACGAAGGTGAGTGCGTAAACGTCGTGTTCCAAAACACGACTCGCCGTAATCGGTCACGAAGACCTCGATTACACTCACTTCGGCTCAGAAACCCTTTCACTGGCCATTGTCCACCAAGAGTCCACAGAACCAGTCACTAACACCCAAGGTCAGAACCACAAAGAACTGGTTCGACCAACTATCTCCGACAACTAAGTCGGAGAAGACAACTAGAGAGAACGACTCAGCCAGCCCCAAACCCCTGACCTAAAACCCACGCTCACTACACTCTATACTCAATAGGCTTAGCTCACAAAGAGCACCTAAATCTTGACCTTTCTCTCACTTGCAAACTCACCAATGATTTGAATGACGGAGAGGAGATCTACCCTAGATTTACTTGTGTTATACTGGACAAATTAAGAAGAGAGGGAATGATGTAAGGGCTGCTGATAATAATCTCACCTCTTTGTGCAAAATGACGGAAGAGAGTATATGTATATAAGGCAAGTAGGGCACAGGGGTTGAGAAGTTATAAGTGACTGCACAAACTCAAGGGGCTTTCGGTTTTGTGCAAGGGACTTAAAGGGCTGCCCAAGAGATAGGTCGAACTGGGCTTTGGGATTTCTCCAAGACAATAACTTTAAGACGGAGGTGATATTTTTTTGACTTGTTTAGCTAATCTGATCAATTTTTTTCATGTTGATAGTTAACATACTTTTTTTAAGTTTGTAAACTACAATATAAAAAGTAATCATCAAGTGCTTTATATATAGCGTTTGAAAACACAAGCAAGTAAAATCGTTATAAAATTTTTATTTTAAAAAGTAATTATTGATCGACTAGGAAAAAAATTCAAAACATATCTTTTCATTGCAATAGAGGAATTATGTGAGAGATAAACAGTTAATTAACATTTTAAAAAATCACAACTAAAATTGTTTTCATCCAAATTCCTCTCGACATCTAATACAAAATGTACATGACGGATTGAGATAATATTACACTATTAAATTGTTCCCAACTTAAAAGCAAAAATTTAGGTAATACGATCTTACATATATTTTATGTAAGATATAACTTTTTGACCCAATCCACCGGCTACCGTGTATTGATCGAGTTGTGAATGCGTGTGGTTCGATCTTACGAATTAAGATCCGTAAGACGGTTTTACAGAAGACTTACTCGAACTTAAATTAGCAAGATTTACCAAGAATGAAGGAAAGAAGAAAGTAAACGTAGCCAAAAAGCTAATATATATTCATAGTTTCACACTTTCACGCTGATTACTTAGAGATTAATTGGGGATTAAGTCAAAGACCAAAACCTACGACGTCTTCCTGGAACCTTCGGCTCACCATCCTGGTAATACTCATGCGTCCCCGTCTCTCTCAAGTCTCAAACCAACATAAATACTCACGTGTGCCATCATATAATTTGCATTTCGTTTGATAATTAATGTACGCGTCTTGTCTGTTAGATTTGATGGAAACGACTGTACTGGGAATTATGAAAAAGAGAAAAACTAGCAGCAGGGCTAGGGCGGTGGCGGGGGATATCATTGACTTCACATTCACAGACAAAGAAATCGAAGCGGCCATAAATCTCATTATTCTGAGTACTCGCAATGCATCACCGGTTTCTGTTTCTGATTCTCATCATCTTGTCTACGAGCATGACAAACAAGAAGAAGAAAATGATCGTAATGAACAAGGCGAAGGCAGCTGCAATGCTTCTTCAGATTTTAATACTAGTGATCATCTAATGGAATTAGAAGAGGATCAGGTGCGTTGGCCTAGGAAAAGAAAGCTGGTCCGGCCACGGTTTCGGCCCATTGTTGATATTTATAACACCATAGGTGCGAGTGCGACTGCGACTAAGCCTATATATATATAACTTCATCTCCAGCATTATCATCCTTCCATCACAAGACGACCACATCAGCTAGCTAGTTATATATGAACATGTATATATCTCTAATTATTAATCTGATGATCGGTGCTACGTACTGATCATCCTTTTGTAAAACGAGGTACGAATCGATCAATTGGATAACGAGATCTACTTTAATATTATTGGTATGAATTGAATGAGACTGTGTGTGAATGGTTTCGGTTATAATCACTGATGTGTTGGTGGATGTACGGTACATATAACACATGACTACAAAATTGCCACCAACATACATTTGTACTGCTAAGGATGCATGGTCCTTAATTTTCTGCGCCTGCATCGCCATCAACTGTTGGACCTCTACGTACTTAATTGGAACTGATTCAAGGAAGGGGAAAGCCGGCCAGGTCATGATTCATGAAGCAGATCGATGAGTTACCAGGCAGATTGAGTTTTAATTCCAACTTGACATTGTTTTAGTCAAGAATGTGTGTAAGAAAATAAGATCCTTAATTGGGTTCGATCTAACAATACATCGTACCCACGTACACTTGGGTTTTATGAATTGCACGCTGGAACAAGTTGCCAATTGCAATAGTGGTGAAATTGCAGCAGTTTCTGGCCGGCCTCATGTGTTCTGCGCACCTCAACATCCTTAAAGTGATCATGAATTCATGATGATCATAGGAAAAACTTTTACTATACTAGTTAATCTTTACCTGTTTAGACTGCTAAGTTTTCAAACATGAAAAATAGAAAATCTCAAAACTTGTATTTAGATCAACTTAATTAGAGCCTCTCACGAAATTGGCATGCTATACAAAGTAGCATTTCAATGATTGATCATACTCATCGAGTCAACTTAATAGAAAGTACGTAGTCCACTGGTCGTAAGAATGAAATATCTATCAGATAACATGTCATACAATAACATGTGCAACAAGATTAAGAAATTACAAAGACATTTTAATATATCGTGATCAAATCCACGGCGTCACGTGAAAAGCATAATATTGTGGAGTTTAACAATAGTGCAGTTCCTTGGCCTTGTTGGGTCGTAACTTATAATCGTTAAAGTAGTGCCGTCTTCATGCATGCCAAAGTCAAGAAAATGAGGATCTTCACGGCCACGAATGGGCTGAAATTCTCCAAAGAGGAAGAAGTGTTAGAAACCCGGCCTGGGCAACGTGCCTTGAGTTGATGTCGGGCACAATTGTTAATGGTTAGTCAAGAATCTTGACCAGGCCAAAGAAATTGGGAGGGCCGCTAGCTAGCATTGGCACGGGCCGCCCCAACTGAGATTGCATTTGGCTGTTCGTATGGTAAAACGTAGAGGTACAATTGATCATATTCGTACATGGTTATCAAATCTGGTTCGTAATTGAGCTTTTGTTACAATTCTTTTGCGTCCTTAACTTGGATGATCCTTTGAGAGCATAGAGAGTACCATGTGGATCTATTCATGTTAAATGAGACAAAATTCAGAAATATCAATGTAATCTCTTAATTTTTGAAAATTACAGCGCCACCCATCATATTTTGATATGCAGAGTGTCACTTTTTACTATTAACAGTGTCACTTTTTAGTATAAAATGTGTCACTTTTGACCTTACAAGTGCCACTTTGTATTTTTAATAAAAAATAAATTTTTTCCCTAAAAAGGTGTTACTTTTTGGGCTTAAATGTGTAACTTTTAGCTTTAAATATGTTACTTTTACTTTGAAAAGTGTCTTATTGTTTATAAATGAAAACCATTACGTTTGATATTAAAGTATCAATTTATAGCATTAAAAATGTCACTTTTTAACATTAAATGTGTTACTTTTGACTCTAAAAGTGTCATTTTATCTTATAAATAAAAATCGTTGTTATTGACATTATAAGTGTCACTTTTTAGCATTGAAAGTGTCACGTATTAGTATTAAATGTGTCACTTTTGGCAGTCACCGTCAGTTTTAAAATGACACTTTTTAGTATTAAGAGTGTTGCTTTGTATTTTAATAAAAAATATAATAAATTTCCCTTTATAGTGTCACTTTTAACCTTAAAATGAGTCACGTTTGCCTTTAGATGTATCACTCAGCATTTCGTCAAAGTCCGTATTAATTCTGTGGCTTGTGAGACTCAAAGCCAAGACCCTCCACCAAACCTTAAGTGTCATCTCTAAACCATCTTGACTGACTTGCTATTGTGATTTTTAGTAACATGTTATTTATTTATTATGACCCGCGAATTCCTAAATGAGGCTCCGTCTTACGGATTTATGATCCGTAAGACCGTCCTGCACAAGTTTTTGCCTAGAACCATTGAGAACTTTTGTTACAATTCAAAGTTTTTAAGTCAGATAAGCTTCATGCTACCTTGCCGTCATCTCATTGTAAGTTCCATGGTGCCTTGCTGTTATCTCATTGTACTTCCAACCACGACAAAAACTTAGGTAAAACGGTTTTACGGTAATTTTTTGTAAAACGGATCCTCTTTGCCCGACCCATCGTATATTGAGTTGTGAGAGAGTGAGACATCGTCTTACGAATTAAGATTTGTAACAACGTCTTACAGGAAACTTAACTCTCTAATTACAAGGGGTTTTTGATACTTGTCACCACTTGTCAAAGTAATTCCCAAATGTGCATACGCCAAGCGTTAGGGGTGTGTCGTTGGATTCCATCAAGACGAGAATCAAGTTGAAGTGCCTACAAACCACTCTATCGGTTAAAAAAAAGAAAAATAAAAACATTAAATGACATATCATATAACGACAATCAAGCGTTTGAAAGAGATGTTGGTTTTATATTTTTTTAAGATAAAAAATTTCTACTACTATTACCATATGATGAGATGTATTCCACATTGGTTAAAGAGTAATGAAGATATTAAAAGTATTTTTATAAAATACTTAATACCAATTGAAAAAAATATGTATTTCACATTTGTTAAGAAAGTGATACTTGTTTAAAATGTTTTTATATAATGTATCTCACATTGGTTACAAAAAGATCCACATTATTTAGAAACATATATTGGTTATAAAATTCATAGATTTTTTTTTATGTTATTATCAATACAAAAGATATACTCACACATTGTTTACAAAGAGATGTTTGTTTTAAAACTCTTTAGATAAAATATTATTATTATTATTATTATTATTATTATATGTTATAACCAATAGACGATATGTATCCCACATTGTTTAGAAAGAGATATTGATTTCAAAAGTTTTTATTTAAAATACTATTATTATTACTATTGAAGAATGTACCTCACATTTGTTATAAATTAATATTAGTTTTAAAAATACTATTATTACCAAGAGAAAAGATGTATACCATATGGTTAAAAAGAGATGTTTGTTTTAAAAGTCTTTAGATAAAAGTCTTAAACTTTTATTACTAATAGAAATAGAAAAAAAGTATATCACATTGTTAGAATATGAATAATGATTTTAAAAGTCTCAAAATAAATATTGTAATATCATAAATTTCAAAATTTAAAGTGTCTACTAACGCATATATGTTTAAAAGTTTTCATTTGGACGAAAATGTATTTTTCTTTTCATTTATGACCATGATGATAAGAATTACACAATATTATTTTTATTATTACTATTACTATTGCTATTATTTTTTTATAACAATAATATTATTATTATTCTAAAAAATTCATGTGTGATTCATTGTTTCTCAACCATTACCTAGGCCTGACAGTCGGATGAGTTGGGTTAGGTTGAAATGAGTAATGAGTTGAAACATGTCGAAACCTGTTAGAACCAAAATATCAAACGGGTTGAAATGAGTTGGGTCAAAATGAATCGGGTTGAAACGGGTAACGGGTTGACCTGTCTCAACACAAGATTTTCCCCCAAAAACATCAACCTATAGCATAAAAAGGCAAGGGTTCGGCCCGCTTTAACTCGACTCGACCGTTAATATTATTGAGTCGAAGCGGGTTACCCGCTTCAACTCAAAAATCTTAATGAGTTGGGTTGGGTTGGGTAATTAGAGGGTTGGGTTGAGTGGGTTAATGAGTAATGCGTTATAATTGTCAGGTTTACCATTACCAATTAATAATAGGTATTAATAATTAATACAATAATGAGATATTAATATCTACTATTAATCTATTCTATTTTAATAGTAGAAGTCTTATATATATATATATATATATATATATATATATATATATATATATACATATATATAAATTTACAACCAACATTATTTTCAAACCAATGTGAGATACAACTCTTCTATTAGTAATAAAATGTTAGATTTTTAATCTAATAACTCTTAAAACCAAAATCAATTTATAACAAATATGAAATACATATCTACTAATATCACTAATAGAAAAGATGTATCTTACATTAATTATAAATTGATGTTAGTTTTGAAAGTATTTTGATAAAATATTTCTACTTTTATCACCACAGAATAAATGTATCTTACATTGTTTAGAAAAAAAATATAATGTTAGTTTTAAAAGTCTTATATTAAAAACTTTCACTCTTATTACCAATAAAAGATATGTATCTCACATTGTTTAAAAATTAGTGTTGGTTTAAAAAGTCTTTAGATTAAAGACTTTTTGTTACAAATGGAATAGATGCATGTATCTCACATTGGTTACAAAGTATTATACTATTATTATCAATAGAGGAGATATATCACATATTGGTTATAAATTAATGCTGGTTTTAAAAATATTATTATTATCAATAGAATAGATGTATCATACATTTGATAGAGGGTATAATGTTGATTTTCAAAATCTTTAGAGAAAATATTTCTACCATTATTACCAATAGAAGATGTATATCTCACATTGGTTAGAAAATGATGCTGATTTTAATTTTAGATAAAATAATTTACTATTATTACTAATAGAAGAGATATCATATATTTTGGTTAAAAATGATGTTGGTTTTAAAGTCTCTAGATAAAAGACTTTTACTTTTATCATCAATATAATAGAAGACATGTATATCTCACATTATCACCATTATTACCAATAGAAGATGTATATCTCACACTAGTTAGAAAGTGATGTTAATTTTAATGTTAGATAAAAGACTTTAATATTAGTACTAATAGAAGAGATATCTTACATTGGTTAAAAAATGATGTTGATTTTAAAAGTCCTTAGATAAAAAACTTTTACTTTTATCATCAATATAATAGAAGTGATGCATCTCACATCATTTAGGAAGAGATGTTGGTTATAAAATTTTTAAGATAAAAGACTTCTAATATTATTACCAAATGATAATATGTATTCCACATTGGTTAGACAGTGATGTTGATTTTAAAAGTCTATTATTATTAACAATAGAATGAAGTATTTCACATTGGTTAGAAAAATGATATTTGTTTAAAAAGTTTTTAGATGATATATCTCAAATTGGTTATAAAGAAATGTATCTCACATTATTTAGAAATGAGTATTGATTATAAAAGTCATTAGATAAAAGTATTTTTATGTTATTGCTAATAGAAAATATGTATCCACATTGTTTAGAAATGAATGTTTATTAAAAAGTCTTTTATCTACTACTATTATTACTAATAGAAAATATGTATACCACATGGTTAGAATGTAGTATTGGTTTTAAAAGTCTTTAGATAAAAGACTTAAACTTTCATTACCAATAAAAATAAAAAATAAGTATTTCATATTGTTTAAAAAAGAATTATGATTTTAAAAGTTTTTAAGAAAAAGACTTATAATATTATTATCAAGTTAAATGTTAATTTTAAAAGTCTTTAGATAAAATATTTTACTATTATTACTAATACAAAATATATATCTCACGTTAGTTAGAAACTTATGTTAATTTTAAAAGTATTTAGGTAAAAAAACTGTTTAATACTAGTAACAATAGAAAAATTTTTTATAACTATGGAAGAGATTAACAATCTAATTATAATGTCTATAAGTTATATTATTATTACAAAAAATATATATATTCTATATTGTACCCGTGCGAAGCATGACCTAAATAACTAGTATGGAAAATATTTGTGGTAAAATAATGGGAGTTGGACTATAGGAGCCTTATTCTTACGTTTATGAATTCCTATTGACTATGCATCATATTCTTTTAATTTCACAAAAAAAAAAGTTTATATACATTTGATTTTAAACATTTTATGGAGCTCAAGTATTAAAATAGAAAACCTCAAAATTTAGCACCAATATTGAAAAAGAAACAAAGTGCAAGGACCAAATTATATATTAATGCAAAAACTTTCACCGAGCATATTTAACGCAGAGAAACAGCAACCGTTCCTGGTTCATTTTATCTACAAAGCTTTTTTTCTTCTGTCGACAATGGAGAAGCTCCGTCGCAAATAAATTGAAATCATCCCGTCCTATATATGCTTCGATAATTGAAACCCATCAAATATCAGCGCCGTAAAAACCCAAAAAATGGCAATACAATCGTCTTCATACACGGTACGCTGTATGATAAACCCATTACATTTTGCACTAAATTCAAATGTAGCTCAAGCTTTCACATATTCGATATGAACTAAAAAATTCGATTGTATATTTTCATAGGCTCTTATCTTAGTATTCTAATGGTTGTTTTCTGTAAGTGCGTGCCAACTGTGTGTTAAGCTGGAATGGATAACTTACAAGACTGGATAGCACACCAACTGTTTGGTTAAATGTCTAGATAAATGAAATGGGATAATGTGAGAAAGTGTATGTCCCGGTCAATCAAAGTCTTCCATTCTGCTTTCATTGCCTTGGGCTTTTAGACAAGAAGATAGAGCTGAGTGTGTCTTTCCACCATTAAAAAGTAAATGGTTTTGGGTTGGAAAATTTCTTGAGATGGTTTAGAGATATACCAAGAAGACCAGTAAGTGCACTTGTTAGGAAGTGTGATGGTCTTTGTAATAATGATCATGCTAGAAGTAGGGGAAAGGCCATAATTAATGTGGAAGACGGTACTTAAGAAGGATAAGGGTGATTATTTTGCTCAAGTTGCTTTTCGCCAAACTGGGTTTTGTGCTTTATAAGAGGAGAAATATTCAAGGCATGGAACAAACTTTTTTTTGAAGGTATGAGGGGATCATTGATTTGTATATGTCAGGTTCTTGTAAGGTGCAGGCTGCTGGCCATATCCGGTTTTCTGCGTATGATCTATCGGTTTGAGCAGCCAGCTGGGTTGATTTGGCTATTCTTGTATTGAATAGGACTTCAGGGGTCAGCTCATATTCTGCTAGCATCTTCCGACGAGGTGGCATTCTAGTTGGAATATATGCAATCTGTACTTGTGATGGTTCCCACATATCCAATATGACCACCTAAATCTATCTTGCCACAGCATCATTCTACTGAAGTGGGTGGGCTGTGCAAACTTTGGTCCACTATGTTTTCACAGTATAGGAAATTTGTGGTTTATACGGGCCTTTTTGTTCCAGAGAGACAGAAAACAACTGTTTTGTTTGAGTAAAGAATATTCTTGTTGAAGTTGGATGCAACTCTAAGGTTGAAAACTGAACCGTTGTGATTCTTCAACATTTTCTGATTTCTAGTGGACCTCTCAGTAGGATTCGTTCGAGCCCAGAATGATTTTCATGCATTCGATGTACAAGTCAGCATTTCTATTGATAATATCTTCATTAGGAGAGGACAATGCTTTCGTAGACATTATGGTTATAGATTCAATGCCATCTAATGCAAGTATTAAAACTTAATCACATGTAAGGGTACTTGGAGAACCGCTTAAAGCATGGTAAATATTCACCATTGGTACTTGTGATGATTAATTGTTTCTCCTTGCCCTCTAAGAGATAAAAGAACATAAGATGAAAAACTATTTCCATCTTAAAGAGTTAAAGTAGGCGTCCACTTATACTGACAAGGGACAACTTAGCTACCTAAAATTTTGGTCAAGCATGACTTAAGTTATGTTGTAGTGCACATTAAAGATAAAAGGTACGTAGAAGACAACATACTGGATGTCATGGATGCCATGGATGCATGCGTTTTTCTTTAATTTTTATACTTCATTCGCAAAAATGGAAACATCTATTTCAAGTACCTTTTAAGCTTGCCACTTGCTTTTGTGTTTTCCAAACTGGGAAATAATGAGTTGTGAAATTCAACGAGATGGGTCGAGGTCTCAATAGCTTTCAAAATGGGATCGACAAGAATTCAACTGGGCAGAAGTGTGCGGACGATCAAAACAACCAGAATGAAGAAGATAGAGGTACGTCTGGGCAGTTTCTGGAGTTGTTTGAAGGTAATGATGGAGTGTTTTTTGACAGCCGAGGAAGAAGGATTTTTATCGTTGACAAAGAGCTGATTCAGAGGATTCGCAACAGGGATAGAGCCCTAACAGTCAGAGAACTTGATAGTAGAGAAGAGACTCAGGAAGTGGGTTCTATTCATAGGGACGAACCCATGGAGAACTCGGGAGCGTCCGGAGAAACCACAGCAACCTACTCAATCTGATACTATTGTTGGGTCGCCTGGTGTTATGGGTGAGGACACAGATGAGGTTGTGTATTGCAGTCCTTTGTCGGTGGTCAGACCAGAGGAGGTTTTTGAGCCAGAACTGCTGACTGAAGGGGAGACTAACAAAGATATTTCAGCTTGGGTGAATAAGAGAGCAAAAAGTTTAGGGAAATATTTGGGTGTCTCTTGTAAAGGTTATGAAGATAGAATTGTGAACTTACTAATGGAACTGTAGAAGGGGCGTCTATCAGTAAGAAACAAGGTGGGTAACAGTCGTCTTAAGAACCGGGACGGGGAAAGCAGGGAGCTCAAAAATCTACGGTGCAGTATTAATTTTGATGGGGCAGCAGGTAAGGTAGGCGAAGGGGCTGGTAAACAAAAGGTAAACTAAATAGATAGGTATGGATATAAATCTGATTAGTTGGAATGTGTGGGTATTGAATGATCATAGGAAGAGACAGGTTGTTAAAGAAGTTCTTAGACAGTGGAAATACAAGAGACTAAAATGGGTCGTATGGATAGAAGGCTAGTGGACAGTATAGGAGGTTGCCGTTGGATGGACTGGGTTCATCTTGATGAAGTTGGGGCAGCAGGAGGTACTCTTGTTATGTGGGATAGAAGAGTTGTTTCAGTTGAGGATCATGTGAAGGGAGAATTTACAGTTTCGTGTCTTTTTAAGTGGGTGGCAGATGGCTCTTTGTGGGTTTTTTCTGGAGTTTATGGTCCATGTTCTATGTTCGCGGGCAGGATTGTGGACAGAGCTGGCTTTTAATGTGATCTGTTTCCCTCAGGAGAGGCTCAGAGGGCATTCGATTTCCCAGGCTACGGTGGATTTCAACGATTTCATTAATGATATGGAACTGGTGGACCTGCCCCTTGAGGGGAATGCCTTCACGTGGTTCAGATGGGGGGGTAGTCGGCAGCGCTCTAGACTTGACAGGTTCCTTCTTAGCTCTGATTGGGAGGAGGTGGTAGGCATTTTTAATCACAGGACTCTCCCGAGGATAATATCATTCCCCCATTGTGCTTCAGTACGGAGGTCTTGCCAGGAGAAAAATCCCTTTTAGGTTTGAAAATATGTGGTTGAAAGCTCCAGGTTTCAAGGATTGGGTCAAGGTAAAATGGGACTCTTACGTTGTGGTTGGTAAAATGTGTTTTAGAGTGGCTAAGAAGCTGAAACTACTCAAAGAGGACCTTAAAGTCTGGAATGGAGAGGTATTTGGGAATATTGAGATTAAAATTAAAGAGGCTACGGAGAAAGTGAAAAGTCTGGATGAAAAGGAGGGTAGGGGTACCTTGGGGGAAAGACTGTTAATTAAGGCGGAAATCAAAAGACTGTTAATCAGGTGAAGTCTTGTGGCTGCGTGAAGGCGATAAGAATAAGAGATTCTTCCATAGGATGGCCAGGGCGCATAAAAACTTTAATCAAATTAACAGGTTGAAGATAGAAGGTAATGTGATGGAAGATGTGATTCAAATCAGAAGAAGTATAGTAGACTTCTATAAAAATATTTTTTTGGAAGACAGAGGAGGGGAGGTGGAGATAGATGGGATAGCTTTCAAGACCCTTAATGAGGAAGACAGCAGGCGACTAGAACAACCATTTACAGAAAAGGAAGTGGTGGAAGCTTTCGGGAGCTTGAAAGGGGATAAAGCCCCGGGTCCAGATGGTTTTACATTAGCTTTTTTCAAGCACTGTTGGGAAGTAGTGAAGCCGGACATCATGGAGGTATTTCGATCTTTCTTTAAGGAGGAGGGGTTCGAGAAAAGTCTGAATACTTTGTTTATTGCTCTCATCCCAAAAAGAAAAGGCACAGAGGAGTTAAAGGACTTCAGACCTATTAGTCTCATTGGTAGTATCTACAAGTTGATTTTGAAGGTCTTGTCATCCAGATTGAAACAGGTTATCGGTCGAGTGATTTTTGATTCGCAGCACGCCTTCATGGGTGACCGCCAGATTTTGGACATAGCTCTGATAGCTAATGAATTGGTGGATGCGAGTGTGAAAAGTGGGATTCTAGGGGTATTTTTCAAGCTAGATGTGGAGAAGGCATATGATCTCGTTAGATGAGATTTTCTGATTTATCTTCTCAACAGAATGGGGTTTGGAGAGAAATGGAGGAAGTGGGTATTTTTCTGCATTTCTACAGGTACTCTATTCTGATCAATGGGGAGCCTGAAGGTTTTATTTCAAGCTTGAGAGGACTTTGTCAAGGGGACCCCCTTTCTCCCTTTCTGTTCATTATGGTCATGGAGGCTCTTAGTCGGCTTATCGATAAGGGTTTTATTAGGGGTTTTGAGGTGGGAAATGGTCCAGGAAAGGGGGTTTCAGTTTCCCACCTGCTGTTTGCCGATCATACCTTGGTTTGCTGATATGCGAATAGTTCTCAGTTGGGGTTTCTTCATCTAATCCTTTTATTCTTCCAAGCATTGTCGGGGATGAAGACAAGTGTTTCGAAGTGCGAGTTATAGGAAGAGTGGATAATGTGGAGAGTTTAGCTTCATTCTTTGGATGCCAATCTTCTAGTCTCCCCACGACTTATCTGTGTATGCCTTTAGGTTCTTCTTTCAAAAATGTTAATGCATGGAATTCGGTTGTAGAAAGAATTGAGAGGAGACTCGCGGGGTGGAAGAGGCCGTACTTGTCAAAGTGTGGAAGGCTAACCTTGATTAAGAGCACTCTTTCTAACCTCCCCACTTATTTCTTATCCTTGTTCGTTGCCCCTGCCTCAGTGATAAAGAAAATTGAGAAGCTGGAAAGAGATTTCCTTTGGGAAGGAAGTAATGAGAAGAGGAAATTTCATGTAGTCGGTTGGGAATCTGTCTGTTCCAGCAAGGATGTAGGGGGATTAGGAGTCAAAAACCTCAAATTCTTTAATAAGGCGCTAGTGGGTAAGTGACTACGGAAGTATTTAGTTGATAAAGAGGCGTTGTGGAGAAGGATAGTGACAAGTAAATATGGTGTGAGCAATCACATGTGGTTCCCTTGTGAAGTCCTGTCCCCTTCTGGGTCTGGTGTCTGGAAAGGAATCATGAGAGGTTGGGAGGATTTTAGCAGATCATCAAGTTTGAGGTTGGTCTGGGAAATCAAGTAAGGTGAAAGACACTTGGTGTGGGGATACTTCTTTGCAGATCCTGTTTCCTAGATTATATAATATCACGGTTGATAGAGATGAAATGGTGAATGCCCTCTTAGTTAATCATGGGGGAGCAGACCTATGGAGCCCTGTTTTTCGCAGAAATTTCCATGATTGGGAGATCAAAGAAGCTGTTCAGTTTTTGGGTCTGCTTCACGGATTTAAAAGGCAAGGGTCGAGAGAAGATAAAGTGGTGTGGGAGGGAGCTAAGAACAAAACTTTCTCTGTTAAATCCTTTTATTCAAAGCTGAATGGTAGAGACAGAATCTCGTTCCCATGGAAAGATATTTGGAAAGCTAAAATCCCTAGCAGGGTCGCTTTTTTTGTTTGGGAGGCAGCTAGGGGAGCTATTTTTATGGGGGAAAATATGAGATCTCGTGGTATGATTTATGTCAATCGGTGTTATATGTGTAAGACTGAGGAGGAGAATGTGAACCACCTGTTACTGCATTGTCCCATTGTGAGGGAGTTATGGAATTTCCTCTTCCTATCTGCTGGTGTTTCTTGGGCTATGCCCAGGTCTGTTATTGAGATGATATGAGGATGGTCGCTAGTCAAAAGGAGGAGGAAGAACGTGTACTGGGACTTTGCTCCTGCAGCAGTTTGGTGGACCATCTCGAAAGAGAGAAACAAAAGGGCTTTTGAGAATGTCGAATCAGATGTTGATGGTATTAAGAAGAACTTCCTTCTGTCTTTGCGTTCCTGGTTCTACATAGCCGAGTCTAATTCTGAAGATCCTTTTGTAGATAGAATGGACAGTTCTTTTGTTTTGAATATTTTTGATCTTGTATACCCCCAGTGTACAAGGACGCGTCACCTCATTTGACGCTTGTTTATAATACTTTACCTTACTTATCAAAAAAAGAAATTCAATTATTGGCTAATATTCTGTTTTGCTGGATGTGTAAATCTGATTCATGGTCCGTTTGATTTGCTGATATAGTAATCCTGACAGATAATATTTTAACTTTAATATTGTTCAGGTTTTGTCGCTGAGAAATTGCTCATCTTTTGCAAGAAGCCCTTCTAGCATATTTAACTTCAGAAGAAGCTCTTCTCTCTTCCACATGACGTACTGTGCTGCTTACTCCAGAAATGATTTTTGTACATCATCAAAGCGAAGATCTCGTGGACCTGTTATGGCAGCAAAGAAAGAATCCAAAGGCATAGGCTTAATTGCATCATCTTCCTTTCATTTTAAAAACTTTGTAAAATACTAGTGCTGGAAGGGCTCTGCCACTTTGACGTGCCGGAAATGGGCAAGCAGTGCCATTCGAGCTCCAGCTTATATGGACTGAGTTATATGGAGAACCATACAGAATACAAACCCCCCCTCTCCCCCCCATGACACACAAACTCACGCATACCCCACCAGACAGGTCTTCCATGGTCAAAAAAGTATTGGTTTGCTTTAAAAAGAAAGAGAGACTTTTCTCAGTCTTATTCTGCAACTGATTATACTAATGCAATGTCTTTGTTCATTCCTTTTTCTCAAAAAGGAGGACCTTCAGTTGATGCATGTATTTAATATAATGCAGGGGCAAAGCAGGAAGATGGAAAGTACAAGCACACAGTTGATCTGCCTAAGACAGCATTTGGCATGAGGGCAAACTCTGCAGTGAGGGAGCCTGAAATCCAGAAACTATGGGAAGAAAATCAGGTTTTCAAGAGAGTATCTGAAAAGAATACTGGGGTGAGCTCCGTAGACTATATTTAGTTCCTGTTTCTCACTGCATGGTATCTGCTTGTATCTTAGCTAATGTTGACTTACTTCTTACAGGGAACTTTTATCATTCATGATGGCCCTCCTTATGCCAATGGTGATCTCCATATTGGACATGCCTTAAATAAGATTTTGAAGGATATAATTAATCGCTACAAGGTACCTATTGCAGCTAATTTTTTTTTTCATTTTTTGTAAATATTTATACTCATGATTCTGAGACTTGCTGCCCATTCAAAATGGAGTTACAAAAGATTCATTTACATCTGTATGTTTGCATGATGATTAAACTCATGAACATTTTGAATCAGAGGCAATACATTTGCCATGTGTTTGCACATGGGGCAGGTTCTTGGAATACATTTCCATTTGAAATATTATGGACATTAGGTGGAATTTCGATTAATGACTTGGACATTAGGTAATTTCACTAATTCTGGAACCTCTTCAAGTCCAAAGTACTGCAGTAAATAACTTTGATGGACTGTGATGAGGTATTCAATTTGAGTTTGCACTTGAAGCTGTGTTGGGCTGGTTCATTCTCTTGGAAATTGGAATGCCTTAAACTTGCAGTAAGAAATTGCTTCTGGTGGTTTGATCCATACTGAGGAACTTTTAGCTTGAAGTCAGATGACCTAACAAAACTTCGGATCTGAAACAAGTCATACCAAAGGTGACTGAATGAACTTCTGAATTATATGCTGAAGAGCTTGCTGAATGTTCAGGATTCGTAAAAACCCTTTAAAATAGGTACTTCAAAAATTTATGCAACCAAAATAACGACACGTCCTCCTTGCCGGATAATCTGTTCCTCCTTCAAGAAAATTGGAATAGATTGGACTACTCCTCAAGCATCTATATGCAGGACGATAAAGACGGACCGGGACGGGAAAGCCCGCGAACTTGACGGTTCCTAAAACTCGTGGCCTAGCCCACCCTGCAGTGGGCAAGCCCGCAAAAAAATGAATTTTTTCCTTTAATTATACCATTTTATCATTTTATGTCAAAAACTCATAATTTATACCATAAATTAAACCACTGAATATTACAAATTCAAAACCATTAAAATCAAAAACTAAATAAAGAAAGTTCTCTTCTTTTTAGTGTTTAATTAATAAAATCGACTCGATAAATTATGTTTAAGAAAAAGGGTTTGCCGAGAGGCCGCCCCAGGAAAGAAGAATTCAAGTCTGATTCATTCTTGGTAGGATCAGCCACTGCTCACGCCCAGCTCTTGCAGCTAAGTCTCAGCAGGTCATAGATGGGACCAATACTTCAATAGCCAAATACAAACTTAAAAATACCAATTACAAGTTTAAAACTTCATCCAGAAATCAATTGACCATTCCGTCTCTTTAATCATCATATTTGGATTTCGAATATGTTAACAAAATATCACAAATAGTAACAAAATATCACAAGATGCACAGGAAACAAGCATTGCCACTGTCAGATGTTTGAGACGAACTGTGAGCCGGAGGCCAGGAGGTGGCGTCGATTCCAGCGTCTCTTAAACCCCAACCCTTCCTAGTTGAAGCAGATTAAGGCCAAAGAAAATATAGATCTAGCCAATTAACCCCCCTTGCAAGCTGTGCAAACAAGATCTAGATCTTGAAATTCTTCCACGATGCAACAGCCAACAAGGAATTTCAGATTGCTGGATTGGAATCATAAGGAATCCGATGAAGTTGGCGATTCCGACGAGGTACAGAGAGAGAGATGGCCGATGGAGTCAGAGAGATGTGAGACGATGAGACTTGAGAGTGACGAGGGGGAGAGGGAGAGGCTGAGATGTTGTGAGAGAACGCTGTGAAGAGAGAGAGGTACTGGTCTTGGGCAATGGGGATTCACGATGTGAAGACTGAAGAGAGAGATAGAGGGGGAGGGAGACGATGGCTAGATTGAATAAAAATGAGAAAGGGGGACTAGGGTTTTGGTTGGATTATATCAAATATAATACATACTAATAAGTGACGGGCCGCCCGTCCCGCCCCGTCCCAACCCGCATTCCAAATGGGCACCTAATTGGATGGGTGGCGTGGAAGGCATGCCCGCCCGCGAGCTTTTGCCCTATTTGACAGCTCTAAGATATATCGCTACATGGGCAGTTATGAATTATGATAAATTTTTCGTAAGTCCAAGTCAAAGTGCATGGGTCATGTCCCAGCCAACAAGTCATTTGGGTCCAAAGAAAAGAATCATTGATAGACTTTGGCTTTATGATTTTTCAATGTCTAGTAGTAAGCGGCATAACTGATATTTCATAATTGGCAATGGTAGTCCTATTCCTTGTAGTGTCAAGAAAGATTTTCTTTACTTTAATTAGTGGGTATACTCCTAGTGTACAAAGGCGCGCGACTAGTTTATAATATACCTTACTTATCAAAAAAAAAAAACAAAGTAAAGCTTCATTTGCAGCTTCTCACATAAAGAAACCCACCTTTGTTGGAGCCTTTGTCTTCCACACATTCTTCCAAGGGAAAAAACATCAGACTCTTATAGAAGGGGTAAGGTTTTTTTGAAGTTAAAAGCTATGAAACTTCCATATCCTAGGGCTAAGGGGGGTAAAATCATTATTCAAAGTAATGAGCCCTATTTCTTCTCTTTCGAGACAGTATAGTTGGATTAGGGAAAAGTCAGCTGAGAACATTGAACTAGGACTAATTATAGCGACCTTGAAGTTGGAGCTCATGGATTAGACGATAAGAGGTAGCTGTTCCCGCATTTAGCTCTACCAAAGGTCCCATCCTGCCCTGAAATCAGTAGCACTGTTTGTCACACCGACCACTTCATTGTAGTGTGGTCAGATTCGTGTTATATCTTTTGTTTATTGGGTTTAAAATGGATCATGTGACTTGTGAGGTCCTTTTCATCCATTTTGCATGCCTGCCAAGGTGTTGGGGTTGCTATAAAATTTATATAGAATGAAGGCTCAGACTGTAACTGTAGTCATCTGTCCCCTTTTTGGGTTTTTGGGTACTATGTTATGTAATGTAAAAGTGGTAAAAAAAATCTATTTAATGCAGATTGTTTTGCATCTATAGCAAGCTAAATTGTTCGGTAAAGGGAAAAGCATTTTATTTTTATGGTTAGATAACAGATTACATCTGGATTCGTTCCCCACCTTTCTACATACATTTCTCTCTTTTACTGTTTCAAGTGATGATGAAAAGATAAGATTGTTTAAGATGCGATACATTTATTTATTCTTTTATTAAAAAATAAAGTAGAAGTACGATCCACATTTGTACAAATGCATGTCTCATCTTTGTTCTCTTGCTTTTGTTGCAGCTTCTTCAAAACTACAAAGTTCATTATGTGCCGGGTTGGGATTGCCATGGTCTACCAATTGAATTGAAAGGCAAGTGTTACCATAATTATGCGAGTTTGGTCAATAAGATTATTTCCATAATGAGGTTTTATTTTCTCTTTTGGGCCGAAAATTACATTAAGACTAATGGAAATGACCTTTTACCCCCCTCAATTATGCCTGAAGTTGTGATTGCCCTTCTCAACTATTGGCTGCTAGATTGTCCCTCCTCGAACGACTAGAGGGGGTTAATTGACTGATGTGCTGGATGGAACTCATGAATGTACAGCTCTACCCTTCAAACCATGTTTCCCTCTTCATAAATCACTACAATTACCTTATTGGCACACCCATGTCACTATGATCGGTCGGATGCTAAGGCGGTGATGAACTAGGGATCGGATGCCATGGACATTGTTTTGATCCCTGCTTGCTTAAGAAAAGGGAGAAGGGAAAGCTGGTGGTAGGTGGTTGTGTCGACTGGAGAGAGTAGGGTCTGATAGTTGTTGCATGCCAGCAGTAATCAAAGTAGTGGATGGCCGGAGGTTTCCTAATATATATATATATATATATATATATATATATATTTATATAATGTATGTTTTTACCCACCCTCAGAAGAGTACACTCGATGAGCATAAGCGCCAATGCTATCTTTGAAAAATAACATTCAGGTATGTGACAGTCACGTGGTAATATTCAGTTCCATTGAACTGATTTTCATTTGAAGGAGGGGAAATGTAATATATTCTGTCAGTTAAAAGGAGAACGTTGTGGTGATTGGTAGTAGGACCATCTGAATTTCAGGCATAGTTGTGGGGGCAAAATGTTATTTTTCACAAGGAAAAAAGGAATTCTAAGTGTAGATGCTCCTGTTACTACGTTTTGGGAAGGGTGACAAGGGTTTAATGTACCATTGCGCTGCAAGTCAAGCAGCCTTACTGTGTGCCAAGTTGCTTATCATGTAAAATTATATTAAACACTGCATGAATTCCACTCATGCAAGTGTGCCTTGGCTGGAGGAAGAAGCTGCAGTCTATGCACTAACTGAAGAATTGGCTTGATCTAATCAATCGATTGCAAGTATTAAAGTTGCTCCAGGTCCCCAAAGGCAGATCTAGTTTGTATGTGTTCAGAACTTAAACATGAATTGTTGTTAAACTAAACTTAAATCCCTCTTATTGGCTTTTGTTTACTGGAATTGGTGTGGGAGTCTTTGTGAACTCTTCTAATTAAATGTTAGAGAGTTTTGACTAAGCTGGTTCTTGGATGAACATCGATGGGGTATTTGACCTATTTCTACTTTGTGCACCTCAGTCACCATCATTGGTCGGATGCTAAGGTCACGATGAACAGGGAGCAGATGCGCCAGTGACAATGTTTTGCTGTCTGCTTGGTTGAGAGAAAATATATGAGAAATCCATTCATAAGTGGTTATGCCGAGACAAGAGAGAGAGAGAGAGAGAGAGCATGGGCAGATTCTTATAACTGGTGATTGCCGGGGTAATCAAAGGGGTGGAAGGCTGGAGGCTTCCTTCTGTGTATATAAACATTACACAATGAAGGTTTCTACACTCAGAAGAGTACACTCATAAGAGGAGCATCAGGCCTAATACTGTCTTTTTAAGAGTTATTCAGGCATGTGATGGTCGAAGGAGGGGACCATTGAAGACATTTTGATGTTAAAGGGGTCCATTATTGTGATAGGTTATTTCGCAATCTGAATTTCATGCATAGCTGAGGGGGGCAAAAGGTACAATTGAGCAAGAAAAAAAGGAAAATTTTGTGCATGATGCTCCCATTGATTCTAGGAAGGTCTGATGCACTCAATCATTTCCCCATATGTGGAACAGCCTTGATGTTGCACCACCATTACTTTTCAAGTGAAAATATATTATAGACAGCATGAATTCACTCATGCAAGTGCATGTTGGCTTGAGGAAGAAGTCATAGCCTTTGCACTACTGAAGAATGGACGTGATCTAATCAACTAATTGATTGCAAGTACCTAACTTGCCCTGAAGGCAATTGCAAGTATAGATATTCCCCCAAAGACGGATCAAGTTTGCTAGATTCCAAAATTAGAGCATCAATCATTGTTGAGCTAAATTTAAAACCCTCTGTTATTGGCATTTTTGTTTGCTAGGAATTGATGTGGGAGTCTATGCTTACCCTTCTAATTATATATTTGGTAGTTTTGACTGCCTTAAATCATTTCAGTGTTGCAGTCATTGGATCAAGATGCTAGAAAGGAGCTGACACAGTTAAAACTGAGAGCAAAGGCAGCCAAATTTGCGAAAACAACTGTGAAGTCACAAATGGCATCCTTCAAGGTTATCGTGGAGTTTCTAAATTTGATCTGCACAGCTTTTCTGTTTATACCATGAAATCGACTCAATATCTGACCATATGACCTCTGTTCTCTCCATGATTTTAGACCCATGAATGTAGAGTAATTGAATAAATTCATAAATCATAACCAGATTATGTTAATTATATACTCCATGGAGGTAGCAACCTTTTGTTCTTGTTAACGAAACAACTGAAACATTAAGTATGTTTGTTGTGTGTCTTACAGCGATACGGAGTGTGGGGAGACTGGGATCATCCTTATCTAACGCTTGATCCAGAATATGAAGCTGCTCAGGTAGCTGATACAGCATATTTGCATAGTTTCTTGTGCTTGAAATTCTTAGAATTTAGCATCACTTGGAGCCTATCTACTAAAAGGGGTGGCACTCACAATTCATATTTTCATTGATTTTCTTTTTCTGACTCTTTACAATGTGAATTCATCCTTTACATTGTCAATACTCCATATAGTTGCACAGAGATAGTTATTATAAATTTCTGGTGAAAGCTTCTCTATATCCTTCATGCTCAGCTTTCTCTTAATGAATCGCTGACGATACTGTTTTTGTGCATCTTGTCGTCTTCTAGATTGAAGTGTTTGGCCAGATGGTTTTTCAAGGGTACATATTTCGAGGCAGAAAGCCAGTTCACTGGAGTCCATCATCACGAACTGCTCTTGCAGAGGCTGAGTTGGAAGTAAGTGAATCTTTAGGCTTTTTTCACACTTCCTGCAAACCTCTTGTGCATCAAACATCTTCTCTTATTGTATTCTGATGTTCTTCTACACTTTGTATGCAACTGAAAATTCCTCGGAAATGAAAGTAAAAAAAGTCACTGCATATATCTTTCATTGGCCCTTCTGTTCTGATGTTTAATTGATAATATTCATCGAGCATTGCTGCACAGATTATTGCTAAATGTGATTATAAAAGAAAGAATAGCTTTCTGCTCATGTTCAATATATAATAGAATGATATTTCTATCCCTTTGACCGTATGTGAGCGGAGATTAGGTGATCTCTTAATATCGCTCAATCCTTGTTTTTCATCTTCATCTTCAGTTAGTTGCTAGGCGGCAGTAGAGGCTATGGAATATCTAGAATTAAGGCATAATTACCATTTTTTTGATAATTTACATCAAAGATCAAACACATTGAATACAAAATTAATTTTTTTTATATTTGTCATTTTATCAAACACTTGTCTATATTTGTAAAATGAACAAAAATATACAAACCTACAATTAATCTCAATTCTCAACAACGTCAAAGCAATAAACAAGCCAAATTTATAACTAAAAACAAAAAAGATATTATTCTAGTTCGCCCCCATTACCTCCCTCTCGGCCTCACCATTACTTGTAATACCACAAAATCAAAGCTACAAAAATAAATTAAGAGTGGTCGATTAGGCGGCGACTAAGAAAGTTTAGAATGTGAGTAGAGGCATGGAATATTTTGAGCCAAGAGAATTGGAATGTATTTATGAGTTGGTGGATACTTGTAAGAATAATGAGTGGAGAAGAATTTAGAATGTGAAATAGTCTAGTAGTTTTACCGTAGACAAGATCAACCGTCCAATTTGAATTTACTAAGGTTGATTGGCTCTTGGAACTTGGTCTGTAGAAAATTGTCTTGGTGGGTGAGTGGCTTTCATGATATCCTCGTGAGACTCAATTGATATAACGTAATGTGAATAGAGCAAGTTTGGTCTGTATCAGAATGGGTGGAGGCCCGTATTGGGCATTCGGTTATTCACAGCAGTCCCTCATGAGTGTTATTCTTTATTCTTACATTTATTATTCTTACATTCAGGACTTCAAGGGATGGAAAAGTCTAGGATAATGATTGTGCTTGTTAGGGGATAGAAAAGTCAAGTACTTGTTAGGGCGTGGCTGGTGGGTTATAGCTGATAGCTTAGGCCGTTGGCCAAATGACTTATGACTGATTTGATGATAGACCGTTTGTTGCAGCCGATGAAAACGGCTTACGAGTATATTTGTTAAATAAGCTGGAAATTATTTATTTACTACAAATTGACCATAAACCCTAAATTTTCAAATCAACTAGTCCCTTATTAAAGAAAAAAGTATCACCTTTATCTTAAAAAACTCAACATGGGATAATATTTAATTACTTAATCTTACTTAAAACAATAAATAAATATGTAGCTATTTTCTACACCATTAGTATGTGTAGTCTTTTACTTTTAACTTTTATTATTTCCTTGCCAATTTTTAATGTGAGTACTCGAATATGCGGAAGTTGAAAATGTTTACCTTATAACAAAATCAATAAATAATTTATAATATTCCTTATCCTGCATTAAATGTTTATTTAAAAACTTTTTTTTTTGGAATTAATATTCCTAGCTCTTTTTATGTATTTATGAGAAAAGGGTAAGATTGTATTAATCAAAAGTTTATTAATGAATAGTTTTCTTAGTGTTTTCAAGAAACTAAAAAAACTTAAAATTTTGGCTTTGATTTTTTAATGCATAAATGGTGTTGATAGGTTGAATGGAACTGCTTCAGAACTTAACATTTTTGCTTGGAACTTTCTCCAGACGCTGTGCATTCTTCTGTAACTCCTCAATTGCATCTGAGAAATCCTGAATCATAAAAATAACACAATAGATATACTTTCTTGAACCATATAATCTTAAATACATAGAAATTAGAGATAAAATAGGGGAAAATTAATTGGAAAATATGAGTGTGCCATTTAAAGTTCTCCTTAGGTCTTTTTGAAATGATACCTTGTTGTGTATTGTAATTCATGAATCTTTCCTGAGTTTTGCAATCTGAATTCATGACTTACTCTTAGGAAAAACACTCAGGAACAACCTTTTTATTTTTGCTGAGGCCTTACCTTTTTCAAGTTCATATGTAGTATCCTGAGAAGCATATTTCAAAGAGCATATATTCCAATGTTTTTTTCGAGTTTATCTATAGTTTGCTTTTGGTCTTTTTCAAAATGATATCTTGTTCTCTACTCTTTCTTTCCTTTCACTTTCTCCACTACCAGGAAATGTGTTTTATGAATTACTGATGTCTTGCAATATAAAGTCCATACATACTTTTAACGTAATCCTTTGAGAATGGTTTTATATCCTTTCTGTACCCATGCTAACTTGCTATAAAGTTCATATGCAGTATCCTGAAGGGCATGTTTCAAAGAGCATATATGCCACTTTCAGATTACTTAACGCTCCAATTTCTGCTGGGTTGGAGGATTTTTTACCAAACTTGTGCTTGGCGATTTGGACTACCACTCCTTGGACTATTCCTGCCAATGCTGGTAAACATAGTCATTTTAATTTTAACTATTTTAATGAGAACTTAAAAGTTCAGATTTACTGGTGTTCTTCCCCTTGGTGTCCATGTTAGCGTCCAGATAGCTGAATTAAAACTTCAACATTTTCACTTTAAAGTAAGAAGTAAATATATACTGATAGGCATCAATTTTGGAATTTTATAGCTACATGTGCACTAGTGTTCCTTTCCTTTGTTCCGTGTCTGTTTTGACACTTAAGGACACAGCTAATCGGCCCGATGATCTGATAATTTGGGATGTGGGAATTGCCCTGAATTATGCATGACTTTGCTCTGTATGGATGAGTGTAAGCGGCCTTCTTTTGTATCTGTATATGCAAAGTTCATCTCATCCTTCACTCCTTGCTGAAATCCAACAGTCTTGGTGTTTGCCAACAAGTTATGATTGACAGGTCCCCAATGTTTGATACACACCTACTTGCCAGTTCTTTAATATATTAAGCATTGGGGAAAGCTTCCTGAGGAGCTTCTCTACTAGTTTGAAACAGGTTTGTTGCAGCAAAAACTGCTGCAACTAAAATATATTTGCTGTAAACAGCAAGAGGGCCAGAAAAGGCAGATCAAGGGAGAATTCCCAGAGATAGATGTGGTATATTTAAGAGGAGGCTTCCTTTTGCTTAAAATAGCAAAGGTAAAACCACTCAAAAGTCTCAATTCATGCACTAAAATCCCAAACTAGTAACTCAAACCTAGAAGACTATCACCAAAAACTCTTAGACTTCCAATACCTCTTTGTGAAAACAAATTGCAAAAGATTAAAACATCTAGACCCTAGAAAATCAACTAAACTTCCTGATCCAAGGACACAAAATGGATAAAATATAAAATGTTCCAGACTGCTGCATTATTTGGTGCCGGTGGAAAAAACTCGCCCTCGGCTTTGACATTGTTGCCTCGTTCTTTTCTTGAATTTAGGATGATGACTAGTCCACAAGCTGTGCAACTTCCCATTGCTTCTCTTTGAAGAAACATGAGGTGCTTCAAGTAAGGAAGCAAATCTTGTTTCCCATCTGAGTACTCTTTGACCGCTGAATAGCATTTCATTTCTGAAAATTTTCACAAGGAACTTCTTCAGCAATAAATTGGAGAAGTTCCTAAGCATTCTAATTGATGAAAATTTAACGAGAAACAGATCATGGTAATCATACACCATTTCAATTCAGTACTTGTATCTTTTCAATTAGATCTTTATCATGGATAAATTTCTGTATTGCATCTGTCACCTGGTTAACAACGATTATTGACGGTGGAGTCACTTTGCGTTTGCCTTTAGAAATCCATCTTCGGTATACTCGTCATAGGTAGGAGGGAATCCGACTCTATTTCTTGTTCATGGGAAATAGACCTAGAATAAGAGAAGATTGCGTTTGCCTTTAGAACATCATTGAGGTACCTTCGATAATCATCCCATCTTGAGCAACCATAGTTTCAGCAACTTGCTTGTTTCTTGATTAGTCCCCGGCCTTCCATTCAAGTGTAACATATTACTTCCTTTGCACTTGAGAACCTCATCAGGATCAATCACTGCTCTGATACCACCTGATGCAGCAAACAACTGCTGGAACTAAAGTATATGCCAGAAAAGACAGATAAAGGGGAGAATTTCCAGGGATAGATATATATTACCCCCCCCCCCAAAAAATGTCTCACATTGACTTTTCTTTTGGTCAGTTGGATTAAACTTAATTTTTTTTTACTAATCCCTACGAAACTCTAAAACTTGTTATGGATACTATTCTTAATATTATATCCATGATTGAATTTTCATTGCCCAAGACAACAATTGTATGTTAAATAGTGTTTTGATATTGTCCTAGGTAAACCTTTTTGGTCAACTAGATTTAACTTTGATCAAAGCTTTATAAACTAAAATTACTTATCCTTACGAAATTCTAAAAATTATTATTGATAATATTCTTAATATTATATCCATGATTGGAATTTTATGTGTTGGTGTTGGTGTTGTTGGGGAATATGAAAAGGTGAGATTATAGCTTCAAAAGATTGATTATAGCTTCATAGATTAATACAATTTACGAAGTGATGGGTTTTCAGATAGGTAGGAAGTCTTTTGATGTTCGCCGGAGTTCGTTCAAAGGCCTCGAATGTGTGCAGTTGGTGGAGAGATCCAGAGGGAGATCCCATGAAATTTTTCTGTTGATATACGAGCTGTGCTGGCCCTGCTGGGTGTGTGATTGGCTGAAGAAAGTGGATAAATTCAGAAGTGGGTTTTGGAGAAAGATTCAGGCAAAATGGCGCGAAGTATTTGTAGCAAAGGATTCTAATAGATCAGGGAACTTTGTTAAGATTATAGTGAGAGGAGGGAGAAGATGGGGTATGCTATGTATTCCCGAAGGAGCAGAGAGAGCAGGTTGGGGCATGGTGGCGGAGTGGTTTGGCAGCCATGTTAGAGTGGATGAGGCGGTGAAAGGTAAACACTCTAAGTCCTATAAGGAGGCGACAGATATTCCTCCTTGGCCGGATATGTCTCTTAAGATTAAATCGTCTTCGATGAACGTGGAGGTGGACTTTGAGGTGGATGAAAGCTCCTGTTCTGAGACACAGAGGTTTTTGGAGAGATGCCTTGTGGGTAGAGTTGGGGAGTTGGATTTTCAACAGCCTCTCAAGATTGAGGTACAGAGGTCGGCTGGTGGCGTAAGGGTGGTGGAGTTGGATGGAAAGAATTTTTTGTTTGAATTTCCATCAATAGAAGAAGCAACTCACATTTTGATGGAGAAAGAATGGTTTTACTCTCAAGATCCTCAGTTTTTGGATCGTTGGGACCCATTAGGGTGTTGCCATATGGAAGTTTGTCATCCCCGTGAAGTTCGGATTCGTGTCCTTGGATTACTCCTTCACTTGTGGGATTCAGCAGTGTTCAAGGAGATAGGCCGAAAGTGTGGAGGTTTTTCAAGGGTTGATGAAGATACAGAGAAAAGAGAAAATTTGAGATGGGCGAGAATTCTGGTTCGTTTTACGGAGAACATTCCAGCTATAGTTTGAATTGGAGTGGGTAGTAGGTGGTTCGCTGTCCCCTTATGGGTGGACTCAAGTCCCTTCTGGTTTCAAAGGAGGACTGGTAGCGGTGTCTCTGGCAGCGGTGACGGGAAAAAAACAGGGAATGGAAACGTAGGTGAGAAGGGGCGTGTTTTGCACGCGAGTGGGGCAATTGTCAAGAAAGCGGTCAAAGTTCTGATTCAACTGGAATTTTCAGAAGAAGTGTGTACAGTGGCACGTGAGGTAGCAGGTGTTCAAATTTCAAACACAATAATCGAAACGGTGCCGTTCGAATAGTAGGTCTGTCCAATAAAGGAAGAGTGGGCTTTGGGGCTGCAAATAGGAGCTTTAAGTATCGTGAGCCAGAAAAGTCCAATAATAATAGGAGGAAATCAATATGGGTTTGGGCTCCGAAATCCAAGAGTGACAAGGGTAAGGGGAAAGCTACTGAGCCTGGTACAAAGGATATAGGAGGAACGTTAAGTGGGCCTTTTCAGTCGGCTTTTGTGCCACCCAATCAGTTCGCTCTTGGGTCTAAGTCAGGGCCAGAGATGTCGACTTGTAAGGTGACGAACGAGGAGGTCGGGGAGGTGACGCAGAGTTCGGAAGATTTGTCCGAAGGAGGCGCAAAGATTGTAGGGTCAGTTTCGAGCAGAGAGACGGAGCTCAAGCTCGAGTCAGAAGTTTTGGCGTCAGACAAAGGGGATGGAGGTATGGATAACTCAAACTCGGGACGACGGCCCAGCAGCGTCGTCTACGATTGAAGATAGTACAGGTCAGATTCAGCAGGGTGGAGCGCATCTAGGTAGGTTTTTTGGGGCTTCAGATGGTGGAAAAGATGTCGTAGCCTCCAGTGAAGCAATTTCGATTAGTGTGATCAGTCCTTGTGAATTTGAAGAAGATACTATTCTAATTGAATCAGAGGAGGAGGAGGATATTTCGATTTGGGCAAAGAGAAGGGCGGATAGATTTGGTAAGTTTTTGGGGATCCCCTATGACGGTTTCGAAGAGAAATTTCTGATTTAGTGTTGGATATTGAGAAGAATTGGACGTCTACAGAGGCAGGCAGTATCAAGAAAAGTTGTAAATCAAGAGAGAAAGGCAAAAGAGAGCTGAAAAGTCTGAACTATGAGCAGTTAAGGGGGAAAGAGGGGGATGATGGGTGGGGAAAAAGTTTGTTTGATAATGCATTTATGGATTTTATCTTGGAATGTGCGGGGTATTAGTGATGTGGATAAACGAGGTATTATAAAGGCTGCGTTTAGGAGGTGGAAGCCTCCTGTTATTTGCAGCTTATGGGGGAGTAGGTGGTGAGTGTTTAGAATCGGTGGAGGTGGCGGGAGGGGTTATAGTTATGTGGGATCACAAGTGGATTTCAAGGTTGGACTTTGTTGTGGGCTCTTCCTCTGTTTCATGTTTACTAAAGATGGAAGAAAATGATAGATTGTGGGTTTTCTCGGGTGTTTATGGTCTGTGTGCAGCGGTGGATAGGAGAGTCTTGTGGGAGGAACTCAAATCAGTTAAGTGTAAGTGGGATGCTCCTTGGTGTATAGGTGGTGATTTTAATGTGGTTCGTTTCCCGCATTAACGGTCTGGTTCCCGAGTCTATACTCGAGCTATGTCGGAGTTTAATGATTTTATTAATGAAGGGGAATTGGTAGATTTAACTTTGACAGGAGGAGATTTTACTTGGTTTAGAGATGGGAGTAGCTCACAATTTTCTCGCATAATCAAGTTCTTTGTTTCTGGTGATTGGGAGGAGCACTTTTCAGGAGCAATTCAGTCTTGTTTGCCTAGAGTGATTTCTGATCATCTTCCTTTACTTCTTGAGTGTGGGGGATTTTTGAAAGGGAAAGCTCCGTTTAAATTTGAGAATATGTGGCTGAAGGCCCCGGGGTTTGCGGATTGGGTTAAAGAAAAATGGTCTTCGTATTCAGTTGTAGGAGACCCTAGCTTTATATTGGCTAGGAAGCTTAAATTGCTCAAAGTGGATTTGAAAGTGTGGAATAAAGAAGTTTTTGGTAAGCTGGGTGTAAGGATTAACTCTATGATGGAGAGGATCAGTGTCTTGGATGGGTTAGTAGGGGTTCGAGCTTTGAGCAAGGAAGAAGAGTTGTTGCGTCTGAATTTGCAAAGGGAACTAGATCAGCTGTTGCTTTACGAAGAGATTAGCTGGAAGCAAAAATCTAGAATTCAATGGCTCAAAGAAGGGGATAGAAATACTAGATTCTTTCATAGAATGGCTAGTGCCCACAAGTCTGCGAATCAGATTAGGGAATTATGGATTGATGGAGTAGTTGGCGGATAGCAAGGATATTAAGGAAGGTATTGTGGGGTTCTATCATCGGTTATTTTCTGAAACGGAGGAGTGGCGGCCTACGTTTAACAACACCTCTTTTCCTTGTCTTGGTGTAGATGAAGGCAAATTTCTGGAGCTTCCTTTTTCCGAAGAGAAGGTCGTGGCAGCCCTTCGTGGTTTAAGGGGTGATAAAGCGTCGGGTCTCGATGGTTTTTCTATGGCCTTCTTCCGGCATTGTTGGGAGATTATTAAGGTGGATTTGATGAGGGTGTTTCACTATTTGCATGAGAACTTGTGCTTTGAGAGAAGCCTGAATGCGTCCTTCATTACTTTAATTCCAAAGAAGAAAGGGGCAAAGGATTTGAGTGATTTCACGTTTAGTGGGTGGAGTTTACAAATTAATTGCTAAGGTGCTATCTTTGCGATTAAGGAAGGTGCTTAGCAAACTTATTTCAGTGAACCAACATGCGTTTGTGGGGGATCGTCAAATAGTGGATGCATCTTTTATAGCTAATGAGGTGGAGGCTAGGCTTAAAAGTGGAGACCCAGGGTTGATATGCAAGTTAGACATTGTGAAGGCTTATGATCATGTCAACTGGGATTTTCTTTTGTACTTGCGGGAGAGGATGGGGTTCAGTCTTAAGTGACGGAAGTGGATTCTTTTTTGTATCTCGACAGTTGAATTCTCGGTGTTGGTGAATGGTGAGCTTGCCGGCTTTTTTGCTAGTTCGAGGGGGTTGAGGCAAGGAGATCCTCTTTCTCCATTTTTATTCATCATTGTGATGGATGCCTTGAGCAAGATGTTGGATAGAGCTGTGTGGGGTGGCTTTTTGAAAGGATTTAGTGCGGGTAGAGGGAGTAGAGAGGAGGTGACAGTGTCGCATCTTTTATTTGCAGATGACACGCTTGTATTTTGTGGGGCTAACACTGATCAATTAGGTTATCTACGGCTCGTGCTTCTTTTCTTTCAAGCGGTCTCGGGCTTGAGAGTTAATATCGCAAAGAGTGAGATTATTCCGGTTGGTGTGGTGGCTAATTTGTCTCCCTTGGCCAATTTTTTGGTTGCAAGGTTGGGAGTCTCCCGACGGTGTATATTGGTTTGCCTTTAGGAGCCAAGCATAAAAGTAAAGAGATGTGAACCTCGGTCATCAAGAGGTTCGAGCGGAGATTGGCAGGGAAAAACAATATCTTTTAAAGAGGGGAAGGTTAACTCTAGTAAAATATACTCTCTCTAACCTTCCTACCTATTTTATGTCTCTTTTTGTGCTTCCAGTTTCGGTTTGGAGCAGGCGTGAAAAATTGGAGAGAGATTTTCTGTGGGATGGGTCAACGGAGGTGCGAAAGTTTCATTTGGTTAGGTGGGAGAAAGTTTGTGATAGCGTGAGAAATGGAGGCTTGGGTATCAAATATCTGAAGTTTTTCAATTTTGCTCTTTTGGTGAAGTGGCTTTGGAGATTTGTGGTGGAGGAGAGTGGTGTTGAGCTTGTATGGTGAGGGTGAGCATATGTGGTTTCCGAAGGATGTTTCTACTTGTTATGGGGTGGGGGTTTGGAAAGGTGTCAGGAAGGGTTGGGCTCAGTTTGAGAGACATCTCTTTTGAGGTTGGTAATGGGTCCAAAGTTAAATTCTGGAAGGATAAATGGTGTGATGACCTGGAGTTATGGAGATCTTTTCCAGCTTTGTTCAATTTAGCAAGTGAGAAAGATTGTTTAGTTAATTCGATTTTGAATATAAGGATGGAAAAATCTCTTGGAGTTCCATATGTCGGAGAGATCTTCAGGATTGGGAGATTGACTCGTGTGTTCAGTTTTTTGCCAAGTTATACTCTTACTCGGTGAGGCAGCGGGAGGATAGGGTGGTGTGGGTGGGCTCGAAGAGGAGGACTCTTTCTGTTAGATCCTACTGTCATATTCTTTCTAACAGAGAGAGGATTGTGTTCCCTTGGAGAAGTATTTGGAGAGTGGAAGCTCCGAGTAGAGTTTTGTTTTTCGCTTGGGAAGCTGCTAGAGAAGCCATCCTTACAGGGGATAATTTGCAGAGACGTCAACTGACCTATGTTAATTGGTGTTTCATGTGCAAAGGATGTGATGAAAGTGTGAACCACTTGTTGCTGCACTGCCCGATTGTGTTTATGCTTTGGAATTCAATGCTTAGTCTGTTCTCTATTGCTTGGGTGATGCCGAGATCTGTTAAAGATCTTCTATTGAGCTGGTCATTGTACAAAAGGAGAAGAAGAGGGAATAGCTTTTGACATGTAGTCCCTTGGGGTATTTGGTGGACCATATGCAGGGAAAGGAATAGAAGGGTGTTTGAGGGAGAGGAGAGGACTGTGGACAAGTTGAAGGATGAGTTGCTTCGCACATTGTTCTTTTGGGGGGTCGAGGATACTAATTCTTCACATATTCACAACTTTTCATGTATCGATTTTGTTAATAGTCTTTCTATAGATTAGTCAGATTGTGTATGCTTATAGTTTGTTAAAAGGACGCGTCTCCTGATTAGACGCTTTGGTATATAATACTTTACTTATCAAAAAAATAATAATCCATGATTGAAATTTCATTGCCTAAGACATAATAAATGTATGTTAAAATAGTGTTGTGATATTGTCCTAGGTTAATTTCTCACTAAGGAAATGAAACTCTTCTTTTGTGATGGAGGGAATATCATTATCAAGGAGGCTGCTTTTTGCTGAATATAGCAAAGGTATTTATAAAGTACAAAAACCACTCAAATGTCTTAGTCATGTACTTAACATCCCAAAGTAGTAATTCAAACGAATATTACCAAACACTTTTAGACTTCCAATACTTCTTTTGAGAAAACAAAAAGTCAAAAGACCAAAACATCTAGACCTAAGAAAATCAACTAAGCTTCATGATCCAATGACACATTAATGGATATAATATAAAATGGGTTTTGGGGAGAAGTGGAGAAAATGGATCTATTTTTATATCTCTACGGCTCGATTCTTAGTGTTGATAAATGGAGAACCCGCTGGATTCTTTGCTAGTTCGAGGGGATTACGCCAAGGAGATCCTTTATCTCCATTCCTGTTCATTATTATTATGGAGGCTTTGAGTAGACTTACGGATAAGGCAATTTTAGGGGGTTACATTCGAGGGTTTGAGGTGGGGAGGAGCAGAGATGAGGTGGTCTCGGTATCGCATATCCTCTTTGCTGACGATACTTTGGTTTTATGTGATGCTAAGGCTACTCAGTTAGGATACCTTCTTCTCATATTGGCGTTCTTCTAAATGGTGTCAGGTCTGCGGGTTAATATTGCAAAGAGCGAGATTATTCCGGTTGGGGTGGTGGAGAATGCAGAACTTTTAGCCTCATGTTTTGGGTGCAAGATTTCTCAGTTTCCTTCTTCTTATTTGGGCTTGCCTCTTGGAGCTCCATTTAAGAATAAAACCACCCGTCGAGGTCCTTGAGAGATTTGAAAGACGTTTGGCAGGTTGGAAAAAACAGTTGTTATCGAAAGCGGGGCGGCTTACCCTTGTTAAAAGTACTTTGTCCAGCCTCCCTACATACAGTGGCGGATCCACATTAGTAGTAGGGGGTGTACATGGACACCGCCCAAGATTTTTTTTTGAAGTAGATTTGTGATATTTGACAATTGGACCCCTCCCAAATTCTCTGTAATGAATATTGTCAAGACGGATTTACGAAATCGAATGTTCGATCAATTTTTAAATGATTCTCTTGCATGTTATATCGAAAAAGACATGTTAATGAATGTTAGTGATGATGATATAATTACATGTCTTAAACGTATGAAAACGCATAAAGGATAATTTAATTTTTTTTTTATGTAATACTCCCTCTATCCGAAAATATATGACGTTTTGAGAGAGTTTTTTTATTCCAAAATAGACGACACTTTGTAATTTTCAAGAAATTTTTTCCATTTTTTTTCCAATTCTACCTATATTTATTGACTCCGTAACTCGTGTTTGGCTATTTGGGCAAGAATATCAAGACACCTCATTAATGTTTGGATAGGGGCAATTTAGTCTTTATAATATGCTTCCTTGGCCTGGAAAGTCCTAAAACGTTATATATTTTTGGACGGAGGGAGTAGTTAAAATTTTGGACACCGGTCAACATTATTCCTCCTGGATCCGCCATTGCCTACATATTCTCTCTTAGTGATGTCTTCTTTGGTTTGTGACAGTCTTGAAAGGTTGGAAAGGAACTTTTTGTGGGAAGGTTCAGGTCAGGCCCGAAAGTATCATCTTGTTAAATGGGACAAGGTTCGTATTAATTGGAGAGGAGGTGGATTAGGGATCAAGAATTTGAAAGTTTTTAATATTTCCTTGCTTTGAAAGTGGTTATGGAGGTACATGACACATCGTGAGGGGCTGTGGAGGAAAGTGGTAGGCTGTAAATATGGGGAAGGTGTTAATATATGGACTCCGAACAGTGTTTCAACAGCATATGGGGTGGGGGTCCAGAAAGGGATTCGTAAAGGATGGGAAGCTTTTGTGAGACATACCTCTTTTGAAATAGGGAATGGGTCATCTATCCGTTTTTGGAAAGATAGATGGTGTGGGGAGGTGGAGTTATGGAGACTGTTTCCCGATCTGTTCAATTTGGCTTCTGATAAAGACTGCTTGGTAAACTCGATTCTTCAAATTCAGGGGAAGGGGAATACTGTGGTCTGGAACCCTACGTTCCGCAGATGTTTACAGGACTGGGAAATGAACCCTTGTTTTGAATTTTTTGAAATGTTATATAGGTGGGCAGAAATGGAGACGACTCAGCTAGGTGGAAGGGAAACTGAGGCAGAATATTCTCCGTTAATTCCTTCTATTCCTGGCTGCTGAATGTAAGAAATAGCAGCTTCCCTTGGAAGTTTTTGTGGAGGTCCAAAGCTCCCAGTCGTGTAGGTTTCTTTGCTTGGGAGGCTTGTCATGGAGCCATCTTAACCGGAGACAACTTGCGGGCTCGTCACAAGATCTACGTTAATTGGTGTTATATGTGCAAAAGGATCGATGAAAGTGTGGACCATTTGCTTATTCATTGTCCCATGGCGACTGAATTATGGAATTGGATTTTTGGTCTGTTCGGAGTTGCCTGGGCTATGCCCAGATCAATTTTGGAGTTATTCTTGAGCTGGCCTCTATACAAAAGGAGCAGGAGTAATTCCTTATGGGAGGTTACCCCGTTGGCGGTTTGTTGGATCATTTGGAAGGAAAGGAACAGGAGGGCTTTTGATAACGAGGAAGGGACTGTAAAGAAGCTGAAAGATATTTGTTTGCGCACTATTTCTTCTTGGTGTCCTGAGTTAGTGGATCTATCCCAGACTGCTACTCCCTCTCTAGAAGAAATAGTGAATTCCTTCCATCTCGAGTAGCTCGAGTTCTTGTGTATTTTCACTATATTGTACATAGGCTACGCCACCTGTTTTGACACTCTTCGTATATAATACTTTTACTTATTAAAAAAAATATTAAATGTTCTAGATCGCTGCACTATTCACCCCCCGTTGAACAGCATGTTGCACTTAAAATCCCAAAGTAATTATTCTCACCTAGAAGACTATCACCAAAAACTTTTAGACTTCCAATACCTCTTTGAGAAAACAAAAGAGAAAAGAGCAAAAGATCTAGACCCAAGAAAATCAACTAAACTTCCTGATCCAAAGACATTAATGGATAAAATGTAAAATGTTCTAGGTTGCTGCATTAGATTACATCTTTTTTTTCCCTATAAATTAAGAAACTTTTACTATGTCTTTAAGCTCTATTGAAGTGGATTAAACCCCCCCCCCCCACCTGACACACACACACATAAATATTCAAATCTATGCTCATACTCGCTCGCAGACCAACCACCATTTTCTATATCTATATCATGGAGTAATTTGTTCTTCCTTCTTAGCTGTTGCTGTGAATTCCAAGCTCCAGTATGCGGTAGTTGAAGTGCAGTCCTCTAATATAGATGTTTCTACATCATCTGGAGTTGGCAAGAGGATGCTTGGAAATGTTTTGAGGGAGCAGGAAAGGCCCTTTCTTATTGTTGCATCCGATCTTGTGTCAACACTGGAAGCTAAATGGGGCGTGAAACTTCTTGTTAAGAAAACTCTTTTAGGTTCAGATCTTGAATATTGCAGGTACTCTGTGGAGAGAGACATGTTAAGCTTCATGTTTTCATTCATAAGATATTGTGCTATGCTGTTTCTCTGAGATAAATGCCTTATTCATGAAGATTTTCATGTGAAGTTTACTTGAAGACTTTCCTTCCTAGGAACTCAAGAACTTGGACCTAAGTTTCACACATAACTAGTTCTGAACTGTAACTTTTCTGGTAAAGAAATAGTTTCATGATTCTGCAAAATTTTGTCTGTTAATTATAGATAAAAGATAAAGTAATGTATTACATAAAGGATAGAGTTATGAATAATTTATCTATTAGTACTTGTATCAGAAACATATATAGAAAATTAAATGAAGGAGGGGGTACAGTAGAGGTGGAACTAAATGAAGGAGGCGGCAATGGGGATGCAGTGGAGAGGTGGAAGATGGCAGAATAATTAGACGAAAAGAACTAAGCAAAGATACATCTGCCCTTTGTATTTGGGAAAGTTTAGCACGAAATATTAAATAAAATCAGAATATCCTCCTATGATTTGGAATAAGTTACACCTGGTTTTAGGCCTACACGGAGATTAAAAAGATTTTTTGAGGGAGGGAGGAATTCTGGAGTTAGGTGGAGGGATAAAGTACAGCAGCGCAAGTAGCTGAACTAGGTGATTCTGGTGATAGAGAAACAAGGTAGAAGATGAAAGAGTAATTACATGCTGACTGTTGTAGTTGAGCAAGTTGAGCATTTATGTTACATAAAAACAGAATACTTGAAATCCTACTTTGACCTGGAGTACATAAAATCTGATTTGTTCAGTTGAGATATAAGAGGTCCTGCTCTTCAAGGTAAGGAGGGATTGTGGAGTTAGATGCAGATTGGGGATAGAATACACAGGTGAAATTTTTAGGAGGCGGCACTTTGGATAGAGTAGAGACCAGAAAGGTAGAAAACGAAATAGTAACTTTGATAAGGATAGTTAGGATAAAATATGTGCGGCCTTTTGCATTGAGAAGTCTGACTTGTTTGCTAGATTAAAGCAGAATAATTGAAATCCGCATATGATGTGGAATACAAAAAAATATGGGTTATTGAGATACAAGAGAACTTGAAAAGTTGCATTTACTGAGCTAGTTCTTTTTGAACCTGGTCCACTATATACCACTTTATTAGCTTCTTTCGGCTTGCCAAACAGCCTCTTAGTTAAGTATTTCCTGAGCATGAATATATGATAAATATGTATCTCTAACATTGGGTTGTGCAACTGCTGATTTAGGTATGGTCATCCAGTAAGTGGCAGAGAATGCCCTGTTGTCATTGGTGGAGATATATTACAACTGAGTCAGGAACTGGACTAGTCCATACAGCCCCTGGTCATGGCCAAGAAGATTACATAACTGGCTTGAAATATGGTTTGCCCATTCTTTCCCCTGTAGATGATGACGGAAAGTTCACTGAAGAGGCTGGAAGCTTCAGTGGGCTTGATGTACTTGGGGATGGTAATGCTGCGGTCATTAGTTACTTGGACGAGAATTTGTCCCTTGTCCTGGCAGAACCTTATAGTAAGTCTTATTTCTTTTCCACTAGTAGAAACTGTGGAGATTCTTTTTTTCTTCTTGATGTATAAAATTGATTAGGTACAGATTTTAGTTTGAACATCATCATCTTCTCTTTCATTTAGAGCACAAGTACCCTTATGATTGGCGAACAAAAAAGCCTACAATATTTAGGGCTACTGCACAGTGGTTTGCATCTGTTGAGGGATTCCGAGAGGCTGCTATGGAGGCAATAAGCCGAGTAATATGGTTTCCATCACAGGTATTACTATTGCAACATTTTGTCCTTTCCCTTTCTTTCCTTATGTTATTTCTCTTAAATTCTTATATGTATTGTTGCAGAAGATTAGCCTTTTGCAAACATTGATATCACTATTGTTTCAATATGCAATAATGACTCATTGAATTTGAGTATTGTATTCCACGTTAATTCCGGGTTAGAACAGGCAAGCAGTGTGTAGATTCCAAAAAGTGTGAGGGCAGAACGTTTCTTGCTCTAATCCACTGAAAAGCTTGCTTATTTTGATGTAGTTTTCAGACATTCCTGTAGTCACCCAGTGGCTTTCTCTCAGTTTTCATATGGTCTCGAAATTATGTTTCATATTTGCTAATTTCATGGTTTACTTGTGAAGGTGTTTCTAATCTTTGATAATTATTTCTTACTCTTCCATCTCTGAATAAGTGACCACTTTGCTGTGGACACAGTTCAAGAATAAAAAGTTGAAGACCCTGATGGTGATGACTTCTTTTCATATTCCATTTTCTGTAGATGTATATGTTCTAGTAAAGGGTATATTGGGAAAAATATTTACAATTGCTCTTTTAAATTTTAAAAATGAGAATGAATCTTACCACTTCGAAGAGATAGGTGTTAGAGCATTCCAAAAAGGAGATGTATAATTTAAATGTGGTATGCTTCTTTTCTTCTTTTTTGAGAAAAAAATCAGGTATGCTTCTTAATATTGGGAAAAAGTAGTTATGATTGCTCTATTAGATTTTGAAGGTGAGAAAATCTTAAATACTAAAAAGTGGAAATGTTAGATCATAAAAAAAGAATGGGAATTCAAAAATGTTGATCATTATTGCAAATGTGCTATTGATCCTTAAAAGACACACGTAATTTACTATGGATAAGGACGATAGGGTGATTTTTAAGTGTGGAAGGAAGACTTTCGAAATTCACAAGAATTGTGGGAAGGAGTATCTTGTGTTCCGAGTGGTAGAAAGATACAGAGGCAGACCCCACGAAGCCTTTCTTTCCTCGGTGGAGTTTGATTGGGTCTGCACATTGTTGGACAGTTTCTCAGCATTCAAAGGACTGTGCTGGAAAAAGAGACAGGGAAGCCGGCGAGAAATTCTGGTGACCAAAGAGAGGAACGCATCCGGGTTGTTTATCAAAATCTTGATTAAGGGCTCGGGCAGATCGGGTTTGATTTGCATACCTGAGAATGTGGAAAATGGTGGGTGGGTGTGGGTGGCGGAAAAGCTTAAGAGGTTCGCTCCGGTTAGGCCCAATGATGCCAAAGTTGCAAAGGTCTTATCAAGAGGCAGCAGAGATCCCCCCGTGGCCTGACTTAGTGGGCATGTTACGATCGGAGTTTGGAGATTTAATGGGGTTGATTTCCAGGTAGACGAAAGCTCGTGCAAGGGAGCCTTGGAGTACCTAGACAGGTGCTTAGTGGGTAGAGTTGGAGATTTGAACCACCCTATTATCCTGGATAGATGGAGGATTCAACAATGGGTAGATAATCGATGGAAGACGGCAGGAGGAGTGCGGGTAGTCGATATGTATGGTAAATACTTCCTGTTTGAGTTTCCATCTAAACAGGAAGCTAGCGGGATCTTCTTGGAAAAGAATTGGGTAGTGAACCAGCAGCCCCTGTTTTTGGATCACTTGAACCGGTGGCAGGTTGTCATCGCGAAGGACATAAACCTGACATGGCGTGGGTTCGCGCTCTAGGACTACCATTGCATCTATGGGGAAAAAACGTGTTCCGGAAAATAGGTGACGTTTGTGGGGGATTTGTGGATGTGGCATAAGAGATGAAGAATAGGACGGATTTGAGGTGGGCGAAAATAGTTCGATATTGGAAAAAAATGCCAGGATTGATTAAAATTGGAGTGGATGGAAGGAGTGGTGGTGGTGGTGGCAGAGATGAAGTTCTTGTTACAAAGTCTGTTGGGGGTGAAGAGGGTGAAGAAACTCACGCGCGGGCTTTGAAGGTACGGGGGCAGACAGCTGCAGAAACGAGTACAGGAGGCAACAGACCTGGCGGAGGCACGTGGCTGGACAGGTTTTCAAAATTTAAAGCAAAACAGTCTAAACAGCCAGGCAACGTCGTTTTGAATAAGGGGAAACCGGCTGGTGGATTGGGTCACTCAAAGGTAAACAGTAGTGGGCTTGAGGATGGTCCTTTGGGAGGCCCAGAATTTGGGGAAGGCCCTTCGAAAGTATATAGTATGGGCCAGAGGAATGTTAATGAGGAAGAAGGCGATACCCAAGGGAGGGGTGGGCTCGATAAGTGGGCCGTTTACCTCCTTTATTGGAGATGAACCTGGATTTATGAGAGAATGCCCAGGAAATTTGGGATGTGAGCATGAAGTCCAAAAACAGGGAGATGAGTCCAATAATCCAATTGACTTGTCGAGGGAGGAGATTGATACAGGCTTTGTGGCGAGTGAAGCTACAGCCACTCTCACTTTGCGAAGGAAGGAGATAGTATATCGAAGGAGTCAGAGATTGATCATTCTGCGGTGAGGAGGCAAAGCGAGACAAGTGAAAGTGGTAACAGGTCTCCGATGGAGATGGTTGTTGTTCGCCGAAGCAGGTTGCTGAGGACGGTAGTTTGCGTAAGACACCTATGAATACTTCGACGGATTTGTCGAGTGAGGACAAGGGAACATAAATTAATTTGGGTGAAGCTGCTGTATGTGAACAGATGGAGAAGGGCAAGTCGACCAATATTCCTGTTGTAGAGACTGAGAGTGGAACAGAAATTATCTTAACTGGTGATAATTTGAGGAGGCGAAATAAAATCCTTACCAACTGGTGCTTTATGTGCAAGCAGGACGGAGAGAGTGTGAACCACCTTCTGATTCATTGCCCGGCTGCAAGGGAAATTTGGAGCTTTGTGTTGGGACTGTTCCAGATTTCCTGGGTGATGCCTCAGTCGATCAAGGAACTTCTTATGTGCTGGACTTTGTATAAGCGCAGAAGAAAAAATTGTTTTTGGGATGTTGCTCCGTTGGCTGCTGGTCAATTTGGAAGGAAAGGAATCGTAGAGCTTTCGAGAATGTGGAACAAAACCCGGAGGGGATTAAAAATCAGATTATTCGGACTATGTTTTTTTGGTGTGATGAGGCGGTCCCGCAGGGTTCTAATCCCTTTGAAGAATTTGTGGATAACATTTTTGTTGGCTAGTAGTGGTTGGTTGTATATTGCTTTTGTGCATAGGACGCGTCACCTGTTTTAATGCTTTCATTTATATACTCTTTACTTATCAGAAAAAAGAAAAAAGAAAAGAGATGTCATTTATCGGAGATGGAGGGAGTATTTCTTTTACCTGATGTAAGACCCTTAATTGGTATGCTTCTTAATATTGATTATCAGATAGGATGATGCAAATATCAACCTTTTTCAGCCATCAGTTTGTCTTTAGATCTAGGCACATTTCTTCATACGTATCCATCTTTGTACTCTCTAGACTTTCTTTGGATTTGGATAATTTGCTATTATTCTATACATTGCACATGTGCATGTGTGTGTTTAGGTGAATAGCTCTAATGGTCACTAAACTTAGCCCTAATCTAATTTAATCTAATCTAACTACCTATAAAAGTCTAGGTTGTCTCTTAGAACTTAATGCAAGGACAAACCTACCCCTTAACTTAATAAATCACTCACCATTAATTAAGGCTAAAAGAGTAAATTTAACATAGACTAATTAATTCCATGAATAATTAAATAATAGTTTGATCCCTTAACTTGTACCTATTTAAAGTTAGGTCCTACATTTTTTTAATTCTATTAATTTCGTCTTGTATTTTGATTTTCTTATTAGTTTCTCCCACCTACCATGATCGTTACAAATGTCGCCCAATATTTTCTGAAATGACAAAAATACCCTTACTCAGTTGAGACACTAAAACTTTATTCGAAACTAAAAAATAATATGGTTTTACTTTCTTAAATATGTTCGGGAAAGACATTATTAGATTTATATGAAAAATTGTATCTATAATAATAGAATTGTCGGTGAGTATCGAGATATTAAGCAAATTTGTAGCATGTTTAGTTATTACCCATGAATAAAATAAGAGAAATGAGTTAAGAAAATGTGTCATAATGTCAAGAAGATGAAAAAAATGAAGAACTATTTGATGACTTTGTGTCTTTGTTAAGGATAATACACATAAATTTATCATGCCAAATAATAATGATTGGAAAAAAGTAACCATAATAAATATAATAAATCACTTGCCATGAATTAAGGCCAAAAGAGTAAATTTGTCATAGGCTAATTAATTCCATGAATAATTAAATAATAATTTGATCCTTTGACTTGTACCTATTTTAAAGTTAGGTCCTACATTTTTTAATTCTATTCATTTCGTCTTATATTTTGATTTTCTTATCAGTTTCCCCTCCTACCATTATCGTTACAAATGTCGCCAAATATTTTCTAAAATGACAAAAACACCCTTACTCAGTCGAGACAGTAAAACTTTATTCGAAACTAAAAAATAATATGGTTTTACTTTCTTAAATATGTTCGGGAAAGACATTATTAGATTTATATGAAAAATTGTATCTATAATAATAGAATTATTAGTGAGTATCGAGATATTAAGCAAATTTGTAGCATGTTTAGTTATTACCCATGAATAAAATAAGAGAAATGGGTTAAGAAAATGTGTCATAACGTCAAGAAGATGATAAAAAATGAAGAACCATTTGATGAATCTGTATGTTTTGTTAAGGACAATACATGCAAATTTACCATTCCAAACAATAATGATTGGAAAAAATAGCCATAAATATAATAAATCACTCACCATTAATTAAGACCAAAAGAGTAAATTTGTCATATGCTAATTAATTCCATGAATAATTAAATAATAATTTGATCCTTTGACTTGTACATATTTTAAAGTTAGGTCCTACATTTTTTAATTATATTGATTTCGTCTTGTATTTTGATTTTCTTATCAGTTTCCCCCACCTACCATTATCGTTACAAATGTCGCCCAATATTTTTTAAAATGACAAAAATACCCTTACTCAGTTGAGACACTAAAACTTTATTCGAAACTAAAAAATAATATGGTTTTACTTTCTTAAATATGTTCGGGAAAGACATTATTAGATTTATATGAAAAATTGTATCTAAATTGTTGGTGAGTATCGAGATATGAAGCAAATTTGTAGCATGTTTAGTTATTACCCATGAATAAAATAAGATAAATGAGTTAAGAAAATGTGTCATAATGTCAAGAAGATGAAAAAAATGAAAAACCATGTGATGAATTTGTGCGTTTTGTTAGAAAAAAAAAACTAAAATCTACATTTTACTTCTTTGAATTTTTAGACTACTACAAGCAGCCTTAAAAACTATTATATTGTTCCCAAACTTGTAGATATTACAAACAAAACCAATTGTAGTAATCACAAATAACTGGGTTCAAATATTTTACTTCTCTCCATAACTGCGTTCCAAACCTCATACCTCTTTTGCTCTTAACTTGTTTGCTTCTCTTCATAGTACCCGATGTAGTTACATATGAGAATCTCTCTATTCCCCTCCTTTGGCTATCGACTTTCTTTTCTTCTACCGCAACTCTCATTTTATTGGAAAATACTGCCACCAACCGACATCCTTTCAAGTAGTATATCCTAAAATTAATTAGATTATCTCCTTGTTTAGTAATTTGACACCGAAAGTGGATAGGAACTAAGGCAAGGTGAATGCATTTCTTGGTGATGGTGATAGTAATACTGACGATTGTAGGGATGGTGGTGTTAGGGGCGGTGGTGGCGTCAATTGTAGGGATGACAGTGGTGGTTTAGATGAAATACAATATTGTGAGATTTCCAAATCATTATACTACTTGAATATATCCACATGGGTTTTGGTTTCAATTTGAATATTTGAAAATTCAAAAAATTGAATTTGAGTTTGTATAAAGTGAAATTCAAAGTTGTGTCGTGATGTGTTTATAAATGATGAGTTTTGCAAATAAGTTATTTTGAAGGAAGGAGTAAAGAATTAAAAAAGGAATCAAATCAAATTAAAAATTAACTTTTTATGGGAAAAATGGTTAATTTTGCCTGTACTTTGATTAATTATTACATTTTGCTACTGTACTATGTTTCGAGCGAAATTGTCATTATATTTTTATAGATATATGCAATTTCGTCACTATCCCTAACTGTCATCCAATTTTAACAGTGACTTAATGGAAGCTAAAGATATTTTATTTTTCCGTTTTAGCAAAGCAACGTGAACGTGTTTTTTTGGTGGTGGTGACTGGTGATGGCGGTGGCGGCGATTGTAGGGATGCTGGTGGTGGTGGTTAGGAGTGGTGTTTGGGGTGATTGTAAGCATGACAATGGTGGTTTAGGTGGAATATGACATTGTTAGATTTCCAAATCATCAATTTTTCAAATCTTCATATGGGTTTGAGTTTCAATCTTCAAATTTGAAAATTCAAAAAAATTAATTTGTATTTGTAAATAGTGAAATTTAAGGTTGTGGTGGTGGTGGGTCTATAAATGACGAGTTTTGCATATAGGTTAATTTGAACGAATGAGTAAAGAATTAGACAAACAATAAAATAAAATCAAAAATTGATTTTTGGGTTAATGGTGTTATTTGAGGTGATAATGGTGGTAGGTCTATGAATGATGAGGTTGATGGAAGAAAGCTAATGATAACAAAATAAATTAAATTAATTCTAAATTTCATTTTTGAGAGTAATGCAATTTTTTAATTTTTAATTTAAATATTAGAAAAATTATAATAACAACGTTGCTAGCCTTACAACTAATTTTATAACTTTCCTTACAACTAAGCCTTGAAAAAGAACAAAAATGTCTTTGTCCAAGACAACTTTGCAGTTCTTCAAAACTTATTTGTAAGGAAAGTAATATAATTAGTTGTAAGGATATCATTTTCCTTATAATTATGCCAAATTACAATTCCCCTCAAAAGTATCCACCAAATCACATTGTGCACCCCAACCCTAAGGTTTGTCTCATAATAGTATCTCACGTTATTTTTTTTCCTATTTTTCACCCTAACCACATCCGTTAGAAAAGTCACGTTAATTTGACATTTTCTTGTGGGTGTTAACTCGAGGGAAATATTAGGAATTTGGTGTAAACTTTGGGGGTGCTAAATGTATTTTAGCCTAATAAAATTAAGAAATAAAATACAATTTTCTAAAAAATTATATAAATGTGTGTAAAGTTAAACTGTTAAAAAAATGGAGTGGGAGTCCACCATTCCTTTTTTTCTTGCTGAAAGAAAATCTAGAAAAAAGACCCACCATGTTTTCCAGTCTTCGAGTCGTCCCCAAAACAAAAATTAACCCAGAATCCGATCCGGGTTTTATTCCACTCCCTCCAAATTTCTCTCTTAACCTATAAGATAGATACGCATTTGATTTCATTATCAATTTTTTATATCTTGATGATGAAAACAAAGTACGCAAACAAAAGATATGAAAAACTTTTACCCATAGATACCCGTCCCATCTCCGATTTCTTGTATGAAATTGGATCCACTCACCTTCTCCGATGAAACCCAACCACCACTCAAATCAATCAATTTCTCATCCCCTTTTCATCCTCTTACATGACTTAACTTAACTTTACTTTTTCTCTCATAATTCTTTAAATAATTAAACCCGACCACCATGATAGTTGCTCTGAGGTTGAAATCATCTAGAACCATAGCTTCTTCAGCATCCTCTCAATTTCGATACTTTGTTTTAAGCCACATGCAAGTTGGTCGTATTCCCAATTTTCTCCAGCAAAATTGAATAGTATTTCAATAAAACCCTTTACCATTTCTCTTAATTCATGCCCGTCTCTCTTTCTAATGAATTCGACGATATGAGTTATTGGTTTTCTATTAATCTCATGTTTTTATAAGGGCTTTTAGTAAGTATACTCTATAGCCTCTGATTGCTACTTCAGGCACGACTTTTGCAGGGGACAGAATGAGGGAGATCGAAGATGAAATTTGGCTAAAATCGAAAGAGGTAAGCGCTAGAGCTATGATAGGAGTGACCGGAGTGGGAATGGTTTAGGTTGGAGATGGCGGCTTCTATATATGGTGGGACTGGAGATGGCGGCTATTACGATGGAGTCGAAGATGAGATTGCACCAAGAGATGAGAGGATGTGAGATTAGGGTTTTTCCTTTTTAATACATTTGCTCTTTAACCAGATAAGGGAAATGCCATTTTTGTCCCGCACGTGGAAGATCACGTGCTATTTTAAGTGAATTTTCTAACGTCCGTCAAGGGTAGGGTGGAAAATGGTAAAAAAAATGTAGCATCACATACCATTATGGGACAAAATACTTTCATGGGGGAGAATTGTAAATTGGCCATATAATTATTTTTAGGATTATTGAAACAATTATTTATTATTTATATTTAAAAACCTATTTTAAATACTAAATGGGTAACTAAATATTGAAGTTATAACCAAATCACATTTTGCACCTCAAGAAAAATTATCAAAATAATCTTCATGTGACATGCACATACAATTTTCCGTTACTATTTTCAACACCCATATACGGAAGGGGGCAAAGTGGGACAAATAGAAAAATAAGGTATGGAAGTGAGACACTTCGTAGGTTGGAGTACAATGTGAGATTTATTGTGTAATTTTGAGAGCTAATCATATTTTGGCCCCATCAAAAGTTGTACAAAATACAAATTTCCCCCAAAGTATCCACCAAATCCACTTTGGCCCTCAACGTAATTTTGTAGCATTTCCATATTCCATGTCAAATATGGTGATGATGTGTCATGTATGGTAATTGTAGTGATATACACGGTGGCGAATAATGTTTAAGATCGATAATTTGGTCCAATCAAACCATAAACAATATCAACGGTGGCGATGAAAAATTTATTAGAGTTGAAGCTAGGGACGATGAAGACGGATTGAACCATGGCGTGCCTCATCTTTGTCGTATACATTTGTGATTGGTTCAAATATGGGTTTTAAAATTCGTGGTGTATGCTTGTGTATTGTGTTGTACGAGAGAGAAAGGGAGAAATGTCAGGGGGCTGTGACAGCTTTAATTTTTTGTGGGTTCTTATTCGTGGCGGCCTTGACACTTGATTGTGATTATCTGATCTTCAGTTATATCTCTCTGATATCTGATATGATTTTGCTCTATTTTTATTTTTTTTTAATATAAAATTTTGAATAAAAGATTCATACACTCTTGAGTTTTATCTCAATTAAAATTTACATAAGAAGTCATTGATGGAGAAGAAGCAGAGAAAGAGTTGTTGGAAAAAATGAAAAAGAAGTTTCTCTTTGGGTAATAAAAGCAGAGAAAGCGTTGCCAGAAAATGACCAAAATGGCCTACACGTGAAATCTCATGTGCACCTTAATGTCAGATTGGTAACCTTCATCGTAGCTAGCGGGTAAACTAGAAAAAAGTTATAAAATGATATGAAAATAACACAGAACTTAGGTTGAGTGTGGCAAAGTGGGACTTCATAGATACTTTGGTGGAATTTTGTATTTTTTAGTGCAACTATATATTTTGGGGTTGAGAGTTTGATTCTCCAACACAATATTTTTTTAAAAAAGAGTCATAAATTCCAGAAACGACATAAGCAAAGTCTCTAACAACAATGTGCTTATCTAAGATAGTAAGTTTGAATTGTTTTCAATTTACACACCGATAAAAATGAATGAATTCATGTTTGGTATTAAAAAAAGAGATTTAAAAATAACCAACAAAAAAGACAAATGTGTAGGATACGTTGCTACATAATGACTAAAAGCATGCATTATAAATGACCGAAAAACAAAGTATTAGAAATGCTAAACACAACACAACATAATTTATAAGTCTAAAAAACTGTAAAGATTAAAACACACAAAAATCTAATAATTAAAAGTCAACAAAAAAATGAAAGAACTAACATATCACTTTTAAAAAATCATTAACACAACGTGTAATGCACGTGAACCTTACTAGTTTGCACTAAAGGCACTAAACATTTTTTTTTTCGCAATTGGGTTGTTGTAGTCAAAATATGCTTGCAATTGAGTCATTTCTGCAACATCCATCCAAAATAGATAACGGACTAGGGTCACATGAGTGCATGTGACACAACTTTAGTGACTCGCTGGTGACTTGGAAAATGAAGGTCAACGAGTGAGAAAATACCCGCCCGAGGTCATGTGGCATGAGAGACTTTAGTTTCCCCCCTCATTGTCCTTAATTTTCCAAGTCATCTTCCAAGTTAGAAACCGAGTCACTAAAGTTCGAGTTATCTATTTTGGATGGCCGTTAAGGGAATAACTCAACTGCAAGCAAATTGCGAGTACAATAACTCGGTTGCAAAAAAAGTTGATAAGTTTCCCAATTGCAAACTAGGACAAAGTTTAGTGACCATTGCCTTCTTTTTTGTAATTAAGTAAACCTTCTGTCCCAATAATATAATCTCAGTTTGTGGGAAAAAAAATAGTTCCATTTCTTAAAAAGGATATAATTTTAGTGCAATTTAGAGAAGGAAGAAACAAGTAAAGCTACAATCTTAAAAAAATTGATTTGTCAAATGGTACTTTTTTTTTTTTTTTTGGGACGGAGGGAGTATAATGCATATATTTGTTGCAAAAAAGAGACAAATATGCAGAGTGTTGGAGCACAAAGAATCGTTGAATTCCAATTTATAGGGATGAATTATGGCTGTTGAGACATTTGCAGCTAAATAAGTTCCATTCAACTTGAATATTGAACAATCTGTTTGTCTTTTTCTACCCCCAGCTGTTGATTATATAGGTTTGATTGTCAACAACAAAAAAAGTCGGTGGTTTCAGTTTCTAGTCAGTAGCAATGCATCTCTAGAAGTAGTTAATGTGGTGTCATCTTGTAGGTAATTTGATTATTTCTCTTTCATGTGTTGGGTAAGACCGTAAGAGAAGGCAGATACAAAGGCCTTCTAATAAAATAATAAGGGTCATGCTGAGCTTGGAAATACAACTTTAGAAAGATTCACATCAGAAGTGGCAGACATGGGGGAGTATCTGTAAAGCATGGGAGAATGTTCTCAACACATGACCCTTCTTTAAATAGTTATCATTTCCCAAACTATATTACCAACTTTAGAACATTATTATTATTATTATCAAGATTTAAGGGGACCTAAAAATGTGGTTGCCATGAAAGGAAGTTTATTTTCCTTTTTGTCCTTGGCACGACATCACCTAACGAGAAAAAACTTAATAAAAGTTTTGTTTTGAATTATTTTATTTTTGAGAATAGAAAGGAAGTTTGGATTCCAGTTGATTAAATTTGAGACTTTGGACCCTAAACTGCTACAGTAGGGTAAATGTCAGACCCTAAAATGCAATTAACTCAACTTTTAATTGGCGGATATTCTAGAGGCCCATTCGATGGCTTTGGAGATGGAGAGATCTGAGGACTGGAAACAGTATACCAGGGGTAGAATTCTGGAGCAGTAATTTGTCTTGGGAAAGGTTGAAGTATGCACTACAAAGGAGAAATTTGGGAAATAGCGTAAGCAATGACGTCTAGAAAGCAATAATTATACAATGATGTAAGCAATGACGACTACATAAGCACATGAAGTACCAACTCCAGATACAAGCTCATAATGAATAGCTCCGACTTCTTGTATTCACGAGTGTTATTGGCCGAAATTATATGAATAATAATAAGAGCTTGATAACTTTTAGGGTTCAATGAGAAGTTTATTCCTTTTAAGTAATTCTTTGTTGCGTTTCCTTAATGCGAAACTTAATATCGGATTCTCTCTGGGTGATGGGGATTGGGTATATGTAAAATATCTTCTGAGCATTAGTCTATGGTATTGTAGTTCTTACTACGGCCCTAAAATTCAATAATTTATAGGTTATGAAAACATTAGATCCCAAAGTCTTTTATATATGTTTGGATATTCTCTATGGACCACATTATTATCTGTTTGTTTGTGTGTATGTGTGTGTGTTTGTGTGTCTGACACTTAGATTTGATGTATTTTGAAAAACAACAATCACATGCTAGGCACTTGAAACCAAACTACTGTAAAAAGATGATTCTTTCTACTCTAAGCTCTCTGAACCATAGAATTTTGGGTTCTTCTTGAAAGAAGTGTTTTCGGTATTGATGATCATCAGGTCTTCATTACCAACATGGTCATGACAATGAGAAGAAGTTGGTTTAATTATTTTGTTATGCATTAGTTTGCTGTTTCTGTTAAATTAATTGCAAATGAGCTGCTTTATATTTAGGTTATATCTCTCATGTGGGGGCTTCGTTTTGTTTTATTTTCTTCTTTTGCTTGTTTCATAGTTTTCTTTCTTTGTATGCAAGAGTTATGAGCCTTACTGTTAGCTGTTGGCATTTCTTATTCAATTTTAAGTTTCTCATTATGTGACTAATACATTATGTTCATTGTTTTATGCTACAATTTTGTTGCCATCCATTTCAGGCAGAAAATAGAATTTCTGCTATGACATCCAGCCGCTCTGATTGGTGCATATCACGGCAAAGGACGTGGGGTGTCCCAATTCCGGTCTTCTATCATGTGGAAACAAGGGAGCCTCTAATGAATGAAGAGACAATTGATCATATAAAATGTAATCTCTGCTTCAACGTTTTTCTATGTTAAGTTCATAATGCATTTAGGCAAACTCAGTGATTATTAATGTATTTAGATGAACACAGTGAGCATTTCAAAATTCGACTAAAAGTTCTTTATCTCGTTCTTAGTGGTGCCATTTTTGTTTTCAGTAACAATGTAATCTCGCTTGGTGTATTTTTCCCCATAACTTGTTTTTCCTACCAATCTGCATCATATATTACTTAAGCCAAAAACCAAAGGAAAAAAATTCTGCTTTATGGAAATCCTCATGTTTGCGTGCGGCATTTTTCTTGAATTTCGTTTGAAGCATGAAACCTCACATATACTATTTTAACTTCCTATTTGGTTGATCATTCAATATGGCAGCAATAATTTCCCAAAAGGGAAGCGATGCATGGTGGTATATGAAGGTAGAGGAATTACTTCCTGCTAAATATCGCGATAAAGCATCAGAATATGAAAAGGGAACTGACACAATGGATGTTTGGTTTGATTCAGGTATCATTGTGAATGATGGAAAATTGAATTGAATTGTGATTACTAGTGAAAGACTTCTGTTTTTTTAGTTTCTGCGTCTAAATTAGATCACTGCCATCTTTTTATAGTTTTTAGAATTTTGAATTATTATTTCATCTGTGATAGGTAGAGGTTGTTGGAGATTGTCTTGATGTCTTTTGCACGCTATGGAATGTATTGCACATTTCACAGTAGTTACTGTAACATCTGGCTAAGATCTCTTGTTAGTAAGAATATAGAGTTGGCTTGATTGTAGTATTGCAGCATGTATTATGTCAACTGAGGTCTGACTCAAGTTTGTGCGAAGCCTTTAGTGCAAATGTTTCGAAGTGTACTTGTTCTGTTGTGAATTGGAAAAATACTCTTATCTATGTGCTTTTCTCCAAAATGTGAATGAACTCTTTATAACCTATTTCTCAATTACCTATTTGTGGAAACTTAAAGCACCCCACCTTGAAAATCAGCTTAATGCTTGTAAATAAGTATCTACGTGGTTATACTGGATGTAGTGCTTCAGTGAAGGAGATAGACGTAGCGAAAGCTGTTAATCTGTTATGTATACCTGCAGCACCCCGACCCCCAATCTCTATAAGAGCCTCGGGTCAAGCGCCTAAAAAACACATAAAATACCTGCAAAGCCCCTACTAATTACGGGCTAAACAAAAGTCACATAAAACATAATCACTCTTGTGAATAATATAAATACCACAGCTTCTGAAAAGCCGGGAAAACAAAAACCCATAAGTTATTACTCGTGAACTAAACACAATGGCTCCACGTTAATCAACTAGTGAAATATAATACATCAGTGACAATCAAAACCCAAAATAGAGTCTATATAACTCTATGCATCCCCGTCCACACTACTATACAAAACAAGCCTTCTAGAAGCTACAACTCAAAACAACCTGCTATGTCTCGCCGATCACACGGGAACTCCTTATCTCGTTGGATCAAATTCTTGGATCACTGCACACTAAAGTAAGCAAACACGGGGTGAATGATAACGCAGTAAGCTACTATTCTCCTTATTTACATAAGATGTTTCTACTAGTAATATATTAGTTAACGGGTAGAAAATATACTACTTGTTAATTGTTTTGAGCTTGAATTTGGTATACGTGTTTGTAGTAAATAATTACTATATTTAATCGGTAGAATAGCCGATAAGAATGAAATAGGGTGATACCGCAAAATGACAATTATGACCCGAAAATTATCGGGTTATAATTATTAAATCTCCGGGATCTGATTCACTTTATAATTGACTTTATGGAGTCAAGTTGAGTGAAATAAATTATATGGAGTAGTGTAACTAACTCCTATAATGTTTATATTTATTTAGGGGATGATTATACCCTTATAACAATTACGATGCGATAATAAGTAGTTGTTATTGGATAGTTGGGGGCTAATTAATAATTAGCGGTTGTGACCCAAAAGTGTTATAGTATTATAATTGACCCTATAGGGTTAATTTGTATGATATTAAAGAATTAAATGAGGGAATGATATATTAGTCTCTACTTGTTAAAAATATTATTGTGGTATTATAATTGACTCTACAGAGTCAAATTGGAGTTGACTAATAATTAAGTCAACTGAGTTGTTTAGTTCTGACAGAAAATTAAGGTATTGTAAATGATATTATTCCTATGATAAACTTATTACGTTTTGGGATTAATTAGCGGGGAGTCAATTGAGGATTGAGTAGATGCTATGAGATATGAAAATAGTATAAGTTGTAACAATTAATAGATGTTCGTATGCCTGTACTGAATGATAGGTAGATTCGTACCAAGTATGAGTATAAATAACTGTATGTCAATGGGTGGATGTTAAAGCTACTTAATAGCAAATAACTTTTGGGTTTGTGACTTAGTGGAGTAAATATTTAAGATAACTAAGTTATCCGAATTGAGTAATTGATCCCTACGCTTTTAAGAGAAGTGACTAGGTTTCAGTGTAGAACTGTTACAACAGACTACCTAGATATTGTAACTACAAGTCAGTTACGGGATAATATTGTGTGGATCAAGTACTTGTAAGTTGTGCATGGTATTTTGCTGGGTAGTAGGCAATTATGATTGATTTGAAAGTTGAAACCCAGGACTAAGCTGGGACTACATATGAATATGATTATGGTATTACTCGATTATCAGAATGCGAACGATTTTGAACACATTTCAAGTGCTTTGACAACTAACAGAAAGGTGGAACACTTGAAATGTAGGTTTTCATGAGCACTAGCAATAAATGAATTCCAAGCTGGAGTTGCTTGTTTTCAAGGATTTTTGTTTTGTAGCAGTATCCATAATAAAGAGAGTACTGCCACAATGCATATATCTGGTCTTCCTTGTGTCTGACATTTAAAAAGCCATGTTTTTTGACCGTATTATACATACATCTTAAGCTATCATTTTTCAAACCTGGGGATACCTGGAACTGTTTGTATATGCGTCCGCGTAATATTTGGTCTCATTTGATGCTTTATAAGGTTGAAATTGTTGGTTAAATTGCTCATGGTCTACACCAGGCTCTTCTTGGGCTGCTGTGTTGGAAAAAAGAGATGGTCTCAGTAGTCCTGCAGATTTATATATTGAGGGTACAGATCAGCATCGAGGGTGGTTCCAAAGTTCCTTGTTGACAAGTGTTGCTACAAAAGGTAATATGATCTGATACAGACCTTTGCACTTGATTGTATTAGTTCTTCATTGTTTCGCATACAGTGAGAATCTGATGTTGCTTCTGCTTCTGTATTTAAATCAGCAAAATGTCACATTATTCTTTTTCCATATTGTTATAATATTGCAGGAAAGGCCCCATATTCTGGTGTTATAACTCATGGATTTGTGCTGGATGAAAGAGGTTTAAAGATGAGCAAGTCTTTGGGTAATGTTGTAGATCCAAGGACTGTGATTGATGGAGGGAAAAACTTGGTGGTTAGTTATTGGCAATAGTATTTTAAAACATATCATATTCTTGATATTGTGGACCAACTTTATATCTATTTCTCTTGTCAGGAAGCACCTTCCTATGGAGCAGATGTACTGAGACTCTGGGTTTCAAGTGTAGATTACGCAGGAGATGTGATGATTGGTCCTCAAGTCCTTCGTCAGATGTCAGAGATATACAGGAAGTTAAGGGGAACCTTGAGGTTTCTTTTGGGGAATCTTCATGATTGGAAAGTATGTTCAGGATTTCTGATAAGGCTTGCTATTTGATTCTGGTCATGCTTTGAAGGAACCAAGTTTTTCTCCATAAGGCCAAACTTTAGTTATTGCTTTTCATGTTTCTTATTAACACCAATAGACAACTTGCTTTGTAATTCATCCTCATGCATAACAAACTCACATTCATTCAGTGACAAAAGCTTTTTCGATGCGGAAACTCTTCTGTCCAACTCTTCAAGCGCTGATAAACATGTGTTTTCTGGTTGGATATTTATAGATAAAAAAGGTTCCTCGCCAAATTGATGTAAATCTTGTAGTTCTACTTAATTTATAACCTTCTTTTTGCAGGCTGACAATGATGTTCCATATACGGATCTTCCCGAGATTGATCAGCATGCTCTATTCCAGCTTGAAAACATTGTGAAAAACGTTAGAGAGAGCTATGAAAAGTATCAGTTCTTCAAAATATTCCAGGTTTATATCCATAACCTTTTTGTTTTTTGTTAAGGTTTTAAATGTGCAGTCATGTGTCAGAGCTGGGAAAGATGAGCCTAGCCTCTGAAACAATAGCATTCACTTTGATTTCTACCGCTCATAGAATTGAGAAAAGAAGCAAAATAGAGAAAGAAATAAGTTAATACCCCCCCAACTGTGAGAACCTGACAAGAATATGATTTATCGGGCAACCAGTAAATCTCAATTGAACACTGATAGCCTTTTGTATGGGAAATGTTTAAGCTTGTTAGTTCTAGCCCATGAAGTCCATCGTAATGATAGAGCACATAGGTCTATGCTTATCTTTTGGAGCTTGAATTAATGTACCTGCGAATCGATGGACCTTAGATTGAGATATTTTGCAAACCGCACTTGGGAACTCAATGAAGTATTTATGTTTCTATTTTCAGGTCTTCCCATCTATTTTAATAATTGAAATTTGTTATTGATTTCCGTTTTCTCTGTAGTGATTGTTTCTCAATGAGATCAATTGTCTCACTGCTTCAATTTGTTTATCCTAAATAATTTCTTAGCCGTAGTGATTGATATGGTCAGATTTATTTGAGTTGATACTATAGTTTTCTTATTGTATGCATATTGAATGTTAATCATTTTCTGTTTGCCTCATTTCAGATCATTCAACGATTCGCGATTGTTGATCTCTCAAATTTCTACTTTGATGTTGCCAAAGATCGACTTTATGTTGGGTAATTATTCTAATTTTGCGCATGACAGTGCAACAGAAAACTTGAATATAATGGATTCAGACTCTTTGTTGCTTCATTCTTATATTGGAGACTTTCACATGCTAGTTTTGCACTGACCAGGTTTTCTTAACTTTCTCTATCTTCTGACAAAGAAGATTATCTTCAGTCCAGACTTGTAATGTTGCAGCCATCCCTATATTTGTTTCACGTTGAGACCTCAGGCTCTGCTTGTCACTTTCAGTACTGCTTTCAATATTCAATCTTAAGAGTCCAAATCAAAATATCACTTTTCAAAACTTTACAACTAATTCATGCTTGTATATAAAAAGAATTCCTGCAACTGGGTGCTCACTGCTTACAGAGCATATCCCTGTGATCAATCTTCAAAGAGGAATAATAGTGTCAAGGGCAAAGTCTATAAGCCTATTAGTGGCCGGTGTCCATTAGAATGCTGTCAAAGTTCTATGCATAGTTTTTGCTTTATAGAATCTAATACTCCCTCCATCCTAAAATTATTTTTTTTTGATAAGTAAAGAGTATATATAAATAACAGGCGTCAAAACAGGTGACGCAGCCTTTGTACACTAGGGGTATACAAACTACTCAGCTCTAAAACTATTCACAAAATCCACAAAAGAATGCCCAAGAGAATCATCTCGTGAACACCACAAAAACAATGTGCGCAAAGACAGGTCTCAATTGATCCAGTGTAACCTCACCATTATCGAAAATTCTCCTGCTTCCGCTCTTTCCAAATAGTCCACCGGACACCCGCCGCGAATAGCACCCCAAAGAATATTACTCCTCCTATGATTGAACGGGACCAACTCAAAAGCATCCCCGAACGAACGGGCATTACCCACGAGATCCCAAAAAGACCCATAACAAGATACCATAGAGAGCGAGCCACCGGACAATGCAGTAACAAGTGATTAACGCTCTCTTCGTCGCCTTTACACATGTAACACCGGTTCACATAAACCATCCCCCTTTTGCGAATGTTTTCTCCCGTAAGAATCGCCTCATGACAAGCTTCCCAAACAAAACATGCAACACGACTGGGAGCAATACTCTTCCAAATACCTTTCCAAGGAAAGGGATCCCCCACTGTGCCCGACATAGCACAAAAATAAGATTTAACAGAGAACTTTTTGTTGTTCGATGCATCCCACCTTGCCTTATCAATTCTACTCCCGTCAATCAAGCGAATAAAGCGAAGTGAAAAAATTTCCACAAACCTCCATCTCCCAATCTTGAAGATCCCTACGAAACAAGGGATTCCGCACCACTCTACCTCGATCAATATGCAACACCGAACTAACATAGCGGTTTTATCCACCGCCAAATTGTACAACTCAGATAGACTCTCCATAGTTCTTCTTCCCCACACCACTTATCTTTCCAAAATCTCACTCTCGAACCATTGCCAACCTCAAAAGAAACAAACCTTTCAAACTGCGCCCACCCTTTACAAATCCCTTTCCAAACTCCTGACCCAAAAGAACCGACAACGATTTTAGGAAACCAAAAATGATCACCCTCTCCATATCTACTGATCACCACCCTCCTCCATAACCCATGCTCTTCCTCCATATATCGCCAAAACCATTTACCAAGTAAAGCCGAATTGAAACAACTTAGCTTTTTGATACCTAAGCCTCCTTTCACGATGTTCAAACAAACCTTATCCCAATTAACTAAATGGATTTTATGCTCCTCCCTCGACCCTCCCACAAGAAGTCTCTCTCCATCTTTTCCAAAATATTGCGACCGAGGCACCACAAAAAGCGAAAGGAAATAAGTGGGTAGACTGGATAAAGTATTTTGAATAAGCGTAAGTCTACCCGCTTTGGACAATAGCTGTTTCTTCCACCCCGTCAACCGCCGACCAAATCTTTCAATCACCGGATTCCACATAGCTCTACTTTTGAAAGACGCACCAATCGGCAGACCAAGATAAGTCGAAGGTAGATGAGCAACCTTGCACCCAAACACTGAAGCAAGGCGATGAATATTCTCCACCACACCCACCGGAATGATTTCACTCTTTGCAATATTAATTCGCAGCCCGACACCATCCGGAAGAAAATGAGCACAAGACGAAGATAACCCAACTGCCCCATCTCGATCGAGAAAATTAAAGTATCATCTCGCAAAGAGCAAGTGAGAGATGGCAACCTCCTCACCTCTATACCTTCCCAACCCGAAACCACGAATAAATCCTCCTTTCACAGCTTTCTCAATAAAACTGCTTAAAGCTTCCATAATAATGATGAATAGGAAAGGAGAGAGGATCTCCTTGCCTCGGCCCCCTCGAACTAGCAAAAAACCAAAGGTTCGCCATTAACCAAAACCGAGAACCGAGCGTAAGAGATGCGAGAACAAAATCCACTTCCTCCATTTAACACCGAATCCCATCCTTTCCATTAAAAACAACAAAAACTCCCAATTAACATGGTCATATGCCTTCTCGATATCCAGTTTACACATCAACCCGGGACATCCCTGTTGCATCCTTAAATCCACAACCTCATTGGCGATAAACGACGCATCTATAATTTGTCTCTCCAACACAAATGCATGTTGAGAATCCGATACCAACTTCGCAATCACGTGTCGCAATCTGATTGACAACACTTTAGAAAGAATTTTATAAAAACCTCCCACCAGACTGATAGGTCTAAAATCTCCCAAATTTGTAGCACCGGCCTTCTTCGGGATAAGAGTGATAAAAGTGGCATTGAAACTCTTCTCGAAGCACAAATTGGCATGGAAATAGTGGAACACATCCATAATGTTATCCTTAAGAATCTCCCAACAAGTAGAGTAGAAGGCTATAGAGAAACCATCAGGACCCGGAGCCTTATCACCATTCATACTACGCAAGGCTGCCAAAACCTCCTCTTCCGAGAAAGGGCGTTCTAAAGAACACGACAATCATTACAACACTCTTACCATTACACGGTTATTTTTTTCTTCCTACTTTAACTATGGGTCACATGCACATGGGCTTTAAAGGAAACTACGCATTATACCTGCATTAATAATCAAGTCAATTGTTTTTCCTTAATCTGTGTGCCGAGTCTAACATGACAATCATTTTGGGACGGAGGGAGTAATAATTAGATCCTTTCCTCTGAATCATCTTTGGTTTCGGCAATAGAGAGTAATGATTCAAGTGGACGAGAGAGAGTTTGTAAACTAAATCTCACAGTGAACTGCTACAGTAGTTGTGAAGAGCATGATGCTGCACCTGTTATGATACCCACAATGACAAATTGTAGTTTTCTTGAAAATTGCTCTTATATCCGAAGGCATATTATGCAATAGTAGTTGTTATGCATCTATGCTTCATATTGCTCTAAGAATGACTATCATAACCCTAACATCAGGTAGAGTTCTCTGGCTTTCGACACTCGCATCTTTGGAGATTAATCAAACAAGTTTGAGGGTACACAAGTCCATTCCCATGCCTAGTTATATATTGTTAAAAAGTATTTCATTCACAACCTTTTTAAATGGATCCTTCATTTTTTTTACTGTATATAACGTCGTAATTAGTTGCCAACTTTGTTGTGTAACCTTTGTGATATTTTTGAGTAAATAATCCAAGTCTTTGTTCTTTGTTGTGACAACAAGGCTCTACCCCTTCATTTTTAAAATAGATTCTCACATTAGTTTTATATCATGTGGCTACATTCTGTTACATCTCGAGCAGTTTTGTCTTACTTTGGTTAAGTATAGTATTTAGTATATGAAGCAACTGAGGATTTCTTTTTACTGTATTTGCTATTTTCTTATCCAATTACAAGATGTTCACCTGTACTTTTAACATGCACTTTCTTGACTCCGTGTCAAGCACTTGATAGATCTTTTTATACAGTATTAAATATCTATTTTCCAAACAGATTGAGTAGACTTTTTAAGTTTATATTTTTTCAGTGGTACTACAAGTTTTACCAGAAGAAGTTGTCAAACAGTTCTCTCAGCACACCTACTTTCCATTGTGAGGTTAATTGCACCAATTCTGCCTCATTTGGCTGAGGATGTATGGCAGCATCTTCCTTTTGAATATGCTGCTGAAGGAGACGTTAATGCTATCAAATTTGTTTTCGAGTCAAGATGGCCAGCACTAAACGAAAGCTGGCTTGCTTTTCCAGCAGAAAAAAATGAATTTTGGGGGAGAATTCTAGAGGTGACCTCTGCTACTCACTAATAACTGACCTTAATATATTATGTAGTCTGGTTATATGTTTTATTGCATGGTGAAGATCAAGTTTCATTTTTGTTTCTATCATTTCTAAAGGATAGTTTCATCATTAATTCATAAATGGATGATTGTTGTTTTTGAAAAAGGAAGCAGCCACTACCCTAATCTAGACTCTAGATGGATAAATTGAAGGTCAGTTAGTGGTCTTTAAATTGTTGCTAATAAACCTGTATGTTGTCATTTATAGTACCATGTTTGAGCGTCAAGATTTTTATAGCCAAAGTTTGAACTCTTCTCTCATTTCGCCTCCGGTTTAAGAATTATTTTGTTGCCTGGTTTGAAAATATCATGAGAGGGCCAGTTCGTTTTATTATTACAGTATTATAATTGTTTCTTAGGTTGCTGGCCTTCAGTGAGGCAGGAATGTGTTAACTAATGTAAAATAGCAAAGATGTCGTATACTTTTGGAACTCACATACACACACACAGGTGCGCAGACGTAAAAGCCCACAACCGTGACAACACCAATCTCTTCCTGCATTCATGCCTATTCTCACAAAGCTGCTTCTGATTTCCACTCTTTTGTCCTGTTTCTTTAAAATGTTAGATCATTGATGATTGATGCCTATCACTTTCTTGTACTAGTTATTTGGAATTATGTCTGCAAGATGTTGAAAGTACTAGTTTGGTTTATAGTTTTGGCAACACTTTATTCGTTTTTAATTTAAGCTACTCTGCCAGCTGAGAACTGAGGTAAATAAAACCCTGGAGACAGCTCGCACTGGGAAATTGATTGGTTCCAGCTTGGAGGCGAAGGTCTATCTCCACATCGTAGACGATGGGCTTGCTACAAAATTGAGTGGAATGTGTGAAGCTAAAAATGAAGCTGACTCGTTGCATCGCATATTCTTAACATCTCAGGTACATTTGTTTCTATCAGACAAGTCAAAGTTCTAGGTTCCACTTTCTCGTGTCAGAAAACTTGCATTACATTTCATAAGCATGTCCGTTGGCTTGCAACAAAACATCTTACAATTGCACCAGTTGTTTATAGTGTCTCTTTAGTGGACATATGGTTTCTGTTGCTTGTAGACTTGTAGTATGTACATGTTTGGCATAAAAAGTAGTTCTGCCACCAAATGGAATGATGAGGCATTAAATTTAGTTATTAGATATTCTCCCTCCTTCCACTGAATTTGTTGAGGCCTGGAAGTAAAACATTTGAAGGATTAAAATGTTTTCCATTAATATCATTTTATTTAAGGATTAAAGTAGTAGTTCTAAGTTAAAGGTAAACTTGAAAACATGCAACTTATATGGAATGTTCTAAATAGAAAGAAGGATTCTTAAAGTGACACAGAGTGACCAGTACAGTAACTCCACAATAGTTTTGGATATTTTCTACCATATCTAAGTTGATGGATTACTCTTCAGAACAATAAAATTAAGATGTTAAAACTTTCACTTGTCGGTGATCTTCAGGTTGAGATTCTTTCATCCTTGGACAATGAACAGATTCAGAATATACCATTCACTGGAGAATATCTTATTCAAGGAGACAAGAAAGTCTGGATTGGTGTGTCCCGCGCAGACGGTTCGAAGTGTGAAAGGTGCTGGAATTTCACACCTCAAGTAGGTTCTTTCACTGAGCACCCCTTGCTATGTAGCCGCTGTTATGACGTTGTTGCTGGTCAACCGCTTCCTGCTTTAGCGGCAGTCAGCTGAGATAGTAAGTATTATTTGGTGTGGCATGTATAAAGCTCTTTACCTCGTACCTGGGCTACAATTTATAGTGAAAACGTTAAGAGCAAAGGACACAACAGAGGAGTTTTAACCAGGCTTAGCAAACAGGCCTTATGGAGGTCTGTAAACTGAAGATTTTATACCAGCAGCAACTGAGGTATGTTGAGCTGCGATATGGTCTCAAAGTTTTGGATTGGCTCCATATTAGTGCAGTAAGCCCTTATTGTTGGAAACATTACAAAGAAGAAATACAATTATTTTACAGAGCACAAACGGTCATTTATTGGCATCATTTCTGAATGAAGATGGTGGCTAACATGATTTTTGCATGACAAACTGATCTGTAGAAGAGCTATTATCCAGACAATTTGGCCATTATTTTCTCATTTTGTGTTTGAAGACAAGATATCGAAGAAATTGTATACCTGACCTCTCTCTCTCTCTCTCTCTCTCTCTCCCCTTAATAAATAATTTGAAATTAGTCCATAACAGTAATCAGTGATGACCACATTTGCTATTCTGTGTGGGAGAAGAATGAGGTTCAGTATAGTGATCCGGCACTCTGTTTAAAAAGATGGATAAGGTGCACGAAAGCGACTGGAAACTCGTCTATATGACAGGACAGCTATATATCAATGGCAGAGCAGATACATCATTTGCCCTTTACAAACAGCAGCAGCCGTGTTCTTGATATGTGCAAGTTACAATCTCATCCCTGCAATTTTTGTCCCCCTAACGCTGTAGAGTTTCAAGAAAAGAAGAAATCATCAACTCGAACTCACACTTTGTACGGATGAAACAACATAATAATGTCCATGACATACAATTCGTTTCTTTCAAAATTTCAATAGAAGACCGCATTCCTACTTTCCAAGACCATTTGGAAATTAAAACATCTCATGGTCCTCAGCTTGAAAGGATAGCTCTGCGATTCTCTCCTTGGCCACGCCACGGAAAATCCTGACCCGCTCTTTGTCCTTTCAATTTGAGCTTGCTAGTCTTTTCTCAAGCTCAACTGCAACTCAGACAGTGCCTCGCTTCCTGAACCCCTAGAGCTCCTGCCTGAGCAACTCGAGCATACATGCAGGCCGCCAACGATAAAAAGATGAATTATTGCCTTATGGATGGGATGAAAATCGTGAGCGAAGGAACAAGCTTTGAATAAACACCCTCTTGTTGTTCACCACACGACAGAAGTCCCCCGATATGGTTCATGTATCTATGAGCGGGGTGAAACAGCTCTTCCGCCAGTTTGGCAGCTCAGCCATTATTCATCGGTTCAAACCCATCCATCTATCTATATTATAAAAGAGCTCTGGTATAACTAACTACTGGCCTGGACTGATTATTAGCAAACACAACTACCCTACCGATCAGGATTAACTCTCATATACTTCAAACGTGTATGATAGTTTATTTCCACAGATTGCCTCCCTCTTTTCTCTCCTCTTTCTCTCTCTTCCTCTCTTTTCTCTCCTTACTCACGCACCAATATTTCGGTATTAACTACTTAATATAAACAAACTAAATTTGTATTTTATTTTTATCTTTCTTTTTTCTCTCTCTTCCTCTCTTTTCTCACCTTATTCCCTATTCCGGTGTACTCTTTGTACAAGAATTTACTCTTTCAATATAAGTTGACCAAGTAATGTCATTTGAGGAGTAGCCAGTCATCTTTGCAAATAATAAAAAATTGAATCCCACATTCCCCGCCTGGATCGTATAAGTTGACCAACTAGTGTTATTTGTTAAACCTCTCTTTCTCTTTAACTAGTGCCCAAATGATAACAACTCTTAACTCCCCTCCCCCGTAAAATAATAAAAAATAAAGGGTGAAATTTGTTTGGTCCCTTTTCAAATGTTTTCAACCGTTTCAGTTAAATATGTTTTAAATTTTTTAGAAAAAGACATTTTTGGGGGACGAAAAAACTACGATATCCTTAATAACCAAACATGCGCGTGGTAAGCATGAGTCCATGCATCACGATGCAAGATTTTGAATCGTGATGCATGATTTTCATGCATGATTATGCTCATCGTGATTTATGGTTTGTGCATCGTGATTTTTGATTTTTGTTATCAATTGGGCTCTTGGCCCGATTATTTACTTCCGCACACATGAACCGTAATTATATTATTAAAGGTTAATTAGTTTCCTAATTCGAAGGGGTTTGAGATTGACTTAACTTAACCTACAAGAAATAGGGTTTCGTGTACAATAATATAAATATGACAAGTAAAGAGATAAAACCCTAAGCTAGAACACGTCTTCTGTGGTTTGGCCACCCCTACTCTCTCTCTGTCCTATATTCTATCTCACCAAATACCCCATTTAGCCTAACTATCGAGAGACTTGGATTTGCGATGTGAACCAGAGATTGATATTCGTGCTACGTGATATCAACTCAATGAGAGAGACTTGCAGTATCAACGTTCGTGACATACGTAAATCGTAGTTCAAGCAGAAAGTCTTTCGCTTTGCTCAAAGTTCAAGTTCGCACGAGGTAACTCATGATTCCTTGTAGATAACGAACTTGTAGTATATAACCTTCAATTTTGAATCGCGATGCACAATTCTAAATTGAATTGTGTAACTGTCATTTCCATTTCATAGTGGTGAATCGCGATTCAAACTGGTCCATTCCCACTTCATAACGATGCACCAGGACTCCATATTGATGCTTCACAAATCTAAATCGATACATCGCGACTGAAATTCCATGCACCGCGAAACTGGTTTCATCTGCATCTCTTTTGCCTTCTTCCTCCTCATCCGTCGTAAGTCTTCTTCTTACTCCTTTATTCCGCATCTCTTCCGCCTTCTTCCTCATTCTCTGTCGCAAGTCTTCTTTTTCTATTCTAGGTCGATCCCCGTTTTATTACAACAATTGTGATTTTCGAACAATTTAAGAAGAATAAGTTGGATTTGTGAAAGAAATGATGGTCTGAGCTGTGGAAAGAGACGATATGGACATTTTAGAAACAATATTTTGAAAAATGTCTTTTATCGGTTGTAAAAAAGGGATTTAAGCAGTTAAAAAGTTGGCAAAAGGTACCGACCAACATTTTCTCCAAAAATAAAATTGTTTGTCCTTGTTGGGTTCTCATTTGCGATGCAAAAGGCCAATTAAAACGATGTCCGAGTGTAAACTTCCTTTGGCGTTGGGTGCAACACTCTTGGTCTGCTAAACGCACATCCTGTAGTCGACTCTCCTTCTTATATTGAGAGCTAATGTTCGAACGTCGACTCTCCTTCTTATACTAAGAGCCAATGTTCGAATGTTGTTATCCCACATTCTCTTCTTGAGCTGGTGCATTTTGGAACGAGAGAACCTCAGATCTTTTGGGTGATTAAAACTGAAATTGATTAAAACATGTCACATAAAGCTCATTTTGGCGAGTACGAGTATTATGTCAACCAAATTACACAGAGTGTGTGTGTGTGTGTATCTTACCCAAGCTTGCCAAAGCTCGAATTGTTTACATATATGGGTAGATTTTTTCCAGTTACCCCATTTTTATTGACGTTTAGAAGCACTTCAAAACGTCGATTACGACGAACTAATTTGTGTTTTAGAACTTCCAAGACTTCGGGAATGGAGTTTATGCAATAGTATGAGAAAGTATTCTAACACTCTTAACTTTTTGGATGCTAGTGTAAAGAATGGTCAATCCGGGGGGTCTATATATACTAATTAAAAAGATGTGGTGTCGTTGGTCAATAGCCACAATTCAGGTTTGATAGGTTGCAAATTGGTTTAGTGAACCTGTCCAACTTGCACCCCTTCGTGCCCAACCGACCAGCAGAACGGGCTTGATCAGTAATCACCCACTTCTTCAGCCCGTAACCATTCGTATGCACCCATTCGAGTGGATTGTAGTTACAACTGCCACCCATAACCGCCCCGTGTTGGTTCAATCCACCAAGGCTGCAACCCACCTATTCGGTCATGTCATGGGTCACTGAGGTGAGCCACCTAGCTGCTTGAGCTTGTCGATTCTTAATTATTCTTGAATTACATTAATGATGACTAATTAGATATTTCTTTCGTTCAACTTAAAAAGCTTTTGTTTAAAAAAATCTAATTATTAAAGGATATATAATTAACACAAGAGTCTATGTTTGAAAATCTACAAGAGAAACAAAAAGACCTCTGCCCCTTACCTTAAAAGTGAGTTGTTTAGGCTTTACACGAAACTCATAACATGTAATTGCATATTGAGTAGGTCTTGTGTGTGACCATCTTATGGATCCCAATTCATAAAACTTAGGGGGAATTTCAAGTGGGTACAATTTTGAAAACATCTTTTCATCTAGGACCATCAATTTTTTGGACATTTCATATAACTACAAATTGCTTGCCAAATGACAAAAATGACATTAATGAAAACTCTGATGCCAAGCCTTGGCATCAGGATGATTAATTCTGATGCCAAAAATATTTCTGATGCCAAAAATGCTGATGCCAAATCTTGGCATCAGGTGAAATGCTGATGCCTACAATTGTTGCCGATGCCAAAATGCTGATGCCAAAATGCTGATGCCCACCGTTATTGCTGATGCCAAAAACTCTGATGCCAAGTTTTGGCATCAGATTGCTGATGCCAAAATGCTGATGCCCACCATTATTGCTGATGCCAAAAACTTTGATGCCAGGCCTTGGCATCAGATGAATTTCACAGCATTATGCAAGTATCCACCAAATGAATCCATGGTCTGTGATTCTGGCGATGCAGTGCGAGGGGATTGATCTCCAGAACCCCATCTATTTTGCCTCCGGCTGTTCTTTCCCTTACCAGAATTTGACCCAGTTATCGAACCTAAATCAGAAAGAGAGCGTCGCCTACTTGGATTCGGCTCCTGCTTGCTGTGAAAACAAAGAATCCGGACATGGGCTGCGTTATTTCCATAGTCGGGGTTTCATACGGCCTTCTCACTCACACATGGGCGCGGCCTAAGCTCGACGATCTCCCTGGCCGCGCTCTGCGCGAACGTTGCACTTTCCTCGACGAAGCAATCCACCAACGCTACGCCCGCCCAAGCTCATGTCGCCTACTTCCACTCCCTCAAATCGGTCGGCTTCTCTCCACCGCTTCGATCTCGAAAATTCCTCGCCGACGCCGCTCCATCTCCTGTCTTAAATCTTCCTACTCACCGTAAAGGTGATCCTCAACCCTCCACTCCTCCTTCTCCGGCCGCAGCCTTGGTCACGCCACTCACTCCCATTCCGGCTCTCACCTCCAGTTCCACTCCGACGACTCCGACAACACCGATTCAGAAGCCGATTCTCTCCATTTACACTCCGAACACGCCACCTCGCCGCCGATTCATAACCCGTACGGAAACCTCAGTTATTCTGATCAACATGAAACCCTAGGTTCCTATGAGCATGCCTGGTGAAGAGCAAAAGAGCCAGCACTCGAAGCTAGGGTCTTAACGATGGTGGACATAATGTTATCAATCTGCGAGACAATTTTCGGGCCATGAACACGAGCAAGAACTTCGAAGAGTGAGATTGTGTATTCCCCATAAGATAAGCCAGACTCTTTTCGGGAAATGGTGTTAATTGGGGGGAATACGATCAGCATGATAATTGGGGGTAGTGATGTATTTTTACCCCAAAAATGTACCTAAAAGATATGTCTAAAAAATGGCTGGATTGATTTGAAAAAATGTTTTAAAAAATGTACCGGCTTGTAATTATTCCTAAAACTTAACCCCATTCTCTCACAGCTTGGCCCATTAAAATACGGTGGATCGGATCAAAGAGATTCGTCTTACAGAAAATACTCACTTATAAGAAAAAAAATTGTATTTTAAAAACGCTGAACCAAACGGCTCTAAGTCGGTCATTAATCTCCACCGGGCAATTAAACTAAGAGCACGTCTCCTGTAAGACAGTCTTACAGATCTTCATTCGTAAGACGAAATCCATGTTAAATGAGTCAAGATTTAGTAATCTTCTCGCAACCTCTTAACTTTTAAAAATTACGTCACATCTCACATGTGTAAATGAAGTATGACTTTTCAGCATAAAATGTGTCTCTTTAAATGTGTCACTATGGGTTTTTAATAAAAAAAAATACATTTTTTTTCTTTTAAAAGATGTTAGGTTTAGCCATAAATGTGTTAATTTTGGTCTTAAATGTGTCACTTTTGCTTTTGAAAAAATGATACTTTGCATTATAAATAAAAACCGTCACTTTTTGGCATGATACGGTGAAAACGAAACTTCATAACAGTGAAAGTGTCACGTTTTAATATTAATGTGTCACTTTTGTCCTAAAATTATCACTTTGCCTTATAAATGAAAATCATCAGTGTTACTTTTTAGCATTAAGAGTGTCACTTTTGACCCTAAAGGTGTTACTTTGCATTTTCAAGAAAATTATCTTCTTCTTTTTTTCACATAAAAGTGCCACTTTTAACCTTAAAAGGTCTCACTTTTACCTTTAAAATGAGTCACTTAACATTTCATTAAAGTCCATTAGGGTCCGTCAAGAATCCCAAGGCAAATGAGGCTAACGGAGCTGACAGATGTTGAAATTGCAAGAATGAGAAAAAGAAAAATTTCGATAGCAAACTTTGAAAATGCAGGGGCATCGAAGCAAAATGAGAAACATCCATTAATACACTATCAGCCTTAGCGACACGTGACGCCCCCTCCTTGTGCGACCCACAAGCTTTGTAGGCGGATTCGGGTCGATCCATGAGTTTTAGTCTCATTTGTCCGATTTTTTGCTCAATTTCTTTCACATTTTGACCTTTTTTTACTGGGTAACCCGCAATCTTTGTTGATGAATTACTCTCTCAAACAACCTTCTTTTTATCATTTTGGAGCTCCGTCTCCTATACAAATTTTTACCTTAAGCTAAATATATATATAGAAAAAATTGTGGGTAGGTCCACTTTTTGAAACTTTTAATCACTAAAATACACCCTTTTAATTTTTAACTGGAAAAAGTCACTTTTGGTGGAAAAATTACTACGATACCCTTATTGAATCGTATGCGTGCTACAGAGGTCATTATTTTTGCACCGCGATTCATCAATTTCATCGCATTATTTTTTGCACTGCGGTTCAATAGTGTAATTGATAGTTTGTTTTTGAACCGCGATTCATCAATTTTTATTGAATTAATTTTGCACTGCGGTTCAATAGTATAACTGCTAGTATATTTTTGTACCGCGATTCATCAATTTTAGTGCATTAATTTTTGCACCGCGATTCAATAGTGTAATTGCTAGTCTATTTTTGAACCGTGATTCATCAATTTTAGTGTATTTGTTAGTCCCAAAGGACACAATAGTAGGCTAGAAGGGGGGAGTTGAATTGAAAATGTTGAAATAACGGATGACTTGTAAGGAAGACAGACTAAGTCTGCTGGTGAAGCATTACCAGTGGACTTGGTTTGATGCTCAAAGGAATAAGTTAAAAAGAAGATAATAATATAAAATAGTAAGTAACAGAACACAAAGAACACATGTATTTTGAAATGGTTTGCACTATAAAGAATGCTACGTCCACCACCAAAGCAGTTAACCTTGGATTTGAAAGTGCACTATGTTTTCTACTAGTTTTATTACAGAAATCTATAATGGATCGTATACAAAATATTTGAGTTGTGTTTGGGGGTGGGGTATTTGGAAAACAAAATATTCAAGGTGCAGAAGAATAGTAAATGAATACAACATTGAGAAGTAAATGAATAGTAATTAATACAGATCTTCTTCTTGTTGTTGAGGACTTAGTTGATCAGTTTATGATCTCTTGAATGCACTGAGTAAGATGACTTGATGTTGAATAAATTTAGAGCATTGTTTTTCTTCAGTCTTCAATGACAGTATTTATATCAGAGCATTCATGAGACGTTTGAGAAGATTAAGTGAGTAACAACTTTATTAGGTTGAGTGCATTAAATGCAATGAGTTGCTTTGTTGACTTCATCTTCAACTGGGACTGCGAGGTATGGAGAAGAGTAGGTGCTGGAATTAGCATGTGGACGACAAACTGAGTTGCAGACCTGCAGTAGTTGGTACAGTCAGTATGTGTCAAATTGTGTATACCTGCTCTGCCAAATTCAAGAGGTGAAAGTCTTCATTATTTGGAAAAACTGGAAAGACGTGTTTTAGAAATCGGGAGTCAATGATGATGGGTTTAATTCAAACTTATACCAAAGATATCTGAATTAATAATCCACTTGATGAGTTGGACATCTTAATAATCTTTACACATCATGTTGTCCAAAGGCAGACAAGGTCTGCTGGTGAAGACTGTTGGTGAAGTCTTTGCCGAAATCTTTTGTCGAAACCTGTGAACTCTAAAAAACTATTCTAAAGGCAAAGTTTTACACACAGTTGTCATGCAGCCCATTTAGCCACGGTAGAAGACATTTTTTGAGTAAAATAATAAGTATACTCTTAATAAAATTGAATTAGACACACAGCAATGGAAATCCATTTTATGCATCGGAAAATAAAAAAAAATATGCATCAGGATTTATTTTTGTATTTTAATTTCAAATTGATGCATTGCAATTTCAAAATAATTGTATCACGAACCAAATTAATGCATCGCTTCATCCAATTTGTTCTATTGAAAACCTCTCCCATCGTTATCTAAAACAAAAGGATGGGAGGAATTGTGGAAACATAAAAAGGATTACTTGTGAAAATTGTGTTAGGATGGTGAAGAGCATTTTGTACATTGATCCCTCAAGATCGAGACCCTCCAAAGGGAGAACGAAGCACTAACGCCACTAATTTCACCCCCAAATCCACTACCAAATTTGGCTTCTTCCCATCCAATCTGTCTACACCACATATGAAATCTGAGCCAGCTCCTGGCTCCAGCCTCTATTGTCGTACCATGGCTACTGTTTCGACGGGGTCCGTCCCCAAGTCTCTGAAGCTTCAATGCAAGACTAAAGAAATCCCGAGGCTTTCTCATCACTCATTTAATCTGTCTTCTCCACGATCGTTTTTTGTTTTATCTCTTTTCAAATCTAGAATGCGTCTTTCTTAATAGTGCTTTTCTTTTCTCATTTCCATGTTCTCTCTCTTTCTCATTAAGGTGCGACAATGAAGACAGTCATTTTAAAAACAATTTTATAAAAGTGGATTTTAGCAATTTAAAAAAATAAAAAAAAATTACTTGAGCGACATGTAATAATTTCAATACTTAATATACTAGCCGACTTAATATGCATTTTCTATCCGGGATGGAGCCTGTAGGGGCCCACTACCAAAAGTATCCCGCAAAGTCGGTTTAAAATATGTAAATGTGGTGTATATATATACACACATATATTCATCTGACCCATATCATAACGTTACTCTTCCCCCTTCAATTTTACCTTTTCAGAGCCCCGGAAACCCCGCACCCCCCCCCCTTCTCTCTCTATCTCTCTTTGTGTACGCAATATCGAATGAAGAAACACGTAAATACCAGGAAAACAAAGACAAGTCCGATGGAATCGGACTTCACAAAACCAGAAGTGGAGGCTGCTTTGCTTTTGATCCAACTCAGTAGCGATTCCGATCACGGCCGCCACAGCAGCTTAAAGTCCGGCGACGATGATTTCCATGTCTTAATCAAGGACCTTCAGAAGAAAAGAAGAAGTATAAGGGAGGAATACAACAAGAACAAAGCCAGCAGAGTAGCCGATGTACTAATTATAGCAATAATAGTACTAATCATTCCGAAGTTACTTCGGCCATGAGTGCTACGACTGTAGCAAAGATCTTCTTCGAGAAGGATCGAGACGACAACAACGACGACGACAAAGACAACGTAACGTTTGGCCCGAGACGGAAGATTAAGAAATTTCGATCGGTTGACGAGCTTTACAGGTTGACAAAGCCTTCTTAATTAGATTTCTAGCTTAGCTTGGAGGACTAGTCCTATAACTGTAGCCATTGTCAATTTTCTTGTTTCACCTGTAAATTATTTGTAAATATGGAATCTTTTTGTGCTGAAATTTCGAGGAAAATGTAAATTATATTTGATAATTTAGCGTTTGCGTGGAGAAGAAGCTCTATTTATAGATTATATATTCAGCTAATTGAAGCTCAATGTCTTTCTTTTGTTAGGGCTATTTTGAATCTGTGCTGCCAATGTAATTGTTTTGGGTTTCCAGGCTCATAGATTGGCCTTGTTAGAGAAACTTGTTCATTTGTGAAGTTCAAATAATTAGCTACCTTCTGGGGTTTGATATCATTAACACCATGTATTTTGGCTCGATTAACTCGATATGCTCATTTCTAGACGACGTAACTTATTCTTACCTAATTGTGTATATGATCGCGTTGCACTGTTTGTCACGATTAATCACGACAAAGTGGTTACATATTGCGACAAGATATTGGTGTGATTTTAATTTTTTTTTCTTTTAATTTTTTTTTTCCTCCTAAGGAGGGAATGGGAAGGGATCGAACCTGATGTGATTTTAATTACTTAATATTAACAAACAAAAAGTGATAGCTAGCGTCATATATCTCGACTCTACTTACCATTAACAAACAATCACAAGACGAGAGCTAGTGCTAATGATAGAGCGAGGGCCGAGGAGGGTGCAAGTAGAATTGAAGAAGAGCGGAAGGAAGAGAGCAATGTGAGATCAGTTAGATAGGGCGTGAAAGTAACAATCTGAATTAACGTTATTGTTAGTGATATGGCATGACCGATGACCATCCATAAAGAGAGTCGTTTGTGAGGGTCAGCAACCTTCTGCAGCATCAACGATTCGAGCTAAGGCTATATGTATTTTGGCACGTTGAATCAACTCAAAACGTTCTTGGCGTAGCTTACTATTACTTGACTGTGTTAATATAACTTGGACAGTTTGGGGGGTGATTGTTTACTAGCAAACTGATTACATATTGCAACAATATATTGGTGTGACTTTCACGTTCACAAACAAAAAGTGAATAGCGCCGGCGCCACTTATCATGATCACATGACAACCATATATCATTGTAAAGCGAGTTGAAAATATGTTTACGCCAATATCTATTAAGAAACTAAACATAGCGCAATTATATACTGGAAGGTTGCATATATATATACCATAGTGTGTAATAGCATATGCATAACACACAAATCATGAACGATGTGTATCAAGTATCATTAACAAACTAAACTATAATCGTGTAAATAAGCTTATTTCCGATAACATTTCGCTAAATTAACAATTTTCATCAGAATCCATCTGTTAGATTCTACCAGATGCAATCCTGGTGGATAGCAGAACGACGTACGACTCCCTTGAAAGAGCTAACGGATGATTATGGAAACCGATTAGCAAGCTCCTAAAGATTTATCCAAGAGTCCGAAAGATGAAAACCATGCACCCCCTAATGGCGTTGTTGGAAGATATCAAAGCCCTCTTACATGTACCTTCCAGCATTCTCTGCGCGAAGGAAACATCTGTGCAAACTATCTAGCCAACCTTGGCGTAGGTAAAGAATATTCTTGTTTCTTTTCTTTCTAAATGTACCCAAAAAAAAAAAAAATTATTCATCTGTTATAGTCTATGCATTTGATTAATTTATTTTCTACATTGTTAGAACTTAGCTGCAGTGGTCTTCCACCTGCAGGCTGCAGCTGCTTCGTATTCAAATAGGTCTAGCTTGACTATCTTTAGTCAATCTTGACTTTCATTCAACACAGACATATATATATGATTGTCAACTCGAAGACGAAAAACGAACAAGTTCACAAAAAGATCATTCGTTGACTCCAATTAAGTTGAAGAGATGAGATGTGATTACTTTAATTTGGTTTTACGTCACAATATGAAATGAAACTAACCTAAACTAACTAAACAAAAGAAATCTCATTTTGAACACGGGTAATGCTTGGGCCACTCTCATTTTGCACCACCAAAATATGAATACTTTGTGATGTGGCACACTCTCATTGGATGGAGAGCTGAGACCCACAAAATGTCCAACCAATGAGAGTATGCCACATCATAGAGTACTCATATTTTTGAACATTAGGTACGTACATTCACAGGTGCGAAGTCCTTTCAACCGGCTCCATCTCCACCTGCGACCAGTAAAGAAGATGGACCAACTGACCTTTCTTTTAGGACAATATAAGTTAATGGCTGATAATAACAAGTCGGGTTTAATACTGATTGATCAAACTAATTGATGTTGCAGAGAAAAAGAATGAATAGGAATTCCAAGGACCATTCTTCGCTTGTTCAATTGCGTATTAATTCGCCAAATATTTTGCCTACGAAAGAATCGTAATGAATATTGATACATATTCACTTACACGCCCCCACAATCAAAACGAGGTTAACCACATGAAGATTGGAACGTAGAACAGCAAAGCGAGAAGAGGACAGACCCTTGGTAAAAATGTCTGCTACCTGATCGGCAGTGGGAACATAGCGAACCTGAATAATGCTGGCAGTAACTAAGTCTCGAACAAAATGAAAATCAATCGCAATATGCTTCGTACGAGCATGAAAGATCGGATTTATAGCAAGATAGGTAGCTGAAATATTATCGCAGAACAACCGAGTGTGATAAAAAGACATTCAAATCATGAAGAAGAGATCGAAGCCAAAAAGTTTCAGCAACCGCATAAGCAACAGAGCGATACTCGGATTCTGTACTTGAACGAGAGACCGTCAACTGCTTTTTAGCACTCCAAGAAATCATATTTGGTCCCAAAAAGATGGCATAATCAGTCATGGAGCGACGACTATCAGGACACCCAACCCAATTAGCATCCGCATAGGCAGAGAGAGTAAGATCTGATATACCCGGCCCAAACCGGGTCACGAGCAATGCACGAGTTAACATCACGTGCCAATCACGAGCACAATGTTTGCGGGGCCCACAACCCAGCGAGCAAAATGATAGAACCAGCGAGCACCGAGCAGCATAACTCTCATTCAAACCTGGGCGGGCAAAGGCCTTGCCTGTCCGACCGGGGACCATGATCGGAAATCATACATGCTTAGCAAAGGAATCAGACTTACTTTGCCCAAACCTGGTCGAGCATCGGCCTTGCCTGCCCGACCAGGGGCCGATCCTCAGGCCTGCAACAAGTTCAAGGATCAATGCAAAGGGAATCGCCGGGCAGAGACCTGCTCGCTCGGGCACACATCAAACATGTGACGCTGGCAGCTTGCTCTCCAGGGCAAGTCAAAGGTTTCCATGTTTAGGCGGAATACTTACCTTATCTACTCCTACATTTACGCGGCCAGCCGCCTATCACGCCTAAAATCAAGAGATTCTCCTCTTCATTGCAATGGCTGGGAAAGGTAGCAAACACCATGCAACCGTAAGCAACCAACAGGTCGGCAGCCATCAGGTTGGGAACAACCCTCCACCAAGGGCACCACATGGGGTGCAAACTCGGAATCAGAAAGTGGCTGCTGGTCATGCCACCCATGGCAATGAGATACCATATGTGGAGGGGCAAACTTCCCAACATGCCAGTCAAAGCCGAGCGAGCCAACGCGACGCCAGGCTGGTCATAAATGAGAGGCGTGATGCCCGTTCACAAGATTTGAGGCTACAGCTCAACCGCCAACGGGAGAATGGTCAGGGCAGTCATATGAGCTTGTCCGAGCAAAATCCTGACCAGCACGCTGTTGCTCTGCAAGTTCAGGCAGAGTATTACAACAAAATGTATGCTCTCAACCAGCAGCTATTGGCCTTAGGTCATGCTCCGATGCGGTGGCGATATGGTACGCCCACTCTTAGCAATCCCAAGACTTTGTTGGTGATGGCCATGCCTCCCAACGCCTTCCCGCCCGGCGAGCGGGTCCCTCCATTGTTCATGTGCCATCTAACGAGTGGAAGCGAAGAAACGAGCAGATGACCAGGCTGAAAGTAGATACAGCCGCCAAAATCACTCACACGGGCATCACCACCGACGGGAACACCGTGTTCGAGAGGAAAGCCATGGCCGCCGTAGATCCCGTGAGTGCGCAGAGGCAGAAGCGCAGCGGCCAAAATACAAAGCCCGCATCACACAGGAGGTCGGATCCTCATGTGAGCCCACTTTCTGCCCGCACGTACGCGGCGACCACACGGACCCCGCCCACTCTTCAAGACTGACAGAGGACGTGGAGAAACGGTTGTCCGAGAAGATGGAGGCCATGAAAAGGGACATGGCAAAGCAAATGGCAAGTCTAGCCGTGGCCAAGCCCAGCCACTAAGCCGCTGGAGGGCAGCCCCTTCACCCCAGAAATTGAAAATGCACCGCCTGCGCAAGGGGTCATCTTCCCACAGTTCGACAAATACTTTGGGAAGACCCGGGCAAGCGATTGGCTTAGATCATTCGAGGCTCAAATCCGAATGGTCACCGACGTGGAGGCCCTGAAAATGCGGGCATTCGAGGGAGCTCTCCAGGGAAAGGCGCAGGCCTGGTTGGGCAGAATTCCCCGGGGATCTATTGGGAGCTGGGCGGTGCTCCGAGAAATTTTTTTGGAGGAATTCGGCAATGCAGGCCCCACCCCCAAGAATCGGTTTGACCTTGCCAAGATTAAGCAGGGAGATAATGAGTCATACAGCAGTTATTTGAAAAGGTTCGAGGAGATGCTCGAGCAAGTGACTGCGACTAGTGACCCGGAGATTACCTTTTGTTATCTCAACAACATGAGGGCAGGGCCACTGAAGACTATGCTAGCAATGACCCCGGGGGCCTCCAAGGCAGAACTATTGGCAAGCTCGCACCTCTTCTGCTCAACCAAAAGTGTCAAGGCCGACAAGGCCAAGCATAAGGACAAGGCTCAAGGCAGCTCGGCCACGCCAGCTCACCAGAGTCCGGAGGGCAATAACCGCTCGAGCAAAGATAGGAGGAAAACCTCCAACCCCGGGCAAAGGTTTAGAGAAGCTCAGTTTACCCCGTTAAACACTACGCGGGAAGAAATCATGCTCCAGGTGGGAGATGCTCTGCCTATCCCTTATCCTCTCGACCCTGAGCTCGCTTATACTCGGGACAACACAAAGTACTGTGAATACCACCACGGCACTGGCCACACTACTGAGAATTGTAATGTGTTGAAGAGAGAAATTCAAAAGCTGATCAATGCAGGCAAGCTAGACCGCTTCAAAAAGGATCAGGGCGAGGGAAACAACGCCAATAATGATCAAGGAAGACCCCCAAGAGGAAGAGGTGGCCAGGCCCCTCAGATTCGGGGGGTGATAAACATGATTCAGGAGGAGCTCCCGTCCCAACACACGCCTGAAGCATATATATTCTTTATCCAGGCGGTCAACGCTCCAAAGAATACAATGGCGGGGAGCAGAGCATATGTTTTTCTCGCAGCGAGCTGGCGAGCACTCCATTGGCATCCGAGCAGCCTCTGGTTATTTCTTGCCTAGTCAACAACTGGCAGGTTCACAGAGTTTTGCTAGATACGGGAGCATGTAGGGACATCATGTACTACTCCTGCTTCAAGGGATTGGAGTTTCCAGACACCATGCTCAAGCCATATTTGGGAAAGCTTGAAGGTTTCACCAATCACCAGGTGGGGGTTAAAGGCACGATCGAGTTGGAGGTATTCATGGGTGATGGAGCCCAAACACGGATTGAGATGATCACATTCTTGGTGATCGACCTAAAATCGGCATACAACTGCATTTTAGGTGCTCCAGCAATGGCCAAATTCCAGATGGTCACCTCCATTCCCCACCAGAAAGCCAAGTTTTATACTGAAAATGGAGTGGGGATCCTCAATAGCAAACCCCGAGCAATGTGGGAGTATGTCCGGGAAACTCAGAGGAAGAAACAAAAACTGATTGTGGACATTCCCGATCGATGCACGCAGCCCCCCTAAGCAGTGTGGACCTTCCTGATCAGACTGCAATAGCTTCCGCTGAACCTACCCCAGCGTCAACTTCCATCAACAACATCGAGCTCGGGGAGGCACCTGAAGCGGCTGAGCCCATGGAGATAGAGCCTCCCGAGCAAGCTCCAATAGAGCCTCCCGAGCAAGTTCCGGCCCCAGGCTCTTCTAGACGCAAGGAAAAGCGCCCCAAGTCACAAGACATTGAGATGGACACCTTGCAAGTCCGGGACGAGCCCGACATCCGACCAGAGGGCGAGCTAGAAGAGATCCTTATCAATCCAGCCTACCCCGAGCAGAAAATAAAAATCGGGAAGGCCATGCCTCCTGAAGCTCGGGAAAGACTGATTGAGTTGTTGAAGAACAGCTTGGATGTGTTCGCTTGGACGGTCGAGGACATGCGGGGTATAAGTGAGAACATTGCCCGACACGACCTCAACGTTGATCCTACTTTTCGGCCTATCCAACAGCGGCCAAGGCAATATTCAGTACCCGACCTGGCTAGCTAATGTGGTGATGGTCAAAAAGGCAAATGACAAATGGCGGATGTGCGTGGACTTCACCAGCCTAAACAAAGCTTGCCCGAAAGACTGCTATCCACTGCCCCGCATAGATGTGCTTGTCGACTCTATAGCCGGGTTCGAGATGCTCAGTTTCCTGGACGCGTACTCAGGGTATCACCAGGTCAAAATGAACGAGCAAGATAAGGCGAAGACAACCTTCCGGGCAGCTGGCGGCCTCTATTGCTATAAGATGATGCCCTTCGGGCTGAAAAATGCCGGAGCCACTTACCAGCGTATGGTCAACAAGGTTTTTGGTTCTCAAATCGGCAGAAACATGGAGGCTTACATAGATGACATGGTCATCAAAACAAGGGGCCGCGACCATACTCTTGACTTGGCCGAGACATTTGCCAACCTGCGCAAGCACAACATGAAGCTGAACCCGAGTAAGTGCGCTTTCGGGGTCCGAGCCGGGAAGTTTCTGGGGTTCATGGTCAACCAGCGCGGCATAGAGGCCAACCCGGAGAAGATACAAGCCCTGCTCGACATGGAGCAACCTTACTGCATCAAGCACATCCAGCAGCTAAACGGCAGAGTCATTGCCTTAGGCCGCTTCATCTCTCGGTCAGCCGAAAAATGCCTCCCTTTCTTCAAGGTTCTGCGCGGCAACAAGGGTTTCGAGTGGAATGCAGACTGTGCCAAGGCCCTCGAGCAGCTCAGGGAATATCTTGGCAAACCACCTCTCCTCAGTAGCCCCGTGCCCGGTGAGCCTTTATTTGTGTATTTAGCAGCCACGGACCAGGCCGTGGCCGCTGTTTTGGTTAGGGAGGAACTAGATATTCAAAAGCCTGTGTACTATGTATCTAAGGCCCTCAGTCCTGTTGAGGGTCGTTATTTTAATGTTGAAAAATTAGCCTACTCGCTTGTCATAGCTGCCCGAAAATTAAGGGCTTATTTTTCTGCACATGTAATCATAGTGTACACAGATGCACCGCGCAAAGTCTCTGCGACACATCGTGCATCGCTCAACTGGTCAATCGAGCTCACAGAGTTCCACATAGATTATTTGCCCAGACGAGCAATCAAAGCTCAAGCATTAGCTGATTTCCTGGTCGAAACAAGCTTCACCCAACACGAAGATCCTGCGGCCAAGCAACCGGTTGAGCCCGAGCAGAAACAGTTGCCACAACCTCGACCAGCCTACTGTTGGGATCTTTACGTGGATGGGGCAGCGAGCAAAGTTGGGAGCGGAGCTGGCATCCTTCTCATAGCTCCCGACGAAATCACAGAGTTTGAGCTAGCTCTTCGATTCAAATTTCCTGCCTCCAATAACGTAGCCGAGTATGAGGCAATGATCGCTGGGCTCGAGCTCGCAACAGACATGGGCGTAGAAGCGGTCACAGTGTACTCGGATTCACAACTAGTTGTGAACCAAGTCCAGGGGGAATATATGGTGCACCACCCTACCCTGGTTAAGTACTGCGAGCTAGTCAAGGAAATCTTGAAAAATTTCAAGTTTTGGGAAATAATCAGGATTGATCGAGCAGACAACATGCGAGCAGACTACTTGTCCAAGATCGCTGAGGAAAATCTGGCATTACTAAACCCCTCAGTGATGATCGAGCACATGGAAACCCCGGCCGTCGATAGACCGGTTATCATGGATATTGAGCCAGCGCCCAGAAGCTGGATCGATGATTACAAGGATTACATCGAGCAGGGGGTTCTGCCCGCAGACAAGGTCAAAGCCATGACAGTCCGAAGCCAAGCCTGCCGTTACTCGGTAGTTGGGGGCATATTATACAAGCGCTCTAAGGTTAGACCTATGCTTCGCTGTGTACCCCCAGAGCTAACGGAGGGCGTTCTCTATGAAGTACACGAAGGGGAGTGTGGCGGCCACCCGGGCACAAGAGCTCTGGCGAAAAAGGTCTTGCGGGCAGGATATTACTGGATAACTCTCAGGAAGGATGCAGAGAAATATGTTCGCGAATGTGACAAATGCCAGAGATATGCGGACATATCAAGGTTACCCTCCACTTTGCAAACCCCAGTCGTTGCGGCCTGGCCCTTCGACATGTGGGGAATCGATCTGATCGGCCCATTCCCGCTGGCACAATACAAGTACAAGTACGCCGTAGTCACCATAGATTACTTCACGAAGTGGATTGAGGCAAAACCCCTAGCCAAAATTTCGGAGGCAAACGTCATCAAGTTTGTACACGATCAAGTATGGTGCCGATTTGGGCTTCCTCGAGCAATCATCTCAGACCATGGCACTCAATTCTCGGACAAGTTCACGGCAGAGTGTGCTCGCTTGGGCGTCAAACATTGGCAATCGTCTGTCGCTTACCCACAGGGCAACGGCCAAGCTGAAGCCGGAAACAAACAAGTATTGCATGCGCTCAAGAGAAACCTTGAAGGGCGAGCAGGAAAATGGGCGGAGGAGTTACAATCAGCTCTATGGGCAGTTAGAACCACTGTCCGAGGACCAACCGGGGAGACTCCATTTGCCCTCACCTACGGGTCGGAAGCTATGATTCCGGTGGAAATGGCCTTGCCTAGCTACCGTGTTTCACATTACAGCGAGGAAAACAATCAACTCGCTCGGGCTATAGAGCTGGACCTGCTCGAAGAAAGGAGACTGGATGCAAGACTTAGAATGGTCAACTACAAACAAAAGGCAAAAGCTCACCATGACAAAAGGGTCCGAGGCAGAGCTTTCTCAGTCGGGGACTTAGTACTCAGAAAGATTGAGGTGACAGGTCATCGGGCAGAATTGGGGAAGCTGTCTCCTAATTGGGAAGGTCCTTTCCGAGTTACTGGGGTAATAAAAGAGGGCACTTACACGCTCCAGACTCCAGAAGGAAAGGACTTGAAGCATCCTTGGCATGCAGACCACCTCAAAAAATACTACCCCTAAGTCAAGGAAACAAATGGGCAAGACCTCAGTCCTGTTGAGGGTCATTAATCATCTATCAATAAAAGGCAAGTTGATGTCAAATTTTCCAGTTCAGAATTTTCAAATTAATCAGTTAATTGTCAATCTGCGATTGTTCGGACTTGTTTGGCTGAATTCTGCTCGCCCGACGAGCAGATAGGGGCCATGCCCGGTCAACAATCCTCGAAGCTCCCTAGTATCGATGAACTTAACCTCTCTGTGGGTGAGATGCGGCCATGCCCAGGTTCATATACTAGGATGCTCGCCCTGGGCGATAGAGGCCATGCCTACAAGATAGCGGTTAACTACCTCGGGTTCCTACAGTGACCGAGCAACATTGCTAACCGTTTATCTTCATACCCGGAAGATATGCTAGCAACCGCTTCGAGATACCCACGTCGAACAAGGGCCATGCCCGGTTGTTGGTCGCCGTTGAGGGCTGGGCCTTGCCCGCTTGACAATCTTCTGGAAGCTCATCCGCTATAAAGCCTGGACCAAACACAAGTGATCATACCCGGAGTTTGTGCGGGTAACATCTCAACTTAAACTAATGAGCTCGTTTTGTTACTCTTGTTATTTTTGAGTAGATAATCATACTTGTTTAAGGTTGTTCCTATATTTATGCTCGACATGTTTTCTGGGGAGCACCGGTACTTGTATTAACATATGTCAGGATAAATATTGAAAGAAAACAATTATCTGCCAACAAAGAAGTAAGTCAAAGCATCAAAGCAGTTGAATTGAAAGAAGTACACAGGACATCTGCCAACAAAGAGTAAATTCCATTGTAATCGAAGTTAAAGTTACAAGGAAAAATCAAAAAATAAGTGGCGTGCAGGCCAGATAAAATTCTAAGCTTGTTCAGGAGGAGGAGGAGGAGGAAGCTCTTTAGCGCCGGCTTGATATTGTAGCTGGTATTGGAGGTTCAGCTCTTTACGGGCAGCCTCATCTTCAGCTGCCTTAGCCTGAGACTCTGCTTCAATCTGCTCGGTATCTTTCAAAACCTCGTCTTCAGACTCCAAGGCTTCAATCAGCGAGCATACATTTACTTCGTCCACAGGCGGAGGAACCCAGGGCGCCCTCCCGGCTTCAGTATCGCCATCCGCCATGGTGGCCAATTCATCTGGAGTGTAAGGAACCAGCGAGTGGAAAGGACGAGCAACCTCGGCGTAAGGGTCGAGCACGGCCCATTCTTCCATTGTCTTCATTCCCACTCCGCCATGGCCGGCGAGCATTCTCAGTATATGATGGGTACCGTGAGCAAAGTAAGGAAGGATGGCCGCATCCACAGCGTTCTCAAAAGCCTTGGATTTTTTGTAATCCTCCACTGCAGACTTTTCGGCTTGCTTCAGCTTCCGCATCAGCTCCTCAACGGCTTTCCCATCCTTCACGGCTTGCATCCTAAGGGAACTTCTCTCTGCCTGCAAGAGATCCCTCTACTTGATGACCGGCTAGCTACTTCTTCTCAGTCGGCTGGTTCTTCTTTACCTGGCCGACCAACTCTGTCTTTGCAGCAGTTAGATCACCGTTCTGGGCGACCAGCTTCAGATTTCTTTCGAACAATTCAGCTTCTTTCTTCTTGGCCGCCTCAGTCTTGGCCTCCAGTTCGTCGGCCAGGCGAGCCACCTGTTCGCACTTTTCCTTCACCAGGCTCTCTCCGGGCCTCGCGCTTCATGGCGCCTTTCTCCTCGTTGTACCTATCGTAGAGATTGGTACACGTGGAGGCAATCTGCGATCAGAGAAAATGAGTCAGAAACATGAAATAAACAAAAAAAGAAAGTAAACTAGCGATCAACTACTTTACCTCGCTCAGCGAGTCCCACGCTTCCCAACTTTAACGTGGCCAAGCCGTATCACGATCTCGGGCAAGATCATTGATCGATGTATTTTATAAGTCGATTTTATATGCTTCTGTGACTTGAATTGGGCTATTTCATGAGTCTTTTGAGTACTAATATATGTTTTTGGTGAGTTTTGTAAGTTTCAGGATTGTTCGTGAAAATACGCGAAACTCCAGGGTTTTAAGTGCAAGTTACAAAGAAAGAAGAATTGAAGAAAAATGGAATATGTCATTTTGGACACCTTGCGGACGCAGGTGCCTTGACCTGCGACCGCAAGGTAGGCGCAGACGGTCCCGGCCAAAGAATCGAAGAGCCAAGAAGCACACATCGAGACCTCGGACGCAGGTATCCATCACCTGCGACCGCAAGGTAGGCGAGAATGCGCAAAATTCGGGTTTTCACACATTCGATTCAATCACAACTCCCAAGTATATATAGAAGTCGATGCCGAGCCTAAGCATAAGGGAGGACTACTGGAAGCTCTTTACATAGATTTTAGGTAGTTTTAGATTGTATAACATAATTAGGTTTTGTAATTTCAAGTATTGAAGATCAAATCATGTCTTCCATCATCTTCATGTGCTGTTCATCGTCTATGATGAACTAAATCATCCCTAATCTAGGAGGTGGGAGGTAACTTGTATCGAATTTATGTTTTGATTCTTATATATATGTTTATTCAATGCTTGTTGATTGTGTTGTTTATCAATCCCTCTATTATTTTGCTTTGAACAAATGAATGTAATCGCAAATAATAAAGGCTTAGAGGTGCGGATACCTGCATGACCAAGTGCATATGTCGCACAACGGCTCACCAACACAATAAATTGGACCTATCGAAGCACGAGAGTGATAAGTTAGGACCAGGTTCTTACATGATCTAGGTGACAGATAGATCATAAATCTAGGTGACAGCTAGATTACAGCCTCGTGCTTAGGATATGGAATGGGTGAATTTTGCGGGGAGGAGATCGAACCAATTGTTCAACGACCATATCTATTTTTAGTGAACGAACCCAAGACATTGAATGACATTATTGTGAATTGAACATAAAGGAGATATAAGTGAAACCCAGAATCCTAGATTTCCACTCACCATAAGATCTTCATATTTGTTATTACTGTCTGATTAGTTAACATCTATAACTAGTAAATTAGAGTAGAATTAAACATAAAAACCCCCCCTTAGGTTAATAATTTGCTATCTATAACCGCACTGTTCGTGATCACTTGTCTCTGTGGGTTCGACCCTTGCTTCCGAGTCTATTCTATAATAGTCTTGTACACTTGCAAGGAAATAGATAAAATAAAACATCGATCAATCATCATGCAAGGCCATTTCTATAACGCCCTTGCCCACTATGCCTCCCGGGCTCCCGCGGGCATATAGATCGATGCCCCTCAAGAACGGGCGCTCTCCGCAAATCTCCTTCACTAGAGCCCGAGCGGGCCGGGTAGCAGGGCATCCGAGTTTCCGGCCGCTTCCAAGTGTGCCGCGCCTACCGAGCCAAGCGGGGGCGTAAGGAACAGGATCGTGGCTCGACCTCTGGTGGCGAACTTCACGAACAGGAGGAGGGCTGGAGTTTTTCTTCCTCTTGCCTTTCGCCTTAGCATCCTTGGCGGCAAGCACCACAGAGATGTTTGCAGTAGGCGGCTCAACAACGTCATCAACAGCGACCACAAAAGTATCTTTTGGCCCGGGGCCAAAGAACAACCTCACCACGTTTCTCTTGGCGGATGCCCGGCCCAAGTCCGGAGTTCTGGCCGGTGGGCAAATGGTACCTGGGCAACTCGACCGCTGTTGACCTTTTGGTCACCGCTCTGGCCCGGCTTTTTCTTTCGCTGCCTCAACACATCCAAGTTCTTCATTCCTAAGACAGGACAAAACAAAACGAGATTAGAATGAACTCGGGAAGGGTAAGAGCAAAACAGAAATTATTAAAGATCGGCAGCAACCGTCATGGTCTTCATAAACCGGCTCGGGCAGCTGCCACCCGGCCTACTGCCGGGCACTCAATGCATTCATGCTTAAACATTCTACCGTGCAATCGTCCCCAAGCAGGATGAGGATTCTCTGCACGTGATCAAGCAGGGCTCCACCTCTGGGACCTCTCGTCAGATCACCCCTGCCAAGCAAAGATAACGCGGATGCATCAGCCTCTTTCCAGCCAAGAAGAAATCGCTGGCCGACGCTGCTCTCATTTCTTCTATCACGCCCACTCTGGCGCAAGAGCCTAATCGAGCGCTTTCACCCGAGCTAAAATCTTGCTTAGAGGCCTTGGGGATCTTTATTTCGCTGGATGTCGTGGGCATAAACGGCCAGCCGACCCGGGATTCAATAAACAGGACCCTCATGTCCCAAGAATCCACCTTCCCAGTGACATCGGACAACGCCTTTTAAAAATTGGAGTTCGCCTCACTCCGATCCTCCTCCCGTCCTCCCTCCCGTGCCTGCAAAGATAAATAATTTTCTGAGCAAATACATATCCGGCTCAAACCCTAGCAGCCTGCCGCCACCGTGGAAAGCCGTGATAGCGCTGGACCTGTTCAAGATCGACGCACGGACGGCCTTGGTCTCGTATAAGAAGTCTCCACTGAAGGGCTCTAGCGGGAGACGAATCCGACGCGAAGAAATCTAAGAAAGAATAATACCATTTCCCTCCTCGCGGGAGAGGCTGACTCGGGCAGGAGCGTCCATTTTGCTCGCCCGATAGTAAGCAGAGTCAACACCAAGAGAAGTGAGCCGTGCTGTCACCTTGTCCGCCGTGTCTAGAGTGGCCCGCTGAGCAAAGATAACGGCCTTGATCCGCATTGACATACCAATCGGCTCCTCCTCCTCTTCTTCTTCTTCTTCGATCACTTCCTCAACGGGAACCACTACTTGAGGCCACCTATCCCGGTTAAGAAGCGGCAACGGGAACTCGTCCCGGCCGCTTGTTTTTCTTCGTGGGCCTCTTCCACCCGAGAGCGCCAGCTTTAAAGCCGAGCAAGCGGCAAGTTGTCTGCCTCATCGACCTCAGAGGCCTCTCCGGCCAAATCTATTTGCTCAACCATTACTCGCCCCAATCCCCCCGCACGGCCGCTTGCCGCCGAGGCTCTTGCCTCGACAAAGAAAGCCACCGGCCACACTCTCCGCCGAATCTTCCTCGCTGAAGAATCGACTATGTCGACCACGGATCCACTGCCGAACCGGGTTCGGCCACGCATCCGACTCCTCATCGCACTCAACGCTAATCGAATGAGACTTTTCGCTGCTAAGCGAGTCATTCCTCCCACCATAGCTGAAAGCCTCACAGTCATTCTCGGACACATCCGACATCTACAAAGAGATCGAGGAAAATGGCTATCGAGCTCGTCCGGTAACTATCGAAAAGAAAAGAAAATCCTAAGTCTAGGCCAACGTAAGGGGATTCTATCCGCCTAGCAAACAGATTGTGGTTTCTACTCCTCGATCTCTACCTGGGGCTGCCTTACCCACTAAAACCCTAACATAGGCATAAGGAGATGTAAGAAGAAATCAAAGGTCATTCATAAACCCAAGAAAAACAAAAATAGAGAAAACTTACTGCGGATTTCTAGGTCGGCTGCCTTCTCGTAAACAATTCAAAGGAGAACTAGAGTTGATGCGAAGGCAAAAGAATCCACCTTGTCCGAACTCATGAGAAATCACTAAGAACAAAGAACGACAAAGAAATAGGCAACGACTCAATTTTTCAAGATCTCTCTCTCTAAAACTCGAAATCGATAAAAGAGAGGAAAGGAAGGAGAAGCTGCCTTTTATAGGCCGATCTCCGAATTGTTTTGGGGGGAAAAGGCTCGGAGCCCGAAACAGCGCTCAACCGTGGCGGCCCATCATCACAGGGCATTAAATATGGCCCTTCGTGTTTTGTGCCCCGTCCCATCGTCTCCATTCTTGACGGCTCACGCGCCTTTTACACCCACGCGCCTGTACACACCCCAAATTCGTACCCTTATTTTATATTGTCCAATAAATATTACAAATTGGACTACTAATTATTTCTTATATATTTCAGGAACAAAGGTATGAAGAAATAAAGAAAAGATAAATAAAACAAAAAAGAAAAGAAAAGAAACCAAAAAGAAAAAGAAAAACAAAAGAAACGAAAGAAAGAGAAAAACAAAAACAAATAAAGAAAAAAAAAGGAAAAAAAAATAACATCAGCCGCCCATCCCTTTCCAGCCGGTTCCCCTTCCATTCCTTCCCCACTAAGCATCAACCCACCTATATATATATATTCCCCCATCTCTCACAAACCCAATCTCTCACAATCCCTCACTCTCAATTTCTCACTCCAGCGCACTACTCCCTCTCACTCTCTACCCAGCCGAAACTCTCTCTCTCCCAATTACCCCTACTTCCAGCGCCCTCACTCACACACACTCACATAATATACTCTCCACCCGTATCCCTCTCACTCAAACCCACACACTCACACACATATACTCCCTCAAAGCCGGCAACCCCCCTCTCTCACACACACAACCCGCACACACACACAAATACACACACACACACACACACACACAACACACACACCTCCGTTCCCGTCCGATTTCGCATAACAACAAAATCAAAAAATACAAGCAGTCACGCTGCCCAAATTCACACAACACACAACACAACACAACAACAACAACAACAACAACAACAAAAAAAAAGACTCCCTCTCCCGAGAAGGACAGAGCGAGCACACCGCCGCTCTAAAAGGTAATGCCTTTTAAGGGCGTTTTATTTATTTATTTACTTTCCAGCTCATTTATTATTTAAAGTTGTATTTAAAAACCCACAAGAATGTAGCCAATATAAGCCGTTGTCTGCCGGATTAGATTAGGAAATATTATGTAAAAGAGCCGTTATAATGGCCAAATATTCTTAAATATGTTTGTAATTATTGGAAGGAGATGGTCGAGTCCAGAAATAATGTAGCCACGAATGTATCTGTTTAAATTTCTCTTGTCATAATAATACCTTATTTATTTGCTAAATAAATATAACAATAAGCATACTTCAGCCAAAAACGTTTTGAGACCGAAAGGGCGAGTTGGGTGCCTAGCACCTTCCCAACTCGTAACTTAGCCCCCGAACCCGCTTTCTAAAATCTCTGGTTTTTTTCTCGGTTTTCCTTTATTTTTGCCTTAAAATAAAGGTGGCGACTCTAAAACTTTCAGATCCAAGGGGCCTCGCAACATTCCTCTTGCACTTTCCTCGTTCTCCCCTAAAAAGGGAGATACGGGAATGGAGGGTGATGCATTCCCATATCCCGGTATCCCCTAAACAAGGGATAACTTGATGCGGGAAACCCATAGCTCCCATAGTGATCCGAATGAGCCATAAGGCTATTTTTAACAAATCCATAGTGGGGCCGCAATATCCTTTCTTGCACTTCTCTATTTTCCCTAAAGAAAACAGGGAGAATGGGAATGGAAGGGTAATGTATTCCCATATCCCGTTATCCCCGAAATAAGGGATAACTTGACATGGAAAACCATTAGTTCCCATATTGGATACAAAATCCACTCGTGGCAACCGAGGCACATTCCAACGTGCTAATATAGACAAGACTCCTCTCGCACTTTGGATTTCGCCTTCCCCTAAACAAGGGAGGGTGGAACGAGAGCAAGTGGTGTCCCGCATCCGCACGCACGCAACCCCTAACCAGGGCGCTGGTCGCACCCCTGGAACCTCACGCCGACACGCCTTTAACAAGAAGCTTCCTTGATACACTTCAAGCTTTCCTCGATGATTTCTTTGTCTTTGTCTTCGAGAATTCACAAGTGTCAAGCCCGCGAATATCAAATTTGAACGCCTCGCCCGAGCATGAATGCCCGCGATAGGAAGCTAGGGGCCATCGATATACCCGCCCAAACCGGGTCACGAGCAATGCACGAAGTTAACATCACGTGCCAATCACGAGCACAATGTTTGGGCCCACAACCCAGAGCAAAATGATAGAACCAGCGAGCACCGAGCAGCATAACTCTCATTCAAACCTGGGCGGGCAAAGGCCTTGCCTGTCCGACCAGGGACCATGATCGGAAATCATACATGCTTAGCAAAGGAATCAGACTTACTTTGCCCAAACCTGGTCAAGCATCGGCCTTGCCTGCCCGACCAGGGGCCGATCCTCAGGCCTGCAACAAGTTCAAGGATCAATGCAGTGGAATAGCCGGGCAGACCGCGCCGGCACACATCAAACATGTGACACTGGCAGCTTGCTCTCCAGGGCAAGTCAAAGGTTTCCATGTTTAGGCGGAATACTTACCTTATCTACTCCTACATTTACGCGGCCAGCCGCCTATCACGCCTAAAATCAAGGGATTCTCCCCTTGATTTATTCGGCCGTTATAGAAACTGAATCCTAGACGGATTCAAACACCACCGGAGGCCTATAAATACCTCTACATAATCATCAACAAGGTACACACACTTTCTTGAGCCTCGTTATTCTGTCAAATTGCTTTCAAACTTAAGCACGAGACTTACTCTCACGCCGGAGGGGTTTCGCGAGGCCCTGCCTTGCACTTCCACTCAGGTGTTCTTGTGTTCTTAACAGGCTCAGAGAAGACGATCAAAAGCCCAGATATCCTACCCATCTCAAAGACGGTCCAAGCTGTGCATTTTGCCACATCAAGATCCGTGATGGGAGCAAAGTGAAGCCCATGGTCAAGAGTACCACAAAGATAACGAAAAATTCTTTTAACAACCTTCAAATGGAGAACTCAAGGGGCATGCATATATTGACTGACGATACTAACAACATAAGAAGTATCAGGTTGAGTAAAAGTAAGGTACTGGAGAGCACCTACCATACTACAATAGGCAGTTGGATCATCAAGAAGAGCACCAATATGGCTAGAGGGTTGAGCAGAAGCATGAATTGGAGTGCTCACAGGTTTAGCACGAGACAAGAGATTCTCGGTGTAACGTTGTTGAGTGAGAAGTATACCAGAAGAAGAGCGAGAAACTTCAATGCAGGTTTAGCACAAGACATTGAAAAACGAGACAAGAGATTCTAGGTGTAACGTCGTTGAGTGAGAAGCATACCAGAAGAGGAGCAAGAAACTTCAATGCCAAGAAAATAGTGGATATCCCCAAGATCTTTCATAGAAAATTTAGTAGACAGAATGGATATAAAAGATCGACAAAACACACATTTGGGCCACTGTACTTTTCAAAAAGTTGCAATTAGGCCACTGAGACGTCAAAATTTTTGATGAGGTCACTGTACCAAACTTATCTTGCATGTTAACCAATTTTTTGGATGGACGTTAAGTTTGGATGTTAATTTATGTAAAATACCTATCTTGCTCATATCTTATTCATCATCATCTTCTCTAATAAAAAACCAAAGGAGAAAAACCCGGACTCCAAGAATGGGTAAGGTAGTAGCAACAACATCAAAGAAGGTGGGTGATGTGTGTAACAATATCAAATAAACAACAACAACATCAAAGAAGGTGGGTGATGTCTGTAACAACATCAAATAAATATAAACTGTATCCAACCAATCAACTCAATTTCTCTCCCTTCTCATTCCACTCCCTCATCTCCATGGCCATACGGAATCCCTACACCTCTTCTCCGACCTCGCCTCGCTTTTACGACTCTCCAATACCGTTGAATTAAACCATCTTCGATGCCCCTTCTCCCTTTGGCTTCTTCCCCGATTCAAAAATCTTTTTCTCCTCCTCCGGTCAACAAATCCCCCTCTACCACTGCATCTCTGTTTCAGATCCGGTGAAGATCTGGCAAAGATGGCAGATCATATCCTTCTGTTTCATATTCGGACGTTAATTGCAAATCCTACGAACATCTTACAGCTGTTTTCAGGAGCAGATTTAATCGTTGATGGTAATAGTAAAGAGGACATAGTTATTGGAGCATGACCTCTGGTGGGGAGCTTCGTTGTTGAACCAAGTTATGGCGAATCACAACGAAAATACTATGCAGGAATATGTGGAGGGTTGGCTCAAAAGCCCACGTATAGTCCATTTATGTATGGTTTTTAATCAATATTTTGTTTTGGTTGAAAGTTCGTCGAGGTTTGATATATATGGGAATGAATTTGGATTGGGGAAAGCATTGGCGGTTTGGAGTGGGAAGGCAAACAAGTCCATTGGGAAAGTCACTATGTATCCCGAAGTTGAAGGCGACGGAAGCATGGATTTGGAAATTTGCCTCTCGCCGGAAATAATGGCTGCTCTTAAATCTGATAACGAGTTCTTGGCTGTGCTTTCAACGTAAATTCCAATATTAATTTGTTTAGTAATAGTGGGGTTTTGTTGTGATCCAACGAACATTACAACTGTACTTTACAATACAATTATATCTGGGTTTGAATCTGAGATTTTTTTCGGAGAAGATGAAGATGAGGGCAAAATGGGTATTTCACATAAATTAACGTCCAAACTTAACGTTCATCCAAAAAATGAGTTAACATGCAAGATAAGTCTGGTACAGTGGTCACTTCGAAAATTTTGGCGTCTAAGTGGCCTAATTGTAACTTTTTGAAAAGTACAGTGGCCCAAAGGTGTGTTTTGTCTAAAAGATTTAATTGCATTTGTGTGACTACCTGTGAGTATTATGTCATCAACATAAAGAAGAAGAATGAGAGTAACATTATGATGACGATAAATAAACATGGAAGAATTATACTTACTACAATGAAAACCAATAGAGGAGATCAAGGAACTAAAGCGTTGGAATGCCCGAGGAGCCTGTTTTAGCCCATACAATGCCTTACATAAACGAAAGATATGAGTTGGTCGTTGGGGATCAATAAACCCAAGTGGTTGTTTCATATATACTTCCTCGGTAAGATGTCCACGTAAGAAGGCATTTTTTACATCAAGTTGATGGATACACCAGTTATAGGTGATAGCAAGAGAAAGAACAAGACGAATGGTTGAAGGCTTAACTACTGGACTAAAGGTTTCTGTGAAATCAACTCCATCATGTTGCTTGAACCCCTGAGCAACTAGCCGTGCTTTGTATCGTTCAATAGATCCATATGATTTGTGTTTAATTTTAAAAACCCATTTACACCCAACCAAATTTTTTGTGGGGTCAAGAGGTACAAAATCCCATGTGTGATTGTCTAAAAGAGCATGGAATTCTTCACCCATGGGCTAACACCATGCAGGGATAACAACAACCTGAGAAAAACATGTGGGCTTCATAGTGGTGACACTAGAGTTTAAAGAGAAAACAGATTTTGGTTTGGAAATACCAAGCTTGGATCGAGTGACCATGGAATGACCAGAATGGGGAACATGGGCAGAGGAAGTTGACATGTTATCTGTGGTCGTGCATGTGGTGAAAACGGGGGAGACCTCTATAAGTGGAGCAACATTAGCAGCGTTGACGTTTGTTGGACATGTATGAGTGCCTAAAGAAGAGACTGGATGGATAGAAGGAGAGATATCAGAAGTTGGATTTACAGCAGCGCTAGGGGGAAGGGATGGTGATGCAGGGGAAACACTCGTATGTGTGTCTTGAAGTTGAAAGGGAGGAACGACTGGTGAAGAGAGAGGGGGGCAGTTTGAGAAGGAAGAGAAGAGCGCATGACTGAGGATATGCAGAACAGGGGCTGTATCGTGAAAGAAATAGGGACTAGGTTGGATTGGGAAGACGCTAGATGGTCAGACTTGTTTATGAGACGAGAATATGGAAAATCATTTTCATTAAAAATGACATGTGATAAACTCGCCTGGTGTTTAGGTTGAGACAATGGTAGCCTATATCATTTGAAGCATGTCCTAAGAAGACACATGTTTTTGAACGGGGTTCAAGTTTGTGATGAACCCGAGCAGTGAGGTTTGGAAAACAAGCACGACCAAAAGTCTGAAATAGAGAGAAGTCTGGTGCATTGGAAAACAAAATTTCATATGGAGATTTTCCATGTAAAACCCGACTGGGAAGACGATTGATGGTGAATACAGAAGTAAAGCACGCATCAACCTAAAAGGAAAAGGGAATATTGGCTTGAATTTAAAATGTCCACGCCATTTCTGAAATATGTCAGTGTTTGCGCTCAACAACACCATTTTATTGTGTGTCGGGACAAGACATGAAAAGAGAAATACGATGTTCATTAAGAAACTTTCAAAAAATTGTGTTATCATATTCTCGACCTCCATCGGCTTGGAGATGAGTGATCGTTTGCGAAAACAGGTTCTCAATGTGTGCCTTAAAAATGCAGAAATGAGAAAAGACTTCATTTTTATGCTTCATTGGAAAAAGCCAAGTAAAACGCGAAAAATCATCCATAAAATGAACATAATACCGAAAACCAAGATTGGATAAAATCGGCGATGTCCAAACATCGGAATGAATTAAATAGAGTGGTCGTTGACTACAAGATGCAACGCTGTCAAAGGGTAAACGTGCAGGCTTACCTAACTGGCAATTATTAGAAAACCAATTAAATTTGGAAGAAGAAGAAGACAACAAACCTAAACTCTTTAAATGACCTAAAATGTAAGGATTTGCATGACCTAAGTGTCTATGTGATGCGGGAACGTGGGATTGAGACAACATTAATGTAGCTAGGAAATTCCGAAGAGATGTATGAGTATGGTAAAAAGGGAACATGGCAGCCGTGGTTTTGGTCTAAGGGGCACGACTTGAAGGGTAGTGGTGCGTGGGCTTGCAAACAAGGGGGTCAAGGCATGTCTTGGAAAGGTGGCCGCCCACCATGACTTCTATTTACAAAAGGATTGTTAGATTAGGTATTAAATCTATAATGTTTCCTAAAGTGATTAGTTTCATATTCTTGTTTAGTTGGTTAGGAAGTGGTTTGTTTTAACAACTAGTATAGGGTTTCTTTTCATCCAAGTTTTGGAGTCTTTTTCCAATTAGAATTAGGTCAAGTTTGTAAGCCTTTTAAGGCAGTTTTTTTTAATGAAACGACAGATCATATTTTTGGTGTGAAAACGTATACAAAGAACAGGTCGTTCTTTCCTTCGATTCTTCTTTCCAAGGTGAGTGAAGCCTAGAGAGATTAATCAAACAGTATTCTTTATAACAAGTGAGTGAAGCTCGTTTGGTGAAGCCGAATTATCCTATTCTCATCAAATTCTTCTTCTTATTTTTATTTACGATTTGGGCAGCTTTGAACTTTAATATCGTGAACTGTTTTGGGGCAGATTTTACATTGTAATCAACATATAATCAAGGCTAGGGTTGGGCTATTATTTTAAGGAAAATTCCACAAGAAGAACAATCAGATTTTGGAGACTAAGTGGCGAGTTCTTTGGATGTTTTGGTAAGGTTTGGTTCGGTCTAGGGGCTGTCCAAAAAGGTTGGGACTGATTTGTGGTGTTCTAGCTTTTTACACCGTATCACTATGCCAAATGTCCCCCGTGACTTGAGCAACAAAACTTCGAGCAGAATGGAGTTTAAAAGCACCAGGAGAGATGGGATATATATAAATCGCTGTGGGAACGACTGGTGAGAAGTGGTGTCCCCGTGGTTTGGTCCTTCACAGAAAAACTAGACGAGTCAAAACATACAGAACATTGATTATCAGCGCATAAACGACGAACATAAAGTAGATTTTGTTTAAGTTGTGGAGCATGTGAAACATTTTTGAGTTGAAGAGGTATGAAGGGTAGCAGAACTCACATGTTTAATTGTAAGTAAAGAGTCGCTCCCTACTAAAACTTTGGCAGAACCATGATAAGGAATTTTATTATAAATTTTGCCTTCATCAGGAATGATATGAGCGGAAGCACCAGTGTCAGGGTACCAAGCAACATTAGGAGATTCACCAATGGTCATGGCAGAGAAACAGCGAGGAAATTCGTTGGTGACATAGGCATGGTTGAACCTATTTGGGTAGTTAATAGCAGTGTGGCCTGTGAGCATGCAAATTTGGCATAAAGCAGTACTGGAAGAAGGTGGAAAAGGATGAAAAGCCAGTATACCAACGGAAGTGGGTGGACGTGAAGTAGATGAAGGGGAAGCTGTTAAGAGTATGAGAAAACGATGCACCACGTAAATGTCGACCATTTGCATATTGATTATAATTGTTTCTATTACCAAAACAATTACCTCGACGACCACGAGCACCATTTCTACCACCACGATCATTACCACACCCTCTAGATCGATTTGATGCATGATTAGAGACATGAGAGACAGAAAGGGCCACCTGTTGAGCATCAAAATTGGCAATACTATTTGAGTTAGTAACAGTTGTCACAAATGATTCATACTCTACAGGAAGACCAACAAGAGCGTAGATAATAAGATCCTTGTCAGAAATTGGTGAACCGATGGAAATTAGAGAATCAACAATAGACTTGAGTCGACGAAGATAAAGATTCATGGAATTTGTACCTTTCTTCAGGGATTGTAGTTGGAATTTTAATTGTAGTTCATTAGCAGCAGATTGATCAAGAAAAATGTTGTTCAAGGGAAAACCACACATCTCATGATGTAGTGAGGTCATAAACATCGGATAAAATATCTTTGGTCATAATAGTATTAAGCTAAGAACGAACACTCTGATCCATTCGTACCCAAGCAGAATGGTCTGGATTATAGATGGAATTACCATCTAAGTGTAATACCCCAATCCCACATCGAGTAGATGTGAGACTTGTGTTTGATTTATAAGGTAGTCATGCATTACTACTGGGCACCAAGATCATCCATGGACTTTTGGGTCGGCTTGTGGTGGGCCTGATGACCCAAGGTGTTGCGTGCTCAGTGGGTCAGTGTGTGGGCTACACGTAGCGGACCGGGCTCTCGGGCTCGGGTCGTTACACTAAGTCATGATGGTATTGAGGTGGATAAGGAAAGATCCATCAACATAGCCCAAGAGATCATTGCTAATTAAAACAAATAAAAACTTACTTTTCCACAGAAGATAATTAGTGGAGTCAAGTTTGAAAGATACCATATTAGTAATGTTTGGAGCGGAGAGTAGAGGAGCATGTTGGGGAGCAACTGCAGCAAGTTGAGGACCCGAGTTGGAAGGAAGTAAGCCAAAAGTAAGATGTGGCAGTGTAGACCCTCCTTGGAAATTTCCTTGGGCTGTAGATGGGACTTGTCCAGACTGGAGAGGCACCTGTTGGGTTGAAAGAGCAGCAGGCATGAATCCTGCTTGTGATGAACAATCAATTTGAGACAGACTTGCAACTTGTGAAGGACCCATGTGGAAGGAGGGATAAGTTTGTGGTCGGACCACAAATGATTGAGGAGAAGCATGAGTATCTATGTGGGTCGGGTACCGGGTTTGAACAAGTTGGGATAAGGCTGGAAAGGTGGTTGGACCATACTGGGCTAGCGTGCGCATGAAGGGAAACTGGCTTGTCAATGAACCAGTGCGCTTGCTACTTTCAGTGATAGTTGAGAGTGCACGACTATTGTCAACATTACTAGACAGAGAAGGCGATGTAGTGGTAACGCCCGTGACCTCAATAGGAAGGGAGGAAGGAGACGAAGTTGAGGCCATGATCTCGCAGAAAAGAAAAAAGAAGACTTAAGCAGAGAAGAGCACAAAAAATTGTGGCTCTGATACCATATAGAAGATAATATGCAGTTTAACCCTCTCGTTTGGGTGCCAAACAATTTATACATACATTTTGTGTAATTACAAAGACAATACTACCCTTATAGAACTTGGGATACAAGAATATACCAAAAATAGATTATTCCTATCTAAATACTCCCTCCGTCCCTAAATTATCGTCCTCCTTTCCTTTTTCGTCCGTCCCAAAATAATTGTCAACTTTGAAACTTACCTTTTTAGAACATCACTTTTACCACTTTACCCTTACTTTTTCACCCTACTTTAATTATGGGCCACATACACATGGGCTTTAAAGGAAACTACACATTAAATCAATATTAATAATCCAGTCAAATAGGTTTTCTTAAACGGTGCGCCGGTCAAACAGGACAATAAATTAGGGACGGAGGGAGTACAAGATTTGAAAGAATCATTCCAACAACCGGAATAGTGGTGGCTTATATGATCATGTGCCGTACAGTTACAAGTATCACAATATTAATCCAAATGTAGGTTGTGCTGCATCACCCTAGTATCCATGGAGAGATTAATTCGTTTCTGTGGCGTGACATCATATGATATCATTAACAATCTGACTTAATGATATCTGTATTTTGGCACGATTGATCGTAAGAAACTGAATCAACAGAATACGTTTCTTGGGATAACTCATTCTTAACTAACTGCATGTGTAAATGAGTTGCATGGTTTGGCGTGTGTTGTTTAATGTTAAGTGCTAACAAGAAAAATTAAGTGATCATGCCACATATCTTCACTACTCTACTTATCATATATATATTGACAAACTAATGTAAGACGTGACATAGCAGAAGAGAGCAATGTGAATGTGAGAGAAGTAGTATATATAGGGTGAGAACTGAGAAGTAATAATCTGAATCAATGGCGCAGAACGAGTGTGGCTTAGCAGGTTGTAGAAGCTTGGCGAAGCGACCGCGTCAGTTGGAGCAGTCATGTCGTCTGGGACTAAGCGGTAGCATGAGGCGATTGCGTCACTTTGGGTTGGAGTTCCAGAAGTTAAAGCAGTTGTGCCAGATGGAGTGAAGCGACCGCGTCAAAGCAAGGCTGTCCGATTGCGTCACTTTGGGTTGGAGTTCCAGAAGTTAAAGCAGTTGTGCCAGATGGAGTGAAGCGACCGCGTCAAAGCAAGGCTGTCCATGTGCGATGAAGCGACCGCGTGAATGTAGCAAGTCAGTTTTCCTCTTTCCTTTTCTAATTAAGTCAGTTTAGAGTTTTGTATTATTTGATTTGTATCGTATATATATAATTGTAACTCTAAAACGTGTAAAAGGTTGATCATAATAAAATTTTGATATTAGTTCAACCCCAATCTTTTTTTCTTTTTTATTGATCTTGCTCTTTATATATTGATTGTTATTGTTCAATTACTTCTACCGTACACAACAATAAACGATCTAAGCTAACGCTGTGAAATGAGTCATTGAATTGCACAGTTTGGCTTGATTATTCACTGACAAACTGATTACATATTGCGACAAGAATTGATGTAATTTTAATTTTGACAAACAAAAAGTGACGGCGTTACGCATCGAGTATTAATTATTGTAAACAGATAGCTAGTGTTAATGAGTTGGAAATCTTTTTATGCTACTTTTTTTTAAAAAAATTTACTAGTAAGGTTTATGTGCGTTGCACGTGGTGTTAATGATTTTTTTAAAACGATTTGCTAGTTTTTTCATTTTTCTCTTTACTTTTAATTATTGGATTTTTTTTGTACATTAATCATTACAATTTTTGAAACTTATAAATTGTGCTTTGTGCTTTTAGCTGTTTTGATACTTTGTTTTTCGGTTATTTATAATGTATACTTTTAGCCATTGTATAGCAACTTATCCTAAAAATTTGTTTTTTTTTGTTGATTATATTTTCATTCTCTTTTCTTATTACCAAACATGAATTCATTCACTTTTATGAGTGTGTAAATTGAAAATAATTCAAACTTATTATTTTAGATAAACACATTGTTGTTGGAGAATTTGTTTATGTCGTTTATGAAATTTATGACTCTCAATAAAAATAATATATTATGTTAGAGAAATCAAACTTTCAACCTCAAAGTATATATACTTATACTAAAAATACGAAATTCCCTCAAAGTATATATAAATCCCCACTTTGCCACCCAACCTAAGTTTTATATCATTTTCATATCTCATTTTATAATTTTTTTCTAGTTTTCCCCTAGCCATGACGAAGGTTACCAATCTGACGTTAATGTGCACATGGTATTTCACGTGTAGGGCATTTTAGTCATTTTTTGCAATGCTTTCTCTGCTTTTATTACTCAAAGAGAAACTTCCGTTTCCTCTTCTCCAGCAACGCTTTCACTGCATCTTCTTCGGCAATGACCTCGAATGTAAATTTTAAGTGAGATAAAAACTCAAAAGAGTATTAATGTTTTATTCAAATTATTATATAGAAAAATAAATAAAAATAGAGCAGAATCATATCAGAGATATTGAACTCAAGATCACATAATCACACTTAGGTATCAAGGCCGCCACGAATAAGAACACACCAAAAAATTAAAGACGTACAACATAACACACAAGCATACGCCAAGCATACACCAAGAATTTCCCATTTTCTCCCTCGTACAACATAATACACAAGCATACACCAAGAATTTCAAATATCATATTTGAATCAATCACATACGTATACGACAATGATGAGACAAACCATAGTTCAATCCGTTTTCATCATCCATAGCTTCAACTCCAACAAATTTCTCATCGACACCGTTGATATTGTTTATGGTTTGATTGGAGCAAATTCTTGATTTTAAACATTATTCGTCACACCATGTTTGTCACTATGATTACCAAACATGACATCGTATCAACAAATTTGACATGAAATATGGAAATGCTAAAAAATTACATTGTGGGTCAAAGTGGATTTGGTGGATACTTTAGGGAGAATTTGTATTTTGGACTAATTTCAATGGGGCCAAAATATGATTAGCTCCCAAAATTACACATCAAATCTCACATTGCACCCCAACCTACGAAGTGTCTCACTTTCATAACTTATTTAGCTATTTGTCCAACTTTGTCCCCTCCCGTCTATGGGCGTTAAAAATAGTAACGGAAAATGCCATGTGCATGTCACATGAATATTATTTTGGTCATTTTGCTTGGCACACAAAATGGGAATTGGCTATAAATTCAGTATTTAATTAATCATTTAGTATTTAGAATATATTTTTAAATAAAAATAAAAATAAAAATAATTATTTTAATAATTCAAAAATAATTATAGGGCCAAATTAAAATTCCCCCCAAAGTATCCACAAAATCGTATAGTTTACCCCTATGTAAAGTTTGTCTCATAATGATATCTAACTTTACATCCCCCCATTTTCCACCCTACCACTGACGGACGTTAGAAAATTCACTTTAAATAACATTGGTCTTCCACGTACGGGGTGAAAATGTCATTTCTCTTATCTTGTTAAGGAGTATATAGCTACAATCTCCAGTTAGCCCCACCATAGCCACCACCATCTCTGGGTGCAAGTTCTCATATCCAGCCCAAACCCTTCTCACTCTGGTCACGCCTATCATAACTCTAGTGTCGTCCTCCTTCGATTCTAGCCAAGCTCCATCTCCGATCTCCCTCATTCTCTCCCCTGCAAAAGTCGTGCTTAAAGTAGAAATTAAAGGCTATAGAGTATACTTACTAAAAACCCTTGAAAAAACATGCAATTGACAGAAAACTCATAAACCTTATTTACAAGTTCATCAAAGAGAGAGAGATGAGCTTGAATAGAGAGAAATAGTTGTAGGTTTTATTAAAATACTCTTCAATTTTGCGGGAGAAAATTGGGCATACGACCGATATGCATATGATTTAAAGTATCAAAATTGAGAAGATGTTGAAGAAGCTATAACTTTAGATGATTTTGACCTCAAAAAAGTTGCTATGGCAGTCAGGTTGGTTTATTTAAAGAATTAGGAGATATAAAATAAATGTAAAGTCATGTAAGAGGATGAAGGGTGATGACAAATTGATTGATTTTGGTGGTGGATGGGTTTCACCAGAGAAGGTGGGTATCTGGATCCAATTTCATACATGAAATTGAAGATGAAGACATGTAACTATGGGTAAGAGTTTTTTTTTTTTTTTTCATATCTTTCGTTTACTTTGTTTTCATTATCAAGATAAGAAAATTGACAATGAAATGGAAAAATGTATATCTATCATCTGGGTTAAGAGAGAAATTTAAAAGAAAATTTGGAGGGAGTGGACAAAATCAAGATCGGGTTATGGGTTAATTTTTGTTATGGAGAGTGAAGATCGAAAAAAATGGGTGGTCTTTTCTCTAGATTTTTTTTCAGTAGGAAAAAATGGAATTGTGGATCCCACTCCATTTTAACATTTGATCTTTAAGCACCCCAAAGTTTACATCGAATTCCTAATATTTCCCTCGAGTTAACATCGTGGAAGACCACGTGTTATTTAACGTGACTTTTCTAACCGTTGTCGCGGCTAGGGTGAAAAATATGAAAAAATATAATGTCAGATATCATTATGGGACAAACCTTAGGTTGAGGTGCACTATGTGATTTGGTGGATACTTTTGGGGGAGAGATTGTAATTTGGTATAATTATAAGGAAAATACTATCCTTACAAGACTTAGTAGTTGTAAGGAAAGTTATAAAATTAGTTGTAAGGCTAGCAATGTTGTAATTATAATTTGTATCATATTTAAATTTAAAGTTAAAAAAATACATTACTCTAAAAAAAATGAAATTTAGAAGTTATTTAATTTATTTTTCCTATCCTTCATTTTCTTCCATCAACCTCATCTCTCATAGACCCACCACCATTACCACCACTACCACCTCAAATAACATCATTAACCCAAAAATCAATTTTTTTTATTTTTATTTTATTTCTTTGTCTAATTTCTTATTCCTTCGTTCAAATAAACACATATGCAAAACTCATCATTTATAGACCCACCACCACCAGAATCTTAAATTTCACTATTTACAAACCTAAATTCAATTTTTTAAATTTTTAAATTTGATGATTGAAACTCAAACCCATATGAAGATTTGAAAAATTGATGATTTGGAAATCTAACAATATCGTATTCCACACCTAAACCACCACTGTCATGGTTACAATCGCCCCCACCACTACCCCTAATCATCACCACCAGCATCCCTGCAACTACCACCATGGGTATCACCACCACCAAGAAATACGTTCACCTTGCCTTGCTAAAATGGAAACAATAAAATATATTTAGCTTCCATTAAATCGAACTGATTTCTTCAAACGTATCTCCTATAGATTCTAGTGTCATTCTCTAACAAAACGCAAAGATTTGTCAACGAAGTTCTCCATTTTTTTTAATCTTCTTGACATTATATCACCTTGCCTTAACGCATTTTCTTAGATTATTCACAAGTAATTAGTAAACATGCTACATACGTATCTAATATCTTGATACTCACCAACAAATGTATTGTTATAGTTACATTTTTTTCATATACCTCTAATAATGTCTTTCCCAACCTATGAAGTCTCACTTTCATACACAATTTTTATATTTGTCCGACTTTGTCCTCTCCCGTTCATGGGTGTTAAAAATAGTAATGAAAAATCATACATGTTAGGATTATTTTGGTCATATTTTACTTGTGACGCAACGTGAGATTTGATTATATTTTCATAATTTAGTTTGTCATTTGATATTTAAAATATATTTTAATTAAAATAATAAATAATTATTTCAATAGTTATACTTTGTCTCATTTTAAATTCAAAGGCGAAAAAAAATGTATTACTCAAAAAAAATGAAATTTAGATTCTATTCAATTTATTATTTCATCCTTCACTTTCTTTCGTCAACCTCATTATTCATAGACTCACTACCGCTACCACCTCAAATTTCACCATTAGCACAAAAGTTAATTTTTGATTTGATTTTATTTCATTTTCTAACTCCTTACTCCTACCTTCAAAGTAACTCATCTGCAAAGCCATCATTTATGGACACACCACCACCACAACCTTCAATTTCACTTTTTATAAACTCAAATTCAATTTTTAAATTTTTCAAATTTTCAAATTGAAATTGAAACTCATATGGATCTTTGAAAATTTGATTATTTGGAAATCTCACAATGTTGTATTTCATCTAAACCACCAATGTCGTCCCTACAATCACCGTCATCACCGCCCCTAACACCATTATCCTTGCAGTCGTCAACACCGTTATCTCCATCACCAAGAAACGCACTCACCTCGCCCACTACTAGAAACAGTGCCTTCAGCGACGGAATTCTTAGCGACGGAAATTTTTCGTCGCTGATTAGCGACGAAATTTTACCTTTAGCGACGGAATTGACCATTAGCGACGGAATTTATCAGCGACAGAATTTTCCGTCGCTGAAGGCCACCTTTAGCGATGGAATCAGCGACGGAATTAATCATTAGCGAATTGAACATCGCGACGGAATTTATCAGTGGCGAATTTTCCGTCGCTAAAGGTGACCTTTAGCGACGGAATTTTCCGTCGCTGAATATTTCAGAAATTAATTTCGATTTTATTTTCAGCGACGGAAAATTCCGTCGCTAAAGGATTTTAAAAATTAATTAAAATTGAATTTCAGCGACGGAAATTTCCGTCGCTAAAGGCTTTTAAAAATTAATTAAAATTGAATTTCAGCGACGGAAAATTCGTCGCTAAAGCGCTTAAAATTTAATTAAAATTGATCAATGACGGAAAATTCGTCGCTAAAGGCAATTAAAATTTAATTAAAATTGAATTTCAATGACGGAAAATTCCGCTAAAAGGCGTTTAAAATTTAATTAAAATTGAATTTCCATCACTGATAATGAAAAATTAAATTGAATTCTAATTAATATAAAATATCAAAAATACATGAAATTAAATTGAAATTAAATTAAATTAATATTTGAAATGTTAATTTAATAATATAATATCAATAATTAAAATGATTAGCATCAATATAATTACAAAAAATAAAACATTCAAATTACAACTTAACGTAACTTAACGTTAACTTAAATTGAAATTAAATTAAAATAATATTTGAAATGTTAATTTAATAATATAATATCAATAATTAAAATGATTAACATCAATATAATTACAAAAAATAAACATTCACATTACAACTTAACTTAACTTAACTTAACTTAACGTTAACGTAATAACGTAAAAAATTAAATTGAAATTAAATTAAAATAATATTTGAAATGTTAATTTAATAATATAATATCAATAATTAAAATGATTAGCATCAATATAATTACAAAAATTAAAACATTCACATTACAACTTAACTTAACGTAACGTAACGTAAACTTAAATTGAAATTAAATTAAAATAATATTTGAAATGTTAATTTAATAATATAATATCAATAATTAAAATGATTAGCATCAATATAATTACAAAAATAAAACATTCACATTACAACTTAATTCTTAACTTAACTTAACGTAACTTAACGTAACGTAAACTTAAATTGAAATTAAATTAAAATAATATTTGAAATGTTAATTTAATAATATATATCAATAATTAAAATGATTAGCATCAATATAATTACAAAAATTAAAACATTCACATTACAACAACTTAACGTATTAACATATTAAATTAAATTAAAATTTAAATGTTAATTTAATAATATAATATCAATAATTAAAATGATTAGCATCAATATAATTACAAAAATTAAAACATTCACATTACAACAACGTAACGTAACTTAACGTAACGTTAAACGTAATAACAACAACAATTTAGCAACTTAACAACTAACGTAACAAGCAGGTTTGGCATGACAGCAGCAAGCAGCGGCAGCAGCGGCTTCAACAAGTGACTTAAGCAACTAAAAGCTTAAACATAATGTAACTTAGCAACAGCAAGCAACTTAGCGTGGCGTAACAACAGCTTAGCGTGGCGTGGCAACTCAACAAGCGTAGCGTTAACTTAGCAACTTAACAGCTTAACATAGCGATGAACCATTATAACATGAAACACGATCGTCTATTAGCGAAATGGTATAATGGAGTACGATGACCATTATAACATGAAAACACGCTCACATTGGTGAAATGTTATAATGGAGTACAATTGACCATTATAACATGAAAACACTTACGCCTATTGGTGAAATGGTATAATGGAGTCTGATTAACCGTTATAACATGAA
>CM028381.1:100963696-101042174 GCA_013146195.2 Codonopsis lanceolata | reverse complement strand
AAACGTAACATAACTTAACTTACTTTAAACGTAATGTAACTTAACTTAACTTAACTTAACTTAACTTAACTTAACTTAACTTAACTTAACTTTAATATAACATAATCTTAACTCAACTTAACTTAACGTAACTTAACTTAACTTAACTTAACTTAACTTAACTTAACTTAACTTAACTTAACGTAACTTCTTAACTTAACTTAACTTAACATAACTTAACTTAACTTAAATTAACTTAGTTTAACTTAACTTAACTTTAACTTAACTTAACTTAACTTAACTTTAACTTAACTTAACGTAACTTAACTTAACTAAAACTTAACTAACTGCACCAACTCAACTTAATCTAGCTTAACTTAACTTAACTTAACTCTAACGTAACTTAACTTAATTAACCTTAATGTAACTTAACGAACGTAACTCAACTTAACTTAACTTAACTTAACTTAAACTTAACGCACTTAACTTAACTTAACTTAACTTAACTTAACTTAACTTAACTTTAACGTATTCTTAAACGAACGTAACTTAACTCTTAACTTAACTTAACTTAACTTAACTTAACTTAACTTAATTTTAACTTCTAACTTAACTTAACTTAACTTAACTTTCTTAACTTAACTTAACTTAACTTACCTTTAGCTTAACTTAACTTAGCTAATTAACTTTCTTAACTTAACTTAACTTAACTTAACTTAACTTCTTTAACTTAACTTAATCCTTAACTTAACGTAACTTAACTTAACTTAACTTAACTTAACATAACTTAACTTAACTTAACTTAACTTAACTTAACTTAGCTTAACTTAACTTAACTTAACTTAACTTAACTTAACTTAACTTTAACTTTAACATAACTTAATAACTTAACTAACTCTAACTTAACTTTAACTTCTTGTAACGTAACTTAACTTAACTTAACTTAACTTAAACGTAACGTAACTTAATTTAACTTAACTTAACTTAACTTAACTTAACTTAACTTAACTTAACTTAACTTAACTTAACTTAACTTAACTTAACTTAACTTAACTTAACTTCAACTTAACTTAACTTAACTTAACTTAACTTAACTTCTTAATTTAACTTAACTTAACTTAACTTAACTTAACTTAACTTAACTTAACTTAACTTAACTTAACTTAACTTAACTTAACTTAACTTAACTTAACTTAACTTAACTTAACTTAACTTAACTTAACTTAACTTAACTTAACTTAACTTAACTTAACTTAACTTAACGTACTTAACTTAACTTAACGTAACTTAACTTAACTTAACTTAACTTAACTTAACTTAACTTAACTTAACTTAACTTAACTTAACTTAACTTAACTTAACTTAACTTAACTTAACTTAACTTAACTTAACTTAACTTAACTTAACTTAACTTAGCTTAACTTAACTTAACATAACTTAACTTAACTTAACTTAACTTCACTTAACTTAACTTAACATAACTTAACTTAACTTAAACGTAACGTAACTTAACTTAACATAACTTAACTTAACTTAACTTAACTTAACGTAACTTAACTTAACGTAACTTAACTTAACTTTACTTAACTTAACTTAACTTAACTTAACGTAACTTAACTTAACTTAACTTAACGTAACATAACTTAACTTAGCATAATGTAACGTAACTTAACTTAACGTAACATAACATAACTTAACTTAACTTAACTTAACGTAACTTAATTTAACTTAACGTAACATAACTTAAATTAGCTTAACGTAACATAACTTAACTTAGCTTAACGTAACGTAACTTAACGTAACTTAACTTAACTTAACTTAGCATAACTTAACTTAACTTAACTTAGCTTAACGTAACGTAACTTAACTTAACTTAAACGTAACTTAGCATAACTTAACTTAACTTAACTTAGCATAACTTAACTTAACTTAACTTAGCTTAACGTAACGTAACTTAACATAGCTTAACGTAACGTAACTTAACTTAACTTAAACGTAACTTAACTTAACTTAACTTAACTTAACTTAACTTAACTTAACATAAAAACACGCTACGCCTATTGGCGAAATGGTATAATGGACTACGATGGATCATTATAACATGAAAACACGCGACGGCTATTGGCGAAATGGTATAATGGAGTACGATGGACCATTATAACATAAAAACACGTTACGCCTATTAATGGCGAAATGTTATAATGGACTACGATGGACTATTATAACATGAAAACACGCGACGGCTATTAGCTTAACTTAACTTAACTTAACTTAACTTAACGTAACTTAACTTAACTTAACTTAACTTAACTTAACTTAACTTAACTTAACTTAACTTAACTTAACTTAACGTAGCGTAACTTAACTTAACTTAATGTAACGTAACTTAACTTAACTTAACGTAACTTAACTTAACTTAACTTAACTTAACGTAACTTAACTTAACGTAACTTAACATAACTGAACTTAGACCATTATAACTTAACATAACAGAACTTAGACCATTATAACATGAAACACGATACGCCTATTGGCGAAATGGTATAATGGAGTACGATAGACCATTATAACATGAAAACACGCTACGTCTATTGGCGAAATGTTATAATGGAGTAAGATGGATCATTATAACATGAAAACACGCTACGCCTATTGGCGAAATGGTATAATGGAGTACGATTGACCGTTATAACATGAAAACACGCTACGCCTATTGGGGAAATGTTAACTTAACGTAACGTAACTTAACTTAACGTAACGTAACTTAACATAACATAACTTAACTTAACGTAACTTAACTTAACGTAACTTAACTTAACGTAACTGAACTTAACTTAACGTAACGTAACTTAACTTAGCTTGAACGTAATGTAGCTTAACTTAACTTAACTTAGCTTAACTTAGCTTAACTTAACGTAACATAACTTAACTTAACTTAACTTAACTTAACATAACGTAATTATTACCATTATAACATGAAACACTATACGTCTATTAGCGAAATGGTATAATGGAGTACGATAGACCATTATTATTATTGTTATTATTATTATTATTATTATTATTATTATTATTATTATTATTATTATTGTTATTATTATTGTTATTATTATTGTTATTATTATTGTTATTATTATTATTATTATTATTATTATTATTATTATTATTATTATTATTATTATTATTATTATTATTATTATTATTATTATTATTATTATTATTATTATTATTATTATTATTATTATTATTATTATTGTTATTATTATTATTATTATTATTATTATTATTATTATTGTTATTATTATTATTATTATTATTATTATTATTATTATTATTATTATTATTATTATTATTATTATTATTATTATTATTATTAATATTATTATTATTATTATTATTATTATTATTATTATTATTATTATTATTATTAATATTATTATTATTATTATTATTATTATTATTATTATTATTATTATTATTATTATTATTATTATTGTTATTATTATTATTATTATTGTTATTATTATTATTATTATTATTATTATTATTATTATTATTATTATTGTTATTATTATTATTGTTGTTATTATTATTGTTGTTATTATTATTGTTGTTATTATTATTATTGTTATTATTATTATTGTTATTATTATTATTATTATTGATGCTAATCATTTTAATGAATGATATTATATTATTAAATTAATATTTCAAATATTAATTTAATAATAAAATATCATTTATTAAAATGATTATACTATTTTCTATATATATATATATATAAATACAAAGGGATTTGGCGAAAAATTAAAACTCCCTCCACCGAAATATTAATATTACCGCCCAATTTTTTTTTTCCCTCTTAAATCCCTAAATCAACCGGCAGGGACCTCAATCCCATCCCCAAAAGAAAAAGCCGCCGAAATCTCTCTCTCTCTCTCTCTCTCTCTCTCCCTACTCCTCCTTCTCCTCAGAATCGCCGATTCCATCTCTTCTTCTCCGGCGAACTAGCCGGCCCCGCCATCTTCAACAGCCACCGCCATCTTCATCTCCATCCTCACTGCCATCCCTCTATCTCTCTCCCCGATTTTCTCAAAACCCGGCGTCCCTCTCCAAAGCCGATGTCTTCTTTTCCGGCCTCACGCTAGATCGCTCCTCAATAGCGAGCCCCGGCGTGCCCTGAATCTTCTTCATCCGCTTCTTGTTTAGCTCACACCGCCGGGTGTCCTTCGTCGCCTCCAAACCCTCCCCCCAGATCCAACCGCAATCTCCTTCTTTCTTTCTCAAAACCCGGCGTTCTTCCTCCCCTTCTTAGTCAATCTGCCATCTGGCTGGTTTTGGTGAGTTGGGCTTCCCTTGCTTTTTCTTTTTTATTTTATATTTTCGGTTTATGCATTTTGTAATTCTGTGTCTGGCTAATCCGAAATTTGTATGCAAATCGATCAGGAAATTACATAATTGGGGTTTTGAGTTTTCTCTTTATGATTTTTATTTTATTTTTTAGTTTGTAGTTTTTTATTTTACTTATTCTTGAGACAATCCTTAGATACACGCAAATTAAGAGTGAAATGTAAGATTGGTTTGTGTGTACTGGGTTGACTTGTTATATGTTATTTTCTTCTCCTCATAATTGCATTTTTCCTAGAATATTATAAGTTTTGGTTTGTGTGTACTGGGTTGGCCTTTGGTTTAGCATTGGCTCATTTTTTTTTCTTGCAATATCTTCATCATTTCTTCACTGCCCCTCATGAGTTAAAAATCACACTGGCTTTCGTGCATTTTTTTTCTTGATAGTTAAATGCTGGCACTTGCATCATCACTACATAACCACACATATGGAAATTTTGGAGAAGAATCAGGTTGTCTCTTGAAAAGGAATGGATAATTTTAGATTATTTCCTGTTTAGGCCGCTCATGTCAATCTTGAGAAATATAAGTTTGCTTCTTGTACATCTCTGTGAACTTGAAAGGAACTTGAGGTGCCTTGATTTTTTTTTTTTGTGGTAATGGGGAAATATAAGTGCAGTGTGGTACAAAGATTTCGTTAGCTACCCATAATTCTTTCATAAGTGGAACTGTTGTAGTTGTGGGGAGTTTTTGGTGCTTGTTTTCAATTTGCGATTGATTAGTAAAAATTTTACAAAAGGTCTCGATAATTCATTACCTGCTTTTGCGAAAACTTGAACCGATTGCCCTTCCAATTAGACCCTTGTTTTTTTGAGCTATCTTGTTGTGTGATTTCATTATAGAATGAATACACACTTAGGTTAAACAATGTAGGTAGCCTTCCTTCCTCTCCCCAATGGGGTTTTAGTTGGTGGCTCAAACATAGGATTCTTGAAAATTGTGGGGAATGAGTCATGGTAGCAACTCAATGGATTGCCTAAAGCTTCCTCAATTTGGTATGAACTACTCTGTACGAGGTGGGTCGTTGAAATGTATTTCTTCGCAGATTGCATTGTGTGGGCAGCAGTCATGAATACAACACTCATCGACTCCTTCACTTTTCCATCTTCCTCAACCCCATCATCTACTTGTTATCGATGAAGAACAGTACACCATCTTCAGATTTTTCATCATCCGCCTGACCATAGTCAGCTTTTAAATTTTCACTTAGAGCAGGTTATTTCCTATCTTTTGGTACTAGCCTTTCCGGCTGCATCGATCTCACCGTGAAGGTACATACTAATAGGCACAAGCAACAACAACTTCCCTAGTCTGAACTTACTTGAATAATTTTAGGAGGAATCAGTCCCCCCTAGCAAGGATACTTTCATCATCATGGGCTAATTTGCGCATTACACATACCAGAGACTAGAGTGGATGACGGTCTTCCATGGGCTAACTTACGCACGCATAATAGACCTTGGGTATAATATTTTACAGAGTTCAGTTTTATGTTTTTAGCAACTAGAATATTAAATAAGTTTTTTTAAAAGAAAAGAATATAAAAGATATCGGAAATTGAAACTGAAAATAAACATGTGATGCGTATACGGAAGCTTGAAGTAGCAAAACTGTTCCAGCCTTTGTATTCAGTTTCTTGGATGAAATATGCTCCCCAAAACAGCCCCAAAAATAGTTTGTTTTAAAAGAATTTCTCCCTTACAATTATAACCTAACAACTAACAAATAAACTTTCACCTAACAACCTTTACCCACACCTGAATTAAGTGTGTATGGACTGCCCAAAATTGGTTTCCCTTGAAGAGAAACAACCTGCCTAAGACTCCCTCCCAATCTGCTCCAATCTCCCTTGGCCAAAGACTCCAAGGAACCAAGCAACAGCCACATTTTTTATGAAGCTTAGGACTGCCCAAACTGCCTCCTAATTCCAGCAATTCCCACGCTCAAAAGCTGTCCAGAATGCTTGCCAATCCCACGCCTAATCTGCCCCTAAGACAGCCCACGTTTTGGACTATGCTGTCCCAAAGCTGTCCACGTTTGTTGGAGGTTTATACTGCCCAAAAACTGCTCCGCCTTCGAAGGAGAACAGGCTGCCACTTAACAAATAAAAAGAAAAAGAAATAGAGAAGGATAGAATCGGTTTCATCGGACAAGCTTCACTCACTTGTTGTAAAGAATACCGTTGATTAATCTATCTCGGCTTCACTCACCTTGAGAGAATAATCGAAGGAAGAACAAACTCGTTCTTTGCAATGCGTTTGCACACCCAAATAATCTGCCGTGTTATTGAAGAAGATTGCCTTAAAAAGGCTTTACAAAATTGTCCTAGTCTAATTGGAAAAGACTCCTAAACTTGCTTGAAAAGAAAACCTATCTAGTATTAAAAAAAAAACTACTTCCTAACCAATTTAAATAAGAATAGGAAACTAATGAATTTAGGAACTAAAACAGATAAAAACTTGTGGCAGATTTATTTCCTAAGTTAACTAGTCCTTGGGGAACAAGGACTATGGTGGCCGTCCCTTTTGAAGTTGCACAAGGCTGCCCTTTGTCGTTCCTTGTGTAGCAACCCTCTTCCATGCGTCCACCAAATGTCGTGCCCCTTGTTCTGCCCATTTTCCTTGTAGTCCATCCAAAGTCCACGCAGAGCTTTTGGTGTCCATACATGGGCCTTCCTCCCAAGCAATCAACCACACTCTTTTCATGACAAAGCCCTTACTAACCCATAACACTAACCCTAAACTTAACCCTAAACCTAAACCTAACCCCAACCCTAACCCTAAACGTAAACCTTAAACCTAAAACCTAAATCTAAACCTAAACCATAACACTATCCCTAAACCTAAACCCAACCCCAACCCTACCCCACCCCCACCCCCACCCCCACCCCAACCCCAACCCCAACCTTAAAACGTAAACCTTAAACCTAAACCTAAACCTAAACCTAAACCTAAACCTATACCTAAACCATAAACCTAATTCGTAATACTAACCTTAAACCTAAACCATAACACTATCCCTAAACCTAAACCTAACCCCAACCTCACCCCCACCCCCACCCCCACCCCAACCCCAACCCTAACCCTAAAACGTAAACCTTAAACCTAAACCTAAAACTAAACCTAAACCATAACACTATCCCTAAACCTAAACCTAACCCCAAACACACCCCAACCCCACCCCCACCCCAACCCTAAACCCCAACCCTAAAACGTAAACCTTAAACCTTAAACCTAAACCTAAACCTAAATCTGAACCTAAACCTAAACCATAAACCTAATTTGTAACACTAACCTTAAACCTAAACCATAACACTAACACTAACCCTAAACTTAACCCTAAACTTAACCTTAAACCCAACCCCCACCCCACCCCCACCCCACGCCAACCCCACCCCCACCCCAACCCCAACCCCACCCCAACCCCAACCCCATCCCCATCCCCATCCCCAACCCCACCCCCACCCTATCCCCACCCCTACCCCCAACCCCACCCCACCCCTAAACCTAAAGGTCTTAATATTTTTTATTTTTATTAAATGTTAGTGTGTAATTAAAATGTTATAATTCTATTTTTATATTGTAGATGAAATATACATGTTAGTTTGTATGGTACGTATGCTAGTGTAAATTTAGCGTATTAATGTTTAAACATCGATATATGTACGTTTGTTAGCTGGGTAGCCATGTTGATGCTATGAAATCCATGGTTGTAGTTTAATTGACTTTGAAATAAAAAAAGATAACTTTATGTAAGTTTGGGGGGTGTTAGTGTAAATAGTAAGAAATAAAAGGGTGTTAGTGTAAATTTAGTGTATTAATGCTTAAACATCGATTTATATACGTTTGTTAACTGAGTAGCCATGTTGATGTTATGAAATCCATGGTTGTAGTTTAATTGACTTTGAAACCAAAAAAGATAATTGTATGTACGTTGAGGGGTGTTAGTGTAAATGGTAAGAATTAAAGGGGTGTTAGTATAAATTTAATGTATTAATGCTTAAACATCGGTTTATGTACGTTTGTTAGTTGGGTAGCCATGTTGATGCTATGAAATCCATGGTTTTAGTTTACTTGACTTTGAAACCGAACAACATAATTGTATGTACGTTTAGGGGGGTATTAGTGTAAATAGTAAGAAATAAATGGGTGTTAGTGTAAATTTAGTGTATTAATGTTTAAACATTGATTTATGTACGTCTGTTAGATGGGTAGCCATGTTGATGCTATGAAATCCATGGTTGTAGTTTAGTTGGTTTTGAAACCAAAAAAGATAATTGTATGTACGTTTAGGGGGTGTTAGTGTAAATGGTAAGAAACAAAGGGGTGTTAATGTAAATTTAGTGTATTAATGTTTAAACATCGATTTATGTATGCTTGTTAGCTAGGTAGCCATGTTGATGCTATGAAATACATGGTTGTAGTTTAATTGACTTTGAAACCGAACAACATAATAGTATGTAAGGGGACTTTGAAACCGAACGTGCTTACTTTCAAGCAACATTTATTCTATTTCTTCTCTTTCCATTCCTCGGTTTAATACTCATATTGGGGTGGGGAAATGGGGTTGGACCATTTTTGTTATTATTATTAACTAATTGATTTTGGATAACTTGTACATGTTTAGGTTTATCCAGCAAAAAAAGCAAAGAAATGATGATTATGCCATAAATGTATTCCTATGGTATGGTAAGCTTCGAAAGCTTCTTGTTTGATCATATGAAAACAATGACTTACTTTTTCTTGTTGATTTTTAATCAAAATAATAATTTTACTTGGACAGGTTTTCTAGCTGATTGCTGTGAAGATGAAGTTTTTTTTTATACTCATGTCGTAGGATTTTTTTAATTTTATTTTTAGTTTTTTTATTAGATATAGTTTACATGGATTTGTACAAGTTTAAATTTACAAGTTAACTCTAGAAACAAGTTTTTTGTATTAATTGTTATGTATAATTTACATGGATTGTTGTAATAACATTTACAGTTTGATGTTTTTAAATTGGTTTTATATTATTGTTTATTTTGTATCTTCAGTTTTGTATTAATTGTTATATTATCAGGTACAAAAATTTATAATAATAGTATTTTTGGGGTTTTTTTAAATTTTTTACATTATTAGCGACGGAATTTTCCGTCGCTGAAATTAAAATTTAATAAATTTTTCAAAGCCTTTAGCGACGGAATTTTCCGTCGCTGAAATTCAAATTTAATTAATTTTTAAATGCCTTTAGCGACGGAAAATTCCGTCACTGAAATTCAATTTTAATTAATTTTAAATAGCCTTTAGCGACGGAAAATTCCGTCGCTGAAATTCAATTTTAATTAATTTTAAATAGCCTTTAGCGACGGAATTTTCCGTCGCTGAAATTCAAATTTAATTAATTTTTAAACGCCTTTAGCGACGGAATTTTCCGTCGCTGAAATTCAATTTTAATTAATTTTAAATAGCCTTTAGCGACGGAAAATTCCGTCGCTGAAATTAAATTTTAATTAATTTTAAATATCCTTTAGCGACGGAAAATTCCGTCGCTGAAAATCAATTTTAATTAATTTTAAATAGCCTTTAGCAACGGGATTTTCCGTCGCTAAAGGTTGATTTTCAGCGACGGAATTTTCCGTCGCTAAAGGTTGAATTTCAGTGACGGAAAATTCCGTCACTAAAGGTCATTTTTCTAGTAGTGGTCTTGCTCAAATGGAGACATAAAAATCTCTTTAACTTTCGTTTAGTCGAACTTCTTTCTTTAAACATCTCTCATATATTAGTTCCAATACACTTTTTGTGCAAATTACTAAGTAAGGAGAAAATCTAATTTTTGGATGAGACTACTTAAAAAGATGTCAGTTGGTGAGGACCTATTTCAATAAAAGGAGAGTTGCGGTAGAAGAAAGAAAGTCGATAGCCAGAGGAGGGAATATTGAGATTCTCACATGTAACTACCTCGAGTCCGATGAAGAGGAGCAAACAAATTAAGACCAAAAGATGTTAGAGGTTTAGAACCCAGTTATGAAAATAAGTAAAATATTTTGAATCCAGTTATTTGCGATTATTAACATTGATTTTGTTTGTAATATCTATAAGTTAGGGACCATGGATAGTTTAAAAATCTTTTGTAGTAGTCTGAAAATTTAAAGAAGTAAATAGTAGATTTTAACATTTTTTTTTAATAATAAAACACATAGATTCATCAATTGGTTCTTCATTTTCTTCATCTTCTTGACATTATAACACATTTTCTTAACATGTTTCTCTTAGCTTATTCATGAGTAATAACTAAACATGCTACATATTTGCTTAATAGTTTGATACTCACTAATAAATCTATCATTATAGTTACAATTTTCTATATACATCTAATAATGTCTTTCCCGAACATATGAATTTAAAAAATAAAGAAATAAAGTTATATTATTTTTTAGTTTCAAATATTTTTTTAGTTTCGAATAAATTTTTAGTCTCTTGAGTAAATGTATTTTTGTCATTTTAGAATATATTGGACGATATTTGTAACGATAATGGTAGGAGGGGGAAAATGATAACAAAATCAAAATACAAGACGAAATGAATAGAATTCAATAATGTAGGACCCAACTTTAAAATAGGTACAAGTCAAAAGATCAAATTATTATTTAATTATTCATGGAATTAATTAGCCTATGACAAATTTACTTGTTCAACCCTAATTAATAGCGAGTGATTTATTATAGTTAGGGCTATTTTTGTCCAAACATTATTTTTTGTCATGGTAAATTTACTTGTTTTGTCCTTAATTAAATGGTGGGTAGTTTATTTGGTGAAGGGTTATTTTTGTCTATCAATTAAATTGTAAGAAACAAGCTTGACTTTTATAGTAAGAGAGATTATAGTAAGAGAGATTATTCTATTTTAACTTTTTAAAGTCAACCTTATCGTTATTTAAATTGAAAGTTGACTTTTATTTATTTCAAAACTATAAAACACGTTATTCGTAATATTTTTTGAGTAACATGAATTATTTGAAATATATATATACAAGTCAAATTTTCATTTAAAGATAATATATAAATTTGACTTCAAGAAGTCAAAACATGACAATTACCCCCTCTGTTTCAAGCAAAAAAAACGTTTGAAAGTTAATTTTTTTTAAAAAAAATAACATTTTAGTAGTCTATTAATAATAAAATGACACTTTTAATTATGTCTTGATATTTGAAAGTAAATTATTTAAGTAATGAAATAATAGACTCTTTGCCCAAGAACATGTTGGAGTAATTTCTATTAAGAAACTAAACATTGGAAATGAACATGCAATAGCATAACACACAAATCATTAACAAGCTAAATTGTACGTGATCTCGTAAATAAGCTTATTTCTGATCACAATATTTCAACAAATTAACAAATTTCACAGCATTCTACTTGTCAATATACATATATTGATGACCACCTACAAAAATTTGCACTTGATTAATTTATTTTCTGTATTGGTAATAAGAAGTTAGTCGCAGATCGGTCTTCCACCAGCTGCATTCAAATAAGTCCAGCTTGACTTACAATCTTGATAATCCAAGTAGCTTAATTTGGTTTTAACTGAAGTGAAACTAGCCAACCTTGTAAATTAAGTTAAGAGGTGCTGTGCTATATATAGAGCAAAAGTTATCGGCTACCATGCATGTTGCATAGAGAGAAGAAAAGAGGGAATACCGCGCAGCGTGCTCGAGCTGGTCTTTGATCCATCCTTGATTCCTAAGGGGGAAATTGCCACTTATAGCAAAACACGCCTTATCACTTACTCAAAGCTTTCAAAAATGGCATCTTTTTATATGAAAACCTTGAAATATATCGATTACAGGACTTGCTGAGTTAATCAATTGACTCATTGATTCTATTAATCTACTCGAATTCCAGAAAAACAGAGAGAGGTTAAAAAAGAGAAATGATGACGATTGATCATCACTGGGTTGAAAAGAGAGACGATCGATCACTGGGGTTGAAAGAGAGAGAAAGAGGCAAAGTGATGGGGAACAAGAACAATGATGCGGTTCAAACGAGCCTCGCTCTATACCCACGCGAAAAGACTAAATGCCCGTGTGGAATAACTGACTTGCTCCAGTAACGCGGTGTGCCTACGTCATATGTCGAACAGTGCTGAAGTTTAGTTCTATTTTAATTAGGTTTCCTATTTTAATTTGTACTAGAGTTATTAGTCTTATACGGAGTAATATTTTTATTCCTAAATATATTAGAATTTTGTTTGTAATTTGTTAACCCTAGTCCTAGTAGGCTAAGGCCTTATTTGCCTTATAAATAGAGTTGTAATCTCTCGTTAAAAGGTACCGTTTATTTTATCAATAAGCTTTGCGTTTGAATTGGAGTTTTCCAAGGTTAGTTACAGTGTGCTGCGATTGTTTATCTCCGTTCGTTAGAACAGCAATCAAATAAACATCCGCTTTACAAGCTTAATTTTCTTTCTTCCGCTTCCGTCCTGCGTCACAAAGGGCTTTAATTGGTTTTGAAAGAGAGAAAGTACCACGAGGATGGTAGGAGGACGACGGCGAATTAATAAATGAGTAATAGAAAGATTTGCGTAGGAATTTTCTGTAGAAGAACTTAAGAAATAAAGTAATTAATAATTAATGGATACATAGCAATTAGTAATTTTCTGGTGAAATTGATAAATTTGTCATGTGGCAGTACCGTAGCAGTGACTTGTATAATTAATATATATATATATATATATATATATATATTAATAGAAGAAACAATTAAAATAAAATTATCCCGTAAATAACTTGTATAAATAAAATAGCATAAGGAGATGAAAATTGAAGAGTTTCAGTCAAATTAAATTTATATAAATTAAATATGATAAAATTTGATTTTAAATTAAATTATATTTACAAAAAGAAAAATATTTTTTCTCATTTTACATAAAGTTGACAGGTGGTAATTATTTTATTAAAAATTGTCACATGGCAGGAGCATTTCTATTTTAATAATAGTAATAGATATGAATAATTGGACTCCGGTGAAAAATGTCACAAATTAACCATTATTGGCAGATATTAATTTTGTGGGGGCTACGTACGTTACTCTACCTAATTGTATCGCCCAAAGCCAAAGGTTTCCTACACGGGCAGGTATATTTCAAGATAGGCCCGGGCGAACATGGGCTATATATAGCTGATAAGTGATAGGTTGACCCCATATTATAACGTTACTCTTTCATTCTACTAAAAGAAATTAACCACCTTTTTTCCGCGGAGGCATAGAAATCCCAATGGTAGATGCAAGGAAAACAAAGAGAACCCATATGGATTTGGATTTGGATTTGAGTTTGAGTTCAAGCTCGACCTTCACCAATTCAGATGTGGAGGCTGCTTTGCTTTTGATCCAACTCAGTAGTGATTCCGATCACGGCGACAGCCACCACAGCTGCAGCTTAATGTCCGGCGATGACGACGGCGACGCTTTTTACGTGTTGCTCAAGAGATTTGAGAAGGAGAAGAAGAAGAGAGAAGAAAAAGAACAAAGCCAGCAGCAAGGCAGTGGATATACTAATTATAGCAATAATACTCCTAATTATTCCGGTGTTGTGACTTCCGCCATGAGTTCTACTACAACTGTGGCCAGATTCAACAGGGACGATGATGATGACGTAGCCTGTCGGAAGAGAATAAAGATTAAGAAATGTAGATCGCTCGCCGAGGTCTACAGGCTGACCAAGCCTTTGTAAAACTGCAGCTAGTTTAGCTCAGAAGACTGTTTCCATTTTGCTAATAATTAATACTAAAGTCAATATATATATCAATATAGGAATAGGATTTGACTAATTACTGTAATTATGTAATCTTAATTATTCGTGTGAAAAATTATGAGTAAATGTTAGTTATTATTGAGCAAATTGAAATCTTATTTCATGTAAATTGGCATTGACAAACTTAACATATTGGCACTTGATGCGACAAAAATGCAGCTTGGGCCGTCCGTGTGATGGGTAGGTTATCTGGGCTTGATCTGCTTCCTTGAACTTGATTAAGAACACGAAAGAACCTTAGTAAAAGTGCAAGGTTTGGCCTCGCGAAACCATTCGGCGTGAAAGTAAGTTGTATATATAAGTCAAAAGAGAATTTGACAGAGATTCTAGGCTCAAGAAAGCGTGTGCGTACCTTGTTTGTGGTTTATGGAAGGGTATTTATAGGCCCCTAATGACCTAGAATCCTGATAGGATTCAGTTTCCATAGATACCCAGTCAATTAATGATGAAATCCCTTAATTGTAGGCATGATAGGCGGCTGGCCGCGTAAATATAAGAGCAGATAAGGCAAGTGTCCTGCACGGATAAGGAAACATTTGACTTATCTTGGGGAGCAAGTTTCTGGAGTTTCCTGCTCGATGCGTGCCCGGGCGAGTAAGGCTCTGCCCGGCTATCTGGTGCAGACTGATTTGAGGTAAGTGTAGATCTCGGGCATGGCCCCTAGTCGGGCAGGCAAGGTCAGTGCTCGGTCAGATTCGAGTTGGAGTAGCTTTATCCATTGCTTGATGTCTTGTTAGCTCTGTCCGCTAAGCTAGTAGGCCCCACACTAATTTTCCCCGTGACTTGTGTAATGATAGCTCGTGCTTTGCCCGTGACCCAGCTTGGGCCGGGCACATCAGTGGCCCCTAGCTCCTTGTCTAGCGAGTATTCATGCTCGGAGCGGGGAGCGTGTACGTTGGATGATGTTTCTCTTGTTCCGGGCTCAAACACTTAGGAATTTTTTGAGAAAAAGATGGAGGATTGGGAGAGCAGATTCATGGAAGATTCTGGATCTTTAGTGGAATACTGCTGGAGCGTGTTGAGGAAGCTGGCCATTGGTGAGTATCGAGGAGAGTAGATGAAAAGGCGCGTGAGCCGTCAAGGTTTCATGTGACTTGATACGGTGTGGCTCTCGAAGTGCCGCATTTAATGCGAGCGTGCTTTGAGTGACGTGACCCATCCTTCCAGACGTCGTTTCGGCCTCTGCTTTTCCCCCCAAAACCAGAAACCTCGGTCTATAAAAGGCATGCCCCCTCTCTCTCTAAACCTTTTACAGTTCTTAAGCTTTTAGAGAGAAGATTTTCGCCATAGAGCTCCTGCTGTAGCTGCCCTGAGCATTCCCAAATTTCGGTGAATCTACCTTCCAACTCCATTAGTCCATTTTCCATCGGTGTTCCAAACCTTCCATCGATTCAGTTTCAACATCAGTTATTCACAGAGACCACTTCAACCCTGAAAAACAGTGAGTTTCTTGCTCTTTTCTTTGCTTCGTTTCTGGTTTTTTCTGGGTTTGATGAAGTTTTCTGGGTTTATTCTCTTCATCTTCATACGTTTTTGGGTAAGAGTCTCTGGATTAGGATCAACCCTTAGATAGAGATCGAGGAAAAGACCAAGTGGTCTTGCTCGCTAGGCGGGCATGACCCCTTGGTGTACCTAGACTTTGGAAATTTTCCTTTTTGATTTATCGGTTATCCGGGTAGAACATTGATTCTCCTTCCTTGATCTCCTTTGTAGATGTCTGATATTTCGGAAAACGATCGTGAAGCCTTCAGCTATGGCGGGAAAAATGACTCTCTGAGCAGCGAGAAGACTTCCCCAGTTGATTATGTGTCGGAAGAGGGAGAGGAATCCATGGCCGGACAGGCTGGTCCTGGGCGTGTGGTCCCTCCAATAGTTGATCTGGTTGACTCCTCCAGCGGGCAGGACTCTGGAGAGAAGAGTGTTACTGGCGGCTATGTTAGCGGGCTAGTCCCTGAACAGCGGGTAGACGATACAGCCAATATGGTCGGGGAGGTACGGCCCGAGGAAGGAGAGGCGGATGGAGGTGCCTCGGAGTCTGACGAAGCAGACGTCATGCCCCTTGCCCGCCGCATGAAGAAAACTGGTCGTACTCAAGTGGAGGCCACACTTGAAGAGGCTATGGAAGAAGATGATGACGAGCCCGATTGGTATGTAAATGCCAATGAGAGTCGGTACGCTGCTCACTGGGCCTCGCTGGACACGGCTGATAAGGTGACGGCTTGGCTCACTTCCCTCGGGTTAGACTCTGCTTACTACAGGACGAGCAAGATGGACGTGCCTAGCGGAATAGTGCTATCCCGTGAGCAAGGGAATGAACTCCTATTTTTTGCTGACTTATTTCGAGTTGGACTGCGTCTTCCGCTAGAGCCTTTCCTGGTGGATTTTCTGCTCGAGACCAAAGTCGTGTCTTGCGACTTGATGTTGAATACTGTCCGAGCAATCACGGTCTTCACGGTTGCTTGCCGTTTGCTGGGATTCGAGCCGGATATGTTTTTGCTCCGCAAGTTATTTATCTTCGCACCGAGCACAGGTGGACAGATTGGAGTGAGGTCCAACTCCAATTTTCTGAGGCTCTCGTCCGATATCCCTAGGAAGGTTGAGGCCTGGGATAGGAGAGTCATCTTTATCAAGTCTCGGGTTGGATGACCATTTGCGCCCACAACAACCAGCGAAATAAAAATTCCCAAGATCTCCTAATAGGATTTCAGTTCGGGTGAGATTGCCCGTCTGGCAGCGTTGAAGGCTACCGTTGGGGTTATTGAGGAGAACGAAAAATGGGTCGGCCATCAATTTTTGCTCGATTGGAAAGAGCTGTGGTGTAACCCGCGAAGTCTGTGCCTGGCCATCGTAATGCGAGGAGAAGTCCCTGGGGTGGAGCCCCTCTTAATTCATGTTCCTGAGAGACCCCATCCATACTGGGGTGATTGCCATGGGCAGATGTTCAAGTGCGAATGCGTAGAGTGTCAACGGTTAGGCCCCGGCGTGAATTACCGACCAGCTTATGAGGACCAGAACGGTTGCCCGTTAATTGTGAACATACTTCAATTTCTATTTTGATCGATCTTTAATTTGTAGCAGTACTCATCGTGCCTTGTCTTGTTTTAGGGATGAAGAATTTGGCGATGCTGAAGAACAGGAAGAAGCAGGCTGCTCAGCGGGCAACCGATTTGAAGGCCAATGAGCCCGTGGCCTTACCCAATGTCCCATTCTGTCCACCAGTAAAGAAAGCCCCGGCCTCGGGCAAGGCCTCAAGCCCGATTAAGAAGGCGGCGGGCCGTCGTGGTTGTTATTGATAAGGCCGCTAAGGCCCCAACTGCCAACATCTCCATGGTCCCCATTGCCAAGGATGCCAAGGCCGCGGGTAAAAGAAAGAAGAGCCCATCTCCTTCTCCTGCCCGAACTGTTCGCCCACGCGGTTCGGGCTCTGAGCCTATCGCCTCTGCCCCCACTCAAAGCGGAGTGGCTTCCTGGAGGCAGATCGGCTTCAAGATGCCTTCCACCACCAGCGCTGTCCGGGCGGTTGTGAAGGAAATCTCCGGGGATGCCCCATTGCTGGGGGGTTATCAATCTGCATGCTCGCGGGAGCCCGAGAGGCCTGGTGGGCAAAGGCATCATCGAGTGAGCACTGCATGATGTCCTGGTAGAAGATCGGGACAACGCTGGCCATGTCTTGGTCGAGAACGTGGGTCTCTGCCTGAGCGAGGTAAAGTTGTCCACAGCCTGCCATATTTCTTCCTCTTTATCCACTATTTATTATTTCCCATGCATTAACTGTTTTGTTATTTGTTTTGCAGATTGCTTCAACTTGCACCAACTTGTATGATCGATACAACGAGGAAAAGGAAGCTCGCAAAAAGGTGGGGGCAGATTATAAGTCCCTTGAGGGCCTGCTGAAGGAAAAAGTTGAGTAGGTGGCCACTCTGGCCAACCAACTGGAGACCAATGATACAGCTGCCAAGAAGAAAGAGGCTGAGTTGCTCAAGCGGAACTTGCTGCTAGTCGCCCAGAACAGCACTCTGGTTGCTGAGAAATCTGAGTTGGGGGGCCAGATGAAGAAAAATCAGGCCGATCTGGAGAAGGGGAAGGACTCTCTGGCCGCGGTCACCAAGTAGAGGGACTCGCTGCAGGTGGAGTGGGATGCCCTGAAGATACAGGCCATCAAGGATGCCAACTTGGTAATTGATCTGATGGCGAAGCTGTCTGCTTCCAGGGAGACAGTGGTAGAGGATTTCAAGGGCTCCTCAGCCTTTGAAGATGCCATGGATACAGCCATTGTGCCCTATTTCACGCATGGCACTAATCATATCTTGAGGATGTTCGCAGGCCATGGCGGGGTGGGGATGAAAACAATGGCCGAATGGGCTGTGCTCGACTCGTACGCCGACTCTGCCCGCCAGTTTCATCATCTGGTTCCTTATACCAAGGACGAACTTGAGACACTTGCTAAGGGCGACGAAGAGGCTGGGCGTGCGCCTTGGATCCCGCCGACCCCCTTGGATGTGAACGTCTGCTCGTTGATCCAGGCCTTGGAGTTTGAGGATGAAACGCTGAAAGAGAGCGAGCAGATGGAGGCGGAAGCCGCGACCAAGGTTGCCGAAGATGAAGCTGCTCAGGAAAAGTTGAATCTTCAGTATGAGATGCAATACCGAGCCAGCGCTAAGGATCTTCCTCCCCCTCCAGAGCAGGCTGAGGCTAAGGATCTTCATCCCCCTCCAGAGTAGGCTTACAGTCAGAACCTCTGTCAAATTCTCTTTTGACTTATACATACGATACTTACTCTCACGTCGGAGTGGTTTCGCGAGGCCAAGCCTTGCACTTCCACCAAGGTTCTTTCGTGTTCTTAATCAGGTTCAATGAAGCAGATCAAGCCCAGATATCATATCCATCACACGGACGGCTCAAACTGCATTTTTGTCACATCACCACTAAGCTAGCACGTAGTAGCAATCTGCAAATCAAGTTGGGGTTGATCCACTGGATAGCCTCGTCAATATAGTACTCCATCCGTCCTAAATTATCGCCTTGTTTGATTTTTTTTGATCAAGTTGAATGTTTTTCGAATGCAATTTTAATGTATATTTTTTATTTTTATTTTTTCAAAAACATAAAATACATATATGTATATGTAATTTGTAGTAATTAGAGTGCAAGTGTTAAGAAGGGGGGAGGAGTAGCCGAGCAAGGGGAAGGACTTCCATTGTGTAAACTATCATCATTATTTGCAACTAGTTTTACACCCGTGCGTTAAACGCACGGACAAAAACTTTTTTAATTAAATAATATTCAAGTAAAATTAAGAAACAAATCAAATTCGAAAAAATAAAATAAGAAAAGTAATGTTGGAGACAAGTAATTAAAAAAATACATCATTTTATTGAAAATATCATAGATTTTGAAAAAATTACTTGTACACAACATTTGTTGTTTTATTTGTTGGATTTTCATCTTCATCAGATATTAATATCTTCAAGCCAGAACGGTTTGTTACCCTAGAAATTATGACATACGACTAGCCATGGCTGAACACTGGCTTCTTCAAGAAGATTCCTACATGCGAAAGTGATTGACCTTGACTTTTGTTAATTGTCATGGCATACGATACTACTAATGGAAATTGTCTTCTCTGGAACTTGAAAGACAACCTCACTTCTGATGGGGACAATGACATTCTTGGAATAAACACTTTGTCTCCAACATTGCTTCCATTCATAATTTTTGCTTCAACAACGTGATTCCCAAGCTTGGTGATGATTAGCCTTGTTCCATTACACAACCCTGCATCATGGTCAATGTTTCTCAATAACATCACCAGAACACTAATCTTAAGTGTTAATTCATGGCTAGGCAATCCTGAACACTTTATATTATTCAAAAACTCTGTAGAATGAATGTCTTCAAACAAACTTGTGTTGTTCTCTGCCCTACACATAGAATCTGAACTCAAATATGTTCTTTCGTCTAAGTGATTGTTAGAAATCATGTACTCATTTATGGTGTCAACAACATCAAGCGTTAGGGCAAGTATAGCTCTTCCTTGCAAATATGACACATCATCAAAAGACTCCAAAAATGATGGATATGTACTTTCAACTATTGACTGGATCAAATTATCTGATACATTAACCAAAAGATCATTTGGAACTTCTATTGCTGCAACACCATCATTTTCACCCCCATACGTACCGTGTCCAACACTTAAAATCCACTCAGAAAATGCCTTCAACTCGAGACCGCTTTTGTCGTTGGCAAGAGCTTGTAGTCTCGTGTTTTTTGTAAGTCTTAAAACTTTGCAATGTGTCCATAAATAAGAAGAGTTAATGGTCGCCATAACAATATCTTGCCTACTCCCTTCGGTATAACCTAGATTTGGCGAAAATCTCCACCAAAAACAATAGTTTTGCCTCCAAATAGCGATTGAAACTATCAGGGTTTTTGAACCTCATTATATCCCTCAAGGTTCTGTCGAGAGCTTCAAAACAATACCTGTGCACCATGGGTGCCTCATCCCAAATTATTAGTTTTGTTCTCACTATTAGCTCTGCAAGTGGACTACCTTGTTTGATGTTACATGTTGAGTCTTCATTTAAAGTTAAAGGAATGGCAAATCGTGAATGTCATGTTCTGCCGTTGGGTAATAAAAGAGACGTAATACCACTTGATGCTACATTCAATACTATTTCACCCTTCGATCTTAAAGTAGCCGAAAGTGTTTTCCAAACGAATGTTTTTCCGGTCCCACCGCAACCATAAAGGAAATAAAGACCTCCATTACCACTTTCAACATCATCCATAATTGTGGTGTAAACATTCTTTTGCTCTTCTGTACACATTTGTAACAACTTATTGTGTTCGTTGGCCAACGAACTTCTGTCGTACATCATCTCATCGCTTATGAGTCGATTATCAAATATTGAGGCATCAACATCATTTGAATACGACATCTCAGGGAAATCAGACAAACTCTTAGCTTTGCCTCGCAATGTTTTTTCAATCTCCAATAATGTTAAATTTTGAATTTCTTCCTCACTTAATTGTAATCCTAAAAAGTTAAGAAAGACAAACAATGATTAGAGATATACAGATTAGAAGATGATATAAAAATGATAAATTCTAAAATAATCCAATGAAAAAAAGTGCTACCTTCATGTCCTAATATATGTCTGCGCATGTAGATGATGTCATCCGAAAAATACTTCCAACATGACTGCCATACGAACTCGGGTCGTGACATAGACCCTGACATCAACAATGTTGCAAAAAGACTCCTAATAGAATGTGTGGAGCCCATTGACTTGCTTCAATAATGCGTCTATATATTGAACATCGTTGACACGTCTAATATCCTCAAACGATGTTGATCCGCGTACCACATTTAACAAAGTTCTCAAATAATACATTTCTCCTTGCCCAGGTGGAACCTAAAAAATTCGGCCTATAGAGAAACCCTCTTTTCTTGGTTGTCACTCCCTTTTGGTAGACTTCCAAACAAATTCTTTGGGAAATTCTGCATACGTCAAATTTCTTGCTATCTCGTATTTCTTGTTTGCATCCATACATGCTGTAAACATATTTTGTCTGACTGTAGGACGATTAAGAACATCATCAATTTGATCGTTATCTGAAAATATTATTCTCTGCTCATTAGGGAGATGGAAAGACAATCGTTCAACTGGAGGATCCCTGTAATGGATATCATAACCCAACAATCTCCAGGTAGCTTCACAAGGTGAAACATATCTGCAATCTAAGTAATTTTTTATCTCATCAACGGGTTCTTTAGTTGTATCATCACCAGAGGTTTGATAAAACCTTGCAGTCACCCTATCATGACCTTTGTTCACATACTTGAAAAGTCACTCTAACATTTTCACATTTGTTTTGACACATGGAGTCTCGGACCATTCTAAATGACTTCACAAGGATATTATGCTCGTCCAACGTGTTTTTTAAGTCAGATATTATTTCCTCATGCACACTGCTTATGCTTGAGTCTTGTTTGAATTTTGGAAAACCAAAACAATAGTTAGTTCATTAAAAATTAATGAACTATAAATAAAATTGATAAAAATAAATAGTTCCATATATAATTACCCGATAGCACGCATCCTGTTTACTACTTCATGATTTGTATCATAAATATACAGTTGTGCAAATTTAGGAGATTTTCCTTCTGTTGGCAACAAACTTCCAATAAAATGATAGTTCTGACCGTATAATTTGAAGACCGAAGGATTCTTTCCTTAATTAATGGTATAATCTATTTTACATCACATTGATGTAAATGAAAACATCGTATTGTACGATCTAATGTTGTCATTAAAAAGCTTGCTTTTTCGCTTTTCCGAACAACAAATCTTTGAACAGAATCGGTGGTTCTGCATTGGAGGAAGCGAACTTTCCCTTGCATGCAACACATGGAGAATTTAGGATTTCGACATGTTTTGTATCGCTTTTTTGTTCTCTCTTGAAACCAAAATTTGGTCTCACAAAAATGACATCTGTAAGAAGGATCTCTCAAGTCCACGTACTCTGTTTGTTTCAAAAAGAGTGCAAGCACATTAAACAAATAAATAAAAAATATAAAAATGATAATATTTATTGGAAAATATAACAAATGTTAAAATAAACCTTACCTTGACCAAAATATGTACATTTTTCTAAATGCAAATTGTGGTTCAACGCAATAACAAAAAGTTAAGACAATTATCATAATTTTAAATAACAAAAATTGTTGAAACACTTTGGTTGTAAATAACAAAAATCAAAACAACAAATATTATAATAAATAAATAAAGAAGTACAAAAGTATGAGTAAAAATTATAGTCATTATTAGAAAATATACAAAAAGAATGATGAATCTGACCTTCCCGTGGGTATACTTTGAAAATGTGTACATTATAATATGACTGTACTTGAAAGTCTTTCTTTCTACTTATTTCACCGTTGAATCTGCTTGTAAGTCTTTCTTTCTACTTATTAATATCAGCTTTTTCCCATCCCCTGCATTCTATATATATTTTCTTCTGAATTTAGTTTTTAATTGATTTGATTAATTTCTTTATGGGTATTTCTTTTATTCAAGTTTTGCTGTGATTTAATGCTATCTTTAGCCTTTAAAGAAGTTATCTAAAATTTTCAAATTTTCGAAATGTTAGACAATGACATGAACAGGATGAGAAATTTGACTTTTGAGTGTCCTGTTAAGAAATTGATTGATGGGGTCCAGTTTGTTGGTAACCAAGATGGGGAAGTGACTGATCTATCAATGTGCCAATGGATGACCACCCGTTTGGTTTCTGCTTCACCATAACTGTTAGAATTCCAACCGTGTACAATGTTTAGTTGTTAATTAAATGTAGTGTAAAAAATATGCAAAAAATAATAATAAATTGGTTCATCTTCCAAGTATAGCTGAAAATGTCACATGTGAGTTTCTATTTTTGGAATGCAATTTAGGCGGGAAAAAAGCACTGTTGTTATTATATATATATAGATTTATTATTTATCCTTGGTTCATAAAAATAGTCTTATTTGACAAGTCAAACTTTATAATATCGTAGTACTTATCTGTATCTTCAAAGAAATTACACCATATTAATGTTACAATTTTTAGACATTTGACTATCGTTTTGAGAGAAACCAAAGTGCACAAAGAGACGGTAGGAGTAAAGAAGATGAAGTCTTGCTTGACTTGTTTACTCTTGCATCCAAACTGGGAAATGAGAAAAATATCTTTCATCTTTCAATTTGTTACTGATTTAAACCAATTTTGACCTTTTCTAAATGCAATTCGATTAATTTACTTTTGTATGGTAGTGGTACAAACTTAATTAATATTCCCAACCCCCAAGGTCTTGCACCAGCAGCTTCATTCAAATAATTAGTCTTGCTTGACTTCTTCAGACATGTACATATAATTGACTTTCATTCAAAGCATACTGATGGCTGTCAATATGCGACTGTGTAATAGATAGAGTGAATTTATGAGGTTATATATATATATAGAGAGAGAGAGAGAGATGGGCCTTTGAAATGACTTCAAATTAACTTATAAGAGCATTTTCGTGGTTGAAATTTTAACTTCTTAAATTGCTTTTCCTATTAAGAATACAAATCAAACAATGGGAATCAACTTCTAATAATGTCCATCTAGGAGAGATAATAAAAGAAATTCTTAGTTAGGAAGTATAAATAAATTTAGGAATAAAGAGGGAGCAAAGAGGTGGTGTGGTGCACCGCACAGCCACACAAGGCGCGTTCACCACACGCGTGTGAAGGAGCGTGAAAGAGAGTAATTCGGTGGGTCCTACGGTTGAAATCCTTCAACAAATCACCGATTTTCTGAATTTTTTTAAAAAAATAAATCTTACTAATTCTATTTTGTTTGGTGGTGGGTGGGGGCGGTGCAGGGCCTTGTTTGGGTTATTATTTTTTTAAAGCTTTTTTTATTTAATTTTTTTTCTTCCTTCTTTCTTATAAATATATCACCTTAACCTTTTTTTTATTTTTGTATGTAATTTTATCATTTTATGTATTTTTTTAATTTTAATGTTGTGTTTAATTTTCTATTTATGTTATTTTACGAGTTATGTATAATATGTGTTTTATAGATAATTTATTAATTAAATTATAAATTATAAAATTTAAAAATAATAATGTAATTATTATTTTTAAATTAATTTATGTCTTAATTTATAAATTAATTATTTATACGAAATATTTAAATATGAAATATATTAAATAACGTGAAATAAATTTATTTGTTGAGAAGTATAAAAATAAGAATGAAGTGTAAAGTTAATGAGGTGGCAGTGGAACTCAGTTAAGAATATATTAAGAATAGTATACAATTGGAAGATATATTCTTAAATAGATCAGAAGAGAAAAATGTGTAGCTTGTAGTAGGATCCAACTAAGAAGTTGTGTAAGAATTTTTAACAATGGAGATGCCCTAAACAAAAATGAACATATAAAACAGTGCAAACCGCGACCCCATCAAGGTTGTACCGTAAGGATTTATCCCCTCCGATTATCAAACCAGAAAAGCTGAATAATTGAGGATCAATGTTCTTAATTTTTATGGCCATAATTAATTATAATATCTAAAAATGGGCTAACTGAAAATTGCTCACATTGTGTAAATCTAAATAATACTATTCAATAATCAAATTAATAAAAATGACATTATGTAACTAATAGTTAGGTCACGCATGTTTTCTTTGCGTTATTTTACTGACTTGGCTACTGGTTTTAGTTATTCATTTTTAAAAAAAAAACCATCAAAGAAACTTTATTTCCTAGTTAGTGAGAAAGGATAAAATGATATACTCTCTCCCTTTCGAGCAAAGAGTTTTTGCATTTTGTTTGAAAGTTAAACTTATTAAGAAAAAATTTAATTCTCAATTTGGTCACCCTACTTTTGCGAAAAGTTCGCTAATCTCACTCTACTACTATTTTTCATAATTTGGTCACCCTACTTTATAAAAAGGTATCAAAATGATTTAGACAGTCGTTAACAAAATAGCATGAAAAAACATAAATGCCCTTTACTGTGACATGTGTCGTGCACGTGAATCCCTAAGGCCTCCTAAACAACGTCTAACAACCTAGATCAAATACGATGAGGGTTCTAATCTGGCCAATTAATTGCCCCCTTTACTTCATTTCATCATTCATCTCAACTTCTAATCCGATGAATTTCTTGTTGTCGCCGTCGAAGTCACCGGCGATTTGCATGGAGGAGGATGAGATATCTTCGTTTTCAAAAAGAAATCAAACAAAAACAAATTCAAGATCTGGGTTGTGCTCCTTATTCACAACCTTGAACCATAAGGGGGATATGGTCGAAATCGAGATCTGGGTTAGGTTTTCTTCAACCTTTAGAAACCCAAAACCTGGGTATCTCTCTCTACCTCGCCATCTTGCCACTTCCCTTGCTATCTCTCTCTCTCTCTCACCTGCCTACAAAATGTGTTAATTTTTCAGAACTTGAAGCTGACCAAAATGTGTTTCTTCTTCAAACGCCTTTTTTTCAAGAGTGGACAATCACTAATCTCATGACTTAAAAGCTTGTGAAGCAGAGTACTAGTAGGAAACGATCAAAGCTTAGGACAACTCCAGATTGTGAGGTATTCAAGAGAGGAGAGGTTTTCAAGATCCTTATAAAGAGATTCTAATTTCTAGAAAGATCAGATTTGAAGATCAAATATGATTAAGAGTGAGGGTTAGACAAAAACGTGCATACCACGTGCAAATAGTAAGGATGTTTTCGGGTTCTCACAAAAAAATTAGAAGGCTCAATCTAAAAAACAGACGAAGTGACTAACGTGATACATTTTGTAAAGTAGGGTGATCAACTATGAAAAATGATAGTATAGAGTGAGCTTAGCGAACTTCTCGCGAAAGTAAGGTGACCAGATTAAAAATTAAGCCTTAAGAAAATGACAGTTTTAGTAGCACATTAATAATGAAATAACATTTTTATTCCTAAATTTTTGAAAGTTGATTTTTTAAGTAAAACATCTGAAAATTGAATAATAGACTATTTGGCAGGGTGTATCTTGTAAGTTGTAACATAACATATTAATTACTAATCTCATTCGAATTGAAATTGTGGGGCATTTTCTTTTCTTAAGTTTGACTAGTTTTTTTTTTTTAAATAAAGGTTGAAGAGGATATAGACCTTATCCCAACTCTTTTTTTTTAAATGCCTTAAAATACTATAATTATAAATACATGATGTCTTTAGTGTGATTAGAACAAATAGTGTCGCCCTCTGTTAAGATAAGCGAGAGCAGTTTAATGGGACCTTTGGGTGAGGCTTGAACAACATTACCTTAGAAAAAACTTGAACACTCAACCTTTTTATTGATAGTTGTAAAGTCCAATGTATCTCTAGTGGGACTTAAACGTCCGACCTCTCCGTTAGAAGAATCGAACAATACCAGTTGAATTAGATCTTAAGTTTGACCAGCTAATCAAAGAAAGATTCCATATTTTATTACGCAAAAGTTGTCTTTTTAAATACTTGAATCAAGAGATTTTATAACAACCCAAGTAAGAAATGCCAAAAATCAAGAGAGATGGGTGTTTGAGATTTTTTTTACCTTTCTCTCTATTTCTCTTTCAACTATAACAAAATGGAAATACATAACCACAAATCAAATTACCAAATGATGTAGAGTGTAGAGAAACGCACACCTAATTTATATTCCTTAGCTAAGACTGCTATGGAAAACAACAATTCCAACTTCCAAGTTTCCAGAGCCGGTTGCCGGAGCCGGAGTGGTGTAGGGGTGTACCCCTCTCAGTCCAAACATCACTCGACTGCAATGAGGGACCGGAACTACTACCCCAGGATTCAACCTGGTTAAAAAAAAAAAAAATCACTCGACTGCAATCTAGCATCATTTCGACATTGATTAAACTCCCACTGCAATCTGCGTGGCCCTACCTCTATCACATTTATGATTTATCTAAAGTATACGTGTGTTAAACTTTGATATTCCACTCCACTGAGTGCATGAAAGAATGTGTGTACTAAATAAAAAAAAAATTAACTAAGTGTTAGAACTATACATGTGTTAAAATTGTGAGAAATAAAGACTTTTCCTACTCTCCATCGACAGCTAGGAAACTTGTAACCTGTGAATTTGCTATACTCGCAACCGAGTCGAACTTGAAGGCCTCGACTCCAAGTACTACACACCTAAAACGCAACAAATATATGTCAAATATTGGCATAATATTTACACATCTTGACGTTTAAATTTATGCTACTTTTACTTCTCTAAAATTAAACAAATTTATGTCATAACTCACAATGAAATGATCGTATTAACAAAAATAATCACAAACTGTTTTAGAGATTTGAATCAAGCCCCGCTGAAACTAGCTACCTTGTCTTCTTACCGCTCCTGAATATTTGTTATCTCAAACTTGGGTCACATCTTCTGGTAACCAAGTTATTTCACAAAGGAAGAAAAAATTAGACAGCCCACTAGTACAGAATATTGGTATTACTATAACTCAAGTCAAAAACTGAAAAGCCATAATAATAGTACAACTAGCTAATAGCTCAATGTTCATACTGCTGGTGAATAATAGATTGAAATTTCAGACATTTTCTGTGCACTACCTCCTTTCAAGAAGACAAGATCTAAAATTCTTCAAACTTAATGCTCAAGATGGAATACGTATTCTGTCAAACGTTGCAATTTGCTAGGATCTAATTTCTGATCTGCTACAATAGCCTGCTTCTTCACGGTAAGCATATGAGAAGCTGGGTCAACACTCCAACCTTGTTGCAGCACATCTGCGTATATGCAACCAACATACCCCATCCTCATCAGTACCCAACAAAAAAGAAAACCCAAAAAGGATGACTTTGAAATGGAAAATATATATGCACAGAAAGCATGAAAGAGTTGTACAATACACTTTAGATATTGACGGGTGTTGTTTCCCTCTTTAAAAAGGACAGTTATATTCAGTTCCGTGTCTCTGAGATTGCTACCAAAGCGACTTCAATAAACTTACTTCAATTCTCTAAAGAATTTTTTTTTTAAAAGCACTCTATTAGGGTCAAGGAAGTATACTATTGATAGTCCATGTTTGGAGCCTAGTCGAGTATCAGTAAAACAAGTTACCAAACCTTGAGGAAATATAGTAGGCCTCAATAGTAGAACTTGATTGATTTCCAATCTTAATTAGGGAACCATCTGAGGCATTAAAAATTCCAAGAATGAGCATTGGGATTGGAAGATGAATAAGTTTATGAAACAGTTTCCCTATAACGGAACCAAACTAATGACGTCTGGGAAAGCAATGGTACTTGTGGGTCGAGAGAGGCGTTGAATGCTTGGGATGGATGAAATAGTGTAGGATATCTAAGGCTATAATAACAAGCTGGCTGCAAAGTAGGTAGAAAGCATAAGCGTAAAGTGGTAAAAGTGTTTTCCTAAAAAAGAAAGTTTTTGAAAGAGAACAATTATTTAAGAACGGATGAAAAAGAAAAGGAGGACGATAATTTGAAAACTGAGGGAGTAATATTTTGACAAAATTTTGATGTGGGCCGCCTCCCACTTAGATCCGCCATTTGGCACGGGCACGAAGATCTAGTCTATAATATTAGTGGTTGGTTGGCACTTTGCAAGATAAATGGCCGAATATGATTGATAACTTCAAAAATGTTGTTTGGTAATTTTTTGTCCTAGGAATGTTTAATCCCCGCTACTCAGATAAAAGGCTTAATTCTTCACCATTAATTTCAGGGGAGGGTGATAATATTTATCTAGGTATTATTGATAATAATGCTTCTTTTTCTGACTATCAAAACAGGGCTTGAAATAATCTCTCTTTTTTAGCTCGTTGTCCCATTGAATCTTAGCTATACATGCGTCCTTGTAAAAAGAAGGTGAGGTAAAATAACAATGATACAAGTATGGCTAAAATTTAATGAGATAAATAGTGTGAAATGAGTTGAAAAAGAATATCTCAATCCTCAAAATGGCCCCTTATACAAGAATTAATCATGTGTTCAAAGCATAATCAAGTTAATTGTAATTACCAACTAAAAATGAACCCTCACTTTGGAACGGAGGGAGTAAATGAGAATATATCACTTCCTAAATGTATACCCTACTTTTTGATGTTGGTTATCAATGTAAAATATTTGAAATTTAGATTCTTAATCCACGAGCACACTCGTATGCAAGACCCTAAACATAACACTATAGAGGTGAGGTAAACTGATTGTATTTCACATGCTTAATGAAATCAAAATTCATAGCCCTTTAAAAGGTGCTCATGGTGTTAGCCATATATATATATATATATATATATGACAGTATTGTAATTTTGGCTACTAATACAGGCCCAACCGATATCATCAAATAAAAGATCTTTTTTGAAAGACTATTTATGATATCAGCAATGTTTATGCACATAAGCATTGCTGCTAAAAGTCAACCAAAAGAGCAGGAATTCTTACAATTTGTGGCTTCCTCCTCTTTCATTCCTAGAAAGAGTGCTGCATCTTGAATGCTTATTGTGGAGTATGCAGAAGTAAGCAAGTCAAATATCCTTTTGGTGTAAACCTCTGCAAAGTCGATCAAAAGGTATCAAGAAACTGAAATCAAACAAAGTTCAACAAAGAAGACAAAGAAGACTAATCTAAGAAAACATGCACAGGAGAAACAAATATCAAAATGGATGTCATGAGATCACAAAAGTCATCCACAAGAAAAGCACGCTACTGTGGATCTCTATTCTAAGCATTCACTAGTGACCTCGAGTTTAGCATCAATACCAATCCGCAATATATATCCACCCTGCTCCATTCAACCGACCAGCAGCCACTACACCTATGCCACCCCCTTTCAACAGTAGGTATTGGTCGAAAATTCCAACGAATTCTTTGTACAAAACAGCCATAGAAATTCCTTTTCTAATGAGCCTTAGATTTTTTTTCTTCAACACGATGATGCCAAACAGAACTTTCAAAAAGAGTACAACAAAAGAAAACACAACATAACACATCCCATACAATGTTTCCGCCATTTCACAGAGTGAAACCGGAGGCTATACAGCTACGGTGGCTATGCTGAAAGTAGATAATATGTCCAATTAGGTAGTTGCCAAGAAAAGCAGAAAACATTCTGATTCTGTCATCTTCCACTGGTGATGCAAGTAAAGACTGGAAATAGTATATATGTTTAGGTACAGAAGGAGTTGAGCTTTACCCAGCTGGCCAGCTCCCTTTAATTTTTTTCATTCATTTCTCTGCACACAAAGTAGGCAAACCAAGCTCAAACACCCAACATATTTTAGCTCAGGATTGTCAATGATGGCTTCGACAAAGATCTGCCACACCCTAAATTCACATCTAACATGGAAAAATCACCTCATAGCTCATAACCATCTAAAGCACTTCGTTGTTTGGTCGAACCCCCAGCTTTAGTCATCTCCTTTCTCTACTAGATGATTGCCAGCACCTTATCCATTATTTCAAGCATTTTACAGGTCATAAAAACAGAGGCTATACAGCTTGAAGGTGATACAGATCTTCGATAGTGTACCAGTATGAGTTCAACTAGTCCCAAAGAAAAAGATCATTCTGATTCTGTCATCTTCCATTAGCATCACCAGGTAAGAAGAGACTTCCGGAACACTTTTCTTTGTTTATATATAGTGATGCACTGATGCCCCGCCCAACCCATCACCATTTTTCTTGTCTATCATTATCTAGAAAGAAGGCCGAGCCAAGATGATGGGACCTTGAACTTTTTTACACTTAAGATTGTCAGTGATGACTACCACAAATATATGAATACACCCTAAAATCACATCTATTGTGAGACAAGACAACCACCTCAAAACCATCTAAACATCATCAGTTGAACTATCGCCCCCAGCCTAAAGCAAACTTTGGTCTCCTTCACTATTAAATATCCCTAATTACATAAACTACAACGAGAGTGTATCCTTTCGCTAAATCAAACTTCACTCGAAGGTAAACATTCAAACTCTCAAACTACAGGGCAAGTAATTTACGAAGATGAAACCACGTAATAGTGTTGTTCTTGTATGTGTCAGGTGATGGTGTTGTTCCTGTATGTGTCACGTTATATATCCCTAACCAAGGTTCCCTTGAAACATTAAAGATATTTGTGTTAACAGCATGAAACAACATAATGGATGTACATTCAAGTGAATTCTTGAAAACGATTGACAGCATAATGGATGTACGTTCAAGTAAAAACTTGAAATCAATTGACTAGAATATATCAATCGTGGAAGTTAGGAGAGAAATTGACCGAATCAAATTTTCTCTTATGGGAGAGAGCCCAGACAACGCTTCTATTTTGTGGTGGATCATGAAAGTCATTAAAAGAATAGCAATCTTCCTGACACAATACAATAAATCAAATTAAAACACGCCTAGATAATTCCAATCCCTTCAAGCTACACCTTCTTTCCCTAAGACACAAAGCAAATAAAGCTACACCTACCCATAATAATATGAGTGGCATGGTGCAACACAGTACTTCTTCGTCAGATTGCAATAAGAAACAACAAAAAGAGACATGGATCATTCTCCTCTGAATTAATGCTAATATGAGTTATCAACATACACAGATAATAGCCTTGAGCGATCAGAAATGGGAGACTGCAACTATAGCTATGGAATATTACTGTAAGCTTCATCCCCAGTAAATTTAGAACAGCTCTTGTTTACTACTTTTATATTTCCATATGCAAACAATCTTCTCACTCCTGCATACATAGGATAATCATCCCCTTTCTTTCTTTCTTTTTTCTTTTGCTGTGGATTGCAATAAACTACCTTCATTTCTTTCTTTCTTTTAATGGCAATGAGAATAAGACTAAGAAAATAGAACAACATACACTACATCTAGCAAGTTTAGCGAATGCAAGCTCGTAAGCAAATCTAAAGATAACAATAAGCAATCTGGTGACTGCAATTTCATATAGTTCTACACTTCCTTCAATTAGGTATAGGAAAGCTACAGTACTAACCAAACCAACATTAAGCATTCAATAGGTTTCCTTAATACTATAAACATCTATATACCCTCACATAGTTCGACAGTTTTGCAGTTATCGCCAAAACAGTTCAAATTTCCCACTTATCCCAAAACATAAAACCTGACAGAACAAAAGAATAAGTAGCACACACACACACACACACACAATACAAGGTGGAGTAACTTGCCTGCAAATGAGACCACGAATTCTTGAGCATCTGCACTCCAATTGGGCTCATGAATAGCCTCATGGACCCCAGCATAGTCCCGAACCCACAAACGCTGTCCAATTTTCCAGATGGCTTCCACTTCCGGCTGGCTCTCCTTGACTGCCGCAGGTATTGACTTCCATAGAAATCGAGCACTATTGCTGCAAATAGTACACATCCATCCGTCACCAAATTACAATGTCATTACCAAACCCCACTCTTAAACACCTAAAATCTACAACTTAAACAATCTCACCAAATACACTCAAAAACCACAACAACAAGCACAAACATATACAGAAATATACATAAAACCCAGCACTATAGTTAGAATGAAAATTCGAACATACACGTCGTTAACATAAATATGCCCTAGAAGATGAATTGCGTACGGCCATTCGTCTTGAAATGCGGTGCCCTCTGCAGCAACCTGTATTGTATGCAGTGAAGGTAAACAAAACTTAATAAGAAAAATTAGGGTTTTGAATTTGAGACACTGTCAGCAGTCTAGATGTAAATAATGCCTGTAGCATAAGGTCGTCGCAGATATTAGCGATCTTGTCGTATGATTTGGACACCATGGCGTCTTTGAGGACAGAGAAATCCATTAGGATTGCCCGCCTTCTGCTTTCAGACTTTATTTTCGGTTCTCCTTCACCCCTCCCTGTTCTTCCGATCGCCGGACCACTGGTATGGTTTGTGAATTAGGGGTTTATAATTTATATATTTGGCTTAATGGATTCAACTGTTAAAATAATAAGGTTATTATTGTCATTTGCGTTGTTTCTTTACTTGTGAAAAATTTAGTGCAAAAAATACCAAAAAAGTCTAAGGTTCGCGCTATTGAGACCCACCGTTCCTCCAAGTTGATCCCCTAAAATTTAAACTTCTTATTTTACCCTCTCCTATTCAAGTTGACCCCCCTTCCCACCCCCCTCATCGCCTCCTCCTTCTCCCCCACCTCATTGTCTCCTTCCCCCCCCCCACACCGCTTCCTCACTCTCCCCCACCTCACTGTCTCCTCTCTCCCCCTACCTCAATATCTCATCCCTCCCCCCCCACCTCCTCTCCCCCCTCCCCCTCCTCCCTCTCCTACCCCCCTCCTCCTCCCTCCTTCCTCCCTTCCATCACCACCTCTTCCCTCCATCATACTTTCTCCTAGCCATCCTTCCCCCACCTACATTCTTCCCCGTTTCTCCCTTAAAAAATAATAATAATAATTCCAAGTTTGTTCGACCCTAATCGACCGAACAAACTTGTTCTGTTTGGCCATGGGTGACCGAACAACCTTAAATTGTTCAGCCATGGGTGACCGAACAACCTTGTGTTGTTCGGCCGCAAAGTTGTTCGATAACCCATGGCCGAACAGTTCAAGGTTGTTCAGTCACCCATGGCCGAACAAAACAAGTTTGTTCGGTCAACCAGGGCCGAACAAACCTGTAATTAATTTATTTATTTTAAAGAGGGAGAAACGGGAAAGAATGGAGGTGTGATGAGGCTATGAAAATTGATTGTGATGGGGAAGAATGGAAAAGAGGAGGAGGAGGAGGAGGAGAGCGGTGAGGTGGGGGGAGAGGAGGCGTGAAGAAGTCAACTTGGATAGGGGAGAGTAAAATAGGAAGTTTTGGTTTTTGGAGGTTTTGGGGGGATCAACTTGGAGGAACGAGGGGTCTCAATAGCGTGACCCAAAATCTAAATAAATTTTTTAGAGATAATTTCATTTTTGGTACCCAAAATATACCCTTTTTTTATTTTTTGATACCCTTTATACCAAATTGATCAAAGACATTTCTACTTTTAATCAATTTAAATACTTTTCGTTAACTCTACGTCAAATACTATTGTTCATTGCAAACAGTTTAATCATGGGGTATTTTCGTCTGAACACCTCTTATTTTTCAACATGGTTTGGATCTAAGTGTGCATCTTGAAATCTCGCCATTAAAGAGTAATTATAAACGTAACACCATTTAACCGTTAAAATTACCTTAATACCCTTATGGACAATTAATAGGAAAGCTACAATTTACCCCCCTTCATTTAGTCCCTCAACCAACCACCCACCCCCCCCCAATTCAATATTACTCCAAACTGATTTGAAAACACTCTCATTACTCTCAATCTATTTTCCTCCTTCACAATCATCTTCATCTTTAAAAAACAAAACTCATAATGGGTTATGATTATAATCCTAATGAAAATCAAAATGCTAACAAGGGTGATTATTTTCAGGTAATTTATTTTTTTATTTTTGAAAATATATGTATTTTCAATGATTTAAAAAAAATCGTAACTGAGTTAAACATCCGCTAGGGCACAGCGGATGTTTAGCATAAGTACCGTCATCCACTGGCGGATCTTTTATAAAACAAACGCAACCATGTAGTGGATGTGTGAGTCAAATTTCGTTTTAAAAAAGCGGATGTAATGGTAAAGGGCCGCTTGTTGGAAGTGGATGTATTACATTAATTCTGCTACACAGTAACGGCTATATATTAATATAACCACTACTTTGTAGCGGCTCTTTGGTTGATTTTGCTGGAATTTTTTTTTATATTATTAATTATTAATATGGTTTTATTGTTATTTGTTTATAGGACTACCAGTTTGAAAATGAGAATAATCTATTTTCTAATGTATCTCATCTTTTTGTGTCCGATGAAAAATTCATTGATCGAGAGGCGGCAGAATATGGGTTAGAGATACCGGACGTGTCGAGGATATACACTTTTACGTGTCCAGAAGTAAAACTAAATTTGATAATACTCGTAAAGTGTGGTTGGGTTGTGAGAATGGTGGAAAACCTCGGTACAATGGTAAAAAATATTTAAAAGATGTAAAGAAAAATGGTTCGAAGAAACTTTTGTATAAATTTGAAGTGTATTTGCAGGAAGTAAAAGATGATGGTTTGAGAGTTAAAGTTAGCGAGTTTAATAATGCTCACAACCATCCACTTTTAATGAGAGAAAAATGACACACTTCTGTATCGAAATTAACAAAGACTGAGATTGGAAGGGTTGATCAACTTTATAGTGCTAATGTGAAGCTGAAACAAATATTGAATCTATTGAAGAAGGAAAATCCTGATAACAGAAGTTCGAGAAAGCATGTAGAGAATGCTTTGATAAGTATAAGAAAGAAGAAAATGGGAAATAAATCAAAAATAGAGTATTTTTTAGATGAGATGTGTCGACTTGGATATATTTTATGGTTCAGACCAAAGAGAATTGGCCAAAAAAACAAAGTTGTATTGACTAATGTTATGTTTGCTCATATGAAGGCTGAAGAGATGTTGGTCTTATTTATGTATGTTCTCCTTATGGATTCAATATAAAAGACTAATAAATATGATTTATCGTTATTTGAAATCATTGGAGTTACATATGTGGGGAAAATTTTTCATGTTGCATTTGCATTCTTGCATAATGAGAAAAGTGAAACATTTGTTTGGACATTACATCAGTTGCGTGCTTTATTAGTTCAAGTTCGCCCACCGGATGTCATTGTCACGGATAAGGAGCTGGCTCTCATGAATGCAATACGAGATTATTTTCCAACGTCTCAGCATATGTTGTGTTTGAGACACATAGCGAAGGATGTCGAGAAGTAGGTAAGGAACCTATTGGGAAGGAGAAGTTATGCTGCAACATTTATGAAGAGGCGGATGGATATAGTTGAGTCCAAAACTGAGGAAAAATACTTCACACATTGTCGAGAGATGGAAGAAAGGTGGGCAAAAATTCAGGCAGTTGTTTGATATGTTAATTCGACTTGGTTGGAGCCCTAACAGGATAGATTTGTTTGTGCTTGGACCAAACAATACATGCATTTCGGCAATCAAACGACGAACAGGTAAACCTTATACGTTTATGAATGCAATAGAGTTATTGTTTATGAACATTATGTAATTTTTTTGTAAATGTGCAATATGTTACAGAGTTTAGAGTGCTCACTCCTAGTTGAAGAGATAGTTATGCACGTCAGCTGTGGGTTTCGATCATATATTCGATCAAATCCATGATGCTATCGAGCTTCAGTTCAGTGAGATATTGACTCTATTTGAAAGGTCTTTGAATGTAGCACATCCTTGGACATCCTCAAATTTTCTTCTCCGTCGATTGAGATTTAAGGTATCTTCTCATGCCCTTGAGTTGCTATAATATGATTGGAATTCGACACAATCTATAAACAAGCTAGTTGAGGGTGATTCTAAAAACTGTGGGTGTTTGTTGAGGACAAGTTATGGTTTACCATGTAGTTGTGAAATGTGGCACATGGAGCAGACAAATGTCCCGATTGAACCCCATCAAATTCATGTGTTTTGGAAGACGTTGTCTATGGGCGGAGTTCAAGATATTAGTACATCAAAGGAATCTACAACTGATTTGATAAAAAAAAAACCTTTTATTAGATATGTACGGGACTCCTGAATCGCAACAATATCACTATGCTAAACAGTTTTTGATGTTGTACATCTCCCAACTAACATTTCTGAACCATAAATAGTGTGACACAAATGGCGCCCAAAGAGGAATTCGACAAAGAGAGACCTCTCAGGTTTAAAATTTTAAATATTTATGTCACATTACTTTTTACATTCCTTTATAGTAAATGATTTATGCTTTAATATTTATAATTATTTTCACCTAAACAGGTTACGAACATGCTAACTGTTAATCAGAAAGAGAATCAGAAGGTAGAGGAAGAGGAAAAGGATGTAGTTCATTAGCATCGATGGGTAATTCCGTTCCATACGCCTCTCACCTTCCACCCTTGATGATCACTTTTCATATCAAGTGTTATAGATGACAAAGCAGATGAAATTGTGGTTTTCGAGTTATTGCTCACTTTATTTATCACGACGAAGAAAAATGGGATCAGGTCCGTAATGACTTGATGTAGGAACTTACTGACTACTGGGGCTTCTACTCAGCCATCAACTTCTTGGAAGGTGACATTGAAGGATCGTTGGTAGGTCTGAATTGGTATACCTCTCCGGCTCCAACTGAGCATTGGTTGAATATGGGCATGGTCGGTTATGTGATTGCTACACGGTATCAGATGATTATGACTTGTGTGTGTAATATACCGATTGGTTGCAATACATGGTTGTCATTGCATGCCCGGTCTGTTGATGGACAACCGCCACAACCCTAGACCACAAGTATTGACTTTGGGTGGGTCAATTTAATCCACTTCATAGCACTTGGGATGAAGCCTTCAAGTCCCCTGCCTCGTCTGCCCATTCTTCCGAGGTGGGAAGATTCTTGTCACCCAACGATACGACATTGACTGTCAATTTGGCATGATCGATTTACTAATTACCTTAGTATAAAGGTTTAACAGTTAATTTTTCACTTTATGTGATGTAAAACATTAATTAATTACGAGGGTTAATTGTTATTTTTGCAAAGTTCATCTGTCACAGTAATTGTTATTTTTGCAAAAGTTTAGGGGGTTAATTGTTACTTTTCCAAAGTGTATCATTCACAATAATTGTTATTTATGCAAATAATAGGGGCTTAATTGTTATTTTTTCAAAGTTTAGAGGATTAAAAGTAAATGCATCACAACAAGCCGAAATAAACTTCTCTAACAATGGTGTCCAAACAAATACATCACACTCCGAGTTCAAATAAAATGCATCCTAAAAAACATAAGCACCATAAGTATATCACACAAACATAAAGTATATCATAATACATCCTCAAACTATTGAACGATTTCGTCAACAATAGACATATAAGTACCCTGGACCACGAGTGCATCTCGCCTGGAACGATGGAGTGATCTAAGCTGAGGATAAATAGACTCAAATCAATCCTCAAATGATCTATGCGCATATGTGATAGCTCTCAATGGACAAGAAGACCTTTGGGATGCCCTCCGTGACGGCTGCACGCGATCGTGAGTGATCCATGATGGTTGATGATCCCACATCACCTCAGTTTCATCATCATCATCATCAACCGAAGCGTCACACAATAATATGTTCGCTCCGAAACCAAAGCTCGTAACCATCTACGGTGGTGGACGGAATGTTGGCTACCCTCGATCCGGCCCTCTTGGGGTTTATAGAATGATGCTCACATTGTTGGAAATCACGAAGCATCTCATCGTGGATACAAATGTACTTCAAAGGCTTCGGGCCTCTATTAACCTTCGCTGACTGGAATGCATTGCCGAGAATCATTTGGATATATCCTAACTGTCTTAAGCAACGATCGGGCATGTATGGCTCAATAATTTTACGACAATGAATTATAAACTGATCGGCACCTCCGGTGATGTCCTACGTGTAAAAGGAGTCCAAATAACCTGGAAAAACAAATATTAATATAAATATCCAAACTTTTATTTGATACATTATTTATAAATGATAAATACTTACAACATCAACAGTCATCCGATCGAGGACTCTCCAATACTCCAACAGAGTCTCGAGATCATTTCTTCTACCACCGAGAAAAGAGGTCCATCTCTTAGCGTATGGCTCTTGAGAGGTCAATGTCCCTGAACAACTTGGTTTGAATTGAGGAAAGTATTCATAGATCCAAACCTACAATAAAATAGTGTCAAATAAAATAACGTCAAATAAAATAGTATCAAATAAAATAATTTAAATTTTACAGTATCCAAAGTATTTATTTTTATACCTGTAGTAGAGACAAGCACTCAGCCACCTGTTTACAACCAATCATCAATGCTATACCGAGCTGACGGTATAGAAATGATAAAGTCGCTACACCCCAAGCGTGATTGGGCATATCAAGGATATCAATCACATACGGTAGAAAGTGAACATTTACGCGGTTTGACGACTTGTCCATGAACAATGTCGTCCCCATCAACCACAACAAATAACCGATCGTCCTCGGTTGAGATCTAAATATTCTTGCAATGACAAAAATCTAATATCACTTTCCCTCACCTCACTATCCACCTTGATAGTACCCATGCGTAGGAGAATGGCTAGAGATGACTTGATCTGAGCTAACTTGATACTTGCCCCCGACCACTGGGATCTGTAAAATGTAATGCACATCGTGCAATGTCAGCGTCATCTTCCCGAACGATAAATGGAAATTGTTGGTTTCTGGCTGCCATTTTTCCACAATGGCTGATATCAATGGCATGTTCAAGTGTTGTAACATACACTCCCTCAAGTGTCTCATGTTACTCCGAGCGATCCACTGAAGAGTGAGAATATCATCTATACTCCAAGGCAATATTGTTCGGCAGTCCAAGGAGCTATGACAACTCAATAGTGGCCTCTCATGTTGAACATAATGAAATAATCCCTCATCAATATTAGAACAATACTACATGGTCAATTTAATAAATTTGAGTCAATACTATCATCGTCAATATAATAAATTACCTCGCCATTCCATATTGCAGATGCAAGATGAGCTCAAAATCCAGTAAGTAACTCAGTTTTCTCGGGTCCCCCTCCATGTGGCTCCATCAACATCTAACCATACCCATCCACTTCATCGTCTGAATCATCATCGTTATCATCACCACCATCACCACAACCTCCAACTCTGCCTTTGACTATGCCTCTACTAGGTGCTCGGTCCCCTCTCTGTCGTCGACCGAAACCCAAATCCTCCTCCTCCTCCTCTTCATTAACTAACTTTTGTCAATGTCGTAGTGTAGTAAATACATTAACATTCATCGAACCCTTCCCACGCGCGCGTACCATGCTCGAACCACCACTCGCGCCACCCACACCACTACCTACACCCATGCCACTTATGCCACCCATCATGCCACTCATGCCACCCATCACGTTTAATGAGGCTTCTATCTCCTCATCTTCTCTCATAATAGGTGAATGCCCTCTCCCCTTCAATGGAGCATTATAAGGACGCTTAAATGGAATATCGGTGGGGTCTGGACTCCTCCTATCATCTCCGTGAATGGGGGTCCGCGTATAAGCACCCTCATCCCCCTCATTAGTGTCTGTATGTGCCTGATTAGCAGTTTTCCTCCGTTCTAAAGCAGTCACAACCTTGTTACGTACTATACCCAGATCCTCTGCCTGTGCTGGACGTTTCCCTCGTCAACGTCTGGGTTCCATCTATTACAAAAAAATAAATACAATTTAAGTTATAAAGTAATAAGTTATCCATAAAACATTATATATATATATATATATATATATATATATATATATATATATACATATATATACACACACACACATGTATTACATAAGTTTTTTTTTTAAAAAAACATGTTTTTCAAAAAAAAAAAAAACACAAAACATCTGGTACTTTTGGTTCTATTTCAAAAATTAAAACGTAAGTTATGAAGTGATAAGTTATCTATAAAACATTATATATATAACAACCGCTACAAACCTGCGGTTTAATATGCAACAACCGCGACAGACCAGCGAATGTTTTATAAAACATCTGTTGTGCCCTAGCAGTTCTTTCGCGCGAATTTGAAAAAAAAAACGAGATTTGTCCGGAATTCAAACAATTTAACAACAAATTAAAACAGGAGAAACAAAACAGCTCAAACAGCAAATCCAAGGTTAAACCGACTTCTTCAACAAAAAATTCCAGATAATTGAAACACCAATTGAACAACAAATCGTTTTTTTTTTTTTTTGAAAAAACACAAAATAGAGAGAGAGAGAGACCTTGTCTAGAATCTGTGAGAGACCTTGCCTGAGAGACTGAGAGAGAACGATGAGATAACATGATTTGGAGAGACTAAAAGAGAACGATGAGACTGAGAGAGAACGAGAGTGTTGGACTCCTCAATGGAGCATTATAAGGAGGCTCAAATGGAATATTGGTGGGGTCTGGACTCCTCCTATCATCTCCGTGAATGGGGGTCCGCGTATAAGCATCCTCATCCCCCTCATTAGTGGTTGTATGTGCCTGATTAGCAGTTTTCCTGCGTTCTGAAGCAGTCACAACCTTGTTACGTACTATACCCAGATCCTCTACTAATCTATAATGCTATCTATTGGATCTCATATTCATCTCTCTCCATCAAAGTTTGTAGACCCCATCATTCAATTAAGGAGGAGAGAGCTAAGTATATGTTTTTTTTTTGCCTTTAATGGGTGTAAGTAAACCACATATTCAATACCTTCGTTGGTTTTTGAATGAAAAGATTTATAAGAATGGAAGAATGATACAACTTCCAAACTATTGTTATTCTTTTACCCAAATCTTATTGAAAACTCAATCGAACTTGTCTTTTACGGCCATCAAAGTTCCAGGAAAACGTTGAAGCTTCAGTCGGGTTTTCTCGATGATTTTAGGGATGGAAAACGAGCGACCCTAATACTTCATTTTCTTGTAGTGAACGACATTAGTCGTGGTGGTGCTAACGTATCTAGATCGTCTATCACGGGGTTGGACAACTACATGTGAACGCTCCCGGTACTACTCTAAATAACTAGGATGCACATTCCAAGGATGAAGGACACACATACTGAGACGTTCTTCGGATAGGTCAAAGGAGATGGCTATCTGACGTCAACTAGTAACCAACAAAACCAAGCCACAGATGCAAGACCTTCGAGTTATCTCGAGGGTCGCAATTCGGAGCAATGATTGTCATCATAATAGTTTGCACATAGCCGAACTGTAGAAGAACTTTGTCTGGATGGCATGGATCGACAATATTGCCCATTTGTATGCATCCTAGATACATGGCAATCCGATGCCATTCAAACCGCTGCTTGACCTTATTTTCGTAAGGAAGCCAGTCAACCTACAACAATAGACCAACAAAAAGTCAAAAACTTGCAATACAATAAGTCTAAAAGTTATTGAAATTGATAGAAAAATACTTATACTCACGCCAGCGAGGTTCCGCGCCCCACGCCGCCTGGATGTGGCGTGCGTGCGGGGGACACCACTTGCCTCGTTCCACCCTCCCTTGTTTAGGGGAAGATTAAATCAAAAGTGCGAGAGGAGTGCTGTCTATGTTAGCACGTTGGAATGTGCCTCGGTTGCCTTTAGTGGATTTTGTATTCAATATGGGAACTTATGGTTTCCCGCATCAAGTTATCCCTTTTTTAAGGGATACCAGGATATGGGAATGCATTACCCTTTCATTCCCATTTTCCCTTTTTTAGGGGAAAACGGAAAAGTGCAAAAAAGGATATTGTGACGCCCCCACTATGAATTTTATTAAAAATAGTCTTATGGCTCATTTCAGATCACTATGGGAGCTTTAGGTTTCCCGCATCAAGTTATCCCTTGTTTAGGGGATACCAGGATATGGGAATACATCACCCTTCCATTCCCATTTCTCCCTTTTTAGGGAGAACGGGAAAGTGCAAAGAAGGAGTGTTGCGAGGCCCCATCGATCCAAAAGGTTTTTAGAGTCGCCATCTTTATTTTAAGGCAAAAATAAAGTAAAACCAGAAAAAGAAAACCAGAGATAAAAAACGGGTTCGGAGGCTAAGTTACGAGTTGGGAAGGTGATAGACACCCAACCCGCCCTTTCGGTCTCAAAATAGTTTTTGGCTAAAGTATGCTTGTTGTTATATTTATTTAGCAAATAAATAAAGCATTAAAAGACAGGAAAATAAAACAAATACATCCGTGGCTACATTATTTACGGACTTGCAGCCATTTCCTTACAATAATTACAAATGCATTTAAAAATATTTGGCTATTATAACGGCTCTTTTACATATTATTTCCTAATCTAATCAGAGGCGACAACGACTTATATTGACTACATTGTGCCAGATTTTAAATACAACTTTAAATAATAAATAGACAAATAAATAAATAAACAAATAAAAATGCCCTTAAAGGCTGTTACCTTTTAGAGCGGGGTGTGCTCGCTCTGTCCTTGTCGGGAGAGGGAGACTTTCTTGTTGTTTGTTGTGTGGTTGTTGTTTTGATTTGGGTAGAGTGACGGCTTATATATGGTAGTTTTGGCATGTTTTGTCGAGCGGAATGATGGCTTAGTTTTTGTGATTTTGGTCTTTTTGGTTGGGCGGAATAACGGCTTATATAGGGTGTTTTTCAGCTTGTTACTCGGGCAGAGTAACGGCTTACTTTGGGATTTTTGGGCCGGGGAAATGAGGTGGATGCCTAACAACTAGGCTAGGGATTACTTATAATCGGTGGATATTTATTTTGGCGGAGTTTGGACGGGGTTTGAAGACTTTAGGGGCTTCCACTCACCTATCTCACACCTCTCATACTAAGGCTTCAACGGAGACGCAGAGAGAATTTCTCAGCGCTTCGTTGCGATAAAAATGAACGATGAAAATGGGAGGCCGAGGCCTCTATTTATACTGAGAAGCAGGGACTCGTCGGTCATTGTTGGGTTTGTTCATTATGCTTCAGCCAGTTGTACCGCGAGCTTCAAGAGTTGTACCATTTCCATCGAGAGAGGCACAAGAGCTTGGTGCCACAAGGGAGACCGCAGTGCGGCACCAAGCAGCTTTCAAGTTTCATTTTTTGCACTTCCCCCTGCGGTTCGGTTTCGCGCATCCTTTTCCTTTCGCATTTTTAACTCCTACAACTTGACATTTGTTAAGTTTTAACAGTTCTTGATATTTTATGTCAGTCACATACCAGGGGTACGAAATTGGGGTGTCTACAACGTCACAGCTCGTTAGTCTATCTAAATGCTCACATGCTGCCAACAAACGATCCAGACGTCGTCCCTGATTCCCTTGTGGGATCCACCTATGTGCATGCGGATATCTGGACTTGTACTAAACATTATGTGGGGGCCTCAGATATGGAAAATGTAAGTAGATCCACGCCTAAATGCAATAAACACATACATTTTAAGAGATTAATCAAATTAAACATCTTAACTTTAATAGTAAATACACAAAATAAATTTTGAAATTAATTATAATTATTACCTCTAGTAATGCCATCGATCCAGCTATCTGCTTCGTGCTATACCTAGACGCTTGCCATGGCTGTCTATATAAATATGCAAGAGTGGCAGTTCCCCACGCATAACCATTTAGATTTTTAAGATCCTCAAGCCACTCTAAGTATGATATAGGTACACGGGTTCTGCTCTACCAGTAAATATCGTGCAACCCAATACCAATAAAAAGTACGATCTCGCAGCACATCCCACCCTAAACTCATCATCCGACGAGACATCGTCATTAAACCTCACACATAGCCACTCCAATGTCACTGAAGCCCCTCTCTTATTTCACATTCCCTCAAAAACCTCTTCAAGTGGCACTCCCAACAAGTGGCTGACATATGAAGCATTGACATCTATAGTAGTAGAAGAAGATAATGGATCACCCACAATCGGAAGATCGAGAAGATAAAACACATCATCTAAAGTAACATTCATCTCCCCGAAAGGCATATAGCAAGTGTTAGTCTCTGGATCCCATCGTTCCACGAAAGCAGAAACCAATACCTTATTCACATCAGCATAACATATCCGCCTTAGTCGATGCAGTGCATTTCCCCTTACAATAGGTCGAAAGGCCTTCGAAGCGTCATCATTAGGAATGACCCAATTAAGTAGTTTATGTGTATGATTGTGGCATTTTAGAATTCCCCGCTCTTCTTTACCAACCCAAATATATGCAGCTACGTGTGACTCATACGAAGTCAACAACGATGTATCACGTGGACCACCAAGATGTATCCCCGCTCTTCTTTACCAGCCCAAATATATGCAACTACGTGTGATTCATACGAAGTCAGTAAATCAGTAATGATGTATCACACGGACCACCGAGAAATCCATACTCAATATGAGCCCCAAATAAATGCTCTTGCTCCTGATCGTGGTGAAAAGGCTCATGATCGTGCTAAAAAGGCTCATAATCCTGTTGGAAATGCTCAACATCCCGTTGAAAATGCTCATGCTCATGTTCCTATCCCTGCCCTTACTCGTGATTCTGCAACATCTCATGCGGTTGTTGGATTTGTACTTCTGGTTCTTGTTGACATTGTTATTCCATTTATTTTCTAGTCGATGTCGTCAACCTTTTTCTCCTAAAATACTTCAGATCTTTTATGAATTTTCCTGCAAACATAATATAAAAGAAAATCATAGTTAGGTTCTTGTGTGTTAAACTGTAATCATGCAAGAAAAGTGTTTAATCAAGCAGTTTCAGTCAGTGTGAGATATGAACAACATTTAGAGTGTTCGATCAACATGGGATAAACAGCCCATGGAGTGTTCGACCAGTATGGGATGAACAACCCTTGGACTGTTCAACTAACATGTGATGACCAACTCTTAGACTGTTCGACCAACATGTGATGAATAGACCATAGACTGTTCGACTAGCTTGGGATGAACATGCTTTGGCCCGTTCGACCATCATGGGTTGAACAACCCGTTTTGTGTGCGGCCACCACGACATGAACAACCCATATATGGTTCGGCTAATGCTGGTTGAACACCAGAAGAGAAGTTCATCAAACTAGGTCCGAAACATGGGTTTTTGCAGTGTCAAAAAAATTCAAAATTTTTGTATTATTTTTTAACAAAATTTTACCCAAATTCATGCATTTCATACTAGTATTTAACCCTACATTGTTATTGATTGTTAAATTAGACCTAAAACTATTATTTAATTGTAGGAGGAGAATAAAAATTCATATCTACGCTTGAAGACATTGTTGTTGTTGTTACTTCAACACAATAAAGTGTTGAGAGAGATGTGAGAAAGTTGTTGTTTGATCCTGGACGAAGAAGAGGGAGTTCACAATGTATCAATTTTTGGTAGAAGAATGAGTCTCTGTTATGTGCGCGGGTAAGAGGTTGGACTCTTACGATATGAATTCGACAGAGTTGGGAAGGGGGTGGGTTTGTAAAATGTTAGGTAAGAATGGGTAGGATAGTAATTAATTAGGTTGGTGGTTTATTAATTGGGTTGAATAGAAAAGGGTAAACTGAGTAGTTAGGTGGGGGTGTTGAGAGAGATGTGAGAAAGTAGTGAGGTGTAGAAATAGGGATTTGGGGTGTGGTTATCCCCTCCCATAATTTAAAGCTCACAAAAGCAGTAAGGGTTTTCTTCTCATCATTAAAACAAATGGTAAAAGTAACGGAGACGGTGGAAGGGGAAATCTGATCAAAACTATTGAATTCATGGACCAAATGAATATGTTTTAAAACGCTAGTACCAAACTTAAATTTTAAGAAAAATAGAGGGACCAAAATATATATTAATTCAATTCTGAAATAAGTTTGGGCCCATTGTCTTGTCCAGTTTAGAACTAGCTGTAAATGGCCATTTGAACGATTGGGCCACTCGATTACCAAACAAAGTTATCCAACCAAATATTTCGGGCCGACAAGCGGGTTTTATAAACCTAGACCAGTCAAGGACCAGACACACATATATATAAACAGAAAAATGTAGCTAGGGTTTTGGGTTAAACACCACATACTCTAACCGAGGAAGACGCCGTCCCCCGACCAGGTAGGCAGGTACCACCCTTCATCCTCTCTATCTATCTACCTTCACTAAATTGAACCCTAGCTAAGCAGATCAACGTTGATTGTAAATCTCTCACACAAGTCTTTATACCTGTAATGTAAGGCTATAATTGTTTACGGAGAACCATTTAACTTCGAAAACTGAAAATCCCATTTTCAAGGTTTTTTTTTTCATTCATGTTTCTCAATGTGCGATAAAAAATGATGTGTCCTATCCAGTTTATTTGATGATATAAGTAATGTTACCTATACATATATGTGTATAGGGTATGGGGTTGTTCTCCCTTTGATAAAAGGGAGAGCTTTCCTTTCCTGCCTTTGTGTACTGCCCAACTCGGAGATTAGTCCACTCCATTAAACTTTTTGCACCAAAAAGGCGTGTTTGTGTGTGTGGGTGGGCTTGTTGGTAGCAGCATAGTTATATGAGTTATTAATAACTTTGTTTTGAGTGTTTAGGTTGTGGATGATTTCGTTTTCTAATAGTGTGTGTCGGAGGTGCAATTTAGCAGCTGAATCTTTTGAATTATTAATCTGTTTAACCTTTTCTTTTGAATATTAAGAATTCAGATTTGTGTGGTTTTATTTAACAGGGAAACAGGAGGATGTCTCACAGGAAGTTTGAGCACCCAAGGCATGGGTCACTCGGATTTCTCCCAAGGAAGCGAGCTGCTCGACACAGGGGAAAGGGTATGTTTTTTCTTTCACCTAACAAATTTGTGCTTTTGAGATACTTCATTTGTCTTAGTGTGATGTTATACAAGATCTTAACTTTGTCCAATTGTGTTCTTTTATGAACGAACATATCTAGGCTAATCCCAATTGATACTCTTTCATTCCCTTATTATAATGTTTTTTACCCTTAATCTCATACTGCTTATCTTATGTATTTTTATTTCTTTATATTTTTTTGTCACGTGTATCATTGCTTCATTTTGGAATAAAACTATCAAAATATATGGGCTAAATTTTGAAATGACTCTTTTGGGTGGGGGCAAACTAAAATGGAGACCAGGACTCTTTATAGGATGGAGGGAGTAATTCTATGACACTGCCAATTTTTCCATCTCTGTGCTAAAATCTGTAATTTGTGCTTCATTTTCATTCTTGCTTGGCTGATCAGCCTCTACTTGCAGTATGGATTGACTAGTACATAAATGAAGATTCTATGTCTGTGTTATTGTTGCACAAGGATTGACTTATGGTATTCCTTCTTTGTTACTATGATGCAGTGAAGGCATTTCCCAAGGATGACCCAACCAAGCCTTGCAAGCTAACTGCCTTTTTGGGTTACAAGGCTGGAATGACTCACATTGTTCGTGAAGTTGAAAAACCTGGATCAAGTAAAGCATCTTATCTTCTTTCTTGTGAATTGCTAGTATGCTCTTCAAATATTTTAATATTATCATTCAATTGATTTAGTGGATAATTATTTCTGGTTCGAGTTCTTTTCTTGATATCTTTTAGTTTCCACTGTAAGCATATGACTCCACTGACCAGTTCTCTGGGATGGATACTTACAATTGGTTGCTTTTATTACAATGAGTATCATTGCTACATCTGTTACGTACATGAGGAGTAGAAGTTCTAACTAGCACTTGTTACTGCAGAGCTACACAAGAAGGAGACGTGTGAGGCTGTTACTATTATCGAAACTCCACCAATGGTAATTGTTGGAGTTGTTGCCTATGTGAAGACTCCTCGTGGTCTTCGTTCCCTCAACACAGTTTGGGCGCAGCATTTAAGTGAGGATATCAAGAGGAGGTTCTACAAGAACTGGTGCAAGTCCAAGAAGAAGGCCTTCACCAAGTACTCTAAGAAATTTGAGAACGAGGAAGGGAAAAAAGATATCCAATCACAGCTTGAGAAAATGAAAAAGTATGCAACTGTCATCCGTGTTCTAGCTCACACCCAGGTACCTGATGCCTTGTCTTTATGTCACTAGTTTCTGGTGTAATTTCATAATTTATTATTTACTAGGATTTTTGGTGTTAATGCAGATAAGGAAGATGAAGGGGCTGAAACAAAAGAAGGCGCATTTGATGGAGATCCAGGTGAATGGTGGAACCATTGCGCAGAAGGTGGACTTTGCATATGGCTTCTTTGAGAAGCAGGTTCCCATTGATGCTGTTTTCCAGAAAGACGAGATGATTGACATCATTGGTGTGACAAAGGGTAAAGGTTATGAGGGTGTTGTTACCCGTTGGGGTGTCACCCGTCTTCCCCGCAAGACCCACAGAGGTCTCAGGAAGGTTGCCTGTATTGGTGCGTGGCATCCAGCTAGGGTTTCCTTCACTGTTGCTCGGGCTGGTCAGAATGGATACCACCATCGTACTGAAATGAACAAAAAGGTTTACAAGCTTGGCAAGGCAGGGCAAGAGTCACATGAAGCTATCACCGAGTTTGACAGGTGCCTTTTCTTTTTCCTCTTGTTCTTGCACTTTTCAGTACAAAGCTAGCACCAGAATGGTTGAGAATCATTGCACTTGATGTGTGGAATCTTTGCTTACTATTTTCTTGTCAATTTTCAGGACGGAGAAAGAGATCACTCCTATGGGTGGGTTCCCCCACTATGGTGTGGTGAAGGATGATTTCCTGATGATCAAGGGATGCTGTGTTGGTCCAAAGAAGAGGGTTGTTACCCTCCGTCAGTCTCTGCTCAGCCAGACTTCTCGATTAGCTCTTGAAGAGATCAAACTCAAGTTCATAGACACCTCATCCAAGTTTGGGCATGGTCGCTTCCAGACCACGCAGGAGAAGCAGAAGTTTTACGGACGGTTGAAAGCCTAATTGGTCATTGTGCTGCAGGTCCTTTCCAAAGAGCAAATGTCATTTCCTATTTGTTGAAGATCTTTTAAGTAGCTGGTGCATTTTGGCATTGAGAAATTGTTGTTTCTGACATTTGATATTTGGATAGTCTTTGAATTGCTTTTCACAGGAGAAGTAATGCAAGTTTTGATTTATATTTAAATGGCTTATAGATATTTTTCTTGGTATAATTTCTAATTTGCTCTCGCAAGCAAAGATTAAAAGCCTATTATGTAGGAATTGGCCAACATAGTTGTTAGTTGTTACCTTATTTTTTTACTTTATTTTTAATTATTAAGGGTTATATTAATACCATTGGAGTTGATCAAAATTACAAAAAATATATAAGCACGTATAATGTGTTTACAACACAAGTTGAGAGTTGAGATAAAATGTTGTAGAAATTGTAAGCATATTATTTTAAGGGAAAGACTTGAATGTAGGATGGTCTTACGGATCCTAAATCTGTAAGACGGAACTCCTTTTAGAATTTCGTTAATAACTAAACCTGTTAATAAAAATCATAAAAATTGGCCAGCTGAGTTAGTCATAAAAATTGGTTAGCCGAGTTGGTGAACCTTAAAGGTTTAGCTCAAGGAGGTTAATGGTTCGTAGCAACATTAAATTTAAATGCTCATTTCCTTTATTTGCTCCGGTGTGGCGGTGTCCCTCCACTTTCAATGTTTGGTGTCGAATTTCCACGCTTGCAGTTTAATCCTTTGTCAGCTCTATTAGTTATCCCGTTAGCATCAATTGCCTTGGGATACTTGACAGATCCTAACGGGCTTGGACAAAATGCTAAATGACATTTAAAACCAAACGTGATACATTAAAAACACAAAAGTGACACATTTTAATGTTAAAAGTGACACTATAAATGAAAATTTATTATAATTCTTATTAAAATACAAAGTAACACTCTTAATACTAAAAAGTGACATATTTAATACTAAAAAGTGACACTTTTAATACTAAAAAGTGACATATTTATTTAATACTAAAAGTGACACTTTTAATAATAAAAAGTGACACTTTTAATACTAAAAAGTGACACTCTTAATACTAAAAAGTGACACTCTTAATACTAAAAAGTAAAAAGTGACATTCTTAATACTAAAAAGTGACACACTTAATACTAAAAAGTGACACTCTTAATACTAAAAAGTGACACTCTTAATACTAAAAAGTGACACTCTTAATACTAAAAAGTGACACATTTAATATTAAAAAGTGACACATTTAATACTAAAAAGTCACATTTAATACTAAAAGTCTCACTTTAAAACTAAACGACTAAAAAGTGATACTTTTAATTCTAAAAGTGATACTTTTAATTCTAAAAAGTGATATTTTAATTCTAAAAAGTGACACTTTTAATGTTATAAAGTAACACTTTAATGTCAAACGTAATGATTTTTATTTATAAAAAAATGAGACACTTTTCAAAGTGAAAGTAACACATTTAAGACTAAAAGTGACACATTTAAGCCCAAAAAGTAACACTTTTTTAGGGAAAAATTATAATTTTCATTAAAAATATAAAGTGACACTTCTAAGACAAAAAATGACACATTTTATACTATAAATTGACATTTTTAATAATAAAAAGTGACACTCTAGATATATAAACATGATGGGTGGTGCAATAATTTTCAAAAACTGAGGGGTTGTATTGAGATTTTTGTATTTTGTCTCATTTAACCTGGATAGATATGTCTTACGGATAAGGATCCGTAAGACCGTCTTACAGGAGACCACCTCGTTTTTTAAAAATGGACACTTAATCTGTAACATTCTAAAATATTATTAAATATTTTTTAAGGAAGGAAGAGAGTGGTTAATTAGAACTATTCATTATCTAGTAATAACTATCACAAGTTACTTTGAAAATTCTTGGGGCATCTCAATGGTGAACATTTGAATTTATTATTATTTTTTATTTTTTTTAAAACAGTTTTTAATTTGTCACATTGTCTTCAACAATGATGTTTTAGTATTGAGCTCAATTTTTATTTTGTTTCCTTGCTTTTTTTCCTATATGAACTACTCATTCCCTATGAATATTTCACAATCATAATTTTTTTGAATGATCAGGGTTATATTTCATATGAACCTTACCATTAAAATATTGAATATACTTTTATATATAACATAGGTACTTAATACAATATCTATAAAATATTTAATACAACATTTTTGAAAAGCATTTTACCAAAATATCCTTTACATAATTTAAATTTTTTATTTTTTATTAAATTTAAATTAGTTAAAATTTAATTTTTTGTTTTTTAATTAAATTTAAATTAGCTAATTTAAAATTTAAAAATTAATTTGATTTGAATTATGTTTAAGTTAAAAAAAATAAAATAAGCAAGTTTAGGGTTTAGGGACTAGGTTGAAGTCAGTCCCAAGCCTAATCATTTCCCCCCCTCAAGCCCATCGGCTGCCACCCAACCAGTCCCAAACCCATACCCCCCATTTGGACTGCCATCCAACTGGGCTCAAATCCATCCCCCCATTTGGACTGTTACCAGACCGGTCCCTAACCAATCCCCTCCATTTGCACTGCCACCCAACCGGGACAAACCCATCCCCCCATTTGGATTGCTACCAGATCGATCCCTAACCCATCCCCCTCATTTGGACTGGTACAAAACCGATCCCTAAACTTTTTCTTTTTTGTTATTTTTTATTTAAACATTTAAAAAATGAATTAACAGATAAAAATTTAACATTTGGAGATAAAAATCAAACAATTAGAATTAAAGATTATCGTAAAATTCGCGTCAGTGGAAAATATAACATCGTCATCATCGTCCATATTCATGTTTCAACATTTTTTTTTACCGATTTGCTTCCAAATTGGTATATTTTTTGGAAGTTTTAACCGATTGAAATTTTAACCGAGAGAAAAATGCGTATGCAAATTTTTTTCACTTGCATGAAAAATTTTACAATCTGATATTTATACTCAAAGATAATTTTTCACTTAGTATAACTAAATCAAATTAATTAGTAATTTTATTGTGTTTAGTAACTAAATCAATTTAATTAATAAATTAATTGTGTTTAAAATATTTTTTTAATTTAAAATTTCTTAAATTAAATTTAATAAAAAACGAAAAAATTAAATTATGTAAAGGGCATTTTGGTCAAACATTTTTCAAAAGTGTTATATGAAACATTTTATATGTGATGTATTAAGTGTGCCCCATATATAATGAGTTGGTCTCATGTAAGACTGTCTTACGGATCTTAATTCATAAGACAGAGCTCTACTTTCTCACAGCTCAACCCATCAACATACGGTGGGTCGGATAATAAGGATCCGTCTTATATAAAATATTCGTAAGACCGTCTTACCCAAGTTTTTGTCATATATAATATAATAGTAAGAATCTATTTCTATAGCCTTCTTTCACAGATAATAACAAAAATAATTCATCTGTTATTGTGAACGATATGACTCAATTCATCAGACTAAAAGTCAATCCCTTCGAGCGAGTGTGACAGACTTATGGGATTATTGCATCGGAGTGGTCGCGACAGGCTTGGCAAGGCGATTGCATCAGTTGAAGCGGTCGCGTGGTCTCGAACGAAGTGACCGTGTCATAATTAGGAGGAGCCCAAGTACTTGAAGCGATCATGTCAATTAAGGCTGAAGATCGGTAAGTTGAAGCAGTCCCATTCATAGGGTGAAGCGATCACATGTCCTTGCGGCAACTCAGAGTTTATGTTTACTATACTAAGTCGATTTAGGATTTAGTGGCATATCCAATATATAAATGTAACCTAATAACGTGTGAAATATTGACAATAATAAAATTTCAAAAGTCTGTTAATCCCGATATTTGTCTCACTTCTACTTTGATTGATCTTGCTCTATTGATTGTTATTGGTCAATTGTTTTGTTTTTGCTATTATGGAGAAATCAATAGATCTAAGCACCTCTTTAATCCCATTCATGGATCATATATGCAAACTCACAATTATTTTTAATAGAGGAATGATTTGATTCTTCCCTTATTGTACATATTAATTAGTAAAGAAGATGAGTTTTTAAAATATCTTTCTATTCAATATTTGAAGCTACTCCCTAGCTTTTTTTATTTGAAAACAAGAAAAGGAAAAAAGAAATCCACATTTTGACTTTATAGAGTTGTACGTTGAGAATGAATGAATGTACAATGTTTGTAAAATTACCAAAGAAAACATGATGTCATGTTTTACACACTGATTGCAACCCACATGGAAGAAGCTTCCTTTCCTAAACCACATCTCAGGCTAGTTAACCAATCAGGAAGGAAACAAATCAATAATAATCCTCATTGTTAGCTTTCTTTTTTTTATAAGTGCAAGTGGGGAGGCATAACTCACAAGTGAAATCGGCCAATAGGGCTATCCAAACTTTACACTTGGAATAATTAACCAAAAATAAAATAAAATAAAATAAAATATACTACTACGAGCCTATGGGTGGTGGGGTGGGTAACTGGGTATCCTCCTGCTAAGTGGTAAGTGCTAATAAGAATTAGAAGAAAAACCCTTTTTTCTTTCCTTCTTTTCTCCTTTTTTATCAATCGGTCATGCTTTCTCAGTTCCAACTTCTGAGTTCTGAGAGAGAAGCCCATACCCATATGGTGAAAAAAGAAAACAAATGAATAATGTTGATCCGTTGATCAGACGCTCAAGCCATCGATTCCACACTGCTTGTACGTGAGAGCTTGCTTTCTCGGGCTGATTACTATTGCGCAATCAACCGATACCTGATCACAATTACACCATTGTTAACATTTTTAAGGTTGAAACATTTCAGATCGAATAACCTACATCTCTAGCGTTGTTTTTGTGAGAAACAAATTAAACATTCCAGACTTGCAATGAAATGAAATCTAACAAATTGTTATGTGAAAATATTTATAACTATATATGCTCATTACAAATTCTTAAACTTTATTTTGGCTGTCTATGACTGTCAGTAGTCTACAATTAAAACCCGGAATCTGTTGAGTAATCGTTCCCACCCTAAAATATTAACTAGTGGGGTTGGGACAAGTTAAAAAGGGTCGAACCCGAATCTACCTGCTTTAACCAGACTCAACTCAACGCGACCCATTTCGACCGGTGGTTTGCATTTCTTAAGAAAGAGAAGGCAGGGGTGCTATATGTAAAAATATTTGGAGAGGAGGGTGCAACGGAGGCACAAACTAAATAATGCGGCACAATGCGCATCACATTCACATGTGGTGTGGGGTATGGAAAGCGGTAAAAGAGGGAAACACGCGACTTTTGTGACGGTGTTGGAGGACCACCATGCGACCGGTTATTACGACTAAATCAATCTACTGTACTGTGACACGCAGTCTAAAGAAACGTAAAAGCATGGAAACATTCTCCAGCCTACAATCTACACTTTCTTAAAAACAAAAATATTCTACTCTACTAAAATATGGTTACAAATTAATATACATACCCACTTTGTCCCTCCCTATCAAATGTTTCCTTTTTCAAAAAAAATTAAACACTACTCCCTCTGTTCCTAAATAATCGTTGGGTTGAACCGGCACACAGTTTAAGAAAAAGTAATTGACTTGATTATTTATATTGGTTTAATGTAGTTTCCTTTAATGTCCATGTTATTAATGTGGCTCATATATATGAAATAGTGAATTAAAATGTTAAAAGTTTAGTGAAAAAGTGAAAAAGTGATATTACAAAGAGGATAATGACTTTACGATAATTTAGTGACGGAGGGAGTACTAAATAGTACTTCCTCCGTTTGAAAGTTAATTTTTTTAAGAAGCGAGACTTTTAGTAACTAATTAATAATAAATTAACACTTTTATATTTTAATTTTTGAAAACGAATCTTTTTAACTGAAACATCTCAAAATAGAATGATAGACTTTTTTGTCAAGAAAGGAGAAAGTAAATACTATTCACTCCGTCCCTAAATAATCGTTCTGATTAATCCGACGCACAGTTTAAGAAAAAACAATTGACTTGATTATTTATATTGGTTTAATGTGTAATTTCCTTTAAAGCCCATGTGTATGTGACTCATAATTAAAATAGGGTGAAAAAGTAAAGATAAAGTGGTAAAAGTGATGTTTTAAAAAAGTAAATTTCAAACTGGACAATTATTTTGGAACGGATAAAAAAGGAAAGGAAGATGATAATTTAGAAACGAATGGAGTATATTGTATTCGCTTTTATAGAAAATACACATCTTTTCTAAGTTTGTATCTCATTTATTTTACAAGAAACACACTTAATTTGGAAGTGAAGGAGTACTAGTCACCGTGGCACGTGCATTGCAAGTGTAATATAATTGAAATTTTAATTTCTATTTGGATTTTTGCTTTAAATTATGGGGGTTCCAAGTTAAAGCGAAAGAAGTTGGTAAGATTATTAGATTTAATTTGCACAATTTGACAAAAGGGCCTCATTATTTTATTTTATTTTATTAGATTATTAGACTTATGAGTCCTCCCCACAAGAATTTTTTGTTTTATGATTTTTAGGCAATACTCTCAAATTTCTTGATTAACATTTTTTTAGGATTATTTATTTAATATAAAAGGTGTTGATTAACAACTTCAAGTCAATAATTGTCGGCTATCATTTATCACAAGTGAAAAATGTAACTTTGTTTTGATTCTAGACAGCCTCACCGCGCACATTAGCACTCCGGCGCCACTTAACATCACCCAAATCTAGAAAGAGAAAATTGAGCTGATATTCTCTGTCTTAGACAAATCAGCTCACCTCACAATGCCCCACATTATACTTGTGTGTGTGTGCGCGCCCGCGTAGGGGAGAGAGTATAGTATATGTTGCTAACCTGCACACCGGGTGAAGTTAACCCGAGAATCCGAATCTTAGCTCCGACATCTCCTGCAACTCGGAGCTCAACCCGGTCATTCAACGAAGCATCCCGAATCAAATCAGCAGCATCCGCCTGCAACAAATTGACCCGATCCACCGCCACAGTCGTCTGCACCTGCATCACGCTATGAGCCGGCTGGTAAAACCCAGGAACCGTACCCCTCCCCAACGGAATCCCCCGGTACATCACAGTAAACCTGGACTCGCCATACTTGATCCCAACCTTGTTATCATTGGCCGCAGTGAAAAGCATACGAATATTGAGCGAAACAGAGGCGGACGTCGGGGTAGAAGGGGTGGGATTCGGTGTGATTCCCATGTACTGTACGCCGACTTGTTGGAGGTCGAATTGAGGTTTCTTGGGCTTGACGGCGAGGACTATGACTAGGACTACGGCGAGGATGAGAAGGGCGATGAAGGAGAAGAGGAGGAAGAGGCAGCAGCAGCAGCCTTTGAATGAGGCGGAAGATGAGGAAGATGATGGGTAGTAGTGTTGGTAGCTGTGGGAATTTGGTGGTGGACGTAGAGGGCGGATGGCGGTGGGGTTGGTGGTGCCGTTGGTGGTAGGTGCGGTGGTCATATTCTTCCTATCGTGCTCCGGCATGAGGTAATGGGGGGAGGGGAGGAAATTTTTAAAGCTAGAATGAAGTCCCCACCCCTCTCCCTCTGTTGGTGTTTGCTTTTCCGGAGAGAGAGTGTTTGAGCGGAGTAAGTGGGTGAGTGTGTGATTAACTTTGCTTGATAAGTTATAAAAGGAAAAGGAAAAGCACAAATGAAGTAGCAGTAGAATAATTATAGTATTCCTACTACATAAATGATTATTACTATCAAGTATCAATTCACACTTTCCATTTATAGTTATTTTTGAGAAAGGGACGTGCAGAGTATGTGGTATTATTATAAGTTTTATTTTTAATATTATTAAATTAATTTTTTAAATATTTTTATCTCATTAAATCAAATATATATATATATATATATATATATATATATATATATATATATATTAATTAATGAAATAAATATTTTAAATCATCACTAATTTAATCATTAAACGATTTTAATATTAAATATCGTAATATTATCAAAAACTCTAACTCGTAATATCATTTGTTTTTGAAAAAATATATATATATTTTTCCCACGGTATTATTTTATTTGACTCAACTCACATGTAAATATAAATACGGGTGCTGTGTATTTTATTGATCCTTATGTGAGCATGAAACTGTTTAATTTGATTATGGTAAACAAGAGTTTTTTTTTTTTTTTCAATTCATACGTACGCATAAAAGTGTGCTAGATGTAACCCTGTTTTAAGCAACTATTAATGTAATGTATATCTGGCTCTTCACTTATAATATAACAAAATGACTATTGTGCCCTTCCATCCTTACATATAAAAAAATATAAAAATCGGCGGCTGTCCAGGGCAGCAGACTAGTGTTGGGCATTGGACAAGTAAGGCGACAACCGGTCTTTCCTTCAAAAGAGCAAGTTAGGTTCCGTTAAACCTGTTTCCGTTATATTTAACGACGAAAAATTGTTAATTTTGTTACTGTATTTTGATAAATTTTTACATTTTGTTGCTGTATTATTTTTTAAGATAAATTATCATTATACTGTTAAATATATATATAATTTCATCACTATCTCTAACTGTCATTTAATTTTAATGGAATTAATTTCAGTTATTTACCCTAAAGTTTTTTAAAACATCGGAAGATCATTGATAATTGTTGATGTTAAAATATAGATTGTTTTTTTTTCTTAAATTATAAGAGGGTCCTTTTTTTGTTGTTGCTTTTAAGGGTTAAAAAAAGATACTATTTTATAATCAAAAAATGAAAGAATAAATGAAATATAAAAATACCAATGAAAAGAAAAGATATATTGTTTGAGTTAAAAATAAGAGAAAAAAATTAAATTAATTAGTATATACCTTTTGTCTTAATGGATCATATAATACAAATGTAATAATAATAAAACATAATAAGTTTAAAGGAAATCTACTTGATTAATAAAGTTTGAGAAAAGTTAATTTATTAAATCTAGTTATTAACACTTATTCATTGAATGTAATTTAATTCGTAAAGAAAATTGAATTGAATTATAATGTATTAATGTTTTTCAAAATCCGTTATAATTGAGAATTATAAAGATAAGATTATATAAAAAATTAGCTCAACCTATAATATTCATCATGAAAATTTGTGATGTGCTAATTTTTTTTGAATAATACATTTTTTATAAGAATAAAATTTTTTACAAATTTTTAATGTTATTTGATGATTCATGTCTTATATGTTTTATTTAATAATTTTTATTAATTTATTAAATATTTTAAATAATTTATTTAAAAATGAATTATTTTGAAATAATTCAATAATTTATTAAAAAATAATGAAAAATAAACTTTTTTATTAAATTATATTGTAATTATTATTAAGTAATCTTTTAATAATTTAATAAATATTTTATTAATAAAAAAGATAACCACCACCACACATGTAATTTTCCCAACCGTTAAATATTTTAAAACCATTTAATCTCAGTCGATAAAGCTTTTGTCAATTGTAAGCGAGCTACTGAGTACTAATGTTTATTAATATTCTTCTCTTAATTTTTTATTTACGCAAACTATATCTTTCCTTCTTATTTGCATTTTTATATTTCATTCGTTTTTTTATCTTTTTTTCTCATAAAATATATTCTTTAACCTCTAAAAGAAAAAAAAAATAATTTTAAAACCATAAATCATTTAATTTTGAACTTCAACTATCATTGAGCATCTTTCTACATTTTAAAAAACCCTAGGAGAGGCAACTGAAATTAATTCAGTTAAAAATTGGATGATAATTAGTGATAATATCAAGTACAATGACAATTTTGCTTGAAAAATAATACAATGACAAAATGTAATGATTGATCAAAGTACAATGTCAAAATTAACCATATTTCCGATTTTATAAACGCTAAAGATTGAATCACAAAAGAAAAAAATATTACTCTCTCTGTCCCAAAATTATTGTCTTGAGTTCCTTTTTCTTCCGTCTGAAAATAATTGTCTTGTTTAAAACTTTCTTTTTTATGACAATATTTTTACCATTTTATCTTTACTTTTTCATTATATGAGTCACATATGCATGAACTTTAAAGTAAATTGTACATCAAACAAATATTAATAATCAAGTCAATTATTTTTTTTCAATCCATGTACCGAGTCAAATAAGACAATAATTTTATAACGGAGTGAGTAATAGACTTACGAAATCTAACTTTAGACTTACAAAATCTAACTTTCATTTTCTAAGGAGGGGGTGCTTGCCTTTGAGGCTTTAGCGGATGATTAAATGTGAAGTGTGATATGTGAATGTGACTTAGGGTTTGGTCTTTGGTGCTACTTTGGAAATGTAGAATACTAAAAATTAAAATTATTAAAAAATTATATATATATATATATATATATATATATATATATATATATATATATATATATATATATATTAAAATGGTGGTTCAATTCAATTCGATTTGACACCAAAAATTATAAACCGAACCAATCGATTTATAATTTTTTTTCAAACCTAAACCAAACTGTTTTAACTCAAAATTGATCCAAACGAGTCAATTCGATTTCACAATTCAATGGTTTAGACTTACAACCCTAATCACTACTACGATGAAGTTGGATTAATATACAATCAATCCTCGTCATAAGTCTCTCCCCACTTTTTCTTGAGAGCACTTATTCACTTACTTTGACGAGCAACGGAGTTTTAAGCCAAATTCTTTGTTCTTCAACCTAAGCAATATCTCAACTTGATCACAAAGAGGATTAGTAGGCATGCCGCGACCTTACCTAATTCTAGCTCTTTGGTCCAAGTAACCTCCACAAGGAAGGAACTACATTGTAGGTGCATGACTGCATGTAAGTGCATCTCAACTTCGTCTTGAATATGTGGCCTGGTTTGCACTCTCTTTGACTTAAAGGGGTCCTTGTCTTTGTAAAACCTATCAACTAAACAACTGTCGACTCAAGATCTGTTTGTATCTATCTAATTTTACGTTTTCAAGTGTTTCTTCGTCCACTTAAATAACAAAAATAATGTTGTCGACCTTGTGTTCAATTACCAACTCAAACTCATAGACTTTAAGGAGCAAAGTTGTAGAACCAAGCAATTTGGACTGTCCATTTGCTTGTATCTATCTAATCAGAGGGCTTGATTGGTAGTCGAGACATGGATAAGCAGTATTATTAATCTCATTATTATTAGCACTCTCACTATTAATCTACACTTATATATCGAGGGTAGTTTTGAGATTAAAAATCTTAATCACAATTTTTTTTAGTGAGGGCGTTAATTATACCACCCTCTCCTTTGGTATAATTAGTAAAAGGATAATTGTTTTATCCGGGTAATTCGTGTTATTAATCAAGACCACTTATTGCATATCAAATATCAAACAAATCGGCTTATTAATCTTATCCAACACAACACCATAGTGTTTAACCAAGCAATTTAGACTGTCGAATTGTCGATGATCTAAATACCCAGTTTGGAATTGGACATTATTTTCTATTTCTCATGGCACGCCCTACTTTCTTTAAAATTGAAAAAGTGAAGACTTTAAATATTTGAGGCTTAGAAAAAGTTATCACCTTAATAAAATGGTAACCTTCCATCGAATTTGAATCATTACATTAGCTAATAATGTGATACTAATACTCGAGGACCACCAAATATTTTCTCCAATTATATTTATATACATATATTGTTACACTGAGCCTAAAAACCGGTCTGCTATTGCTACGCATGACCCACATATTGGGTCAATTGTGCTAACCACACATCCACTTAAAAATCCATGGATGACATTGGTTCCTAATGATAGTAACTAAAGCACATTCAAATCAACGTCTACAGACAACGTGGATGTGGGTTTGCTTGTTTTTTTGGTTTTCATTATGCGTTTGAAAACTTAAGCTCTGCGCTCCTTGATATTGTAATTTTATATTTCCTCTCTCTTGAGACCCACCAACTTTCTTCCAAAACGTGAAAGTGAAATTTTAAAATCACAACAGCAAATACACCATTAAAAAAGTAGGCAGTAGGCACCCTGGTAGGAAAGGTTGTTGAAATGAAAAGTTGGTAGTCATAAGTCATGTAAGAAAGAGAGTGAAACAAAACCGAAATAATTAAACACACAACACACATGGCAATGGCATTATCTTAGCGACTAAGACACCTAAAATCTGAGTTCAGATCTCCTGTACTACTTGTATGTATCACTGTGTATCACTTTTCATCTCAACCATTGCATCCCAACTATTGTATTTTAACCAATAATTGAGATGAAAAGTGATTCATCAACCATGATCCCAACTATTATATTTTAACCAATAATTGAGATGAAAAGTGATACACCAGTGATACACACAAGTGATACAGAAAATCTGGACTCGTCTCCAGGCTGCAGCAACATGGAAAGGAACTAGTCTATAATTAAAGTTGGGAGTATATTCCTCCATCACTACCGTACCACTAGCACTATAGTAAAATGTAAAATGGCCGGTTTCCATATTTGAGTTCATAATTGTCCTCCGCATTTCCTTTAATGGAACTTGTGTACCATTGTTTAATTATTTTTTTCGTGATTTTATAATCGTGAATCTTGAAAAGGAAGACAATGTGGCCGAATGCAAACTATGGGCAAACTACATACAAAGACTAGAGATCAATAAACTAAACATTCATTTTCCTCGCTAAAATATGCAAATACAACAAAATTTGTTTTCAGTTTTCACCAACTCCCCAAGCAAGACCAATACAAAATTAACAAACCCAACTATAACAATGCCAAAGAAAAAAATTTACTCATACAAATCACATTACATAAACTACTAATCCTTGTTTTCTAGATTGGGGCTAATATTAACTGCTTCAGGCTTCACCGTTTCTTCTCCCCTTCTGCCATTCTCATCAACCTCCAACACGTCATACATCATATCATCCTCCACGACATTGATATCTTCTACATCCTCCTCATCTTCATTATTACTTCCACCAGGGATCTTCCGTGTCTTGGGGCCATGCTCGAGCCTGTGGGTCTCAAGTTCTTTGTCCATTGTTTCTTGCAAGTTCAACGTATCATTATTTCCTTTCCTAGCTTTTCTTGCATTTTGCCACCTTTCCAGCTCCTTCTCAACATTGGCTACATGCTGCTCGTCAATCTGTTTCTGATACTCCGACAATTCTTCTCTCCTTGCAGTCTTCCATTCTTGAAATATCTGATCCACAGCATTCCAATGAAAGAAAATCAAAATATCAGCTTGTGTGTTATTGATGCAGTTTTTCCAGTATTATTATGTTTATGTTAACAAAAACATGTCCCCCCTTCTCATCCTTGGTCAGACCCCAATTCAATCAAAGTGATCAAGAATGTACCTGTTCTTTCTGCTGCTCGACCAAGGTTGCATCTTCATCCATAGGTTTTGCAAACGAGTAATATATAGGAGGCTCTGCCTTTGTCCTGAAAGAAATATCCACCAACAATAAGAAATAATCCTTGCAGGTAAGGTAAGAGATTATTTGAGATGCTTAAAAACCCTGCAAAGCAGGAAACTTGAATCCATCCAGTCACTTCAACACTTTGCACATGAAAAGAAACTTATCTTTGTCTCAATAAAACTGTGAATATGGATACTTTTGGACCAAAATTAGAAATAACCTGAGACAGAGCGAGTTAAAGCAAGACTATAAGAAAAAGAGATCCTAATCATCACAAAAGTAATGGAAATGAGAGCCCGAGAAGAAAATTTAGGCATAGGAGATCAATGATATCGAAAATATGCACCTTAAGAAATTGCCAAGCTTTCTATGGTGCTCAATCCACCGAAGAAACAGCAATTCCATCCTTTTCCCCTCTGCCTTAGCAGCAACGCGTGCTCTTAGGGTCTGCCAGGTAACAGAAAGAGAGGAGGGGAGAAGAATTAAACTTAATTTCCACATTTAGAAAAAAGAACAGTTCCTGATTTCAAAATGAAATATGTTGAGTTAAACAACAAAGACCGCCAACCAACCAAGTCCCTCTTCCTCTTTTCTGCAATTTGCTCGCGCTCCTGTTGCCTCAACCTTTCACTTTCTTCACGTGCTCTTTGTTCAGCCTGCATAAGGTTTATCAAAATATTAACATTAACATTAACATCAACTTTTTGGAACAAAGAAAAATCAACCAGAAAGCAGCAGAAGGAAAAGAACTCAAAGTACAATGATGCAGAAAGAAAGAAGAAAAATAGAGCCCAAATCATTTTCTCGACTGCTTTTTACATGACATATATATATATATATATATACACACACACACACATACACACACACACACACACACACGAGTAATGCTAGAGCCACTTAAGGAGCACTTAATTATGTGCATAAAATTAAGTACTTGGGTATAATATCAATATTTTAACGCCAAAACCAATAAATTTATTTCAGAAACTTTAGTCTGACAAGAACTCCCAAACACAAGAACATCACTTTCCTGTAAGCAATGGGATTTGATCCACTAATTACATATATCCATTAGAGTCTAGATCACAAGAATATTTTTCGGGGAACATTAATAAACACACTGCTTAAATGTGTGTGTGTGTGTGCTTGTGCGAGAGAGAGAGAGAGAGAGAGAGAGAGCGATGGGGCGAAACTTGAGTAGCGAACCTAGAGATACTCACTCTTTTCAAAGAATCAGACCTCCGCATATAAGCTTCTGAGGCAGAAAGTTTCACATCTTCTTTCCTGAATTTCTGGAAATATAGTAAAGATCACATCAAGAATATTATAAGGGAATCTGAAAGCAAGAGCAACATTCTAGGCAAAGAAATAAGCTTGATAGATGTCATGCTAATTGCCGTTTACAAGTACCAATATACATTTCAGAAAACATATTGCATGTGATGCAGTGCATATGGAAAAAATAAATCAATTCGGGATTGACGAACCTACTGAAAAAAGAGTTGAGTTGAGGTGGGCTCGTATTCTGATTCCATATAAAGATGAGTTGCCAACCAAAGTTCGTATTGGCATGGAAGGTAGAGTTTTCGCTATTCCTATTTGGGCAGAATCAGCAGTGCTTCGTGATTCACAGGGGGGAGGGGAGGAAGAAAGGAGTTCGTCGCCGGTGGAGAAAGCATATTTGATGCAGGAGGAGGGTGTTTCTCACGCGAGGAAGAAGCAGGTGGGTAAGAAAGGGAGTAGTATGTCAGGCGATTTCAAAGGTAGTGGTAGAGAAGTGGGGCAGAGCACATGGGTTCAAAAGAATTCAAAATTCAAATCTTATAAGCTAAACGACGTAGCTAGAGGTAAGTATCCGGCTAGTTTGGACAAGGTAGGGAAATCTGGTAATAGGTTTGGGCCTAAGATTAAGGGGAGTGGGCTAAATAGAGGCCCATCTAAAAGGAGAGGAGGGGGTAAGGTAGTTTGGGCTCCTATTAAATCTACATGGATAGAGACCAATGAGGAGGTACTCACAGTGGGTAAAATTTCTGGGCCTTTTAAGTCCAACCTCATCTCAGATCCAGCACATCAAATGGGCTATGGTGGTGGGTTGGGAGTGAAGGAAGACCCAATTTTAATTGAGGACAGAGATTCGGGAGTCAACGCATCATTTATTTCATCAAGTTCTTGGTGGCAAGACCGAGGACAACTTCGATGTCTTTGAAAGCAAGTGGTCGTCGACATCGCATAATCAGACAGAGATGGAGCAAAGTGGAGATGAGCAAGAGGTTTGTGTAGCTGGTAGGGAGGACAGTTCGTCACAGGCCCATTCAGATCGAGGGACCAAGGATTGCTGCAAGACGCAGTCTATTCCTATGCGTGTTCAGACCGAGGATTTAAGGGAAGACTCGACGAATGAACCTATTTTTTGCACCCCTCTCACAGTTATTCATCCAGACTCAGTAAGTGAGGCAGTAAGTGTGGTAGAGCTGCTGCCTGATGACTCAATGAAGGAGGTAGAGTTGTTAAATTGTACCACAACTTCGGTGGTACAGCCAGTATTCATGTGCGAGCCTGATTGTGTGATGGAAGTTAGGGAGGGCCATAACAAGACTCAAGTCGAGGGGTCAGTGCAGGAATTTCGGTGTCTGTTAATAGAGATTCAGGGATGGAAGGAATGAAGATTCAGATTTCCTCTCAAGTTGAGGGGTCAATACAGAGGTTCTCGCGAGATTGTTTCAGTGGAGGAGGTTGCTTTCTCGGAGAGGTATCAGGAGAGAGGTTGGGAAGTTAATGCCGAGGAGCGAGTTGGATGCACTCCTCTCGCTATGGTTCATCCGAATGATGTAAGGGTCGATGACTCTCTATATAGTCTCGAGATGGAGAAGGATATCTCGCTGTGGGTGCAATGTAGAGCCAAAGGGTTTAGTAAATTCATGGGGATATCATGTGTAGGGTTTGAAGATAAAATCATCTCCTTTCTGCTAGATATTGAGAAGAACTGGAGATCTGCAGAGGTCAGTAGCAGCAAAAGTCGAAAGAATCCAAGAGAGAAAGACAAAAGGGAGCTGAAACAATTGTGCTGTAGTCTGAATTTCGAACAGCTAGGGGAGCTTATGGAGGAGGGTAGAAGGAGATGTACAAACAATTGCTAATGGAGATACGAATTATTTCTTGGAACGTGTGGGGTCTAAATGATTTAAACAAAAGACAAATTATTAAAGCCTCGTTGAGAAGATGGAAACCTCATGTTGTTTGTTTGCAGGAGACGAAAATGGGAGTAATAGATAGAAGGGTGATTAATAAAATAGGAGGAGGAAGATGGGCTGATTGGGTTTTCTTGGAGGCGGAAGGATCTGCTCGAGGCATTCTCATAATGTGGGACAAGAGGGTAGTGGTGAAAATGGCAGTAGAAAAAGGGTTGTTCTCAGTGTCCTGCCTTTTAAAATGGTAGAAAACGATAAGTTATGGGTATTCTCGGGAGTTTATGGACCTTGTTCAGAAGTTGTGCGCAAATCCTTATGGCAAGAATTGAAGGAAGTCAGAATGAAATGGCAAGACCCTTGGTGTATAGGAGGGGGCTTCAATGTAGTTTGATTTCCCCATGAACGTTCGTGTTTATGAAACTTCTCTCGGGCTATGGCAGATTTTAATAATTTCATTAATGAAGCGGAGCTGGTGGATCTGAATCTGCTAGGTGGAGAATTTACTTGGTTCAGAAATGGGGGCAGAAACCAATTTTCCAGAATAGATAGGTTTCTGATTTCTTCAGGTTGGGTAGATTATTTTAGTGACTCTACTCAAACGTGTCTCCCTAGAGTAGTGTCAGATCACGTTCCGCTATTGCTTAGTTGTGGTGGGTTTTCGAGGGGCAAAACTCCGTTCAGATTCGAGAATATGTGGTTGAAGTGTCCAGGATTTTTGGAATGGATGAGAGATAAATGGAGTTCCTACATCCTAGAAGGGAATCCTTGTGTTAAAATGGCTAAGAAACTGAAACTTCTCAAAGGTGATCCGAAAGTCTGGAACAGGGAGGTTTTTGGTAGAGTAGATGTGAATATTAAAAAAGCTATGGAGGAAATGGGCAGTCTAGATGAGAAAGCAGGAGGTGTGGGTTTAAACGTAGAGGAGGAGGAGCGTCGTTCAAATCTGAAAAGAGAGCTAGAGCACCTTCTTCTTAATGAGGAAATCTTTTGGAAACAGAAATCCAGGGTTCAATGGCTTAAAGAAGGTGTCAAAAACACAAAATTCTTTCATAGAATGGCGAATGCTCATAAAGTTGCAAACCAGATCAGGAGCATTACAGTTGATGGTCTGGAGGTCTCCGTGTTCCATCTTCTTTTGATCTTTTATGATGCAGACTTTTCTCAACTAGGTTACCTACGCCTAGTTCTGTTGTGTTTTCAGATGGTCTCGGGTCTTCACATTAATATTGCAAAAAGTGAGATTCTGCCAGTTGGGGGGGTTGATAATGTTGAGGATATGACTCAGTTCTTCGGGTGTAAGGTAGGCAAGCTTCCTTCTATCTTGGGTTACCCATTGGACCTAAGTTTAAAAACAAGGCGATGTGGAATCCCATCATAAAGAGATTCGAACATAGATTGACTGGGTGGAAAAAACAACTCCTTTCAAAAAGGGGGCGTCTCACTCTTGTTAAGAGCACTTTATCCGGTTTACCCACCACCTACTTTATATCCTTATTTGTTCTCCCTCAATCTATCTGTAATATTCTAGAGAGACTAGAAAGGGATTTCCTATGGGAAGGCAATAGTGAGAATCATTTGGTGAAGTGGGAGAAGGTCTACCATAGTATGAAAGGAGGCTTAGGGGTTAAAGACTTGAGCGTTTTTAATAAGGCGTTGCTGGGTAAGTGGCTTTGGAGATTTTTGGTGGACAGAGATGGTTTGTGGAGGAAGGTGGTGGTGAGTAAATATGGGGAAAGGGTTGGGCAATAGGCCCCTAATGAGGTTTCCCTTTCTTATGGAGTTGGTGTTTGGAAAGGAATTAGGAGAGGGCGAGAATCTTTCAAGAGATTTCTTCGTTTTGAGATTGGTGATGGCGATGAAATTTTGGAGAGAAATGGTGCGACGACATAGAGTTGTGGAGATTATTTCCGGATTTGTTTAGCATAGCCAGTGTGATAAGGACTGCTTTGTTAATGCGGAGGATAACAAGGTGATTTTGAGTCCTTCATTTCGTAGGAACTTCCATGACTGGGAAATGGAATCATGTGTGTATTTACTTGATTTTCTCTATTCCATGACTGTTGGCAGGCATGTGGAGGATAAAGTGTGGTGGAAGGGTCCTAAAGACAAAAGATTTTCTGTCAAAGCTTATTTTGAGTCTTTATCACCCACAGATGGTTTTTTATTTCCATGGATAACGGTTTGGAAATCTAGAGCTTCCCAGTCGGGTAGCCGTTTTTGCATGGGAGGCTTGCTATGAAGCCTTTCTAACCAGAGATAATTTGAGAAGAAGGCATAATACTTATGAGAATTGGTGCTATATGTGTAAAGGCGATGAGGAAAATGTTAACCATTTACTCATCCATTGTTCTATAGCTATGGATCTATGGAATCTTATCCTCGGGCTCTTCAACATTTCGTGGGTTATGCCTAGATCAACGAATGAGCTATTTCAAAACTGGGCTTTCTACAAACGGAGAAGAGGGAATTTATCTTGGCAAACTGCTCTTGTGTGTGTGTGCTGGACCATTTGGCTTGAAAGGAATGGTAGGGTGTTTGATAACAAGGAAAGGCCCATGTCGCAGTTGAAGGACTTGGTGCTGTGAACTCTCTAGTCTTGGTGTTTAGTAGATGCTAATACTTCCATTCTTCACCCTTATTCCTTTGTAGATTTTGTTAATAGTCTATCCTTAGATTAGTTTACTGTATATACTCCTAGTGTACAAAGGACGCGTCACCTTTTTTGACGCTTCTGTAAAAAAAAAATTTGAAAGCCAAAAAGATGGTTTGAATATGTGACTTGGATTGAATGGCAGATTAAAATAGATGGAGAGAACTCAATTCTTGGGCTATGCAGGTAGGGTTGTGCGGTGTTCAAAGAATGGCAATAGCTTCCTCTAGGGATGTCCAAATTGCACACAGTTCAAAGCGTGGAAAGAGGACCCACTAGCTTTATTTGGCACCAATTTTCTTAAGGAAAACATTCTGGAAGTATAGAGATTTGATCAAGAACAGTAGTGCTTTCAACCTCTCCAGATTTGTACTTTTTTATAATGAGATGTTATGCATGGTGGAAAGGAGCCATTGATTTATTAAAAACTTATGTGAAAGTTGAGTTGAGCTTGGCTCCAAGTTATCTATGCCTATCTTTTTCTTAGGTATGACTAATTCCTTTATCTTTTTTCCTATCATATTTCTTAATCTTTTTTTCATTTACCTTTGCCAACTAAATGTGGAACAATGCACTTGTAATGATACAAAGGTCCTACCAACAATCCAAGATTACAAACTTCCTGCCTAGAAACTCACCAATGGCATTGGAAAACTTTACAATGCTTAGGCAAAATCCCAACACAGCAACTTACTAAATTTGGATCTTTAAAGAGTGCCCTAATGATACTCGTTAGGCATTTTTCATGATATAATGTGGACAAAAAGGGGTACATATGTTACATATGATAGTAAAATTGCTTAAACATCGATTACCTTACTTTTCATGAAAAACAAAAAGTGAACAATCAGTTGTGGACAGAGGAAATACTTATTAAAGTAGCATTCTAATTCATGGATGCTGCCCCATGAGTTTTGAATTAGTAAGCTGAAAATGTGATACACAATGTCAGTAGCTCATCCTTCTTCTCATAAGAAGGACTCTACCTTAGGGCAGTAATATCTCTATTTGCTCCCTCTAAGACTCACCATTGTACATGCTCTAATGTCTTTCTACCTCTCAATTCTCAACTGGGTTTTCCCAACCACAGAACGTTCTGTAATTCTTTGTGATAACAAAGTGGAATTCATAGTCCGTTAAGAAAGCTACACTGTGCTCCTGCTGCTAATAAAAGTTTAACAAGTAACATCCATTATAGTAACAAAATTAAAGTTTAACTATCTGAACAAAGACTTGCATATCAATTCAACCCCTGGTCTCTGCATAAACTCAACATCGTATAGTGTGCAAAACAGAAGTTATGAAGCTCAAATATAATCAAACTTTCCATAGATCATAAAGGTTCAAGAGCATGCATTTGAAGGGTCATGTGACAATTTTACGGGCTGCAAAAAAGCCATTCAACATTCCAACAGTCCAAAACAGTAAATTCTAAAACCAAATTTGAAAAGAATTAAACAATACCTCCAACGTCCCCAGAAGCTGGCCTAACATTCTTTTATTCCTACTAACCAAGCTGGGGTCCTCATTTTTCGGTAATACTCTAGGAACGTGCTCTGTTGGGGGAACTTCAGAATCCTAATCACATGAATAACAAAGACAAGATTCAAAACTTTGTTCATGTAAGCTAGGAAGTTCACAATTCTAATCACATTAAAGAGCCAAAAAAAAAAAACTCAAAGCTTTACCCGTAAGTTCTAAGTTTACACCTCTAGGCAACTATAAACCAATGCAAAAGAGAGGCCAACTAAAAAGAATATAAAGAATATTTGGAACCATACCATCTTGGATGGTCTCTGATTGCCATCCCTCCTAGACCAATTGGATGGCCTTCTGATATTCTGGTTATCAGATGATCCGCCAACACTTTCTTCCACAGCTGAATCCTTAACCGTATCATTCTTGACCGATGCATCCTCTATGATTTCCCCGTCCTCAACCTTCACCCAAAAGTAAATATTAAACCCTAATTTCAACAAAAAAATAATTGAGCCTTCAAATGGAGACTGTTAAGGGTTTCGCTCACCTTGACTACAGCCGATGAAAGCCTTCTCTTGGGGGCAGGTTGGTCTTCGGTTTCAGTCCTTTCGGCCTACACAACCAATCTTATCAATAATTAAACAACACACACACACACAGAGATAAAGAGGGGGTGAGGGTAAATACACACAGGTCTAACAAAGCCACGCTGCCGGACGGCGCCGTTGGCACTGAAATTCCGAGGACCGGAGCCAGTGAGACCTCCCCGGCGGAGACCTCTAGGATCACGAAGCCGTTCTGTAATCTGTGTTGGGGACGCACATTGTCAAAGGCATAAGAAAACAACAAACAACACAATATAGATGAAGAGCAAGATAGGAAGGAAAGAGAAGTACCTCCCATTGCTGACGATGGAGCTCTTCGATCTCTTTGCGGAGTTCTTCCTCAGTCTTCTCCACGACGGCGCTTCCCATCTTTACCGGTAGCAGGTGAGCTCCGTCGCTCTCTTTCTCCTGCCAGAAACCCTCGTCGTGCTGCTACTGTATCTATCTTCAAACAAAAAATGACATGATTTCTGTCATTTTGAACAAGGGGATGGCTAAATACGTAATAATATTATTGTACAACGGTGCTCGTTTAGTAGTTTTTATGCCCGGACTTAAACAGATTTGATCCAGCCCACTAAGTCTTGTCAAGCCTTTAGTTCCATAACTCAAATGATTTTTCCAAAATATCTGGATTCAGTTACCGGCCCAATCAATCTTTTTTGATAAAATTATAGGCGGTCTCTTTTTTAAAGTTTCTAATATTTTCAGTACTTTTTTTAATTGTAAAAGACCATTTTTGAATATTGTTCCAAAAATATATCCGTCTTCTTCAACAGCTACAACAAATATATTTGATTCATGAAATACGAAACTGTAATGGATCTGTGCTAGGTTGAAATATTTTTTAGTTGGGACGGAGGCGAAAAAAGAAAAAGAAGAAAAAGACTTACGATAGAAGAGATGAAGGAAGAAGGTAGAGGATATAGTCTGATTTTTTATGATTTTGGATCGCGGTGCAAAAATATTGGATTAATGTATCGTGTTGCAAACATTGATGTATCACGGTGTAAAAATTAATGCAATGAAATTGATGTATTGAAGTTCAATAGTCAATGCAATGCGATTCCTTTTCGTAGCGTGCATCATGCTCATTAAATGTATCGTAGTTTTTTTATCTCCAAAAGTATCTTTTTCCGATTTGAAAAAAAAACCCATAGGAATGGAGCTATTAAAAACTTTGAAAAGTGGACCGACCCGTAAATATTCCATCTTTATTTTCTAATTATAATCCTATTTATAAGCCTCGTGAAATTTGTTGATCTATGAGTCCATGAGGCCTAACAATTGGACCATATATGAATAAATATAACTCTGAAATAAAATTTATGAGTTATATGTAAATAGGATTGTCTTACACTCTTACTTGACTTTTTTTCTCGATAAGTGTCGAGGAGGGCATTGATGGTATTTAGTTCACTAAACTCCGCAGTGCAAGATGTTATGACTTGGCAAGCAATTATAAGTATATGCATGGGTGAATTTCAAGTGGGTACAATTTTGAAAACATGTTTTCATCTAGAACCATCAATTTTTTGGACATTTCATGTAACTACAAATTGCTTGACAAATGACAAAAATGCCATTAATGAAGACAAATCGATCCAGGATTTTGGAGCACCAAAATCGCCAGAAACTCGATGCCAACCCATGGCATCAGGTTGCATTTAACTCGATTTTGGAGGACCAAAATTATTCCAGAAACTCTGATGCCAATCCCTGGCATCAAGTTGCATTTAACTTGATTTTGGAGGACCAAAATTATTCCAGAAACTCTGATGCCAATCCCTGGCATCAGGTTGCATTTAACTTGATTTTGGAGGACCAAAATTATTCCAAACTCGATGCCAAACGGCATCGGGTTGCATTAACTTGATTTTGGAGGACCAAAATTATTCAGAAACTCGATGCCGCTAATCGCATCGTTGCATTTCACAGATTATGGAGCACCAAAAGCAGAAACTCGATGCCAAGCACCGCATCGTTGCATTTCACAGATTATGGAGCACCAAAAAACTCGATGCCAAGCATCGGCATCAGTTGCATTTCACAGATTATGTAGCACCAAAAGCGCCTGAAACTCGATGCCAAGCATCGCATCGTTGCATTTCACAGATTATGGAGCACCAAAAGCGTATCAGAAACTCGATGCCAAGCACGCATCGTTGCATTTCACAGATTATGGAGCACCAAAACCAGTAAACTCGATGCCAAGATCGGCATCGTTGCATTTGACAGATTATGGAGCACAAAAGAAACTCGATGCCAAGCATCGCATCGTTGCATTTCACAGATTATGTGGAGCACCAAAAGCCAAACTCGATGCCAACCATCGCATCGTTGCATTTCACATGATTATGGAGCACAAAAGCGCCAAACTCGATGCCAAGCACCGCATCGTTGCATTTCACAGATTATGTAGCACCAAAAATCAAACTCGATGCCAAGCGCATCGTTGCATTTCACAGATTATGGAGCACCAAAACCGCAGAAACTCGATGCCAAGCACCGGCATCGTTGCATTTCACAGATTATGGAGCACCAAAAGCGGAAACTCGATGCCAAGCAACCGGCATCGTTGCATTTCACGTGATTATGGAGCACCAAAACCGAAACTCGATGCCAATCGCATCGTTGCATTTCACAGATTATGGAGCACCAAAAAGCGATCAAACTCGATGCCAAGCACCGCATCGTTGCATTTGACAGATTATGGAGCACCAAAAGCCGAAACTCGATGCCAAGCATCGCATCGTTGCATTTCACAGATTATGGAGCACCAAAAGCCAAACTCGATGCCAATCGGCATCGTTGCATTTCACAGATTATGTAGCACCAAAAGCGAAACTCGATGCCAAGCATCGCATCGTTGCATTTCACAGATTATGTAGCACCAAAAGCGCCAAACTCGATGCCAAGCATCGGCATCGTTGCATTTCACAGATTATGGAGCACCAAAAACCAAACTCGATGCCAAGATCGCATCGTTGCATTTCACAGATTATGGAGCACAAAACCCAAACTCGATGCCAATCGGCATCGTTGCATTTCACAGATTATGGAGCACCAAAAACTAGACCATAAACTCGATGCCAAGCACGCATCGTTGCATTTCACAGATTATGTAGCACAAAAGCGTCAAACTCGATGCCAAGCATCGCATCGTTGCATTTCACAGATTATGGAGCACCAAAAGCGAAACTCGATGCCAAGCACGGCATCGTTGCATTTCACAGATTATGGAGCACCAAAACCCAAACTCGATGCAAGCAATCGCATCGTTGCATTTCACAGATTATGGTAGCACAAAAGCGAAACTCGATGCCAAGCATCGCATCGTTGCATTTGACAGATTATGTAGCTCCAAAATCGAAACTCGATGCCAAGCCGCATCGTTGCATTTCACAGATTATGGAGCACAAAAGCGAAACTCGATGCCAAGCATCGGCATCGTTGCATTTCACAGATTATGGAGCACCAAAAGCGAAACTCGATGCCAATCGCATCGTTGCATTTCACAGATTATGGAGCACAAAAACTAGCATAAACTCGATGCCAAGCAATCGCATCGTTGCATTTCACAGATTATGTAGCACAAAAGCTAAACTCGATGCCAAGCAGGCATCGTTGCATTTCACAGGATTTTGCAGGACCAAAATTAATTCAACATTTTTCGATTACAAAACAAAATACAGTAACACAAACATGGAATAAACATAAAAATTTAATTATCACATTTTCAAACAAATTGGTCATCATGTGTTTTTATTGTCCCCTTCCAAAATAAATGTTTCAGCCATCTTTAACCTATATTTATCAGCATCAATACTACTAGGAATCATTTGTCCTCTTAGCAAACATTCAATTAAACAACATACAAAAACACCACAATCTTCAGTGTTAGGATTTTGTTGTGGTGATTTTGCAAATCTTCCAACGGTGCTTTTGAACTTAGGGTTGTTGAAATCCTTGTATTGATCAGGAAAGAAATGCGCAAGTTTTTTCATTCTGCTTTCAACATAATTTACCTACAGAGAAAATAACCAATAAAACTTAATATAAAGACATTACTTAAAAGACAATACTAATAAAACAAAATACTAATAAAACTTACAAGAATTCTAGCCCTCTTCAAATGCCAATCATTCTTGACTGATGAGTGTATGAATGAGTTGTATATTGTCCATCTCATGTCACCTTCAGAAAATACAAGAAGAGTCCAATGGTCGGAGATTCCTTTCTTTATATTACCTTGCCCCGTTGTGTTTATAGGAAAAATAAGAATCTCATACTCCATTGCTTCTTTAAGTCTATTATCAATTTCTTGAACCAGCATGTCACAAAACCAATCATTATTCTTAATATTTGCAAAGATACACCTAACAACAAAAATTAAGAAAATAAGAAGCCATATATTTTAATTTTTAAGCACATAATCGACAATTTCTTACCCAACAAAGAAGGATCAAAAAAAGGCAGATTCGATATAACCAAATTCATTGGAGATGATTTGTTCACTCATTATAGACCATGCTTCTATGTGCTGTACCAAAGAAAAATATTAATTTGATATTATACACAAGTAAAAATGATTAACAAGAATGGTAAACAAGTAATGTACGTACTTTATCTTCCAACTTATCACCAAGATTTGTGCAATGTCTTTCATCAAAATCACCGGTTTGATCTCTCCACCAAGAAATAATTTTGCTCAAGATAAGACAAATTTTATCAAAAAAAAAACAATTGAAAAATAATTTTAAAAGTAATATAAAATACCATTTTGTGAGTTACATTTACTTACTCCATTTTTTCTTTTGATGTAGAATAGATTCTGCTAAGTAGCTCTTTTGCTTCTGCTGAAAGAATCTCTAAAGCAGATTCACTCGCTTCAATTTGTACCACTTTTTAATTTTTTTTCTTCTTACAAATATTTTGTCACATGAGGATCCAACACGCTTTTTCTTACGATCAACACGAGAATGTACTCTTTTAGCAAGTGTGGATTCTACTTCATTAACAGAATGATCTTCACTGACAAAATCATCCATGCTATTGATATCTTTCAAAACAATAGCCTTGTTCAAATCAAAAGCCTTGTTCAAATCAAATTGTTCATTGAAAGTTCTTGTTCCAACTCCATTACCTTCTTCTTCAACATTGAATTCTCTGTTTGAACTTCAAGAAGCTTCACATTTAGTTCAGATGTTGGTGACAACTCAGAAGATAACGTTGGAGTAGCTTTTGACTTTTGCAAAACTTCTTCCTGCTCTTTCAATTCAATGATATGATCTTTTTCAGCAATAATCTCTTTGAGGCCATCAATTGTCGACAAAAAAACATTCATCTCAATATCATTTGATTGCATTATATGGTCCTTATCAGACAAAGTCTTTTTCAGGCCATCAACTGTAGAGAGAATGTCATTCATCTCAGACTTCAACTTATTAATTTCATTTTCCTTATCAGACAAAGTCTTCTTGAGGCCATCAACTGTAGAGAGAATCTGATTCATCTCTGACTTCAACTTATTAATTTCATTTTCTTTATCTTTCCTAAGATTGCTTTCTATTGTTGCCGATCATCGAAACCTACAAAATCATGAAAAAATCAATTTCGTTGACTTGATTTTGGAGGACCAACTTTAATCAGTAAAGTTCGATGCCAAGCTCGGCATCGATGAATTTGACAATATGCAAGCAAATTAATGCGAGAGTCTCGATGCCAAGCCTGGCATCGATGAATTTGACAAAGAATATGAGCAAATTCAATCGAAAGTCTCGATGCCAAGCCTGGCATCGATGAATTTGACAAAGAATATGCGTAGCAAATTCAATCTCAGAGTCTCGATGCCAAGCCCTGGCATCAGGATGAATTTGACAGCAATATGCAGTAGCAAATTCAATGCAGAGAGTCTGATGCCAAGCCCTGGCATCAGGATGAATTTGACAGCAATAAGCAGTAGCAAATGCAATCCAGAAAGTCTGATGCCAAGCCATGGCATCAGGATGAATTTGACAGCAATATGCAGTAGCAAATTTAATCAAAAAGTCTGATGCCAAGCCTTGGCATCAGGATGCATTTGACAGCAAAATGCAGTACCAACTTTAATCCAGAGAGTCTGATGCCAAGCACTGGCATCAGGATGCATTTGACCCTAGGAATAATCAAAATTGTTTAAGGTATTGAATAGGATAAGAGGGGTGACTAACTTGTAAATGAATATCCGAAAATGTTCTTTCTTCTATTGGCAAATCAACCATTGAAGTTGTAAAAACATTATCATCTGCATAATGTTCTTCTTCTTCACTACAAAACTCTTCATTAGCTTCATTCTGATCTACCTGAAAATATAAAACAAAAAATATTTAGACAAGATATGTTCCATAGCTGAAGAAAAATTGAAGTTCATAATAATAATATATAAACTTACAATATTTGTCATGGCTGAAGCAAACTTTTTAGAACATATAGAAGATAGATTCCATTTAAGGAACTGTGGTGTAGCATCATTGTCTGATGGGATACAAATGCTGGCTTTCTCACATAAAACATACTGTAATTTGGAATTCAAACAAGATATAAGTAATAAATATATAAAAAGTTAAGTCAAAACTAGTTTATGATAAAGTTAACATAACTTACTGGTATCAAAGGTGCACAATTCTCCACATTTATATTTGTCCTCTTCTCCAAACCATTTATCAAACAATCTACTATGTGTTTTGACCAGTTATATTCACAGATCTCATCAATATTTGATACTAGTCTGCATATGACCATGATATGTCTGAGCTATTTTCTGAAGAAAAAAACCGCTAACACCAATAAAGTTATTAAACATGCAACATCCTTCATATCATCTTCTTTCTCCACTATCAATTATTCTACTAATACTACTTTCAATCACGATGGCATCAACCTTTCATTAAAATTTTTCGTCCCAAACTTGTGTGGAAAATGTTTCAAAA